>CM053783.1:3577500-4777500 GCA_028749045.1 Cupressus sempervirens
TAATTAATGTAAATTATTTAAACCACCTGGTGATATGACTGTAAAGAAATCAAAGTGGCTCCTTGCATAATAGATTTTCCCATGTTAAGTAAATAAATGAAAATTTAGTAAGTAGAAATTAATATACAGTGTAGTCTTTCTAATACTAAATTTGTATTGTGATGAAAAATTATGTTCCATTTGAATATTTTAGTTTAGCTATAATTGGAATTGTGCTATTATTTTCTATTTAATTGAAAGAGCCATTTATTAGTTTGCACTCTAAAAATTTAATGGAACTTCAACTATAACAAATTGTAGACCATGTAAAAATTTAGATATGTATCTTGTTCACATGGTATGTTGGAGGTGGTAGTTCAAAGAAAAATGCAATAAGATGAAATATAAGCTGAGATAAATTGGTGTATCTACACAATTCAAGTTTAATTTTCTCTTCGCATAGAAACTGACTTTACATCTAAAATTTTAACTAAAACTTTTCTGTTGCTATTGAATTTTGCCATTATCATTTATTTAACTATTTGAACATAATTTCTTTTAAGTAATTATTTTGGTTTTGATTTTCATGATTCTCTAGTATTTCAATGTTACTCTTCTATAGTCTTAGTGCAATGCTTTAACCTTTATTTTTAGATGTTGTTACATGTAAAATAAAAAATAAAAACTTCTCAAACTTTTTAAAATTTTCCCAAATCAAGGAAATTAGTTTTACAAAATAATATCACGTATAATCGAACTAAGAAAATCTATCATGACTCCAATATATTATGTCCCATCACTAATTTGTCAAAAAATATACCTAACAAATTATTGCAGCGAAAGCAAATTGTTGATTTTAAACTGGAGTTCTCTCTTTTTGTCAAAAATGTATACTCTAAAATAAAGTATATTAAGAATAAAGGCTTACTCAAACATTTTCCCAAATACTTCAAAGCTAATTTATTCTTAATCTTACATATTTCTTTTGACATTAGGCAAGACTCTAGCTCCTGAGAGCTCTTGTTTTATATGTGTCTAATAATTCCCCACTTTATATATATTTGTAATAAAATAATTATCTAACAAAAAATATTTAAATATGATATATAGAAATTATAATATACCAACCTTGATTTTACCTTGTTATATCACCATGTATTATAATGATTTTCTTATATATAATGTCCCTCTATTTCACAGGATTGTTAATATCAATATATGTATCAAGTCGTAGGGGGTCATTAATTCTGTAATTGTTCCATGTGGGACAATCGGTTGGTAAGGCAGTAATATGTTTGGGTCACCCTTAATTGGTGAAACCTTACTTTCTGTTTGCATTTCCCTTTATGTATTTGACAATATATTTATACAATTATTTTTCTTTCTCCCCTCTCATGGGGGGGATAGGCTAATCTCTAGAAAAAATGCACTAAAGACAACAAAATCAAATTTTTTTTTTTCTAGATTCACAAAAAAGTTTCTAATTTTGTTGTTGTTTTTTACTACAAATTATGTAGATCATGAAGATCAAATGCTGAATTCTTTGGAAAAATCCATGATATTTTTTGATTTTTTAAAAATTGGTCAACTGTATAGTTTGTAGGGAGGATAGCCACGTCCCACATGGGGTACCCATTGGTAAGTTGAGCGAACTTAATTATTTTCCACTTCGATGGCACATATGAATTTTGAATGTAATGATGGCTCAGGATTCACCCTTTTAAAACATTTCTTTATTATGTTTTTCTCTAATGACATGTATTGTTTTATTTTTCTTTACCATAATTTGGCCTCGTACTTTAAGGGCCATTTCATACCATGTTACTTTGTAATGTGTATTAAAGAAATATATATTCTGATTTCTTTCCCTTTGTCCTCCATGTTAAATCATTCCCTTACCTCTCCATGCAATAAGGATTTGACCAATAAGGGTCTACTTGGTTGCTGGAATAAGATTTGAGAATCAACATTCAAAATTTTGAATTTGGGATTATGGAACTTGAGATCCAGATTATGATTTTGGAAATTTATTTGAGACTGTTTGATTCATTGAGAATTCATCACAAGAATACATATTTCCTCTGTTTGATTACATATTACTAGAGTTAGAATACCAACTAGAATAAGTCAAGATGAAGTTTTCTCACTAATAAGATTTGACTGTTGTTTCTCTATGTCCTCAATAAAGTCATCCATTCATCGTCGCAAGCAGAAAATTCCACAACCTCTAGAAAGGCTTTTTTGTGGACTAGAATATTTTGAATATGAAAGGCATATTTCTACATGTTCATGTTTTTAATTTTAGGCAATGATTGATAGTAAAGAACATTGCAACTGAATTGACCATCTTTGGAACATTGTAATGACTCTCTAGAGTTATATGAGAATGTTTAGTTTGTTCGTATTGTTGTGGGTGGTTAATATTGGGGGCAAAAATGTGGTTGTGGCATACTCATCACAAAATGTAATTGTATTCGCACTCACCTTGTTTTCTGATCGAAAATGATATTGAAAATGTGATGTTCAAAAGCTCATTCAAAAATTACTACTTACTACTTGATTTATTTGTGTACAATCTACAGTATGTGGAAGAAATTGTGGTGAAACCATACACTTTGATTGACACGGAGAGTAGAGACCAATTGCATAAGTATGTGTAGTGCTCAATCCAACACGACTAGGAGATTGTGGTTTACAGCGGAGGGCACAACTATGAGGGTCTCTCTTATACCTCTCAAGCCCCCAATTTCATTGTCATCGATCTCATGAAATTGGAACGAGTTGAGGTGAATACACATATGCAACATACCATACTTACAAGTAAATAGAAGTGGCAACAACTAACAAATATTTGTGTTTTCATAGTGCCAAATTAAGTATAAAAAAAGTCAAATGTGAGCAAATGCCAAAATCAATTTTATTTCAATTAATTTGGAATGCTTCTTTTGGTAAATTGGAATTAGAATAGGCATTTGAGAAATTCCACCTATTTAGATGGAAGACCAAATCCTCATTTTGAGGGGTAAATGAGGATACCAGATTCTATTTTTTTCCAATTCTTATTCTAATTTTGCAGACCCAAATAGTGGATTAGAATTTTTTAGAATTCCAAATTGCAATTCCATTCTAATTCTAGCTACAAAATAGGCCCTGAGGGATTCCCTTTACCTTCCAATACATTTCTTCCTATACTTGCCACGATGTTAGATGGTATTGGCACATCTTTTCTTAAATGGTGACATCGTTTGACTTTGCATTGGTCTTTCCCAAAATGCCATGTCTCCAATAGATATTCATTGCTTTCAAATGTGTTTTCCCCTTATTGAGCTATCATGACCTTCTCAAACAAGTTCTCCCTAACATATTTAAGTCGTCCCCCCTCTAGATTAAATGATTCTTTGGAATCTCCATCGCTATCTTCATTTTAAAGCTCTTTGTTGTAGTATGCTTTCAGAGCATGTCCACGATCTCAAACTTTGAGTGGAAGCTAAGGAAAATGGTCTCCTCCATTTCACTACTCTCCACAGAAGTGAAGTTTGGTATGAAAGTGCATCCTCAAAACTTTATGGAAGCGATATTGTAGGCCTTGGTGAATTCCTCTTCATGGTTGAATGTGCCTAGCGAGTGCAAAATCTCACAAGTCCCTAGTAAAGTATGATGCTCTAATACCATGTTGAAATTAAAGGAGGATTGCTACAAATGTAGGAGCATTGCTTGTACGATATGTTTTTTTCAAAGGTAGGAGTCTTTCTCATATATATATTGTGAGTGAGACATGGAGAGACATGTCCCTTCATAGGAGATGCCAATTCATTATTACATAATTAATATAATAATAATTTTAAATATAGTTATAATAATACACATACACACATATATAATTATTATATTAATTTCTCTTTAATAGTTTAGTCTTGTAGGTTTATCTGATTGAAGTCACCAAACATTAATACTTGTTTTTGTCCATATATTATCTTATTTTGGAATAGTCTTATGTTGTCCTTTATTTATTTTAGGATTCTATTATCTTCTTATTTTTATTTTATATGTTCATTTTACTCTTCTTGTAAATACCTTATAAGATTATTCTGCATTTAGGAAAAAGGACATCTGGATTAAGTCACTAGTTCCTATAATTGGCTAAGGATCTCTTATAACCTGAAACAACTTTAGCATGAGACTTCATAGGCATATTTCCAGTAATAGTTGATTTAGTTTTTCATTCCTCACATTAAATGGAATATTTCAAACAAATACAATCCTCACTTTATCACAAATGAAACTATTTCCATCCTTTAGTTTCTTGAAATTTAGAAGTGCTTGATCCAAAAGCATTGGTCTATACTAAATTATGCCATGTTGTGATCCAATCAACTTTGATAAAGATTCCTATGCAATTTGACAATTAATTTGTAATACAAAACAACACAATACACCAAATTTATGGTCCAAATGGATAATCCTTGGGGAACCCTCATTTCACTTGTTTGAAGGTTTTTAAAGCTTTTTCAAAAAAAATCTTTTGTAAATATCCTGCAATGGTTGAATTCCATTATATTATAGTTTCTTTTAGGAATTTCGTCAAACACTTTATGCCTCCAACTAAAATTCTTACAATCATCGAATTCCATGAAACATTTTATGTCAATGTGGAAGACCATATATGTACCCTACTATTATCTCTCCTCAAGTCCTCTGTCATATTTTGCATACTTGTTCACCACAACATATTGAACTAAAACTTAATGAAATTCATTTTGAGGGTCTTAAAAAATTTCATAATTTATTTTATGCATATGGTACAATCTTCCATCATTTGTATCCATACTTCAGTGGGAGTTTATAGTTTGTCAAGTTGTTTTCGTGCCTGCTCTATGATTCCCCATTTTGCATGTGTGTTTACAAGAATGTTGAGAGTTTCTAAATACTTTTCAACAAATCCATGCTAGGAAATCCTACAACCATAATATACCATCGTATGCATTTCATAAAACCACATTCTCTTTGAGGCATTCTATCAAATAGTTCACGTGGTTCCTCTATGCTTCCACTTTTTTCTCACATCTCTACTAGGGGAAATACAACTACTATTAGGAAAGCTACTTGTAGAAAACACCTTCCAAATGCCAATTTACAAGGAAAATATAAAATATTGCAAGTCTACTTTAGAATATTGAGATGCATAGGAAAAATGAGAACATTGAAAAACAAATGCACATAAGATAAACACAAACCAAATTTAACATGGGAAACCTATTCGGGAAAAATGCACCACCCAAAAACCCTAGAGAAAATTTGTATTATAGTAAACAATTTACACACTACAAACTATGGTTTCTAGATAGTCTCGCAGGCTCATATTGTATTACAATCAACCTAACTTTTAGAGCCTTGTGTCCTCATGAATCTCGAAAACATTTATACATTCTACAATTCGTTATGGATTATGGTGCATTAACTGTCAAGAATAAAATGTTTACTAGCATCCTTGGAACTCATCCATCCAACAGTCAATCATCCATTCAATGGTCACTCCTTCAGGTATCAGATGCCTCCAATCACTAAGACACCTTCAATCATGCGGATGCCTTTGGTGATGGTCACTCAAACACTTGCAGTCACTTGAACACCTTTGGTCATGTGTACACCTTTGGCTCAGACACCTTCGGTATCAGGTCAATCCCTTCAACATACTGACTTCACTGTACCACTACACTCATCATTCTCATATGATGTACTTGTACTCATACTCACTAAGCTTATCACAGTGGCTTCATTGTACATGTATCTCACTGTACATGAGATTAACTTGTCCAAGTAGTTGATATAACCGTACAGTGCCTCAATGTATGGTGTTGCACCGTACATCCATCATTGTACAAGTTTCATTGTACGTGCTCGTCACTCTCAACAATATCTCACTTGATGAGGTACATACTCATATCCATAGAGATACTTCAGATGACAATGTCCATCATTCAAACTTAACCTTGTCCATTTTCAACAAAATCACATAGAAGTACAATAGAAAACTCATAGCATCAAGAACATAAACCAATTACACTACCCATGTACCATGTCCTTCTACTTACACTTCTAAATACCATATAGACCTCCTACTAAAACCTTCAACCATTCCAACAAATACATCTCTAATTACAAGAGATAACACCATCATCTCCATCTCTAAGTTTCCATGAGCACCTGCAACTAATCAATCCATGCCAACTTTGAATGCAACATTACAATATCAAAAAGTACCCCACAAATGATCAATGAACCCAAAACAAAGAAACTAAACCAAGATCAACAAGTCACATTTCCAACCACAGTCTCAAGAACATAAACATGACAACATGATCTAAATAATCTCAACTAGAGAGATTGCATGCTCCATTTAAACATATCATAACATGTTAAATGAAAAAATAAACCACACCCTTATAAAAGAATCTATTGAGCCCTCAAGATGTCAACATCTTTAGTCACATGAAGATTAACATCTCCAAACAATACTTTAGAAAATGTGAAAAGACCTTTCTGCAACATCGGAATCTTGCACCTTCAACATCTACAATACGAATGAAGATCAATGATTTTGTCATTTCCAACAACTCCCACTAAACCATGGTATCAAGTAATCCATGACATCTATGTCACTACCAAAAACTCCCACTGTACAATGGTGCCGAGTCACAGATGGCATAGTGACAAATATCTTCCACACAAAGATTGAATTAGTCTAACCACTCATCATCAGATGACTGATTAGCCAAAGCAACACTGCTTGCATCTTCATCATCATTCTAAGAAGACTCAGAATTGAAAGAACTCTCCATTTTCTTCTTCTTCTTCTCTTTGTAATTCTTTCAGATATGACCAGTCTATCCGCAGTTCCAACACTTCACTTTCAACTTCTTCCTAGAACATTCGTGCTTCATGTCTTTTCTTTTTTCCTTCATTCTACCTTGAATGATGAGAGCCTCCTTATCCACCTCAAAAGATTTCCTATAATCTCCTCTGACAAAAGTGCAATAAGTGCAATAACCACTTCATCCATTTTTAATTGGGTGGTAGTACTTCCAATGGCCATCACAAGATGATCCCATGAATTAGGCAATGAGCATAGTAGTAGCATGCAACACTCTTCTTCACTAACAAATACACCAATAGATGTCAATTGTGCAATCACCATATTGCACGCATTTAAATGATCTTCCATAGTTGTTCCTCCATCCATCTTCAAAGAGTATAACTTTTTTCTTAGGAAGAGCTTATTTACCAAGGATTTTCCCTGATAAATATCTCCAAACTTCTTCCACAAAGAACGTGCAGTTTTCTCCTCATGAACATTCAACGGAACAAAATTTGCAAGACATAGCCTTATCAGTCTTCTAGCCTTTTGATCTGCAAGATCCTAATCTTCTTTCTTCATACCTGAAGGATTATTACCAGACACAACAACTCATAGATCATGATCAACCAATACACTTCAACTTTAAGTTTCCACAAGTCAAAGTTCATGCCTTTGAAATTTTCAATCTCCACTCTCCCTATACCCGCTATCTCAATTACTAGATAAACACTTTTCAAACTCCCACTGGAAACAAATTGACATTGGAAACAACCCTACCCAACAAGGATAACCCAGGCTCTAATACCACTTGTTAGGAAAGCTACTTGTAGAAAATGCCTTCCAAATGCCAATTTACAGGGAAGATATAAAATATTGTAAATCTACTTTAGAACATTGAGATGCACAAGGAAAATGGGAACATTGAAAAACAAATGCACACAAGATAAATGCAGACCAAATTTAACGTGGAAAACCCATTCAAGAAAAACCCACCACCCAAAAACCCTTGAGAAAATTCTTATCAGTGCAAGAGATTGGTACAATCCCCATATAAATGGCTAAATGAGAGAAATACCTCATAGTGCCAGTGTAGAGGTTAGTACAATTCTCATATAAATGGACAATAGTGCTTGTGGGAGAGGTCAATACAACCCCTGTATAAATGTCTAGATGAGAATAATACCTTTGAGTGCTAGCACAAAGTTTAGTAGAACCCTTGTATAAATGGCTAATAGTGTTAGTGCGAGAGGTCAAATCAACCCCTGTATAAATGGATAGATGAGAACAATACCTCATAGTACTAGTGCAAAAGGTTAGTATAAACCTTGTATAAATGGATGATAGTTCTAGTGCAAGAGGTCAATATAATCATTGTATAAATAGCTAGATGAGAACAAAATAATGACTAGAATATTTTGATAATGTCAACACATTCATATGTGATTGGTGTTGGATAGAGGATATTCTACTCAAGAAGACACCTTGAATGGTGCATTCTAGAAAAGACAATGAAAAAATTAAGGGTTAGGAAATCCAATCTAGAAACGTCTTTAAGGTTTGGGGTTAGGATGGAGGATAAAATAGTATAGTTAGACATGTTATTATTTAATCCTAACATTTATTTTATTTGTCCCACACTAACTCCAATAATGGAAACATTACATAAAAGAATATGCCTTGTGTTTAGCTTCTAGTTTTGAAAATGTTAAAAGTCTATTTTTAGGTGGTGAATGTGAGGAAGGTCAAATACCAACCACATATAAATGTGATTTTATTCATATCACTAAAATTTAACATGTATTAAGTGTGTCCACCTTCTCTAACCTTTTGCAATACACAAATTTTTAATTTTTAGTTTAATTGATGTTTTTCATACTTGCATATCAAATCCCAAGAAGAAATATTTGAGCATGCATGTCATTGAACTTTGACAAAACAACCAAAAGTGTAAAAGGATAAATCTATTGTGCATATAAAAAAGTTTAGAATACTCAAACATTTTTTCAAATTTGAATGAGCAAATACAATAAATATGCAAAAGATATGATACATGTGTTTTATGGCATATGGACATGTTGCCCAAGTTTCAATTCATATCTTTCACTCTAGGGTTTTGAGTCAAGTCAAGTGTTAATGTCTTGAGTCTAAGTCTAGATTTCATATAGGATGATCTTTCTTTTCATCATTCCTTTGAGTCAACCTAATGTGGGAAATCATGTGAGCAATGCATCAATCCAAAGCTAGGTGATTAGAGCTTGGAGGGTTTGTTATGCGTCATCTCGATCAGAAGAAGGTTTGGATCTTATATTGATTTGTTTCTAATCAAATTGAAGATAAGGATTCATGTTGTGAAGTAGTTATTCATGAAAGCATTTATAAATCTCTAAGAGTTTCTAACTTCATGGTCAAAGGTTTATGTCTAAAAGAAGGATACATTTAAAAGAGACCAAAGGCATATTTAGAGAAAATGTAGTAGAGAACATTAAAGATTGAGTCTAAAAGATTGATATGCAGATCATGAGAACAAGTTAGAAACAAGATTAGTTGAATTCAATACAAAGTGAGCGCTCAAAAATGCAGAAATGACGAAGGAACCAAGTCTAAGGTGGTATGACTCTTTTTGAGATGAAATCGACGGTTAATATTTAATCCGTGCGTATATGTTGCAGAGTTGAAAAGTCAATTGAATGAAAGAATGCGTACTATTGGCTAGTTGAAAAGTCCAAATGCCTATTTGTCAGGTCCGGTCCCATTCAGATATTAAATGAAAGTTGAATGCCTTCAGCTATTAGATCTTACAAGATCCATGATCATCGTTATGTCGCTATTAAAAGTTGTTTGATTGTTATTCATAGCAGCATAATGACAGATCAACACATGTCTCGATGGGCCCATTATTTTCCACAAGATACAGTCTAGTCATGAAGTGCCACGAAGTAGGGTAGTCTAATGTCAGATTCATTGGTCAATAAAGTACTACCACATGTTTACCATGAGGTATATAATTGGAAGGTGGACTCACGCTGCGAAACAAGGAGACTTAACATTGTTTTATTACCATCATTAGATCAGAAAAGGATCTAACGTTTGTTGCTATCTCGCTATGTAAAGTGGCAAGGAAAATAATCACAGTGACATAATGACTGCTTAACAGGTGTACTTGGTGGACCCATGGAGGATATTATAAAGGAAAAGACAAAGAAGGTTTATAATAATTTAATCTTGACCATCGATTTGAGATCAATGATGGGAATTCAAAGTTTCGATGACTGTTGGAATATGAAATATGCAGGTTGGCGTGAAATAGCAGAATATGAAGAATTAACGATTTTCTACAGGATTTGTGAAATTGCATGAAGATGAAAAGTCATGGAGTGTTTTTAGGAATATCATTGATTCAGAATCACTAATAGAAGTGATACCACGTGCTCATATCACGATGCAGATTAGATAATTTCATATTTCATTCTCATTTTCTTTTCTATTATATGACTGTTGCTCTGTCATAAATAAGAAATGATAGAAAACTATAAATGTAACCTCATTTGATAATGCAAAGGTCAGAAAAGTTGATGTTGAATTGGTTTGTAATTCCATTTACCCTATTTGCTTGTCATTTTTTGTTGCCCATGGATAGATTAAGTTTGCATTAAGTGTTGAATGACAATTATATGTGATCCTGAGATAATGAGGTGGATTAGATTTCATTTTAATATTTGTCGTAGAGGTGATTCCATTTACTTTCTTTATATATAATTATGCTTCTTTTCTTGTTCGTTTCATATTATGCCATATAGTTTCATTGGGAATTGAAGAATAGATTCTTGTGAATCTATTAGTAACTTGTTGAATTACATTTCATTCAAGCCTAGTAGTCAAAGCAATTCCATTTGCCCTCATATGCATTTCTTCTTCTCTTCCTCTTTGGCATTTAGATGGTTAATACTGCATTTATAATAGAAGTAAGAGTCAGGAAATCTCAAGATCATCTATTACAGTCATTCCATTGGGTGTGTTAGGTCATCCAAATATATTTTGCTTGAATTGTTTGTGCCTACAAACAATTTGGTTATTCTTTACTGCTATCAGTTTAAGAGCTTATAATATCAAAACTTCTGATCTCATAAAAACATATTCATTGCATATCATTGCAAATCATAGGGAGTTGTACATAGTCAATTCAAAGGGTAATGATAGAATACACACACTGACCCATTTGTTGGTAAACATCCTTTTGTCTCTCTAAGCATTGGGTATCAAAGAGTCAAGATTATAAAATCTAATAGGAGAACAAATTGTTAATCAACATGACAATATCAAAATCATATAAAGATCAAACTACACAAATATAAAATTTTAAAGATGATAAATAGCTTAACATTGAAAGAATATCTTTATTTTTGTGATCAAATATGTAATGGTATCCATGATCCAAATTTGAAATTTAAGTGTTGGTTTTTACCATTTTTGACCCCAACTTTCATGTGCATATTTAGTAGTTTTCCTCTCTTCTTATACAAATTTCAACCTTGAGATAAAAGAGGTTAAAAAGCATTCACAAGTAGGAATATCCTCACATTTAATGTCATCTATTTTCAATATCACTTAGTCTTATCTTTACTCAAATCTTTGAACAATATTAACGATTTGGACAAATGATGAAAGAAATATAGTACTTTTATGCAAGCAAATGAGCATATAAAGTTGTTTCTAAATGCTACCGTAATTTATGCAAACATTAAAGTAAAAAATCAAACTTTGAAGTAGGCAACAAATAAAAATATGATAACAATTTTATAGTTTTTAAAAATGAGATTGTCCTAACATTTTATCTCATTGATTTGCCAAACTCAAATTTATATATATTTCATAACAAAATAAATGACATACACCCAAATACATATATGCATACTAAAAATTTTATAAAAGACATTTCATATTATGACAACACATAAATTCAATTAAGAAAATTAAACAATTTTTTTTGTTGAAAGTTCCCATTCTGCCAAAAGAAGACACAATCTCAACCTCATACCTTATGATGTTTAAACAATCATGTCCTTCAATTTTATCTAAATTAATTTATAATTACATGTTAAATTAGAAAACTTACTTTGGGGTTCCTTTTCATTCAGCCCCATTGTGATCCATTATAGGACATGTAAAGACCATATTCATGTTAATCTTGTATAATGTCTACAATACTGACAGACCATTTGGTTAATGAACGGTGACTTCTGGTGTTGTCTATAACATAGAATGGGGAAAACTCCATTTGAACCAAGGGGAAAACTATCTAAGATCAAAGATTCACTGGAATGAATATACAAATTAAGCCTGTACCATATAGCCGTTGGGCTTGGAAGTTTGATTTTTGGAAGAGATTTCTTGCACAAGAGGACTACTTAACCGCTGCAGAGGGTTCCTCTTATATACTGACTGATACTCCATTTGCAGCGAGATGAATGCTTTTCATCATTCTTCGGACTTTCAGGCTTCTGCAATAGATTTTGTTGTTTTTTCCCTCTTTCTTCTGAACTTTCAATCGTTTTCGACAGCCTCTGAAGGGAGCCGTACCTTTCTTTTTCCATTAGCTGCCCTAAAGATCCATGGCTGCCAAGCAGATCCTTCAAGGACTCGCGATGCTTTGCCCTCTGAATCTGATCTCTTCTCTTCGTCCTCCTCGACATGCCAAGATGATAATAAATTCGCTTCTCTGCCATACTGATTGAAACCCTAATATGCTTGATCTTAAAATAAAAAAAGGGTCTGTAAATCTGAACAAAATCAAACCTAATATTTTGCAGAGAGATCCAGAATCAGAACAATTGGTTGAGATCTTAATATAAATAGTAACTGCGTGTAATTTGATCTCGCATCAACCGGCCCTAAAAATCCAACTGTTTTGTGCATCTGAACAAAATCATTCCTAATATTTTGCAGAGAGGTCCAAGATCAGGACAATTGATTGAGATCTTAAGATAAATAGTAACTATGTGTAATTTGATCTCGCATCAACCGGCCCAAAAAATCCAACTGATTTTGTGCATTTGAACAAAATCATACCTAATATTTTGCAGAGTGATCCAAAATAAGAACAAATGACAGGAGAATTGGCTGAAACGTAGATTGTGAGCATGGTTTACGAATTGCAAAATTGATAATATTCCGCACAGATTATTAAGAAAGTTGGAACAGAGGTTAGATGTACATATCAGATCGTGACATCCAACTTCCACTCTTGGGAGAAATAGAAATACTGGAAGTTTTCTTTGGATCGGTCGCTTTACTATGGTGAAGTGCATATTTCCTGTCGGGTTAGGTAATCCTTTTGCAGCCCATCTTTCCAAGCCAATTTCTTTCGAGTAGTAGTTAGATTTGGTAAGCTTCATCTCACCATATGCTTAATGTTTATGCAAGATGGCGATTACATATCAGTCGGGAAAGAAATAAAATTTTCAAAAAAGTGGAAAGGGTCGTCTCTCATAACACGGTGAAAATGATTTTTTTGTTTCGTTTGATAGATTATTGACATAAAAGTCACATAATAATAATAATAATAATAAGAGAGGTCATTATCATGAGTTTAGTTCAATAATCTAAAGGGTCTTTAGGCATTAGGGATGCTAACAGTTTGAGATGACACTACATTGTTTTTTGGTTTTTTGTTTTGTTTTTATTAAGGAGAGTTCTATGAATAGGTGAAATAGCAAGGTCTAAAAGAGAACATCCCATTATCATGTTAACTAGGGATGCCATAATCATATTAAGGCATTGATAATTATTCACATGGCAAGGACTAACCATGATATTGACATTAAGGAGATATATGGGATCTATGAGAGCCATATCTAAAAAAATATTATAGTCATGACTTTGACATTGTCCACATGGAGAGGCATTCTTATTAGGGAGAAGGTGACATGGGAGCAACAATGTAAAAAGCATTGGCCAATTACTTGATAAGTGTTTGCAACTAGGCAACCTCTAGATCATTTTTATTAGTTTACACTTAGATCTATTAGAACATTAAAACATATCACAACTTTAGCATAAGAGGGGAAATGAGCATCCAATATAGAATTAAAAAACAAAAAGGGTGTTTTTGTCTTTCTATATGCTAAAAGGAATTTCCACTTTATAACTATGAACATTTTTTGGTAAACCTTGTTGGCATCTTAGGCTAGTTACCATAAATAAATCATATGTCAAGAAAAGAGCTTTGGTTGAAAAGGCTTAAAGTAATTATGCATCCAACTCCAAGCCACTTAGGGGTAGGAAAATACCTAGAAAACATGGTTGAGATTTTCCAAATGTCAATAGGAAGGAAAAAGGGGGTTCAAAACACCTACATGGATTTAAGGCACACTAAGAAAACCTTGATACATGAGAAGCTAAGAAAAATGGGCTAGTTTGGATTCCAAAATGGTAAAAACAAATAGTTTAAAACTTGTAGTATCATTGAGTGGTAACAAATTGCATGTTCCACTAGCTATATGTTTTTGAACTCTAAGGTTGGAGAGGAAGATGCCACTAATAGCCGTGAAAGGGTTTTTAGCTTCCAAATGAAGAATCTATGTTGGAAATATTATGACAAGCTAAGTTACTAAGAGGGGAGGGATAAATCAGTAACTTCTAAAACTTTTATCCCAATTAGCAATTAATCCTTTATATGAATTTTGATCTTACTTCATGCATGAGAAATTGAGAAAATATGAAAGCATACATGACACTTCGACACAAGATTTGGTGACCCAGAAACCTTCCAAATAGAAAGTAAAACTGGGGTGGGGATGATACCTACAAGCTTTAGTACTGCAGTATAAAGTTGGCCTGTTAAGGTTTACATTCACCACTTTTGATGATTTTCTCTGTTAGGAGCAATAAGGACTGCTAGGTCCACCTTGTGAAAGGATTTACAAACATACAATAAAGTATGCACTCAGTAAAGAGATTTACATAAGAGTGTTAGGTCTACCTTGTTAAAAGATTTGACTGATCCACCTATTAGGATGAAATAATAGCTGATCTCTAATCTACAACTTGGTTTGCTAAATGAGATTCCTCCGAGTGTACAAATCACCTTGCTATGATAGTGAATCTTTGTTGCTCCTTATACTGCTATAGCCTTTGTAATTCGCTCTTCAACTCTTCACTGATGATTACATTACTTCTTTTTTTGATTCTATGCATTCATTAGATGTGATACAATACCTTACATATATATCAATCCAATTACATAATTATAAAGTCCGCCACAATACAAGTTTACACAAAATACTACAAAGTCGGCCAAAGTGTAGAAACTCGAGCTTTGAAGATTGACTCGATGAGGTTCTGGTACTCGACATCTACTGTCACTGCTCGACATCATCATGCACTCAGTAGATGTAGAAGCCTAGTCCATACTGATCACTTCCAAGTAGTCTTGAACTTGGTCTACATTGATGACTCGACGAATACTGTGAAACTTGACATATAAACTGAATCACTTGATTCATATTGTATAGCTCGGTAAACACTGTCACCTTGAGCTCGGTATAAACTGAGTCTCTTGGTTAACACTAAGTAGCTTGGTCAACACTGGACTCACATCACATCAACTGTAAACTCGATAAACATTGCACAACTCTTTGTTTACACTGTTAAACTCAACATTCACTGTAATGCTCAATTTACACTGTTGATCTTTAACTTTGTACTAACTGCTCAATTCAAATTGAAATCTGTCCATAGAACTCGGTAGCAACTGAAATACTTGGTTAACACTATTAACTGTACAATATGCTCAGTTTGAACTCACAATCTGAATAAGTGTATGTCACTAATAACAAACATGACTAAATGTCAACAATCTCCCCCTTTGGCATTAGTGACAAAACACTTATCAATCAAAACTGAATTATTCATCACCTTATATCTCTGACTTGGTAGAGTATACTATTTTTGAGATTTTTCAAAATTGTTTTTGTAATGGATACATTTCTGTACATGGTAATGCTATACAATATATATATCTCCATACTTTCTTACCATTTTCTCCCCCTATCTTTTTAACATCTTTCTCCTCTTTATATCATCTTATATCTTCTCCCCCTTTTATCTCCTTATAACTTCTCCCCCTTTTTGACATTAATGCCAAAGAATTATGCTATATGTATTTACATAGTAATGCCAAATTGAGACAAGAAATCTGAATGTACCTTTAGTATGATTGCCAAAGTCTTGTCCTAGTTCTCTTGCAAGAACTTACATGTGTGCAATGCCACTTGCACTTCTGTTGAAAGTTAAATCATATGGTCTGAAATAGAGAAATTATTATCATGGCTGAGAGTTTTTGAATAAGAAATATGCTTCTGTAGTGCATCCATGTTAGGGAGTATCATATTTTGGATATCTACCAATGTAGATCTAATTCTAGCTTCTTCTTTAAGCAATTCTGCCTGCATATCTATCGAAAAACTGATCCTTTTGAAATGGGTAGAGCTTGAACTCAAGTCAAGCTATAATTGCTGACCACTTACCTTCAGATCTTCATCAATCTTAGATAATTTATCTTTTATTTCCTTTCACATAATTTACCAAAAAGAAAAGTTACATTTGTACAAGAAGTTTCAAGATAACTTAGTAGATTACTCTACTTGGTAAATAACAATCTTTTGAGCAATAACTTCTAAGACCTTATTCTCAAACTTCTTTTCTACTTTTTGTTAATAATTTATCTTGTCCATCTTGATCTTCATTATACTTTTGGACTGCTTCTGCCAACTGATACAAAACTGGCTGAGAAGAATCAATTTCTATACCTATAGCCTCTACCAAAATATTCTTGGCATCCTCAATGATTTTAAATTCTTCATCTCTTTCCTCTCTTAGCCTTTGTTGTTCAGCTTTCTTTTGGAGTAATTCTCCAAAGGTTTGCATTTGATTAGGATTGAGTTTTGAAATATCCCAATTAGGAATCACAATTTCCTCATCAAGATCAACATCCTCCTCCTTTTCTTTACCTTTACCCAAAAATTTTGTGCTCGGTTGAGGCTTGGTCTCAACTTTCCTTGCACTTATAGTTTGTGTACTTGGAATGGAAACAATAGTAGAAATAGTGGGGCTTGCTATAAAAATTGATACTGCACTTATTGTAGAAATGTTAATAGAAGTACTTGTTAAAGCCAAAATTGATGTATCCAAAATTGTTGTATTCAAAATTCTTGAAGATGGAAGAGTCTGTAGCTTGATAGATGAAGAAGTTGACACTTTAGTCAACGATGTGCTAAGTTGAACTGGTGCAAAGATTGATTGGATTCTTGTGCTTGCAGTGCTAGACACAATCAATCTTGTAGAGGTTGTCTCTGTGCTTGATGTTGTCACTATTTTGCTTGGAGAGTGAGGAAGTGAGGCAATAACTGCTGCAACAATCTTGGCTGGGTCAGTTTCCTCAACTTCTTGTGCATCTTCCTTGGTAGCCTCTTGCTTTTGTTCCTCTTCATCATCTTCATTATCAAAATGTGTTACCTCTTCACCATCTTTTTCTTCATCCTTTTCTTGATCATCATTTTCATCTTTATCACTTATGCTAACTGGAAAATCACTCAGTTCATGAAGAAGATAGATATTTTTCCATGCGTTTGTTGCATTCTTCACAACATGCTCTATTTCTTTCAACAAAATTAGACAAGTATTGAATCTTAAAGTCAAATTTTCTTCATTTTTCTTCAAAGATTCCTTGACTTTCTTGTCAGTTAGATTTGGCATCAGTTGCCTTAGGGTCTACTCATGAATTCCTTAGTAGTTTTCTTTTCATGTTCCCACCTTGGCTTAATTTTATCCATTAAAGCATTTGGAATTTGCTGAGTGAGTTGGTCAGGAGAGTATTTCCATTTGCCCATTTTAGATATCAAAATATCTTCAATCTACTTTTTCTCATCAGGTGTTCTGGTTTCATATTTTAATGCTTTGAAATTAGTTATCCTAGAACCTGACTCCAATTCCTTCATCCTCTCTTCAAATGTGGGTGGAGACCTCTTGAAAATCATGTCCCCCCCTTCTTTGTCTGCCTTCTTTCTAGAGGATCTGCTAGTGAATAATGTAGTGGATGTCTTGGCAGGCTTGGTAATGATTACCTTGCCCTTTTTCTTTAGTAGTTCCTCTTCCTCTACTTATTCATCTTCACCTTTTCCCTCGGTTAACAAAAGAGTAGAGCTTGTTTTTAACTTGGCAATTCTTTTCTTGCCTTTGCTAATCACTTGAGGGAGCTTGATCTCTAGTTCTGTCTAGGCCTTAGCCTCATCACACATTCCAAAATATGCAGCCTTGGGGTCAATTGGTTCATTAATTAGTGCCTCAATTATATCCTTAGTTTCATCAATATTTACCTCATATCCAAGAGGTTTTACCCATGCAATTCTAGGTCTAACTTCTTGAATATATACCTTATCACTATCCACCATAAAACATACATCATCCTTATAATCTTCAACTAGTTTCTTAGGGATTCAGTATCTGCTATTCATTTTCTCCTTGAAAGCATCAAAATAATTATCTATAATACTAGTATAATTTTCTTCCATCTCAAAATTATATTTATTTATCTAATATAGTACTGGCACATCTTTCCTCCACACTATAGTACCTTTTGATGGAAATAAATTTTGAACATAAAAGAATAAAAATGTTAACAGAGAGCCAAACTTACGTAGGTTATTCTTCGATGTCCTAGTGCTCTCCATGTTTTTGTTGAATTGATTCAACAGTAGCTCGGCAAGGTCAAGAGAAAGGTTGTTCTTGACTATTTTGTATGCTAGGTCAATTGCTGCACATGAAACACTATTCAGGATGCTCGAACTATAGATCTTGTGTGCAATGACATGAATGCCAAACTTCAATTCTATGTCAGTGACACTACTAATTTTCATTCCCCTACCATCCCACTCGGCTAGGGTTTTCTTCTCTAGTTTGACCTGACCTAGGGTTTTTGTCATTTTAGCTTTAGCCAACATAGGAAGACCAGTAATCCTATGAATCATCTTCTCAGTAATCAAAATAGGTTGTTCCAACCACAACTGTCCATTGTGCACACGACTGAGAATATACCTAATGCATTTGACTTAGAAGTCATAGGGCATGTGAGGAATATGGGTTAAACCTTTAGCCTTGAGATGTTGGTGCTTAGGTTTCAAAATTCCATCAACACATAACTCTTTTAAACATTCATCCATTTCTAGGGTGCCAATATCTTCAATCACACATTTAAAATGAGAACGGATGTCGTTGATTAACAATACCTTGGAAGGGATTTGCGACTGCGCTCCACTTGGGTCTAGGGTTTCAGTGATTGCAAGAGTGAGCTTGAAGTTTGGTGCTTTCCATTCTACACCTCGAACTAGCATGTCTGACCCTCACTTTGACTTGCTACTAGTTGCTCCCATCTTCACTCGGTAGGGTTTCAGAGAATTCAAAAAAATTTTGTTGACAATTCACTCAAATTGCTTGAATGCCCTTGAAGTTGCTCTGTACAATTTTGCTTTTGAAAATTCATAGTGAAAAGGACATCAATTTCATTCCTTTATCAACATTTTCCATTAATGCTTGGTATGAAAGTTAGATGGATTTGACAGACTATCACCCACTTTTCTTGCATTGATTACTCGATAAAGTCTTTCATCATTCAGTAAGCACATGTAAAACTTAGTTACTCCCGACCTTGCTCAGTAGAGTCTGTGACCCAACCTCATTCAGTAAGGAAGGTAACTCAGTAGTAACTAGTACCTTTTACTTGGTGATCCCTTTCACATCTTGAATGCTGATATGGATCTTTTGTCCTAACAGCTAGAACTTATTTAGATTTCTTCTTTTAGTAGCCTAGTTCTAGTTCTCCTTTAGAGAAATTAAGTTGAAATGGTGGAGTAACCCAATTCTTGAATGACTTGATCATAATTGCTTGGAATTGTATTCTTGGTAGAATTTGGAACCCATTGTTGTCTCATTTATTTTTTGATGTTGTCAGCTTTTTCCTTCTTTTCATCTTCTATTCTTCCAGTATTCATACAATTCTTGGCAAGTTGACCAAGTTTTGTACTGATGAAATATCTTTTGGTAGTATCTCTTTTCCTCATGTGCTGTTTTACATAGTTCATACCAATGTGTCCAATTCTCCACAATAATGACATCTGCACTAGGTGTTATAGTCCCAATCAAATGTAGCTTTCACAATTTGTTCTGCTAGATTTAATATCTTGGTTTTGTATTCTAATGATTTGTGCTCATGCTTCTCACATTTGTGACATTTGCCTTCAAATTTTGGTTTCTCTTTGCATTCATTTGCTCTATGACCATGTTGATTATGTTGGAGTTGATAAAATCCAACTCCGAAGATGCTCCTTGCTCTTCCTTCCTCGGCTTCTCTTTGACAGGTTTTTGCATGCAATAAAATGTGTTAAAGTAAATTAAGCAATAAAATGTGTTAGAGTAAATTAATTATTTAGAGTAAATAATTATGACCTTGTTGCTGGGACCCATTCTACATTTCTTAGTTTTGTGAGCTTAAGGCATTTCCTTAAGTTGCACTTAAGGGGGGGTGTTAGAGTAAATAATTAATTTACTAATTATTTATTCTATTTACTTAAGCTTACTTAGGTAAATGCATTCATTAATTAGTTTTAGCTTAGGAGTTTGTTATAAGTTGTTCAAAATTCAAAAGCTTGTTCCCTCCTAAGTCATACTTATCCTCTCACATTGTTCGAGGACTTTCCACCTTATGTGGATGTATGCTTAGTTGTCACACTTATCTCCTAGCATCTTCTAGCTTGTTCTAGGAGATTCCTGGAGCTCTTTATATTCGAGCTCCCTCATTGTATTTTCAAAACATCACATTCTCATATTGTAAATACATTTTCTCTTGTGTTTGCATATGTGGTCTCTCATGTCTGTTTAGGGTTTTCCCCTTGCTCCACGCTCTTCCTTCCTTGGCTTCTCTTTGACAGGTTTTCACATGTAGGTGATCTTGGGCATCTTCAAAGTTGGCTTTCATCAACTCCAACATGGTATCAGAGCCTGTTGTTGCTTCGTTGAAGAATTTTTAAAGCTGTGATTTGGAGTCACAAACCCTAGTTTGTTTGTGCATTTTTCTTCAAATTAGGGGATTAGCAAATTTTTAGAGCACTTTTAGCCCAAACGGACGTTGCCATTGGATCCGAAAGGCCGTTTGCAATTAGGATTCATATAAAGATTTTTGATTTTGGAGATAGAGCTCTGGTAGGAAATTTTTTTTTGCTTGTAGGAGGTTTCGTACGAATGTATGGACAATTTTGAGCTTGAAAAATACAATAAAATTGTTGCAAGGCGTGTTGCCTGACGACCATTGTCGCACCGCTGGACGGCCACTTGGGCGCGACCCACAGTGGCGGCCATAGGCTTCGCCATTGATTCGCCCTCCTCAGCCCACCCTCCACCTGTAAGCCTCCTCCTTCAGTGGCGTAACCTTTTATTGCCGCTCAGCCGGTGTTTTTCAATCGGTGCGCCACCAGTTCGCCCAGTCTCCTCCAACTGTGCAGCTCGCCTCGTCTATAGTGACACTAGACAGGTACATCCAGTCAGCACCCATCTCTACAGTGACAGGTGTGCCCAGTCAGTAGTAGTTGAATCACAGTAAGTGCCAGCTCAGCTGTTTAAGCACCTACATGGAACTTTCCAGTCTAGTCAGCGTGTTGTGGGAGTGACGTGTGGCATGGGTGCCACATGGACCCTGCCACATCACCTGCCACGTCAACTGCTGCCATGTGGACCTGCCACATGGCACTCTTTTTTGTTGTGACGACCCTGTAGCTGTCAAATTTAATCTAGCTATTTGTTGACATCA
Organism: Cupressus sempervirens; assembly: GCA_028749045.1. Taxonomy (NCBI): domain Eukaryota; kingdom Viridiplantae; phylum Streptophyta; class Pinopsida; order Cupressales; family Cupressaceae; genus Cupressus; species Cupressus sempervirens. The sequence continues at coordinate 3,599,190 of CM053783.1, forward strand.
GCATCTTGCATGCACCTCTCTTGGTTCTGTTTTGGAGCTACTTGTGGTTTTTTGGTAATAACTTTTGCATATGGAGGTATTTTTTCGATCTGAAAGAAGGGCCGAAAAGATGGTTTCGAGATAGAGACATTGGTTAGGTATTTTTAGGTTTTGATGCATTTTTATTGCCCATTTTTGTAGTCAATGTCTAAAATTGTGTTTTTGACTCCAACAAACATATCTTTTGCGTCCCATGTCAATTTTTTGAAAACTTTATATTTTTGGAAAGCTGGTTCTGTCACCTTTTCATGTGATCCTTTTTTTTTTTTTTTTAGTTTTTGGCCCATGCTCTTTGTATCATAATTTTGGCATTTTTGCTATATGGTGGATATCTTGAGTGTTTAGGCCTGAGGATCATTTTCTTAGCATGGTTTCCTTTGTTTTAGGTTGTACTTTGTTTTGTATCAGCTTGTTTTCAATTTTGATCATTGTAGCTATCATTTTGAAGCACTTTTATGCATCACACTGAGATAAAGTGCCATTCTTACATTCTGGAGGTCATGAACATTGTTTTTGAATCAGTTGTACATGTACTATTTTCATAAAGCACCATGGGGGGGATAATTGTTTGCTATTTTAAGCTTCTCCCTTTGTCAAGTGAGTGTCCCTTCCATGACATTAGCCCCATATAGCATCAGTGTGAGTGTGTCTTTATAGGTGTTTATACCTCTTTCCCTCTCTTGTCATTCTTGGTTCGTCTACAGGAGACTTTGGCCTACCTTCTCAATTGCCTGTCATCTCACCCTATCTACATTAAGGGGGGGTTATGCTGTTGTTCTAATGCATCTGTGGTTCGATGGTTTGATAGTGTGAACTATGTATTCAGTGGTTGATCCTATGTACAATGCAATTGCAGTGGCTTTCTACCTATGCATTTCGGTGAGATGGATCATATACCATATAGATACGCTCAATTCGTGCCTTCTTCCTCCATGGAGGTTCTTTAGATCAACAGTTTGAAAGATTTGCAGCTTCTTCATGCTTTAGTGATGCTCTTCATGATCACTCCTTGTTCCTGTTTTGGGGACAATTTCCCTAGTTGGAGGCTTCTTCAGTTCTTCACTAGGTTACCTCTTTTTGGAGGAGAGTTTTTCCCACATGGTTTTCTCTCTTTCCCCATTTTCAGAGGTTGCATTTCTTTGCATTGTACATGGGTACCTAACATGGCCTTATTGCCGGGACCCATTTTGCATTTCTTAGTTTTGTGAGCTTAAGGCATTTTCGTAAGTTGCACTTAAGGGGGGAGGGGGGGTGTTAGAGTAAATAATTAATTTACTAATTATTTATTCTATTGCTTAAGCTTACTTAGGTTAATGCATGTAGTTGAGGTTAGTTGTTGACAACACAGGAGTTTGTTCCCTTTAGCATACTTATCTTTTCCATCTTTTGTGGATGTGTGCTTAGTTGTCAACCTTATTTCCTACCTCATTCCAGCTTGTTCTACAAGCTTCCATGAGGCCTTTTTATTCTGTCTCTCACTCATTGTAAATTCATTCCATTTTACCATTTTCACATAGCAATTCTAATTTCACAAAAGATGGAAAAGATAAGTATGCTAAAGGGAACAAACTCCCGTGTTGTCAACAACTAACCTCAACTACATGCATTAACCTAAGTAAGCTTGAGCAATAGAATAAATAATTAGTAAATTAATTATTTACTCTAAATAATTAATTTACTTATCTCCTACCTCATTCCAGCTTGTTCTACAAGCTTCCATGAGGCCTTTTTATTCGGTCTCTCACTCATTGTAAATTCATTCCATTTTTCCATTTTCACATAGAAATTCTAATTTCCTATTGTGAAATATTCTTGTGTGGTATTTGCTTCAAGCTCTTTTCTCCCTAGGTTTTTCTTTAGCAAGCTATTTGCACTGCAGGTGATCTTGGCGCATTATCGGAGTCAGATTCTCAACTCCTACATGGTATCAGAGTTGATGGAAGCTTTTAAAACAAGATGGAGTGAGGTAGGAGATAAGGTTGACAACTAAACACACATCCATAAAAGATGGAAAAGATAAGTATGCTAAAGGGAAAAAACTCCCGTGTTGTCAACAACTAACCTCAACTACATGCATTAACCTAAGTAAGCTTAAGCAATAGAATAAATAATTAACAATTAAATGACGGATGAAATGCATATGCAACTCAATGTGCTTGGTATGTTGATGTTCCACCGAGTTGCATGAAATGTGGATGGCACTCTAATTATCGCACCAAAAAATAGTGGGACGATCAAGAGGAAATCCAAACTCAGTCATCAATTGACAAAGCCATAAAGCCTCCTGACTAGCAAGAATTGTGGCCCTGTACCCAGCCTTTGTAGATGAAAGTGCTCGAGCATATTGCTTCTTGCACAACCATGTGATGGGACCAAAGCCAAGGCAAAAGACAAAGCTAGAAGTAGACTTTCGATCATCGACATCACCGGCCTAATCTGAGTCAGTATAGCCAACAATGTGTGGAGTACCCGTAGTGTAGTGAATGCCATACATAAGTGTGCCCTAAATGTAGTGCAAAATACACCTAGCAGCTTGCCAATGACTCTCATGAGGGTCCTGAAAAAATCAAGAGACTAGGCCAACCACAAAAGAAAGATTAGGGCGGGTGTGTGTCAGGTACAATAGGCTGCCGACCAACTGCCGATACAATGTAGCATCCACTGAAGGTGAAGAGTAGGAGGTAGACAAAGTAACACCCGACTAAAATGGTGCAGGAGCAACCTTACAATCAAGCATGTGAAAGTGATGAACCATGTCAAGAGCATACTTCTGCTAATACACAAAAATGCTAGTAGGAGACTAATGAATCTGAAGACCAAGAAAGTAGTGCAGCAAACCAAGATCAGTCATCTAGAACTAGTCCATCAGTGCACGCTTAACATCCTGGAGCATGGATGATGAACTACCTGTAAGAATAAGATCATCAACATACAAAACAAGAATCAGAATCTCATCACCAAGACGCTGAATGTACACTGTGGGATCAGAATGGCAGCGAGTGAAGCCTGTAGATAGCAGAAATGAGTCCATCTTCTCATATCAAGCCCTAGGGGCTTGTTTGAGACCATACAATGAATGTCAAAGCCTGCAAACCAAGGTGGGATCCTACAAAAAACCTGGAGGCTGCTCCATATAAATCTCCTCTGTGATATCACCATGCAGGAAGGCACTTTTCACATCCATCTAATAAACTGACCATCCCTGTAAAGCTGTGAAGGGTTTTTTGCAAGTCGAGGGTGTTGATTACTCTAAGACATTTTCCCCTGTTGCCAAGATGGATTCTATTTGCCTTGTCTTATCACAAACGTGGAAAGAGAGAAAACCACGTGGGAAAAACCCTCCCCAAAAAGAGGTAAGAACCTAGTGAAGAATTGAAGAAGCCTCCAACTAGGGAAATGTTCCCTAGAATAGGAACAAGGAGTGATCATGAAGAGCATCACTGAAGCATGAAGAAGCTATAAATCTACCAAACTACTAATCTAAAGAACCTCCATGGAAGAAGAAGGCATGAACCAAGCGTGTCTATATGGTAGATGATCCATCTCACCGAAATGCATAGGTAGCCAACCACTGCAATCGCCTTGTACATAGGATTAACCATTGAATACATAGTTCACACTATCAAACCATCAAACCAAGGATGCATTAGAACAAAAACATAACCTGCCCTTAATGTAGACAGGGTGTGATGACAGGCAATTGAAAAGGTGGGCCAAAGTCTCCTACAGATGAACCAAGAACAACGAGAGAGAGAAAGAGGTATAGACACCTATAAAGACACAGTCAAACTGACTCTACATGGGGCTAATGTCATGGAAGGGACACTCACTTGACAAAGGGAGAAGCCTAAAATAGTAGACAACTATCCCCCCATGGTGCTTTATAAAAATAGTGCAAGTACAACTAACTCAAAACAATGTTCATGACCCCCGAAATGCAAGAGTGGCACTTTATCTCAATGTGATACAAAAAGTGCTTCAAAATGATAGCTATAATGATCAAAACTAAAAACAAGTTGATACAAAACAAAGGACAACCCAAAAAAAAAGAAACCATGCCAGGAAAATGATCTTCGGGCCTAAAACACTCAAGATATCCACCATATATAAAAAATGTCAAAACTATGATAGAAAGAGCATGGGCCAAAAACTAAGGAAAAGGACCACATTTCTAAAAAGATCATAGAATTAGCTTTCCAAAAATATAAAGTTTTCAAAAAATGGGCATGGGATGCAAAAGATATGCATGCCAGAGTCAAAAACATAACTTTAGATGTTGACTAAAAAAATGGGCAATAAAAAAGCATCAAAACCTGAAAATACCTGCACCAATGACTTTATCTTGAAACTAGCTTTTTGGTGCTTCTTTTGAATCAGAAAAATACCTTCAGATGCTTAAGTTATGGCCAAAAAACCAATAATAGCTCCAAAACAGAACCAAAAGAGGTGCATGCAAGGTTTGATGATGTAGCGCTGACGTTAGCAATTCACTCCAAAAAAATTGACGGCCCGTCAACCATTAGTGCAAAAAAGGCCATGTGGTAGGTATGGTTGACGTGGCAGGAGCCACGTGGCAAAGTGACACGTGGCATCCCTACCACATGTCAGGCTTTGAACAGTGCTGACTGTACCCTAGACTCCACGTGAGCTGCAGAGGTGGCAGAGTGCAGAGTAGGTAGCGCTGGGTGGTGTAGACAGGAAGAGTGGTGAAAATAGGTTGCTGAGGGTGGTGGAGGTGGCGGCAGCAGCCCCATGGTGGTGGTCGTCCTTTAAAAAAAAAAAAAATTCACAATAAATGCAGAAAATCATCCGTACAACCTCTCGAGCTAATTTTTTTGGCCTCCCAGAGCTTTGTCTCCAAAATTGAAAAGCTTTATATGAATCCTGATTGCAAACGGCCTTCCAGATCCAATGGCAACATCTGTTTGGGCTAAAAGTGCTCCAAAAAATTGCTGATCCCCTAATTTGAAGAAAAAATGCACAAACAAACTAGGGTTTGTGACTTCAAATCATAGCTTCAAAAATCTTCAACGAAGCAGCAACAAGAAGGCTCTAATACCATGTTGGAGTTGATGAAATCCAACTTCGAAGATGCCCAAAATCACCTGTATGCGAAAACCTATCAAAGGGAAGCCAAGGAAGGAAGAGCAAGGAGCAAGGAAAAAACTCTAAACAAACATGAGAGATAACAAGTATGCAAACACAAGAAAATATGTATTTACAATATGCAAGAAGTGATGATAAAATACAATGAGGGAGCCCAAATATAAAGAGCTCCAGGAATCTTCTAGAATGAGCTAGAAGATGCTAGGAGATAAGTGTCACAACTAAGCATGCATCCATATAAGGTGGAAAGTCCTTGAACAAGGTGAGAGGATAAGTATGACTTAGGGGAGAACAAACTCCTATATTTTCAACAACTTGTAACTAACTCCTAGACTACAACTAATAAATAAATGCATTTACCTAAGTAAGCTTAAGCAATAGAATAAATAATTATTTACTAATTATTTATTCTATTGCTTAAGCTTACTTAGGTAAATGTATTAAGCTATTTTTTGTAGTCTAAGAGTTAGTTACAAGTTGTTGACAATATGGGAGTTTGTTCTCCCCTAAGTCATACTTATTCTCTCACCTTGTTTGAGGACTTTCCACCATATGTGGATATATGCTTAGTTGTCACACTTATCTCCTAGCATATTCTAGCTCATTCTGGAAGATTCCTGAAGCTCTTTATATTTAGGCTCCCTCATTGTATTTCATCATCACTTCTTGCATATTGTAAATACATATTTTCTTGTGTTTGCATACTTGTTGTCTCTCATGTCCGTTTAGGGTTTTTTCCTTGCTCCTCGCTCTTCCTTCCTTGGCTTCCCTTTGACAAGTTTTCGCATGCAGGTGATCTTGGGCGTCTTTAGAGTTGGATTTCATCAACTCCAACAGATTACAATAGCATTTTCTATTGAATTTTGCTTTCCCATTGCTCCGACATTTGTTTGAAGTATGACTTGTCTTACCATAGTGACTGCAAGTAGGTTTTTGGTTTCTTTGAGCTCGTTTCTTGGATGATTCTCCTTCTTCTATATATCCAATTCCTACTTTTCCTTTTTGTCTGAAGTGAATTTGATCATTCAACTGATTCATGTCTGCTTCAGATTTCAACATTATTTCATTGGTTTCCCTTTTCAATGTTTAGATCATTCTGCAATCTTTCATTCTTTGATCTCAGGTTCATTATTTCTTCATTTGCATTGGTGAGTTGATCAATGAAGTCTAATTGTTGAAGGGATAGGTGCTGGGTTTCACTATTCTTTCCTTCTATCTCTTCTCTTATCTTGTTTTTCTCTTCCATCACACAATCTTACTGATTGATTTTCTTGCTCTCTTCTTAGTTTTCTTACTTCTTCTTGGAGAGTATTATTATTTTCTAAAAGTTCTTTGATTGCATCATTAGCTTAATCTGAATTGCTTGGAATGATGTCTTCAATTCTTTCTTCAATGTAGAGTGAATCATTCATCTAGATTGCAATATCTTTTCTTCCTTTCAGGGTTTGGGAGAGTTGCTCTTTTTCTTTCTTGAGTTGTCCAATGGCCAATTCTAAATCTAGCTTTTCATTGTCAATAGCCTTGTCAAGTCTAAATACCTCCATTGCCTTTGATCTTTGCTCAAGCTGTTAAAATTTTCACTGAGAACCACAAAGCTCTAATACCAATTGTTTGAAATATTATGACAAGCTACGTTACTGAGAGGGGAGGCATGAATCAGTAACTTCTAAAATTTTTATCCTAATTAACAATTAATCCTTTATATGAATTCTAATCTAACTTAATGCATGAGAAATTGAAAAAACATGAAAACATACATAACAACCTTCCAAATAGAAAGTAAAACTGGGGTGGGGATGATACCCACAAGCTTTAGTACTATAGTATAAAGTTGGCTTGTTAAGACTTACATTGATCACTTCTGATGATTTTCCTTATTAGGAGCAATAAGGACTGCTAGGTCCACCTTGTGAAAGGATTTGCAAACATATAATAAAGTTGGTAAAGAGATTTACATAAGACAGTTAGGTCTACCTTGTTAAAGGATTTGATTGCTCCACTTGTTAGGATGAAATAGTAGCCGATCTCTGATCTGCAACTTGGTTTGCTAAATGAGATTCCTCTAAGTGTACAAATCACCGTGCTATGATAGATGAATCTTTGCTTCTCTTTCTATTGCTATTGCCTTTGCAATTTTCTCTTTTTCTCTTCACTGATGATTACATTACTTCTTTTTTCAATTCCATGCATTCATTAGATGCGATATAATACCTTACATATATATCAATCTAATTATATAATTACAAAGTTGACCACAATACAAGTTTACACAAAATATTACAAAGTCGGCCAAAGTGTAGAAACTAAGGCTTTGAAGATTGACTTGGTGAGGTTCTGATTCTTAGCATCCACTGTCACTACTCAACATCATCATGCACTTGGTAGATGTAGAAGCTCAGTCCATACTGATCACTTCCAAGTAGTCTTGAACTCAGTCTATATTGGTGACTCAACGAATACTGTGAAACTCAACATATAAACTGAATCACTTGATTCATATTGTATAGCTCAGTAAACACTGTCACCTTGAGCTCGGTATAAACTGAGTCTCTTGGTTAACACTAAGTAGCTTGGTCAACACTAGACTTGCATCACATCAGTTGTGAACTTGGTAAACAATGTACATCTCAATTTAAACTGTTAAACTTGGCATACATTGTAATGCTTGGTTTACACTGCTGATCTTTAACACTATAGTAACTATTCGTTTCAAACTGAAATCTATCCATAGAACTCGATAGCAACTGTAGGACTCGATAGCAACTGAAATGCTTGGTTAACACTATTAACTGTACAATGTGCTTAGTTTGAACTCACAATCTGAATAAGTGTATGCCACTAATAAAAAACATGACTGAATGTCCACAATCTAAACGCCTAATATTTCCACCAAGGCACTGTTAGAGTAAATAATTATTATTTACCCTTTTACTTAAGTTTACTCAGTTAAATGCATTTATTTATTAGTTGTAATCTAGGAGTTGTTGACAACACATGAGTTTGTTCCTATCTAAGTCATACTTATCTTCGCACCTTGATTGAGGATATCTCACCTTTTGTGGACATATGCTTAATTGTCATACTTATCTCCTAGCACTTTCTAGCTTGTTCTACAAGCTTCCTAGAGGCCTTTATAAACAAGCTCTCCCTTTTCATTTTTGTACAGCAAATTTATTTTCTCATTGTTGCAATATACTTTCTCACTTTGTTGAGTTGCTTCAAGCTCTTGTTTCTTCCTTCTTTGGTTTATCTTTAGTGGGTTATTTGCATGCAGGTGATCTTGTCACACTATGAAGTTGCCTTTCATCAACTTCTACATAACATCAAAGCCTCCCTACTGCTTTCTAATTTGAAAGATTTTTGAAGCCACAATTCAAAGACACAAACCCTAGTTTGTTTCTAATTTTTCTTGAATCGGGAGGAAGAGAAAATTTTTAAGGCACTTTGGGCCTAAATGGATGCTGGCATTGAGTTTAGAAGGCCAATTACAATCAAGATTCTTCTAAAACTTTCCAATTTTGGCTTCCATAGCGTCTGGCAAATTTTTTTAGCCCCCTGAGAGGTCGTACAAACTGTATGAACATTTTTTTGGCAAAAAAAATAAAAAACATGCACCATCACAACAATGCCACCACACCACTGTAGCACTACCCCCATGGCACCGCAACCAGCCATGCCACCATGGAGACACTACGATGCCACCTGCCCATGGCCATTGCTCCATGGCCATCGTCACGTTGCCGGCTCCGCACTCACCATTGCAGTGCCACTAACGTTCTCTGCCCGACTGCCACCTCCACTAGTAGCACCACTATCAGAATAGTCAACCTTGCTTACATCATTTGCCAGCCTACTTACATCACTCGCCAGCTGGCTTACATCATTTCCTAGTTGCCACGTCACCTTTTTCTGATGTGATGCCATCTTTTGACAGGCTGATGTCATCACCCTTGGCCACTCTGCTGATGTCACTTTCTAGCAGGGTGACATCATATTTTGGCTGCTGACATTAGCATTTTGCGAGCCATATTTTTTTTTGGTGATGTCCTTTTGACAGCCTTACGGCCGTCAATTTTTTTGTCATGTCTATAATTTTTCAGTGAACTTGTCTTTTGGAGTAGCAATTGGTTTTTTGGCCATAACTTGAGCAAACGAAGGTCTTTTTCTGATCTGAAAGAAGCACCAGAAAGCTAGTTTAGAGATGGAGACAATGATGCTAGTTTCATCTCATTTTGAGTTTTTTTGACTCTTATTTTTGGTTTTGAAGTAGAGGCTTCTATTTCCTCCTTGTCTGTATTCAGAATCTAAGTTCTTTTCTTAGTTTTATGCTTTCTATAGTTATTTTCTTTGGTATTTGAGAGATATCTTTATTATTTTTGGGGTGGGGCATTTTATTTTCTATAAGTTACTTTAGAATAAGACCCTTCTACTTTTGTATTCTTCTCTCAATGTTAGATCCTTCTATGACTCGGATCACGCCACACAATTATCACACCTAGAAAGCACAAATGACTAGGCTTCTCATGCCACGAGGCCTATGGTCATGTCTGGGTGAGAACCAACCTATTTTGTAGCACCCCTTTGAGGTTCTTCAACATAGAAACAAATGTATTTATTTATTAGTTGTATTCTAGGAGTTGTTGACAACATAGGAGTTTGTTCCTATCTAAGTCATACTTAGCTTCTCACCTTGATTGAGGATATCCCACCTTTTGTGGACGTATGCTTAGTTGTCATACTTATCTCCTAGCACTTTCTAGATTGTTCTACAAGCTTCCTAGAGGCCTTTATAAATAGGTTCTCCCTTTGTATTTTTGTACAAAAATTTCATTTTCTCATTGTTGCAATATACTTTCTCACTTTGTTGAATTGCTTCAATCTCTTGTTTCTTCCTTCTTTGGTTTCTCTTTAGCAGGTTATTTGCATGCAATTGATCTTGGCACACTATGAAGTTGGCTTTCATCAACTTCTATAGGCACAATGCATCTATTTTTAATCTTATGCATTGTGTTTTAGGAAGTATATAATCCATTATGGTTTGAAATGACTCAAAATCTTGGTTGTTACTTATTGATACTTGGCTTTAAATTCTTTCCAAGAGAGAAAACTATTAGTGGATGTAAATGAAAGTTATAAAATGAAGAAAATCCTACACTTAAAGAAACTTAAGTGCACAAACATAAGGAACTTTGACAAAAGGTTTTTTCTTCCAAATAAGTCATAGTTTAATGGAGATTTTTAATCCTTCCAAGTAATCTCAACAATGAAAGTGCTTCAAGAGGTTGGGAGGTATTCTAGTGTTGGGGTGCTTCTAGGAATGGTAGAGAGGTTGTGGCTCTTGGTCTTCAACCCGTCTATTGTGGGCTTTGGCCTTTCTTTTATGGTCTTGGCTCTTTTGGTCTTTGATAGCTTTTGCTAGTCAATACTAGTGGCTTTCACTTGTTGGTTTTCAAATGTTCTTACTAGTTTGGATCGATTATTCTAAAGCATTTCCTTAGCACCATTTCTCTTCCTACATATTGGGGTTTTATGGCTCCTTTAATGTTTGTTCTACCTAGAAATATGGAGTCTTCAACCCATCACTATAGCTTTAGTTTGGTGGCTCTCATTTGTATTCATTGAAAGTGATTATTTTTTAAATAACCAATAGTAAGAGGACATTGGCCCATGGTATAATCAAGTACACTAGAAGCACATTATTGATATCTAGAGTGTAAAAGTTCATTTTCACAATCATAGACCTACCTCTATCAAAAATAACTTTTTGAAAGGTACTGATCAATCATAAATTAACAAAAATATCTACTATAAGAACTAATAGAAAAGTACTAAAGTTAAGTTGATAAAAGTTTTTAACATAACTGAATGTCACAGAGGGAAAGAGTCCATAATCAAACTTTGACTAATATTAACAAAACCAAAACCAAATATAAAATAAACCAAATTGTTAGTAAGCTTGTTACATAACCACATGGACAACAGTATCAATTCCCTCGAATTGGCCTCTTATATAACAAAGCATATTCCCATTCTTCATTAAGGAAACTGAATAGCTCCTTAGCATCCCATTCCAATGAGATGTCACCACCGAAGATCTTCCCCTATATCACACAGAGGGTAGTAGCATAGGCATGCATAATCTTTAAGACAAACTTGCTAACATCATTTAAATGGTTTCTTAGAGCATCCATATCCACCTTCAGCTTCTTAATAGACATATTGAGACTACCAATTTGGTACTTAAGGGTACCAACCAAGCTACTTTTCACTTTCCATTTTTCTTAACTTTTCATGAAAAAATTGCTAAGGTTAAGTAGTGGGGACATAGGAGGGGTAGGCATTAGAAGTTCTTATTATGAGGAGTGATTACTTTGGTTTCCCCCTATTGGCATAGGTGCACATGTGCTCCTTGTTCATGTTGTTTTGGTCTTGTTTCTATCTAATTCTATTTATTTCTCTCCCCTTTGGTTTCAAATTTTGTGTGGGGATATTTTTGAGTGATTTTGCATGCACTTTGTACATCTATTCTCAGTTGTTCCTCACGTTAGTTTTTGGTACTCAGAGCTTGGTCTAACATTGGTTGGAAAGTGCTTCTCTTACTAATTGTATTTGGGATTTGTTCCATATTTTGGACCATGACTAGATATGTTGGCCTATGATATTATTCCCTTATAGATGATAGTTGTGAAATTTGGTGAGGTTATTAGTTTCCCAAGAACTACTTTTAGAAGAAGGTTTGGTGTCTTTTGTTTTAGACTCTCAAAAAATTGTACCTTTTTATTGCATCATGGTGATGGAGTGGTGGAATAGCTGCTAGCTTTTGTACTCTCTCATTTCTTTCTTGTTGAGGAAATTTGTGCTGTTATTGAAATCCCACTTGTGGGGTTTGATTGGTGCCCTATTTTAGGGAGTGTCATTGTGTGCTCTTATTTGGTTGGGGGCAAGAAAAGATGAAAGACAAAAAATGTTTTTTTGTTTTTTTGTTTTCCATATTTGTTGATGTGAACCATATTGATATTTTCTCCTTGCTTTGGAGTTGGCTATTGCATTGTTTGTGTTTCTGCTATGACAATTAGTTATGTGGTTTTCTGGGAATAATGCTCTCTTGGGCTGATCCTATGGGGACTAGAAGTGTATCTAGTTATGATTTGGTTTTTAGGAAGCATTGGGGTGTCCCTTCAGTCCTTTTGATATGTGGAGGTGTGGTGGGTTATGCCTAGGTTGTTCAAAATGTGTTGTAGGAAGGTGGAGGCTCTATAGTATGACATGTTTGTAAGGTTGATAGGCTCCTATAGTCTATGGTTCCTTTATTTTCTTGGTGGAAATTAACTTCCACTTTCAAAGAATAATATTTCTTTTTGGGTGAATTGTAGCTTTTTCTTAGTTGGGACAACAATTTTTTTCATTGGTGGCCAAAAAATTGCTGAAAGTTTTCAAGGCTCATTCTAGATTTATGTTTTTGATTAATTTTTGCACTTGGTTTGGGGTTGATTGTCAACCTTTAGGATGAGTCTAGTGCTTTGATGACCAAGAAGTGCATTTGGTTACAGGTTGTTGCTCCTTCTTTTAGGACTCCTATACAGGTGGATGATTCTCTTATTGAGGCATATACTTTCTACTTGGAGAAGACATTTTGTAATTCATTGATAACTTCCTTCTTTGGTTATTTGTTTAGCAGTTGGATTCATGGTGTACTCCTCTTCTTTTTGGATTACCTATTTGTTTCTCCTATTAAGGTGGGCCTATTTTTATTGAGGTTGAAAGGGATTTTGTATCTAGGAGGTGGATCTATTTCAAGGGTTTTCCTTTTGCTATTGGAAGACCCTAGTCTCGTTAGTATTGTATAAGGTTAAAAGCGAGAAGATGTAGATTATTTTCACAATCTTGTTCATTTGCCTCAAGACAATCTTGTTCATTGGCCTCAAGACAATCTTGTTCATTGGCCTCAAGATGGTTTTTTTGGCTTGTTTTTATCTTTTGTTCCCTACTGTGGATGTGTGACATTGTGCTATCTTTGGTTTCTTTTGGTATCTGCATTGTAATACTTCTCCATATTTTGTATTGTATTTTTCAATAGGGCCAACCCTCTGATTTGGTTTCATATTGATATAAAATAAATATTCTTTGAGTTTACACTATTTAATTAATGAGATAATGGAGGGAAGGTGTTTAGATCATTCATGACCTACCTAAAATGAAAGAAATTCATGTGAGTATTTGTAACGTCTAAAAAACCAAATTCATGTAGAACAAAATCTAACTCCTTAATGACTAAATGGAACCATTTACCTTTCTTTAATGAGGCCTCCCAAAGAAAATCCTTGAGAAATATCTCTAACTTTTAATAAGAGGCAATTCAGTGAGCCATGTTGAAAAGTAATAGCTATAGAAAAGGGCTTAGGAATCTAAAAAGGTAATTTTGTTAATGATATTGAGAAAAACTTGCCAAAGAGTTGTATAAAAGGATTATAAAGTAAATAGAATACCAAAAACATTTTAAAATTTCTCATGGTAATTTGATTTTAAAATTTCCCAAAGGAATAACATATAATTTTCTACCATGAATTGCCAAAATCTAAAGCAAGGGAAAAAGTGTTCAAATGTTATATAAGACAAGGCTCAACTTTTTGTTCATCTTCTAAGGAGTGGGGAAGGAATAAAATACCCATTAGTGAGTTGTAGATTGGGTTCAAGAAGAGACATACTTTTTCACCCTCTACTAGTTAATTATATTAGTTATAAAATATCTAAACTGCTCAGTTGCAAAAGCACACAAATTTGGAGTAAGCTAGTTCCCTAGGAAAATGGGTTAACTAGGGGAAAAAGATCAAAATAACACTATTGACCATTAGTGGTTGTACAAAAGTGAAATCCATAAAGCACATTTAAACTAAGTAACAAATGCTAGGTCCAAACTCAAGGCCTCGACGAATTCCTATAACAAATGTTCACTGATTATGGCCATAACCTTGAACAAAGTCTATTATCAAGAAAACTACTTTTTAAACAAGTGATTAGAGTATTTCTTGTACATTTCCAAACAATAATAGTATTGTTTAGCATAATTAATGATACAAGATATGAATTTAACATGTAAATAAACATTAAAACACAATTATTCAAATATTACACATTGAGTAAGTGCATAAAAATGGGGACCAAAAGGGTGTCTTAAATGGCTACATTTTTCAAAAATTAGGAATGTTTGATCTTGGTTGAGAAATTAAAGATAGTTACATGTTCATAGTTTGAAGACATAAAAAGAGAATGAGTTGTAGTGCTTAAAATATACTATTCCAACCTTTTAGCAATGAGTACAAATTTCAAAGAGTTGTAGCTTCAATATAAAAGGTTACTTTTAAGTAATTTATTTGACTAGTGATTGTGATGAACTCATTTAAATGATTGATGAAAATACCAGCTTATAAGATCTTCATATTGTACAAATATTTCATAAGAAATAGATTATATGAAGCTTTTTTTTTTAAATTAAGTTTATCCAATATTGATATTAGATCCACTATTGTTGTTTCTTTGTCTATATTGAAAGTCGTAGACTATTAGGCACATCTATGTTCCTATTTCCTTTTTATCAAGAATATTCCTTTTTGGACCTGGAATACTTCTCAATTTATTCTCTTCTCTACCCAATAGTAATAAAGGTCCTCTTGATAGAGTCATCCACTAGTATCTTCCATAGTTGACAATTTTGGCCATTCAAAATTTTAACTATAAATTATTTTTTCTCCTTGTTCCTTCTTGAATCTAAAAAATCTTTCCAAATGATTTAAATGCACATTTTTTACCAATTGTTAGAGATTAGCTAGATTAGAGAAATAAGTTACACCATCTTAAAATGGAAGCACTCATCATTTAAAACCTTTTAGCTCCCTTCCTTTAGTGATTTCATGGACCATAGATGCATTTATGTTCTAACAATCTTTTCTCACAATATGTTTCCTCTTTTTCAATTATGTGTGTGCATTTTTTGATACCTTGGGGTTACCTCTCCTCAAGATAACCTTGGTATATGTCAACCCAATCAATATATACTAATATAGGTCACTCAAGTTGATCTGTACTAGTATAGATCAACCAGGTCAACTTATACCTTGGGCATTTTTTTGGTCTTGGGATCAATTTTTTCTTGATGGTTTAATTTTGAAAACCAAGCAACCTTGTTGACTTTTTTTTTTCCTCAGCCCAAAAACTAGTATAAAAGAAAGCTTGGGAACATTATTCTCATATCTAGGCACATCACAAGACACATGTACATGCATGAAGAACAATGAAGCTAGAATATTCATGTTATTTCATAAGGAAGTAAATAATTCATCAAGAATTCAAGGTATTTTCAAGACTCAAGGATCCTTTGTGAGCTTTTCCTCTTCAAGATCTAGCATTTTGTTGGCCATTAAGGGAGAAAATGTACATTGAGGAATTCATCTTCTTATTCCTTTGTAATCATGTACAGCCATGGATCCATTATTTGTTATTGGTAAGATACATTACATTTGTGGAGATTTCCTATATCTCTTTTGAAGATTCAATATCAACAACATTGAGTGATAATGAAACTCTTCCAAACAAGGGTTTCATCAAGTAAGGAAAATCATTGTATTTCTATTACTAATTTACATTACTTTTCACAATTGTCTCCTTGAAGGTTAATTTCCAATTGGGGGATTGACCAAGGAAATCCCCTCTCCCCCCCCCCCCCCCCCCCAAAAAAAATGTATTTTCTTATGCATAAGAATAGGTTATTAGAATTACAAATTTGGATTTGGAAGCTTACATTCAGAAGATTTTGGGTTGAATTTGTTTCTATGCTCCAAGAACATGTTTTTCATCTTGTAAACCTATTTCTATACATCACCCAAATTGACCTATACCTGGAGATATTATATTTTTAGGGTTTTCTAGATATTCTATTCTAATTCCATTTCTATAGTCATATTTTCTATAGTAGTTACAGACCTACAAATTTTTTGACTAGAAAATCACTTTACCTTTCATATTTTAAGGTCAATTTTCCACCTTCTTTTCATCTCATATCATAGATCTATTTCTATACTTTAATTGGACTAATTTCATACATGTAGCTCCTAGATCTATTTCATCTTTGTTATTTAACATCTAAAGTTAAGGAATATTGATGAAAGAGGACTTGCTTGTGTACTTCATTAGAATATTTTGGGTTAAATATTAACATCCCTTTATCCTATTTAGTTTTTTCTAATTTAACTTTAGTTATATTGAAAGTTATGTTTGGAAACCCCTCTTTCTCTTGTCTTAAATGGCTTAGGGTGAAGAACTAATGAAATCTTCTCATCTAGATTGCAATATTAAATTCATTGCTCCTCCCCCCCTCTTAAAATTTTTGTGAATCCAACATGTTACACTTCCTTCTTTACATAGGGTGTTCATCTTCTTTTGGTGAACCTGACTTTCCCTTTCTTTGTAGATTTGGATTGCTTCTTTGCGCATTACCCGCTTTGTGTAATTTTGGAGTTAGTTTATTTGATGTGTCTAGATCTACTTTGTGTTATGTTTAGATCACCTTTGTGTTTATTTATCATTAGATTCTCTTTGTTTGATCCTCTCTTTTATGATATTTATCACATTAAGCCCAACCTATAGCATTCTCATTAGAAGAAGTCATAGACACATGTTCTCTTTTGATCATGATTCCTCTTTCTTTCCTAGGACCCATGATGATATCGATATTTTCACTAATCACCTTAACCTTGTAATGGATATTAAATCTTCTCACTCTTTCCATAATGAAGGTAAATCCTCAAGAGTTATTCCTTCCCAATTTGGCAAGATCAATCAAAAACTTTGACAAGTTGGAATTGGCTTGTGCAAGGAAATCAAAACCTCAATAGTGTTGTAGCTATTGCAACTATAAAGAAACTTATTAACCATGATAACAATGATATTAACATTTTTTGTGGCATATCACATCTTATTAGTATTCATGCTAAGACTTTGATGGAATTTACTAAAATTTAGGATACAATCCTTCTTCTACAACTATTGAACCTTTCATTCCTAGCATTTCCACTTGTGTGCCACCGCTTATGAAAAAATATACACAAGTCTCTCATCCTCTAAGTGTTGGTTTTGCTAACCCCATATTTTCCACAAACATTCCTCCTACTTCTATACCTTCTTCATTTCCTTCATATAATTTTGTGTCATTCCCACTTCTTCCAACCTTCCACCTACTACCTTGAGTATTCACTTTGCTTCTTACAATAAATTTGCTAACACATTTAATGTGTCTCTACCTACTATTGCATATCCTAATACTACCATTATTATCCCACTCCAAACTATCTCATCTTTACAACAACAAGTGTCTCAATTTACACAATCCAAGTACAACATTCCTACATGTGACATTGCTGATCCTCTCTCTCTAGACATCCTCCATGTTTCTAAAGCACAACATGTTGAGGTACCTTTTCTTAAGACTTATCATCATAAGGGTGATTATGTGGTTCATGTTAGGACATTCTGAACTACATGTAGTGATTTTTCTCATGATTATTGGCTCATGGCTAAGTTGTTCACACACACCTTTAGGGACACAGCTTTGCAATGATCTTGATATTTACCTCCTTATTCAATTATTTCCTTTAAAAAATCTTCCAATGCTTGTATTCAACAATTTAAAAATAACATTGGTCCTCAAATTTGTTTAAATAATTTGATTCCTTGTAAACAAAATATTAAGAAAAAAGTTAGTGACTTTATTGGTAGATTCAAACATTTGTATTACAAATATCTTATCCTATTCCTGATCATGATATTTAATGTATTTGTATTTCTAATTTACTAAATGAATTAGAGATAAGACTCTCCTCACTAAGTATACTTCCTTGTACATATTTGTGTAGTGCTTCACCATTATCAATTACAAGTAAGGTAGCTTGAGAGAACCACTCTAATGGATCATATGATTTTTGATAAGAATGATATCATTTTCTATCAAAACAAGTTTCCCAAACCTAACAAATACATAAAAATCAACAAGACGACAAGCATAGTAGATGATCAAGTTGCTACCACATCTAAAAGTATGACTGCTTTTACCTCTGTTGGGGTTTGAAAATTATTGAACAACAAAATGTTCAATACCAAAATGATAAAACTTATATAACCTAAGGGTCAGCCAATTCCTATTATTAATTATATAAGTAAACCATTTGGACCCAACTTCAACAAAACCAACGGATGGTTTCCTACTCTTTTGGCTCTGCTAAACCAAGGTGGGTATACCTAGGGATGATTCTTAGTGCAAACTGTTGTGTAGAGATTCTCTTAGTTTCATTTTGATTCTCATCTATTACCTACTAACACATGAGTAGTTTACTTCACTTCTTTTAATGTTATCAAACTTTTATGCATCCCTTATCAGCAGATTTGGTTGTCATTCTCCTTGAATTTACAAATATTCCTGACAATAGTAGCTACCTAAGATTCAGATAATAGATATAAATGAGTATTGACTAGAATTTATAACTTTGAACAATATTGAATGAAAAATGATTTTGATTTTATAATTTTTATGATATTCAGTAGTAGAATTTATCCTTGTTCACTTCTGACCTATATGACCAGTGCCTTATCCATTGGGCAAAAAATTGACTATTGGTGGGAGATCTAATTCAATTAACTTGTAAATGAATTAATCAATTTTAATCACCCATTTCCATTCTTATGAAGTATCCTTTCTATAAACTCATAAACCCTACTGATTGATTGAAGCATTTCCATAATTCCTTGAATTAAAAGCAACAGTGATATTAGCATACAACCCATCCATATTGCATTTAGCCAAATTAAACTTTATTTAAAATAACTTCAAAGTAAACAAACTCATAAAAAGGAGACAAAAATTGATGACACAAATATAGTGTAAATGCCCCCTTGTATTATCCTTTCAGATGACTAATACAATGACCAATAGAATTCAAAGAACAACCCATAACAACTTGCTAGTTCTGTCATTTCAATATATCTTCAGAAAGTACAACTAGAAATAAACTCAGAACAACTACACACTATTGGACTGACTATATTCTCTCAAAGACTTAAAATTGTACAAAATTTGGACCATCACATCGCCTTGAAAACTCATTTATATAGGCATGAGTTGCAACAAGCAAAGGGCAAATGTGATTGATAGGTGTCCTTCAAAAAGATTTCTACATACATCTGTAACAAAAGGAAAAAACTATGAATAACAAAAAAATTGATACATTGAACTCTCCTTTGTGGGTCTGCTTATGTTATTTCCTTTGGAAATGCAAGAATACTTTGATTGGATTCCTTTATTATTCTGGCTCCTCGGGATAGGTGGCCATCAAATGTGATAGTGATGAGTCAGCTCCTGCTACCTGAGGATCCTCTTTATCTTTATCATCAGTAGTAGAGGTGGCTTCTACTTTTGTACTCTCTTCTTTGTCATCATCTTCCACCTCATCATCTCCTTCTGTCTGTTCTGTAGACATAAATTCTTCCTTCCATTTATTGTAAATAGTGTCCTTCGGCCAATCAAAATTTAGAAATTCTCTTTGTACAGTTACTAAAGAATTTGCATTTGCCTCTAAATCAACAAAATCTTTTCTGATGACTTTATAAAATAATTCTACTTTTACCAACTCCTCATTTTTCATTGCCCACAATAGATGGCCCGCTTCATTTATAACGTTATTTATTCTCTCACAGAAGGCTTCATCTAGCTCCCTCTTTCACTCTTCCTTTTCCTTAATAGCTAGATCAGGCTTGTCTAGCTATTCTTCTTTTATCTTCTCACAGGTCTTCTCAAAATTGCTCATGTTTAATCTCCACAAAAACTGAGCAAAAGCCCTAGACTTTACAAATTTTTCATCATTAACAAACCTTTCAAAAGCTTGGGCAACTATTGGATCAATTTCCTTACCTTGGTAATCAACAATAGTTAGATCCAAGGAAGGTGTAGGAGGTTCTTGTGGCTCTCCAACATCCAAATCTGTAGAAGTAACAATCACATCCCCTTCTCCACCCATTTTTCTAAGCTACTCCCTTAGAGATGCTTCATCATCTATTTGGATTGGGGACTAGCTTGGGGAGTATTGTTCTTTTTGAGAAGAAGAAGACCCCTGCTCTAATTTTTGCCTTTTTGGAGAGCTAGCTGCAGATGGACTTCTTGACCTTGGCTTCTAATGAAGGGGTGCCTATTGCACATTTTGAATCATGACATAACCTACCCTTCTCTGTAATGTATAATAGCTAGGAGCCACCACATTTCTGTTGTTTATTCTTCTTTTTACCTCTACAACCTTGTTTGGATGTGTCCCAACATCTATGGCTTTCTTCTCATTCATGGTTTGAATTATTACAACAAAATTATTCATTAATGCTTGCATTTTAGCTCCCCAATATTTCTTATCTTTCAATGGGTCATACTGGGGGTCAAAAGCATTAATGAATTCTAGGGTCTTACTGAATACTATCCATTTTTCTTTCCTCAATTCTTGTTCTTGCAAAGTGAAAATATTTTTGATTATATCCTCTGGATAGTAAACTTGCTGTACCATATGATAAGCTTTCACCCTCTCTCTTAAGAGGTCGTAGAATCCCTCAGGATCAATAAATTTGTCATGAGATTCTGCCATATTATATTTGTCTAGAAACAATTTAAGGTGCTTCCACCCTTTCTTGACAAAGACAAAATCATGCACTACAGTAACAACTAGAAAGAAAGTACCCTTCTTGGAAAATTCCCTCTCATCTATAGTTCCTATCTTCCATAAGAGCTCAACTATCCCTATCTTCAAAGTCACATGAAAGGGCAACACATGTGGCTTTCCCACAAAACCATATACTCTTATTATAGTTGAAACATTATAAGGGATTATATCCCCCCAATTATAACTAACCAATAGTCCTTGTGCATGCTCCTTAGGTCTAACCAATTCCAACAATGCCTATGGAATCTTGGGGCTGTCACCTTTCAAGAGCAACCTAAGCTTTGAAGCAAAGTATCTATCAAATCTCACATAGCTGGCATCTGTAGCTTCTGAAGTCATATCTACACTCCACAGCTACACTGGATTCCTCTCTCCATCCCTAGTTGTTTCCAGCTCCATACCCTTGGAGAAAAAGGTGAATCCCTTGTACAAGCATACATGCATAAGAAATGAATACCAATAGAATGGTTTTTCCACTTTTCCCCTTGCTATCACCACCAGGCCATTCTGAATTTCTTTTGCAAGAAAAGTAACAAAATCCAAAATAGTACTCATTCCAAATTGAAGAGTTTGAGCCATTATAAGGACAATAGAGCCTGGAATTTGATCAACTTCATCTATCCTAAAAATCTTGCAAAGAGAAAAATACAGTGCTTGAGCTCTCAAGTTGAAATATCTTCTCAACAATGGCTCTAGGGTACTAACTGTAATTACAGGCAAAGTGCCAATTTTAGCAGCACGCTCTTGCAGTGGCTCTTTTCTCAGGTAAATTCTTTGTGCATCATACCTTGCTTGAAGGTCATCCATGTCAATAGTTTCATGTATGGCATGGTTAGGATTGAGGTTGAAAACCTCACTAAATAATTCAGGAAAAACCCTAAATAGATTCACTCCAACATAGTTTTTTACCCACCCTATAATTGGATCATATTTCTTTGCTAGATCCATCAATAAATCACTATCAAAGAAAACTGTGGGGACTTTTAATTTACTAGTATCGAACTCCCAGACATTACTCATAGGAGTGTCTAGTTTTTGTTTTGAAAACCATTTCTTAAACAACTCCAGACCCCCCATGGAAACCTAGGCATCTCTTACCCAATTAGCTTTGTTGTAAAAACCTTCTGCTACAACTACTCTTGGATGTTTTGGAATGAGTTCCCTCCCCTTAGTTATTTCATGTACCAATAAGGGGAATTGTTCAAGAAAGTCATCATGCACAAAACATTTCAAATAATCTATTTTCTCGGTGAACTCTTTTTAGGGAGGCATTTTGAATAAAACCCTAGAAAATTTACAACAGTAGATACTTGAAATTTTAAAAGAGTTGTAGAGTATTTACCCGCTAGAATTTGCATTTCTGCACTGTGTGACTTCTTTTGCAATTTCACTGGATCACTAACTAAGATTTTTTGTGCCCTGGCTCTAAAATTTTTGTATACCTTGATATTCTGCCTGTGCTTTGGTGATTCATTAATGGTGAGATTATGGGTTCTTTTCATACATTGAAATCGCACGCATGAAATCTGAATCATATTTACTCTCAGTAACCATTACCTCCAAATTGCAACCAAATTTGAATCCTACCTATAGCTTTTCACTAGATCAGATGACTCTAATTTAAAAAGCAACAAGCTTTATAGCTTTTAAAAACAAGGCTACATGTCATAATAGCACTTCTCGCATTATTTAAATTCCTCGCACCTTAGAACTGCGGGGAAGCACCATTCGTTGATCAAGACAAGATCGACGATTAGATTAATTCACTTTTGAATAGAATCCAATTAGCTATATTGACCAATGGGAAACCTCCATATGAGTTCGTGCCTGCTAACAACATTCCAAGCCAACAAATCCCATATCTTCTTCTAAGTGAGCAGGTACTTGACATCATTAAGTCCATGTGTTGTGCTAGTGCATTCCCACTTTTCTTATCTAACAAGCATTTTCAAATTGTGGGCTTGTGTCAGTCGTCGATCTTCAAAAGATCAATAGATTATACCTTGTAGAGCTTCTAAGTCAAAAGTTTAGATGTCACCATGGACACATGTTTACATGGCCCATTCTTGCTTTATTTAAACTTCACTCAAGTTCAAATTGCGAGCAAGCGCTCTTCATTGATCAGGACAAGATCAACGATCAAAAACAACTCTGCATTCTATGTTTGCATCATCCACTTGGTCCAATGAAATGACTACTTTCAATCCACGTGTTTTGACTCATCTAACTATTGCATTAATTTTTGACACTTTCTGCGTCCACATCATAAGTAGTTCTAGCTAAGCACAAGTGGCAGACCACATGGCATGACTCAAACTCTTTCATAACAGGCCCCACTGTGACACATGTCACAAAGGCGCATACTCACTTTTCTTATATGACTTGCAGCTTCATAATGCAAAATTGCACTAATCATAGATCTTTGAAAGATCTACGGCTGATAGGACTTCACTTCCATTCGATAGTCAAACTTCTTCAATGGCACATGTGGTAGTACATGTCAAGAATCATTTTACAGTGTGGCACATTGCAGCATACAATTAAAACTATCTGACCCCACCTTGCCACACGTCAAAAAATCACTTGCCCTCATTATTTATCTCTCATGCATCTTCAAATTGTGGGCATGCACTGGCCTTTGATCCTTGACAGATCAACGGTTATAGAATTAGGTATCCTTATCACCACATTGGCTAAAGTGATGAAAAAATCTCCAACCATCCCAACTTGTCTAACTCTCACCACAGAAGACATCCATCCTTGAGAATGGTGGACCCATCTTGTCAGACCTTGCCACTTGTCCGATTTTTGCTTCCCCACATTATTTATCTAATGAGCATCTCCTTCTTGTGGGAAAGCGCTAACCCTTGATTCAAATGAAATCAATGGTTGACGCTTCTTGGTGATAAAGGCATATCTCTGTTGGTAACTCAACTAATGATATTGCAATAAATCTAGAACGTGCACAAAAGTACTGACAAACCTACAATTTTTTTTGAAAACTTATGACTCCTTTTATGGTTTACTAGAAATTAGAAAAGTTAGGGCTACGTGTCACCAAGTTGCATGCCCGCATTATTTAAAAAGCTTGCATCTTGAAATTGCGGGCATGCGATACCCATTGATCTGAACAAGATCAACAATTATAAAAACTTTGTGTTAACATAAGTATTTCTTAAATAAAATGATTAAATTTTTTTCAAGCCAAGCATGACCACGTAAGGTTTAAACAAAATTAAAATGAACCCATGCTTGTGCAAGCCCTTCCGTAGCTGAAAATATATACCATTAAAATATTTTTCTGAATATACTTTGAGGGTTTTCCAAAACTAGGGCAATCTAAGGGTTTGAAAAATACAAGGAACAAAACCCTAATTTGCAATATTTAAAGACTCAAATGGTTTTTCACTAAATTCTTCATAATTTCTACAAATGTGAAAAATCAGACCAACAACCTCTATGTATCATCCTAGTCTTAAATACATTGTGTTATTTGAACCTTTGCATGAGGCAATGTCAAACTTAATTAATGCTAATATTATTAAACTTCCTCCTATCCAAAAGTATTGACACTAGTAAACCATTGCCAAACTTATTCAATCAAAATATTTTTTTATCAATATCATCATCATCAATGTTGCGAGACTCAAAGGTGCTATGATTTGAAAAATTCTATTCAAGATCTTAGAGATTCTAGTACTATATCTATTAATTTTGAGGTAAATATTATGGATAAATTTGTTGCACGTCCTAATCAAAACTTGTAAATTTAAATAATCCTTTACCTTCACATTCATAAAATGTTAATGTTCAGGTGAAAAATGGAAGCAATTAATAAGGTAGAGCCTCCAATTTTTACTAAAATTGAATACAAGAGAAAGAGGGGCTTCTAAACATAACTCTTAATATAATTCAAGTTAGATTAACAAAACCCAATGATATAAAAGGATTCTAATGTAAATCTAAATTGTATCAAGGAAATAGACAAGAAAATCCTCTTTCACAAAAAGTAAATTTGATTAACCATGTGTAAGTGCAACAAGTGTAATTGATTTAATTTATTAAATGTGAAGTGTATGATAGGTATAGGTGTCAAATGCATGCAATGATCCCATTTAAGCTATGGAATTATGTTGAAACTTTAAATTTAAGTGAATTCTATAATACCCACCTTGAAATATGTGGGGAAAAGTGTGTTTTTTCTTCGAAAAGGGCATATCTAGGATTGATTTTGAAATTCCATCAACTAATCCTTAAAAAAATGGAAAACCTAGAAAAAAAATGATTTTTTTGGAAATTTGACTAGGGTAGATAGTATGAGGTTGTCATTTCTAGCAACACATGCTCAATTTTAAATGAGCGAAGTATGGAGATAAAGTTTTGGCAGTAAGACTTAGAAAATTGCCTAAGTATCATGAAGATTATCTATCAGCACATGCACAATTTTGATTGGCAAGCTTCAAAGAGACACTATAGAAATGTGTGCAATTACTTGATGATAGTTTAGTATGTCAGGATATCATACCTAAGTGTGTGAGGTAGTACAGTCAATATGTACAAAGTTATGACAAATTTTTCTAGTTGTAGTACTGAGATGAATGAACATGACAGAGTTAAGGATGATATATTTTATTTACAAAAAAAACTACTTGAATAATTAGAGATGACATCCTAGATGTTAACCCTAAGTGGACAAAGTATAGTTTTGTATTTTGAGATATGCGTGGAAGCATGAAGACTGACAATGCAAAATATTATGGAATATTATTATTTAAATGAAAGATTACAAAAGTGAGGTTAAGTGAGGTTATGTGTGATATCTATGATATTTTTGTAATATGAAATTTGTGATTAGAATAGTAAGAGGCAATATATGTGAAGTTGGAATAATGAGCTACAAAGATCATATTAGATATTGAAGATATCAACAATAAAAAAGAGATTTTTTTGTATCTATACTTTTGTATACTGAATATCATTGTATATTGCATGTTTGGGTAGTGAGGTCAATTTGTATACATTCTATAATTTTAATAACAACTTGTAATAGGGTTGAGGCTTCTAACAAGGCTTAGTCCTCTATCAAGGACTTAGACACTATACAGAGGTAATAGACTCCTAATAGGGTCAATATCTTTCACAAGATACTTTTGGTTAGTGGATCATTTTGTGGGTAACATCCCCATTGGGGCTTTCCCTTGGCTAGGGTTTCCCTAGTTAGAAAAATATGGTGTTATGTGTTGCATCTATTTATGGTTGTGTTTACTGTTCAACTTGATCAGTTTATTTATTAATTCAAGTTATAAGATTGCGAATGATATCCATAGTTCGAAAAGAGTGTGGAATAATCATTTAGTGCCCCCCCACCCACCCTCTTAGTATTTCCTATTTATAAAAATTGGTATCAGAGCACAGTTACTTAGAAAAGGCCTAACAACTTGAGTAAGATCTATATGGATATGGATTAGTTACAAAAGAACCTAGAAGAAGCTCTTGAGCAACTTGATGTACTTATAGAAGAAAGTGATACTCTAAAAGACAAATATGAAGAAGAAAAAGATTACATTGAGAAACTAAAAGATAATATAGAACATATCAGATCCAAGAAATAGACTAAGGATTAGAACAAGGATTTCAATGAAGTTTGAAAGATTATGAGAGAAAATAAGATTTTGAAGCATGGGCTATATATTACAAATTTGAAGTTGACCTTGAAGGATGGCGAAAAAGAAACTAAATCAAATCTAAGATCAAAGAATGCAAATTTGAAATCAAAACTTGCAAAGGTGACATCTAAACTTGAATCTCTAAAGTTACAACATGCAAAACTTGAGAAGTATTATGTGATTGTGAAAGGAGAACTTACATAGTCTAAGCAACAACTTGAAAGGTTGTATTCAAGTAGTGAAAAGCTTGATGAGAAGATCTTTTCTCAAAGACATCCTTATGATAAGAATGGTCTTGGATACTTCAAAGAATCATCAAAGAAATCTAAAGTTGCTAAGGAACCAAATCCTGTTATCCAAAAAATTGAACCACAATAATAAGACCAAACAAGGTTGAGTCAAGTCAATCTGAAGATGTACCTAAACAAATTAAACCAGCGAAATAAGTAAGAAGGAAATTTAATGGAAAGTGTTATGTATGAAATGAAGTTGGTCACAGAAAGAAGAACTATACAAGAAAGTATACTAACCCTATTTATAGTTATTTTTATAATTATTATGGCTTGAGACATAAAGCTAGTGAATTTAGAAAACCTAGATTTAATAATAATGGTAGAATGTTTAGAGGTAGTAATGTTGTAGATAAAAGACCTATTAGAGGAACCAATTTTGTAAGAAATGGTATCATGTGTTATAAGTACAAAAAAGTTGGTTATATTGCTAGAGATTGTAGATTATAGACTAATAAGTTAGGAACTAATATGGAAACAATGTGATAGCATGTCAGATTTCAAACAAATTGGGACATAAAATAAATTTTGTAGGATGAAAAATGTGAGAATGCTAAAAAACATGAGGAAAAATATAAGAAATCCAAATTTTAGAAGGAATATGAACAAATATGCTATAAGGAATATGAATAACAACAACAGTCAAAAGTAAAATGTGAAAGAGCATGTAGAAGATATTAATGAAACATTTATTATAGTCGAGGATCCAAAAAGTTCACATGTTGTGTTAGAAAATTAGTCAAGTAAAACACTTGAGAACAAGATGAAGTCAATAATTGTTTCTAACCAACCCTTATCTATTTGAGAGACTTATTTCATTAGCATCAAAAAATTTTTTGTACCCTTACGGGAGGGGTTGAGACTTGCACAGTTAATATGAGGTAGGAAAGGATGCAATGAAACTATGGTTAAATGTACATTATTTTTGAGTTCATATGTGAGTGTGCGAAGAGAAAGAAGTTCTATGGTTATCAATAATATCCTTTTGATGCCTACGTACATGCACAATTAATGCATAAGCACATTAAAAAGGATTTAAAGGTCAAAATCTGATTTCTATGTACCATTTGAGCATATGAAGAGTTAAGGATCACTTTAAGGAAAATTTAATAGAAAATTGAAGTGGTTTGAAGTGAAGTTGAAAGTGATAATAACAAGCCCTAATTCTGCATTAATTTGAGGTATTTTATGATCTTTCAAAGTTAATTGTGAAATTGTGTTTAGTATTTTATTATTTAAATATGGAAGGAAATATTATTCATAATGTAGAGGATATCTCCAGACCATAGATAAAGTTAAACCCTATTCCACCTTTGGAAGATGAATCTGCTATCATAGTTTTACAAATCCTAGATGACATTTTGTACATGGAAGATACTAGTAGTCACACTAGGAAAAATTTTGAAATTGTAGGAGAAGGAAACATATCAAAAATATTTGACAATATTTATAATTAGGACATGTCATTTAAGGAAGGTTTCAAATACCCAACTTAGACTTATATTATTTAATTCAAGTTTTACTATGAGTTTGATAAGCAAGAGTGGACCAAGATAATCCTAAGTAGAATTCATGATGGAAAGTTTTGGATGGGAGATAATGTATTTGAGATAGCCACAAACCTTATTCATGAAATTGCTAGTTTGAGTAATGAAGGCTCCATCCCGTTGAATGAGAAAAATGTCAAGAATGTTGTACTTGAGAACATCAAGTTGAAGTATAATGGTAGAGGCGTAGTCTTGAGTAAGATAAAACAAGATGATGTAAGATTTGTCAGTAAAATCATGGTAACCAAGATATATTCTAGTTCTAGATATGATGACATGATATTTGGATTTGTCCATGTGGCCTACATGATTTGTGTGGAGAGATCAAAGGTCAATTTGTGTGAGATTTTGAGAGTGTAGTTGATAGAGAAATTGGAAAGAATCAAGAAAATTAGAAATGGACAATTTAGGTTTCAAAATTTTATTAGTTATATTTTTTTCCACTTGTTATGAAGATTCCCTTTCATGACACTTTCTGAATTAAGAAGGCTTGATAGATGCACAATGAAGAATATTACATGTTTTTATAAAAGACATCCAATTGAGAAAATTGAGAGTAGTACATAACTAATTGTGAAAATATTTCAGACTGGAATGAACAAAGATTCAAAATTCTACCATCAATTATGCATAAGTATGATAAAGAAATTTGTTTCATGGTTGATACAAATTTCATTCATATCAAGGAATTTGAACCAAGGATGATATATGTTAACCCTCTTGGTTATGCAGTAATTGAAGATGAAGTTGAAAAATACGTGAAGGCTATTCTTAAGTTAGAGAAAGATGAAGAATTTGATATATTTGAAACTTTTAAGCAAAACATGTAGTTGACTTATCAATCTAATCTTGTTAAGTTTGTGAAACAAAAGATAGCCAGCACAATGAAGAAAACTTTATGGAAGCAACAAAGATGGCACCAAAAGAGTTTGTTGTAGTCAAGAAAATTATTTTAGGAATGAAGAAGGCAGAACAAGAAATATATTATCTGTACCACCATTGGAAATAGTAGGCCCTTCACCATCAACACCATCATTAGAAGAAGGAGTTACAATTCTCAAACCATCAACAAAGGCCCCACATGTAGTTGTTGTACGAGTGCAACCACATATTATCCCTCCTTCATTAGTTTAACATAGTAGAGAGGAAGAGGAAGAAGTAAGAATAATTAAAGTCAAATCATCTAAAGGAACTAGGAAGTCTACGAGATTGGTAGAGGTTAAGAAAGAACTAGTTAAGGCCACAAAACATAACAGGTCAAAGCAATTTTCCACTGGACCTCGAAAAAGATGCAAGAAAATAATGGGAAAGTAGAGAAAGAAGACTCAAATAGTTGAATCAAAATCATAATCAGAGCAATTAGACATAGGGGATGTAGAGGTAGATAAAGAAAAATAAAAGGAGAAAATAAAGGCAACAAGAAAAGGAAGAAAACCATGGAAACCCAAGGTTGAAAAGATAAGTTGTGCAATTAACGATTGAAAATTTGCATAGTTGAATAAGTTTTATGATTTGTACAAAAAATTTGAGAAATTTTAGTTAGAGAATGTGGTGATTAGACACATGATTTTGAATAATAATAAGTTTATTGATATACAAGGACTTATACATAAGAATTTGTATGAAATACTTGTATATAGGAAAAACAGAGTAACATAGGAGGACAAGGACATAAGAGGAAGACTAGTTAGAAAAATTTATGTTATAGAAAGTGAAGAACATTTTTAGAAGATGTTGAAGAAACTTGAACCTCTTTTGAGGAACAATACTAGAGATATTTTGATTATGAGATACAACTATGAATAGGTAAATAAAGAAATAGAGGAAGCAATAGTAAAAGTCATGAAAGAATTTTAGAATGCTCCTATGCCCAATACAAAGGAGAGCATGAAGTTAGGGGTAGCGGTCCCTATTCCTACCCCACCAACAACATCAATAGTAAAGAAGGCATAAATAGAAGCAAGGAAGGAAAAATCATTAGCAACACCTACCAACACAACAAAGGTAGATGCAACAATGAAATAATTAGAGATAACAACATTAGAGATACCTTATATCACCATTATCATAGACACAATGAACATTGATAGTAATAATATTACTATTTATGTATAATAAGATCCTTTAAAGGATTATGGAGCTAATGTTGACAACTTGGTAGCATATTCTAGCTCTAATGAAGATGGAGTCACTAAGGTGAGAAAGTTAGAAGAGAAAAAGAAAGAAGGAGAAGAAAAGGAAGACAAAGGAGAAGTGAAGAAAGATGAGGATTTAGCTACCCTTATAGATGAGCTAAGTAATTTTGATCAAAATTTGCAAGTTATTTGGAAAGTGATTACACAAGAAACATCTTTGGGTGTACCACAATTGAAACATACTAAAATTGAGGTTGACAAAGGTGTTAATTAGCATGAGGATGACATTTTATTTGTTAGTCCTATTAGAGATGCAAGACTAAAGACAACAAGTTCTTCAAGGCCACCAATGGATACTTTGATAATAAGTTTAATGATTTCAACCTCATTGAACTCATTACAAGATCTTGAATTGAAAATTCTTAAGTAGTTATCATTGTTAAAAACCAACAAAATATAGAGAAAGGAAAAGGCATAAAAGGAGCTCAATAAATTATGGAGAAGATGTAAAAAAGAATGGAAATACTACTAAATATTTTATTTCATGAAAATGACATTCAAGTTAGGAATGAAAGGTCTTGGAAGAATTTGATAGGCATTTCAAGACATTGATAGAGGTAGAAAGAGGAAAAGCACAATTGAAGCATGCTACAAATATTTTTGCAAAGGTATGCTAGAATTTCAAAAAATAATTTGGCAAATATTGACATGCGTATCAAAGAATTGTGAGGTTTTATTCATGAAGGAAAGGAAATCTATGGAAAATGTACACTAGAACATGAATATATGAGCACCTTTAATGCACAAATAAAGGAAAATGAATATGAGCTAAAGTTTGTAACCAATAAGCTAAAAAAGATAGATGTTCAATTCATACAATTGAAACAAAGGATTAACAAGATACATGATGAGATAATGATATTAGAAAGAAGATGAGAGAAAAATTTGCAGAGATTTTCTTTGTTGAGATAACAATTATCCCCGAAGATTGATACAGTTTAGAGGCAGCTTGAGAATTGTTTGAAAGCAAAGACATCCTATGAACAATTTAGCTACAAAGATTTTCAATCAATTGAGTTAGCATCTTATGGGTTATGTGCACCTTTAATAGTTTCAAATTGAGTAAAGGAAACATAGAATGATAGATTAATAAGTCTGAAGAGAAACTTTGTTGATTGTATTGTATTGTTGCATAATCCAAATACATTAAGTAAAGAAAGGTACTAGTAAAATTTTTCTTTGTATATAGTTTTTGACTCACCTTTGTCATTGAAGTCAAAGGGGGAGTGAATTAAGGAAAATTTTATATCTGAAGGGGAGTGTAGCATGTGATAGAATATAATCAAAAGGGGAATAATAAGTGATTAGGAGATAGAACAATGTAAGATGGTATAAATAGAGAATGATCCAAATTTTGAATTATGTAATGGCCACGTGAAGAAATTCATAAGTTTTGATTTTTTTCTTTCGAGACATAGCCAATTTTTCCATATGTTGTCATCAATGCCAAAGGGGAATATTGTTGGAAATTTGGCTAGGGTAGACAGTATGAGTTTTTCATTTATGGAAATATATACTCAATGTTAAGTGTGTTCACATTATAGTCAAGTTTGTTTATTAGTGACACACACACTTAATTAGATGGTTAGTAGCTATTGAGCTTATAGTATAGTTAACAATTTAACTCAGGCTCTACCAAGTTCTACAATTGCTACCAAGTTCCAGGAGCAATATTCAGTTCACACTGAGTAGCATCTACCAAGTTGGTGATTATTAGTATAAACTGAGCTTCATTGTGTTGATCAAATTTCTCAGTGCAAACTAAGTTCTCTAGTGTTTACCGAGTTCACAACTTTAGTAATAAGAATCTAGTGTTGATCAAGCTATACAATGTCAACCAAGTGATTTAGTTTATATTGATCTCGCAATAATAGTGTTGATCAAGCTATGTATTTTCAACCAAGTGATTCAGTTTATATGCCTCATTTCATAGTGTTCACCGAGTCACTAGTGTAGACCAAGTTCAAACTACTTGGAAGTGATTAGTATAAACCAAGCTTCTACATCTACCAAGTGCATGACAATGTTGAGCATTGACAATGGTTGCCGAGTATCAGAACCTTGCCGAGTTTGTCTTTAGAACCCAAGTACCAACAGTTGGGTCAACTTTATGTATTTTGGTGAAACTTGTATTGTAGTCAACTTTGATGAATTGTAAATTGGATTGGTATATATGTAATGTATTGTATCACATACAACTATGAAGGAATGGAATAATAATAAGATACACCAAGAGTAGAAGTGCGAAGCAAAAAGGATACAAGTAGTATATGAAGTAACAAATATTTATCTATCATAGCAAGGTGATCATTACACTCCAAAGGAATCTCATTCAACAAATCAAGGTTGCAGATCAGAGATCAACCACTAGTTCATCCTAACAAGTGGAATAGTTAAATCCTTTCACAAGGTAGAATTAATATTCTTTTGTAAATCTCTTTACTGAGTGCATAATTCAATGTATGTTTGTAAATCCTTTTGCAATGTGGAACTAGTAGTCCTTATTGCTCCTAATAGGGAAGATTATCAGAACTGATCAATGTAAGCCTTAACAGGCCAACTTTATTTTGCAATACTAAAGCTTGTGGGTATCATCCTCACCCCAATTTTACTTTCTATTTGAAAGGTTTCTAGGTTACCATATTGTGTGTCAAAGTGTTATGAATGTTTTAATGCTTTTAGTTTTTCATGCATGCAATTAGATCAGAATACATATGAAGGATTAATTGGTGAATTGAGATTAAGTTTTATTGGTTACTAATTCACCCCTCCCCTCTCAATAACTTAGCCTATCTTATATTTCCAACAATTGGTATTAGAGCTTCATGGTTCTCAAAGAAGTTTAATAGCTTGAGCAAAGATCAAAGGCAATGGAGGTATTCAGACTTGATAAGGCTATTGATAATGAAAAGCTAGATTTGGAATTTTCTACTGGACAACTTAAGAAAGAAAAGGAGCAACTCTCTCAATCCTAAAAAGAAGAAAATATCTTGCAGTATAGATGAATGACAAAATCTACACTAAAGAAAGAATTGAAGATATCCATTTAGAAAGTAATTCAGATGAAGCCAATAAAGCAATCATAGAACTATTAGAAAAGAATGGTACACTTCAAGAAGAAGTAAGAAAGTAGAAAGTAGAAAAATAAATTTAGTTTGTAATTTTTGTGAAGTCATGGAAGAGAAAAATAAGATAAAAGAAGAAATAGAAGGAAAGAACAATGAGACTCAACATTTATCCCTTCAACAGGTAGACTTCATTGATCAACTTACTAATGCAAATAAAGAAATCATGAATCTATGATAAGAAAATGAAAGATTGTAGAATGATCTAAACACTGAAAAGCAAACCAATGAGAGGATGATAAAATCTCAAAAAGACATGAATCAATTGAATGAGAAAAACCAATACAAACAGAAAGGCAAACTAGGAATTGGATATACAAAAGAAGGTGAATCATCCAAGTAAGGAGCTCAAAAGAATCAAAGACCTACTTGCAATCACTATGGTAAGCTAGGTCATACATCAAACAAATGTTGGAGTAATGGTAAAGTTAAATTCAATGGAAAATGCTACAATTACAATAAGCATGGTCATAGTGCTAATGAATGCAAAGAAAAACCTAAATTTGAAAGCAAATGTCACAAATGAAAGAAGCATGGGCAAAATTTTTTTGAATGCAAAACCAAGATATTGAATCTAAAAAAATAGATTGTAAAAGCTATATTTGGTTGGGACTACAACACTTGGTGTAGATGTCACTACTATGGAGAATTTGGACACATTGGAATAAATTGTGTAAAACATCACATGAGGACAAGAGACACCACTAGAAGATATTTTATTTGTACAAAACTTGGATACTTTGCTAAGAACTATATGAACACTAAAAAAATCGAAGATGAAAAGAAAGCCAAGGATGACAACATCAGAAAGTAGATGAGATAGCAATGAATTCCAAAATCTTTTGAGAATGCAAGTCTGAGCAATGAAGCACATGTCACTTAAGATTTGGGTGACTCAAATACTTCTACTTGATCTCCCACAAGGATAACTAGAACTAAGATTTTGAAGTAAACATCTTACATTAGTTCCACTTAGCTAGAAGGAAAGATCCATATTAGTATTTAAGTTGTAATGGGATCACTAAGTATCTAAAGAAATTCTAGACCTTACTAAGCTAGGTCGGGTTGCAAGACCTTGCCAGGTAAAGTTGAGAGTAACTAAGTTGCTGTGTGGGCACCGAGTCATGAATGGCTCTACCAAGAAATTAATTCAAATTGAGTGGAAGATAGTCTATAGTCAAGCAAGTGAATGTACCAAGCATTTATGGTGATTAGAAAATGAAATTTGTTAAAAAAGGTGAAATTAAATTCATTTGTCACTGTGCATTTTCAAGAGCTTATGCAAAGAGCAATTTTTGTGAATCCAAGTGATCTATGCAAATTATTCTTGAGGTTTTCTTTATTTTTTGTAAACCCTACTAAGCATGGCATCCTCTAGCAACAAAACCAAGAAAGGATCTGAGATGTTAGTCTAAGGAGTTGAGTGGAAAGCACCTGACTTCAAGTTGAGTCCGATAATTATGGAAACACTCGATCCTACCAGAGCTCAGTCACATATTCCATCAAAGGTACTTCTAGTTAATGATATTCACTCACATTTTCATTGTATAACTCAAGAAATAGGAACCCTAGAAATGGATGAAACTTTGGAAAAGTTGTGTGTGAATGGTGTGTTGATACTCAAGCATCAACACTTGGAAACCAAGGGTTTAACCCACATTCCACACATGCTTGGAGAGTTTCAGATACAATGGATAAGGTTTATTCTTAGCTGTGTAGACAAAGGACAACTATGGTTGGAGCAACCTATTCTTATAACAAAGAAAATGATTCATCAAATCATAGGGCTCCTGATGTTAGCCAAGGAAAAGACTACCAAAACCCTAAGTCGAGTAGAACTGGAAAAGAAAACTCTTTCCGAATGGGATGGAAAAGGTATGAAGATCAGCTATGTAGCTGAAGTTTGGAATTCACATAATAGCACATAAAATATATAGCTCTAGTCATCTCAACAGCATATCATGTGAGGCAGTTGATCTTGCTCTCAAGGTGGTGATGAACAACATGTCCTTCAATCGTCTTGAGTTGATGTTGAACCAATTCAACAAGAAAATGGAAAGCATCAGAACATTAAAGAATAAATTGTGTAAGTTTGGTTCACTTTTAACCAATTTATTCTTCTTTGTGCAAAATTTTTTCCCTTCAAAAGGTACAATTGTATGGAGAAAAGATGTGCCAATACTATATCAAATCAATAAGTATATAGCAGAGATGGGTGGAAATTATGTCAATATAATAGACAATTATTTTGATTCATTCAAAGATAAGATGAATAATATATTTATAATTCCCAAGAAACTTGTACAAGATTACAAGGATGATGTTTGTTTTATGGTAGATTGTGACAAATTGTACTTATAAGAAGTCAAATCTAAAGTGGTATGGGTTAAGCCTCTATGCTATGAGGTAAATATTGATGACACCAAGGATATCATTGAGGCATTATTGAATGAACCTATGGATCCCAAGGCCACATATTTGGTATATATGATGAAGCCAAAGCCAAAATTGAACTAGAGATAAAGCTTTGTTAGGTTTTCAGCAAAGGAAAGAAAAGGATAACAAAACTAAGACAAACTAGTTCTACTCTCCTATTGACAAAAGGTAAAGGAGATGATGTAATAGAAGATGATGCAGAAGATGAGGCAAATGAAACAAATTAGAAGAAGAAAAACTAGTCAAGAAGAAAGGTAAGCTTATCATAACCAAACGTCCCAACTCATTTACTGTAGTATTTACAAGAAGATCATCTAGAAAGAAATTGAAATTAGGTGAAGAAGCAGAGGATGTGATTTTTGAATGACCTCCACCTACATTT
The DNA here is from genome assembly GCA_028749045.1 of Cupressus sempervirens. Classification (NCBI taxonomy): domain Eukaryota; kingdom Viridiplantae; phylum Streptophyta; class Pinopsida; order Cupressales; family Cupressaceae; genus Cupressus; species Cupressus sempervirens. The sequence goes on from CM053783.1 coordinate 3,635,719, forward strand.
CAAGAGAAGATGAAAGAGACCAATTCTAGAGCTAGCATGGAAAATTTTAATCTTTGAGATAAGAGACCAGAAATATAGAAGAGAAGAAGCAAGTTGAAGACATGGTTATGTCTAAGCTAGGAAAATGGAAACATTCACTTGACCAACTTGTATAGTGAATTCCCAATGAACTAATGGAAATAATGAAGCCAAGATGGGAACATGTCAAGAAAATTGCAAAGGATATATATGAGTAGACTTTGAAGCAACTCATGCCAAGTCTTAATGACAAAGAAGTAAAAGAGTCCATGAAGTAGAATGAAGAAAAATCACTTTGAGATTTAACACCTACTTGATACTAATCAATAACATTAAACATGTGGTGAGGAATTCCAATAATACATGGAAGAATATCAACAATCTTCATTAGTATAGTGATCTTATTATTCATGTCAATGATAAAGAAGATGACGATGATGATGAAAGGGAAGAAAATGACAATGATAATGAAGAAGAAACAAATTATGATAATATATATGATGAGGAACAAGAACAAAAAGCCACCAAGGAGAATCTCTCTAAGATTCAGAGCATTTAGGAAATAGATCCTAAAAATATTGTAGTAGTAGTTATGGCCTCACTTCCTCACTCTCCAAGAAAAGCTTTAAAGCCATCAAGCTCAAATAAAGCTATTGCCAAGTTGATTGTGACAAACACTACAAATCCAAGCACTCAACCAATCTCTGCACCTGTTTAGCTCAGTACTTCATTGATTGAAGTGATCAACACTTCATCTACCAAGAAGTCAGTGCTTCCTCCATCAATTTTGGCTACTCAAGAACAAGGTATTTCTTTAATTAGTACAATATCTACTTTTGTTGCTAGTACTTCCATTTCCACCATTGTTACTATTCCCATTTTACAAGTAGTCAATACAAGGATAGTTGTGAGCAAGCCTCAACTGAGTACAAAAGTTTCTAGCAAAGGAAAAGATAAGGAAGAAGACATTGATCTTGATAAGGATATAGTTATCCTAAATTGGGATATCTCTACTCTGAATCTTGATCAAATGCATATAGTAGGTGAGATTTTGTAGAAGAAAGCTAAGTAACAGAGGCTTAGAGAGGAGAGAAATAGGGAAAATCAAGTGCTAGAAGATGTAAAGAACATACTTGTAGATGCACTCAACACCGAGTTTGATACTTCTAAACCTATTTTGGCTTAATTAGTAGAAGTGGTTCAAAAATTCAATGAAGATTTGAATGGGCAAGAGAAATTTTTGGAAAGTGTAGAGAATAAATTTGAAAACAAAGTATTGGAGCTAGTTGTAGAGAAGATTGCAATATATCAAGTAGACTTGTCTACTATTCTTAGCTCATTGGAAAACTCTTCCAACAATGTCACTTCTCTATTTAGTAAAACATGTGATACATCTATATTTACATAGGAAATCAAACATAAACTCACCAACATAGATGAAGATTTGAAGGCAAGTGCACACTAGTAGTCACTTAACCTGAGCTATAGTTCTGCTCATTACACAAAGATTAGATTTCTGATTGATATGCAAGTAGAATTACTAAGGGAAGAAGTCAAGATAAGGGTGACACTTGTAAATATACAAGCCATGATTCTTCCAAACATGGATGCATTGTAGAAACATATTGTACATGCCAAAACTCTCATCCATGATAAAAAATTCTCCATAGTTGATCACATGATGGAATTATCAGCAAAAGTTTAGATTGCATTGCATACAAACAAGGTGTTGCAAAAAAATTGGGATAAGACAATGTCATTGATTTTAATGGTATATTTTGACTTCTTGTCACATTTTGACATTACTATATAGCATACAGCTTTGGCATTTATGTAAAAAAGAGGGAGAATATGTGATGATGTAATAAAAGGGGAGAAGATGTATATAATATGTAAAGTATATTGAATATATATGTATGAGGGAGCATTATAATATTATACATATACATGTATAGATATTCAAATAAACATCTCTTACAAAAGAAGTTTTGAAAAATTTCAAAATAGAGTACATTATTTAGTTGAAGGCATAGGATGGAGACTAAATATTGTTTTAAAATTTTTGAGAATTTAATTTTGATTGATAAGTGTTCTTGTCACTAATGCCAAAGGGGGATATTTTTGACATTATAGTCAAGTTTTTTTATTAGTGACAAACACACTTAATCAGATGGTTAGTAGCTATCGAGCTTATAGTATAGTTAATAATGTAATTTAGGCTCTATTGAGTTCTACAATTGCTACTAAGTTCTAGGAGCAATATTTAGTTTGCACTGAGCAGTATCTACCAAGTTGGTGATTATCAGTGTAAATCAAGCTTCATAGTGTTTACCAAATTTCTCAATGCAAACTAAGTTCTCTAGTGTTTACCGAGTTCACAACTTTAGTAATGAGAATCTAGTGTTGATCAAGCTATACAGTGTCAACCAAGTGAATCAATTTATACTGAGCTCACAATAATAGCCTTCACCAAGCTATATAATATCAACCAAGTGATTCAATCTATATTCTGAGTTTCATAGTGTTCACCGAGTCACTAGTGCACACTGAGTTTAGACTACTTGGAAGTGATTAGTATGAACTAAGCTTCTACATCTACTGAGTGCATGATAATGCCGAGTGTTGACAATGGTTGCCGAATATCAGAACCTCACCAAGTTTGTCTTTAGAGCCCAAGTACTAGTAGTTGGGCTGACTTTGTGTATTTTGGTGAAAATTATATTGTAGCCTACTTTGATGAATTGTAAATTGGATTGGTATATATGTAATGTATTGTATCACATCCAAATATGAAGTAATGGAATATTAATAAGATACACCAAGAGAAAAAGTGCAAAGTAAAAGGCTACAAGAAGTATAAGGAGCACCAAAGATTTATTTATCACAGCAAGGTGATCATTACACTCGAAAAGAATCTCATTCAACAAATCAAGATTGTAGATCAAGGTCAACCACTAGTTCATTGTAATAGGTGGAATAGCTAAATACTTTGACAAGGTAGACTTAACAATCTTTTGTAAATCTCTTTAACGAGTGCATACTTCACTGTATGTTTGTAAATCCTTTTGCAAGGTGGACCTAGCAGTCCTTATTGCTCCTAATAGGGAAGATCACTAGAAGTGATCATTATAAGCCTTAGTAGGCCAACTTTATACTATAGTACTAAAGCTTGTGGGTATCATACCCACCCAAGTTTTACTTTCTGTTTGGAAGGTTTTTGGGTTACCATATTGTGCGTCAAAGTGTTATGAATGTTTTAATGCTTTCAATTTTTCATGCATGCAATTAGATCACAATACATATGAAGGATTAATTGGTGAATTAAGATTAAGCTTTATTGGTTACTGATTCACCCCAACCCTTTCAGTATCTTAGCCTATCTTATATTTCTAACAAAGTGAGCAAGTTATGAAGATAAAGTTTTGGTAGTAAGACTTAGAAAATTATCTAAGTATCAAGAAGATTAGCTATCATCACAAGCACAATTTTGATTGGAAAGCTTCACAAAGACACTATTAACACATGTGTAGTTTCTTGGTGATAGTACAATATGTTAGGATATTGTATCTAAGTGCACGAGGTAGTACAGTCACTATAGATAGAGTTATGACAATTTTTGCAATTGTAGTATTGAGCCAATTAAACATGACATAGTTAAGGAATTATATATTTTTTTTACCAAAATAATTACTTGAGTAATTAGGGGTGACATCCTAGATGTTAAACTAAGTGGGTGAAGTATAGTTTTTTATTTTGAGACATGTGTGGAAGCTTGAAGGCCAACAATGCAAAATATAATGGAATATTATGATATAAAGGGAAGATTGGAAATGTGAGATTAAGTGTGGTTATGTGTGATATCTATGCTATTGTTTTGTGATGAAAACTTATTGATTAAAGTAGTAAGTGAAAGCATATGTAAAATTGGCACTATGAGCTACAAAGTTCATACAGTATATTGAAGATATCAACATTGAGAAAGAGGTGTTTTTGCATCTATACTTTTGTATACTGAATATCATTGTATATTGCATGTTTTGGAAGTGGGCTCATATTGCATACATTCTATAATTGTAATATTAACTACTAAAAGGTTTGAGGCTTCTAACAAGGTCTAGTCCTCTAACAAGGACTAAGACACTATATAGCTGTAATAGACTCCTAATAGGGTCAATATATTTTACAAGATAATTTTGATTAGTGGATAATTTGTGGGTACCATCCCCACCAGTGTTTTCCCTAGTTAACAAAAATGGTGTTATGTGTTTCATTGCTTTATGTTTGTGTTTACTATTCATCTTAAGTAGTTTATTTTCTTATGCAAGTTATAATATTGTGAATTATATTCATAGGTTTGTGGAATACTGATTCAAGCCCCCCACCCCAATATTTTCCAGATTTCGATTCATAATCCATTGTACAAGGTCACTGTGTTCTCAAGGCCTTGTAGCTAGGTTGAAACAAGTTTTTTTCAAAGGTTTTAGGGAGTATTTTCTAGATCTCCAACCACAAACCCACTATCATACTCTTGCACACAATAAATTCAAACTTTTGTTTTTGGGTGGATGAGGGATTGCCTTGGTCAAGCCTTAGATTGAGGAATCGACCTTTAAATTGAAATGTAAATGAAAAGGAAATGCTAACATTTAGTAAGATCAAATATATCAAATGAAAGATACAATTACCTTTTGTAGATACAATTGAATTTGATATGTGATCAAGTATAAATGTAATATAGCCTTGACTCATATAAACCAAAAGGATAACAAAGAAGCAAAAATCTTATGAATAAGAATGAATGTGACATGCCATGATGAATTATAGAATAACATGAATGATTAAGAATGATGGAAAAGTCCACTACCACGTTGAAGGAAGAAGCTTGATAGATGACAAAACTATTGAACTTGGATGGATGCTTAAAGATGCCTGCTACCTTGCTTAAATACCTAGAGGATGTATTGATTACTTGATTTATAGATGTTGTGGAAATGAAGATCCTAACCCTCATTTTATACTAGTTTTTGTTAGTTTGAGGTGACTGATTAGGGAAGTATTATACATAATCCTTAATTCTATCAGTACTAATTGAACCCCTAAGTGGAAAAATACTTGTATAAAATGGCTTAGGGTTAGGGATTTTCTATAAGGTGTGATGTGATAATTAGTTCTTGTGGTGATATTGAGCTATAAGGGATTATAGATTGTAATCAAGTTGTAATCATTGGATAGTAATAATATTGGATTTTCTATTTGGTGGACATAGCCAAGGGATTGGGTGAACTATGTTAAATCGGTGTCTTGTGTTCTCTTCTGTGCGATTTAATATTTTATGATATTGGTTATATTTGAATGTAATTTTTATTTTATGTCTATGGTTAATCCTAACAAGTGGTATTAGAGAAGGGTTATTTCTTCATTTATCCTTGATAGGAAACTCTCACAATTGAGTGGGAGCAATGGCAAACAAGTGTAAGATGAAGGTTAAGAAGTTTAATGGGAAGAACTTTCAGTTATGAAAAATGCAAATGGAGGACTATCTTTATCAGAAGGATTTATGGAAGCCATTAGAAGGTAAAACAAAGAAATAAAGAACTATGATAGATGAGGACTTAGATAGAAAGGCACTTGGAAGCATTCAATTATGCCTAGCACTATCGGTGACATTTAACATTACATAAGCAAAGATGATGAAAGAGTTGATGCAAACCCTATAAAAGTTGTATGAAAATCCCTCCACTTCAAATTAGATATTTCTCACAAAGTGTTAATTTAATATGAAGATGGCAGAAGGTGGATCTATTGCAGATCATTTAAATGAGTTTAATACTATTACTAGTTAGTTATCTTTTGTGAGTATCAATTTTGATGAAGAAATTAGGGCTCTCTTGATCTTGTTTTCTTTGCCTAAAAGCTGGAATGGCTTGGTAAGGGATGTGAGTAATTCTCTTTTTGGATCTAATACCCTAAAATTTGATGATGTCATTGATGTTATTCTGAGTGAGGAAACTTGTATGAAAACCTCAGGTGGATCTACATCAAGAAGTGCTTTGAATGCACAAAGTAGAGGTAGAACAAATAAGAGAGGAAGTAATTATGGAAATCATGGGAAATAAAGAGAAAAACCAAAGGGGAAGAGGTCTCAATCTAGAGGACCAAGAGATTGTTGGTACCGTGTGAAGTTAGAGCATAAGAAGAAAGATTGTTGGACTTGAAAGAACAATGAAGGAGATAAATTAGAAGGGAACAAGGAGGCAAATGTGGTATGTAACAAATCCAAAGAGGATGCTTTGCTTCTTTCTTTAGAAAGTGTTGATGATTCTTGGGATTTAGATTCTAGGGCTTCATTTCATGCTACAACTCATAGTGGTTATTTTATTGATTATGTCCAAGGGGATTTTGGGCTTGTTTATTTGGGGGATAATGAACACTATCAGGTTTTTGTAAAGAGAAAAGTTAAGATTAAGTTACAGAATGTGAATCATAAGCTACCACATGAGGTAAGACATGTTCTAAGGTTGAGTAGGAATTTAATTTCAGTAGGGAAACTCAGTGATGAGGGTTGTGTAGTTACTTTTAATGACAAAAATTGGAAGGTTTCAAAAGGTTCCCTTGTAGTATGAAAAGGTGTGAAAGTAGGCACCTTATATCTTTGTATAGGTCATATCGTTCCTTCTAATTTAACTATTTCAGAGAAAAATGAATGTTTAGGAACTATTGTTGCAGTTTAGCAGAGAGAACAAATAGTTGTTGTAGATTATGATACAACGCTATGGCACAAAAAAGTTGGGAACATGAGTGAGGAAGGTATGAAATTAATTCATTCAAAGAAAGTTTTACTAGGTCTAAAATGTGTCAATATGGATTTTTGTGAAAGTTGTGTGTATGGAAAACAAAAGAGAGTGAGTTTTGTGAAGAGTGGGAAGGAAAATAAAAATGAGAAATTAGAGCTCGTGCATACGGATGTATGGGGACTAGCTCAAGTATCTTGCCTTGGTGGCTATCATTATTACAATACATTCATTGATGATGCAACTAGAAAAGTATGGGTTTATTTCCTTAGACACAAATCTAATGTATTTCAAACTTTTATGAAATGGAAATGCTTGGTTGAAAATAAGATTGTAAGAGATTAAAATGTCTCAATTATGATAATGGTGGTGAGTATTACGATCATGAATTTGAAGATTATTGCCCCACTAATGGTATTCATATATAGAAAAATGTTCCAAGGACTCCACAAGAGAATGGAGTGGTTGAACGCATGAACATGACAATAATGGAGTGTGCAAGAAGCATGAGGTTACATGTTGGGTTTCCTTTAAACATGTGGGTAGAGGCTGTCAATACTAATGTATATTAATAAATAGAGGTCCCTCTACTCCTTTGGGTTGTGGTATTCTAGAGGAAACATGGAATGGTAAGAAGGTGACTTATTCTTTTTTCAAAACCTTCGGTTTTAAAACATTTGTACATATAGATTATGAAAATAGAACCGACTAGAAGCTAAATCAAAGAAATGTATATTTTTTGGATATGACATTGATGAATTTTGTTATAGACTTTGGGATTTTGAAAATTTTAAAATTGTAAGAAGATGGGTGTCATATTCAATGAGAAAGTGTTGTACAAAGATCTATTGCAGTAGTATGAGAAGAAAGAAAATGATTATTTAGTGCTGGATGATACTCAAAAAGATGATGTTCCAGTAGTTCCTCATGATCTACAACAACTGCAACAACAAATATAACACATGCTAGTGAAAGTTAGATAGTTAACAAGGCTAAGTAGACCTCTAGATAGATTTTCTCCCTCTTTGTACTCTATTTTATGAACTGATGCTGGTGAACCTAAATGTTATGATGAAGCTATGCAAGTGGATAGAAATATTCAATGGGAGTCTATGATGGTAGAAGAAATGGACTCCATGCAAAAAAAAAGACTTGGGATTGATGAAATTTTTCTATAGGTAAAAGGGTTTTACAAAATAAATGGGTTTATAGGTTGAAAGAAGAGGATGGAGGTAAGAAAATATTTAAACCCAAGTTTGTTGTAAAAGGATTTTCAAAGAAAAAGGGCATTGATTTTGATGAGATATTCTCTCCTATTGTTAAAATGACTTCTATTCACACCATTTTAAGTATTGTGGCTATTGAATATTTGCATTTAGAGAAGCTTGATGTTAAAATAGCCTTTCTTTATGGTGATTTGGATGAAGAGATATTTATGGCACAACCATAGGGCTTTGAGGTCAATAGTAAGGAGAACTTAATGTGCATATTGTAGAAAAGTTTGTATGGCTTGAAGCAAACACCTTGGGAATGGTGTTTATTTTAAGAGGATAGATGATGGAAGCTACATTATTTTATGTTTATATGTTGATGATATTCTTATAGTTGGGTCTAACATGGATCACATTAAGGGGCTAAAATGTCAGTTAGCACATTCATTTGCTATGAATAATTTGAGGGCAGCAAAAAAAATCCTTGGTATCAAAATTTGCAGAGATAGGAAGAACCAAAAACTAACATTATCTTAGGTTGATTATATTGTGAAGTTGTTGCAACATTTCTCTATGGAGAATTCTAAAGATGTTAGCACACATTTACCTTGTCATTTGAAGTTGATTAAGGAGATGTGTCTAAAGACACAAGAAGAGGAAGATAAGATGTCCAAGGTACCTTATGCTTCAGTTGTAGGAAGCTTGATGTATGTTATGGTATGTACAAGGCCAAATATTGCACATGTAGTGGGAGTCTTTAGCAGGTATATGAGTCATCTAGGAATTGAGCATTGGAATGAAGTTAAATAAATTGTGAGATATTTGAGAGGACATCCAATAAGTTTTAACACTTTGGGGTCTCTACTACTGACTTAGATGTCTATGTTGACTCAAATTTGGCTTGAGATATTGATACTAGGAAGAGTACTATAGGTTATTGTATATATTTAGTTCTTTCTTGAAGAATCGGGACACCCACAGAGGGATAATTATTTGTTTACAAATAACCAATGTGCCATTCATCTTGCAAATAATTTTCCTCTACATTCAAAGACAAAACACACACAGTTGCAGAACCATTTCATTCAGTCAGTTTTGGATGATGGAAAATTAAATCTAGACAAGATACATATAGATTAAAATCTAATAGATATGTTTACAAAGGTAGTGACAAGGAAGAAGTTGAACTCCTCTTTAGCTTTGGTTGGTCTTCTCGACTAAATAGAATAAAAGAACTACTAAGTCTAGGGTGGTTTGATCTAGTGGGAGCCTTATGCAGTAGCAACATTTCTATAGGATCATACTCTATTAGTGTAAATAGATATTTACTATTTACACTTTACTTAAGTTTACTCAGGTTAATGCATTATTTTATTATATTGCATTATTTTATTATTTATTTTGTGAGACACTTAGGAGTTTGCGTACCTTTATGAGTTGTCATGTTGACAACATAGAAGTGCACAATTCTAATTCAGCACATGGTGTCTACAACACTAGAATTTGCATCATTCACTAAGTTGTCATGTAGACAACATAGTTATTTGCACTCCTAATTTAGCACATGGTGTTTACAACATAAATTTGCATGCTACACCATTGTAGACTTATCCTCTCATCATCACACTTACTTCCATGCTTAATAGAGGATAACCCATATTTGGTGGACATGTGCCTGGTTGTATGACTTATCATGATGTTGATTCCTAGGAATTCTAGATGCATCTTAGAGGCCTTTATATACAGGCACTCCTAGTGTACTTGTACATTGAATTGAATACTATTCAATTATTCTGATCATACTTTGGTCTATTTTGTGCTTGTGTTTGAGTTCCTTGGTCTTGGGTGAATTTTTCCCTAAGGAAAATTCCAACATGGTATCAAAGCTAAGGGAGGTTCTTGCCACAAAGCCATTAGAGACCTTGTTGCTTCATCTCTTGAAGGGACCCAATTCAGATTCAGAACATCTATAGCAATTAGGAGCATCTAGAGCCAAAGTAGACCTTGCCATTGCATTTGGAGTGATGATTTGGTGAAGATAAACTATAAATTTTCCTACCCTAGGAAAAAGTTGATTGCAAGGCAATTTTTTTTTGCAAACTAGCACTCGAAGGCACTGATTTGCGAACTGGGTATGGTCATTTTTAGATCTATTTAATTGTTTTTCGAATCTAATAATTCCCTACTTTTTTGAATTCCCATTTTCAAATTTTTTTTGGCCAATTGGGCTAGTAGAGATTTTTTTTGTAGAACAAGGCAATTAGACCCTGGCCCTATAGAGAATATTCCATCAAAATATTCTTAATCTAATTGGAGGATTTAATCGACAGTCAACATTATAATTTGGTGGACTATTTAGCAGATTTTGATGGCATAATATTCCACTAGACCCGTGAAACCCCTGACCAACATACATTCCAACATGCCCAATCCCACTGGCCCAACCTTATTTCCACAAATGTGGGATAAATAATAAAAATCTAGTGGCTTGTAAAATCCTTTCCAATACTAATTACCATAATTGCAGTGTCACTTTATTTTTTGACACCCATGGAAGTTTACACCTTCGATAGCTACCACATTCTCATCTTCAATGCCACATGGCACAATTTGCGCTAGACACGAGGCATAATTTTATTGGTTACACATAAATAACTAGGTCTAGCATCACCAAACCATAGACACATCTACCTACCAGCTTCATGCCACGTAGCAAATTTTTATTGGTCCACCTCACTCACCTGTGTAGATAGCTGTCAACATAATTAGCTGCATAGGTCACAAACCATACATTGAGTATGCTAACATGTCAGTGCTAACTCAACATCCATTTAGCCAATCCATATGCACCATGTAAGCTCCAAGTCATCCTACCATACATTTCCACACGGTCATCCATATAGAGCCGTACAGTTGACATCATTAAAGGGCTTGGAGTCGCTGACATCATCACATTCATTAGCCTAATTTTGATGGCCATTTGACTGTCATCCTAGAGAAAATTTGAACTGCTATGATAGTTGTTTGACCATCAAATTTAACATTGTATCTTCCTCTCCAAACCCCTCTTCAGATGTAGTTTTGATTTGGTAGCTTGACTTTGAGAGGCCATTAATCAGTCATCTAGACTCCAAATTAGGTGCAATTTTTTTTGATTGGGTAAAATTTCTTAAACTTTTTAGTGGTGTAGCTATTTTCTGGTTTCGGTGCACGAATTTGTCAAAATAAGTATTTTTTGGCAATATACCTATCCAATCCTACATTCTACAACTTCAAATGCATCGTATGGGCTCATCTAGACTCATTTTTAGGTTTTGTTTTTTTTGAAAGTGCATTTTTTTGTCTACTTTTTAGATCTATAGTTAGATTGTAGGCTTGTGTGGACAAAAATACCACTTTTAGAAATAGGTCCTATTTTGCATTGTATTACTTCAAATTTTTTGTATTTTTGATCTACATTATAAAATTCTAGATTTGTACTCTATACAAAGGTTGTAATTTGCAAAATCAAAAAGCCCACTTTATCCATTTTGATAAGTGGCCTATTCTAAATGCACTATATATAAAGTGCTAAAATCATTCATTTGGGGGGAGGGATTTTTTGATTGAGTGAAAAGGGGGGGGGGGGGGTGTGTGTACTGTGTATTGTGTCTCCTTAATCTTGTGCTCTTGCAATATGGGTTCTTTTTCAAAGTTAACTCCACATAATTATGTTACTTGGAAAGAAAAAATTAAGGAACCATTGGTAGAAAAAGGTTTACTGCATTATGTAACTAGTGCAACTAATAAACCTCCTACTGATGTTGATGAAGCTCAGAAAGAAGACTGTGAATCCAAACAAGAGATGGCCCTAGGAAACTTGTTGAAAAATATCTGTGATCCCATCAAATTTCACATTAGGAAGCTTACTGATCCAATAGAGGTATGGGCTAAACTTGAAGCATTGTATGGGATAGTAGATTAAGACATGGCTTACACCATAGAGGAAAAACTTCTCAAGTTGGATCCTAGGAATTTTGACACCATCAAAGACTATCTTAACCAAGTAGACATGTATAGGGCACAACTTAAGGATTGTGGTGAACCCATCAAGGATAGAAAGATGATAAAAAATATCATGACTCATCTTCCACCTGAATATGCTCCTTTTATTTCTAGTTTTAATACTCACAAATTAACAATGGGTAGTGTCTACTTTAAGCTTTCATTTGAGAAATTTCAGAAATGTTGATCTTAGAACATGACAATCTAGTGGGTATGGGAATTCTCATGTCTTCCAAGACCAAAGCCTTGGTATCAAATGAATGTAATTCAAGTGGTAAAAACTTGAACAAGAAGCAGAAGTAGTGGAAGCCTAAGGCACAAGATGACACACAAAAATCCTCCTCAAAACAACAATCTTCCTCAAATTAATTTTCTTCCACTCAAAAATATTCTTCACAACAAGGCAAGTCTTCTTCCAAAAATAATCAAAAGGGGAACAATTCCAACAAAAAGGAGAAGAAAACTTGTTCCTATTGTAAGAGGAATGGTCATGATGAATACAAGTGCAAGGATAAGCAGATTGATGAATTGGTCAACATAATGAGGAAACACAAAATTGATTTACCAAATGCATATAAGGATAAGGGATCTTCATCCACTTCAAAGGGTAAGGGATAAGCTTTGGTAGCAAGTACAAAAAATGTTGAGGAATGGGTTCTTGATTCAGGAGCAACACATCATATGGGTGCTTCAAGGGAGCATTTTTCCTCTTTGAAACCATCTAATGTACCTTAAATTTATGTGGGAAATGATACTCAAGTGGAAGTACAAGTTAAAGGAAATGTTGAGTTGGAAAATGACATCTTCAAGGATGTTCTTCATGTTCCTAACCTTAGCACCAACCTTCTCTCCATCTATCAGATAACTCACTATGGATGTGGCAACAAAGTAAAGTTCCTCCCTGATACAGTTGTGGTGAAAAATCTCCAAGATGATTCTATGGTGGCAGTTGGAAAGGCTAATCATGATACAAGAATTTATTCTTTCTCACATTTTACACCTAATTCCACTTCTCTTGCCTTGTTGACTCATTCAAATACACAAAGTAAACTATGGCATGAAAGATTTGGACATCTTAATTATCTCTACCTTTAATCACTTAGCAGCAAGGATATGGTCATTGGTCTACCTCAAGTCAAGTATATAGAGGGTGTATGTCTAGATTGTGAAGTAGGCAAGCATCTCAAAGAGAAATATGACAAGGGGAAGTCTTGGAAGGCAACTACGATTCTAGAACTGGTTCATAGTGATGTAGCTGGCCCATTTCCAGTACCATCCTCTAGTAAGGCCTGTTATGTTCTAACCTTTATTGATGACTTTTCATGGTACACTTGGGTCTTTTTTCTTGCTCATAAGAGTGAAGTATTTGATAACTTCAGAACCTTCAAAGCTCAAGTTGAGAAAAAATAAAGGAAAGCCATCAAGATCCTACAAATAGATAATAGTAGGGAATATGTCAACTCCAGGCTTATAGACTTTTGAACACATGAGGGTATTGATCTTCAACATTCAATTGCATACATGCCATAGTAGAACGGTGTCACTAAAAGAAAGAATAGAAACCTTAAGAAAATGACCACTTGTATGCTTCAACATAAGTCTCTAGATCAAGTGTTTTGGGCAGAAGCCATGTATTGTGCCAACTACATCCAAAACAAAAGTCTGCATAAGGCCTTAGATGGAATAACACCTTTTGAGGCATGGTGTGGCATAAAATCAAGTGTCAAGCACTTCAAAGTTTTTGGTTGTCCAGCATGGGCAAGGATACCTCCACAAAAGTGAAGGACATTAGAACCACAAAGAAAACCATGTATATTTTTTGGATATCTTGACCATCTCAAGGCATACAAACTAATGGATCTAGAGACTCATGAAATATTTTATGAGAGGAGTGTTCACTTTGAAGAAACTTGTCCAAGTTTGGCTTCTTCAACTCCTCCTTCTTCCTCCTTTGTGGACAATGATCATAGTGATGATAGTAACTCAGAATACGAGATTCCTTTAACTTTGACTTGTAGGACACCACCTTCATAGGGTCAACTAATAGTTGAGGAAATTCCTTCTTCTTCTTCCACTAAACCTTGTTGGGCACATCAAACTCTTGATGAAGTAGGTTCATTGGTGGGGAATCCTTTAGATACTTGGAGGACTAGGTCATAGCACAAGTCATTTCCACATGCATATATAGCCATTGCTTCAGATCCACAATCATTTAGGGAAGCATCAAGGATTCTAGAATGGGACAAGGCTATGGAGGAAGAATATAAATCTTTGATGAAAAAAAACACTTGGGGCTTAGTTCCCCTTCCTAAGGGAAGAAAGGTGGTTTGATGCAAGTGGATCTATTGAACCAAATTTGTAACGGATGAAAGTGTGGATAAGCATAAGGCCAGACTAGTAGCCAAAGGTTTCTAGTAGGTTCCAAGTATTGAAAATATAGATACTTTTACACTAGTTGCCAAGATGAACTCCATTCGCCTAACACTAGCTATTGTTGTAGCTCATGGTTGGGTTGTACACTGGATGGATGTAAATAGTACTTTTTTGAATGGTGATCTTCACAAGGAAATTTATATGGAGTAGCCATAGGGGTTCATACAAGATTCTACTATGGTTTGTAGATTGGATAAGTCTATATATGGTCTAAAGCAGGCTCCTTAGGCTTGGTATGCCAAGATGGATTCCTTCCTACTCTTAGTAGGATTCACTAGGTGTGACTCTGAATTGAATGTCTACATTCTTTAGAAGGATGACTCACACTTGAGACTAGTGCTTTATGTAAATGACTTGATCATTATAGGGATCACTTCATCCATCATTGTCAGTGTCAAGACCTCTCTATATGACAAATTTTCTATAATAGACTTGGGTTTGTTACATTACTTCCACTCAATCTTCAACAAGGATCACACTTTCTTAACCCAAGTATGTTCTTGACTTGCTTTCTTGGTTTCACATGAGTGACTGCAAGCCTGCTCCTACTCCCTTTCTATCAGGTGTCAAAATAGAGGCTAAGTGTACCACTCCACTTGTTGATGCTACATTGTATAGATAGGTAGTTGAGAGCCTTATCTAGTTGACACATACATGCCCTGATATAGCTTTTGCAGTTGGCATGGTTTCATGCTTCATGGAAGAACCACATGAGCTTCATTGGAAGGCCACCAAGTGCATTTTGCACTACATAAAGGGTACACATACACATGGGATACATTATGTAGCAAGTATAGGACTTAAGCTAGTTGGATACACAGACTCAGACTATGTAGGGGACCTTGATTCTGGCAAGTCTACTTCAGGTTACATATTTGACCTTGGTTCTAGCCCTATTTTTTGGCAGAGTAAGAAGCAAAATAATGTTTCTCTTTCTTCCACAAAGGTTAAGTATCAAGGTATTGTCAATGCAACTATAGAGGCTCTTTGGTTACAACACATCTTGAAGGAGTTTGCATTCGATCTACCTAAACCTACAATTATTCATTGTGACAATCAGAGTGTTATTGAGATCTCTAAGCATCCAATTTAGCATAAGGGGACCAAGTACATTGAGATTCATATGCACTACATTAGAGAGCTAATCCATGAGTAGATCATTACACTATAGTATTGTCCTATAGTAGAGAAGGTCATTGATATCTTCACCAAACCCTTCCTTGAGGTCAAGTATACTCATTTGTGAGATCTCTTGGGGATACGAGATGTTGCAGAAAGGGGAGTCTCTTGACTTCTCCCTTCTCCTTCTTCTGGGAGGGATTTTTTTCCTCATTCGAGGTCTTCTTCTCTCTCATCTTATTTTGTACATGGGTACCTAACATGGCCTCATAGATAGGACCCATCATGCAGTCGTAAGCTTAAGTGCATTCCCCTAAGTTGCACTCAAGGGGGGGTGTTGGTGTAAATAGATATTTAATATTTACACTTTACTTAGGTTAATGTATTATTTTATTATATTGCATTATTTTATTATTTATTTTTTGAGACACTTAGGAGTTTGTGTACCTTTATGAGTTGTCATGTTGACAACATAGAAGTGTACAACTCTAATTCAACACATGGTGTCTACAACACTGGAGTTTTCATCATTCACTGAGTTGTCATGTATACTACATAGTTATTCAAACTCCTAATTTAGCACATGGTGTCTACAACATAAACTTGTGTGCTACACCATTGTAGGCTTATCCTCTCATCATCACACTTTCTTCTGTGCTTAATGGAGGATAACTCATATTTGGTGGACATTTGCTTAGTTGTATGACTATCATGATGCTGATTCCTAGGCATTCTAGATGCATCTTAGAGGCCTTTATATATAGGCACTCATAGTGTTCTAGTACATTGAATTGAATAATATACAGTTACTTTGATCATGCTCTAGTCTATTTTATGCTTGTGTCTGAGTTCCTTGGTCTTGGGTGAATTTTTCCCTAAGGCAAATTCTTACTGTCTCCAAGTGGGTGATTGTTTTCTAGTGTGGAGCATAATTAGTGCCCAAGTGGGAGATTGTTAGTTTGTAGTGACTGATTAGGGAAGTACTTTACATAATCCATAATTCCTTGGTAGGGTTTGGGGGCAGCTGCCCCCAACACAATTGTGGCCTACAAGTGACAAACATTGGGGGTTTGGGGGCATAGCCCCTGAGATATTTTTTTGGGGGATCTATTTTATTGGATTTTTTTGGGATGACATGTTGTAACTAATTTTAATCTTAATGTGGAAAAAATACTTGTATAAAATGGATTAGGGTTGGGGATTTGTGCGATAATTGCTTCTTGTGACAAGATTGAGCTATAAGGGATTACAGATTGTAATTAGGTTGTAATCACTAGATAGTAATAATATTGGACTTTCTATTTGGTTGACATAACCCAAGGATTGGATGAACCATGTTAAATCTTGGTGTCATGTATTCTCTTCTATGTGATTTATTATTTTATGATATTAGTTATATTTTCATGTAATTGTTATTTTTTGTTCATGGTTTATCCTAATAGTTTCTAGGTGGGACAATGAATTATGTTGATCTAGGAGTAAAATAAATTAAATGGAAACCCCAAACCACTTTGGACATTGTGACCCCTGGTTGACATGTTCCAAAATAAAAGCCAAAATTATACCTTTCTTTCTATAAAATTTCCTCTTTTCTATTTACAATAAGTATTTTTATATTACACTCACTTCCTCTTTCAAATATGATGGTACAAAAGATATGGAAATGGTTAAATTTCTATTATCAAGAAAAGTAATGACCTAGATTCCTTTTGGGTCCACTTCCTTTTTTTATTAATATTCCACTTCTCCCTTTTCTTCCATGTTCATATGTAGTATATTGAGGAAGTCCACCATGATTTCCAAAGGTTTTCTCTCTTCTACCTCAGCTAGGATCAAACCAAATTCAGCACAATTCCTTTCACCTTGTAGCTTAAAAAGTCACTCTTATAATGAGCATGACCGGTTCTTAGATTCTAGGTAGTGGTGGAAAAGCTATAGATGATATCAAACTACTCCATTACTACCTTTGGAAGGATATGACATGTTAGAGATCCTCATTACTTGGTAGGAAAGGATTTTTAGTTGGTGTAACTTGCAGGATGATCATTAGGGAACAAGGTGGAAAAGGAACGAATTTGTAATTTATTTATACCATTTTCAATTAGCTTATTAATGAGGGTGGTGCATGAGAAATTTAAACTTTTTACTTCATCACTTCATAAAAGAACTTATTCTTCACCAAGTTTGAAAAATATGTCCCATTAGAGAGATTACACCAATATCATCTTATTTAATGCAAGTAACATTATGATGATCACACCTTGGAAATTAGGAAGACACATACTTCTTGAAGTTTCAAAAATTTAATCAAAACTTGTAAACTTATGAAGGTGGGATACTATACAAAAATGTCATCAAGTTGAAGGAATATGGAAGTGTTCAAATCATAGTCACAACTTGTGGGCTTTACAAAACTCATAATGAAGCAACATCCTGGATTAGGACTTTGGAGAAGAAAATAACTAAGCAAATTAGGACTTGCAAAATTAGAGATTTCAAAAAAGTGGGGGGCATAAACCATGGATAACATTATCTCTAAGTGGGGAAAATGACTAGAAAGGATGAAGAGAACCCAAAACTAAATGGAAAATAGATTAGTGATGTATGCATTGGGTGTAGAGTCAAAGTGGGGAAGGATGAGTGTAGGGAAAGGTGATAAAGCATGCAACACAAAACAAGAAAGAACACAACAAAAAAAGTTGTATGCACAAAATTTATAGAAGGAAAAGGGAGAGAGACCCTCATGAAAACCTCTATGGTATTCATACAACTTGATCACTCTAGAGGCTCATTCAATTCCTTTTAACTTACCTATGTCAACTTAATTTGTGTAAAGGGCCTTTAATGATCTACCTCCAATTTTCCCCACATGAATGTATCTTGAGAATCAATGTAGATTGACTACCTCTAGGAGGAGAGAACTTATTCCCTTGGATGAAATAGGCTCCTAAAGATATGAAATACTTATGGTCACAACTAAAATAGCAAGGGCATCCTAGATAAGTTTAGACAAAAATTGGATGGAGCTTTGGTCTTTTTTAGATCTCAGTTGATTTATCAATGTCAAGACTAACCAGTGAGATGTGCATGCTACTTTCTATGACCATGGAGTTGAATCAAATACTTGAGGGAGGCGATTTTCTAATTTTCTCATTTCCTAAGCAAGAATGTCCCTAAAAAGATAAATATCTTCTCTTAGTCCTTTGGATTCTTTTTATGACTTTTCTTTTGAAGTGGTGCTTGGGTGATGTAGTACAAGGAAGGTGTATTCCAAAAGGAGATGACCTCAACTACAAGAAAGTAAGCACATATTGGAAGATAAAATATAACATTGAGATTTAGATCCAAAACAATGCCAATTCTCATAATAGAATAATAAGATTTACATCCAATATGCCTGCTTGTAAGGCCTTTTGGGTTATGTCCAAATACATCAACAATTACTATAGCAATTTTGCAAGATCTTTCAAGATCCAAACTATAGCTAGCCCAAACCCACAATCTAGTAGGAAAACCCAAGAAGCATCTAAACTTGTGCTCACAAGTCACCAAGCAACCTTCTTGTTTTCCAAGTCCACACTTAGCTACTAGCTCTACTAAACTTCACTCTTACTAGCTCTACTAAACTTCACTCTTCTTTGCTACTCCCTCTTCTCCATTCTAACTGAATGCCTCTAGACATCACAAGACCCTTTGCTTATACTAAACCAAGCCATTGGTTGGCCTAGAAGGTTACATTAAATAAACACTCACATTAAATACACACTCAAATAACAAGTCATCCTAATAGATAGAATTAATAAATAATTAGGACATGCCCCAAGTTTATAATGAATAACTAACTCATATGAAAAGATAAAAGTATGAACCCTTAGGAATAGGTCCACATGCAATCAAATGATCCAAATCCAAGAGAACATAGGATAAATCACACAGATCAAAGCTCATGGAAAAAATCTCCAAAGCTTACCCAAGAAATAAGAACACCTTACCAGGTTCCACCAAACTGGTTCTAACTCTAACATAATCACTCCAAACATTGTGTGCACATAGGGAAAGGTCCACCAATACATCTCAAAAATAAATCTAATCATATGAAACATAAGTCCACAAATCTAAGCTTGATGCTCTTGCATATAAGATTGATGACTAGCCCAAGATTCTCTTGCATTTAGATACCCTAGGTGTCAAGAAAAGATGTTCTCAATAGATAGAATAAAATCTTCTATGGTTAAAAACATAAAATCTAATTTTTTTCTTCACATACATGTCCTCCAAGTTAGCAACTTGCATAGTCTTTCCTTCCTTCCACTTTTGTAAATCCTTTCTAGCAACATGCAACTGAATACTCTCCTTCTTCATATCCTTCCTCGGTGTACAAAAATTCTATTTTCCATGCTAATCTGTAACCCTTTAGGAATCCTTCAACTCAACTCAATTACCAAAACTCAAGATCCTCCTACCAAGTTCTACATCCTACAAAGGAATCAAGGAAACCTTTTTGCCACCCTTCTCAACAATAAACACATTCTTGACACAATCATGTACTACCCTGCAATCATACCACTGTGATCTACCAAGTAATATGTGATAAATAGTCATGTCCACAATATCACACAACATTTGATCAACATACAACCAAATCTAAAAATTAACAAGACGTTGCTTGCTAACTTCCAAAGCATGTTCATCTTGTAACCAACTAATCCTATATGGACAAGGATGCCTCACACTCTTCGAACCAAGTTTCTAAATAATCTCCATAGAAAATAAGTTATTAGTACTACCACCATCCATAATTAAATTTTGACATTTACCTCCAGACTTACAACAAGTCTTGAGAAAATTTCTCCTTTGACAAGGTTCCAACACCTTCTTACAAAACAATACTCATCGAGCCAACAAGTTATCCTCTATGTCAGGCTCATTTACTGAATCCAACATTTTATTCACCACAACATATCTTCTATCTCCAACCTTCCTATCAAAATTTGGACATTCAAAGGATCTATGTCCTTCTTCACCATATTTGAAACAAGTACCCATAAATGCAACATCACTACCTATTATTTTGCTATGTTCAATAGGTTTTGGTTCATCTTCAACAATCTTCTTATCCTTTACTTGATTCTCCTTCCCTTAGGAATTACCTTGATGTCTTCTCTTTAAATTATATTTTTCCCTTAGAGCATACTGATAAGAATTCCCATGGAATTAAACTTTAGCATATCAATCTCATCCTAAATATTGATTCTCAAACAATTAATATCCAGCCACATTTTCCTTAGAAAGTTCTCTATGTCAAAACTAAATTGTTAACTTATAGAACTTCTCAATGTAATTGTTCATAGTCATATCCTTCTATTTTAGATTCTACAATATCTTTAAAAATTCAAGTTCATAATTAGCAGGAATGAACTTAGTCTTCAACTTTGTAATCATCAATCTCTAGCTAGTGATCTTCATTTCACCTTCATCTTCTCTATCTCTTTATAATTATTTCCACCATAAAGAAGTATGTCCTTTTAGATTAGTCTATGCAAATGCCACTCTAAATGGATCTTTAACATCCTCCAACTCAAATTAGTCTTCTAGTTCATGAAGCCAATCAATTAGGTCTTCAGGATTCAAAGTACCTAAGAAATAAGAAACATCCATCTTGTGCTTTAGCTTTAACCAAGCTTTAGATCTATCCAAGTGACTAGTTTTTTCTTCCATAGGTCTCCACATCTGATCAAATCTATCTTCACTACAAGATCCAATAAATTCAAAGTCTTTAGTAGCCTCTTCATAACCATCTTCTGTACCTACATTCCTCAGTAAACTAGCTATAGCGCTCATGATATCAGTGACCATATCATTCTTTATCAACTCTGTCTCAAATCTAAATTCTACTTTAGCCTTCTTTGAAATCTTAGTCTCCACAACATCAAAGAGATTTACAATCACCCTAGGATCCAATCTTCTTGGAGGTATCTTCCAAGATCTTCACAAAACAAAAGCAACAAGTCCACAAGATCAACTAGCTCTGATACTACTTGATGTAGTATAAGGAAGGTGTATCTGTTGGAATGTTCAAATGGGAAGAGTACTTCTGAGAGTGGGGGGGGGGGGGGGGGGGGGAGAGGGGGGTGGGTGAATTAGAAATAACCAATTTATCTTTTCAAACCCTTAATAAAATTTAACTAAAATAAACATGCATGCAAGTACACAAGCATAAAATGAGAGCATGCATCAACACATAACACAAGAGATTTTGGTGACCCAGAAACCCTCTAGGAATAAGAAGGTAAAACTAGGGTGGGGATGACACCCACAAAAATTTATTGCAGCAATGAGTTGAACCACTTCTGATGGATTGCCCTATTAAAGGCCTGCCCTGTGAAAGGCTTTACACTGTGTTAATAGTGACCTGTTGAAAGGATTTACAAACACTTTACAAGAAGTGTCACCCTATTAAAGGATTTACATAAAGGCTATTAAACTCACCTAATACATAGGATTTTCTTGACCTTCTCCAAAGGCTCTCCTACCTAGCTGCTAAGCTAACCTATCACCATAAGATTTTATCCTCTAATACAATTGTGAAAGAGTATTAGAACATTTAACCTGATTGAATGCAATCTCGAATTGCTAGGTTCAAGCACTTGCTCTACTCTTTCTCTTTTGATCTCTACTAGATCGGATCTCTGAATATGTCCCCTATTCTATTCTGATTAATTGGATATATAAATGTTATCCCTTCCACTAAGTCTTTTCTCTTCACACTAAAATTCCACTATAGTCTCCCCTTTTGCTGCTTTTCTTTTCTTTTTTTTACAATTGTGCATTCATTCTCCTTATAAAGAATGCAAAGGCTTAGGATTAGGTATGGATCTAGGATCCAAATTGAATCTCAAATTCTTGCTCATACTTTGCATTTTTCTTATTGGCTACATGCCTTCACCATTTTTCTAATTGGTTGCATACAGATTTCATAAGGAATGCAAACGACTCATCCTTATCCTTTTTCTCCTATGAAATTTCTCTAAGTCAGCTCCAAAAATAGTTTACATCTTAGTTTGTGCAAGTACAAACTCTTATGCTAATTTTGTGTTTCTCGACACATGAAGTATTACTGATTCTTAGCACACACTATTTTTGGATTGCTCGATATCAACTATGTTTCCTGGTTTTCTCGACATCAACTATATTTCCTAGTTTGCTCGGCACCTGAATGATTCTATTACTCAGCATATGAATAATTCCTAGATCACTCGGCACATACTATACTATAATATGCTTGACACTAATTGTGACCTGGCACTTGTTAAAATTTTGGCTTGACATCTATTGTGTACTTGGCATGTAGGATGAAAATGGTTAAGTGTGTTGACACTCATTTGTCAATACTTTTATTTGAGCAACAATCTCCCCCTTTGACATGAGTGTAAAAAACACTTAACTAAGCATTTATGAACTTAGCCTAATTGAGTACATTCTTTACTTGCTCTTCTTACATTCAAAATTTCAAAAAATTGTGAGTAGCAATATAACTTATAACTGCCCTTGGTTGATTATGCCTTTGAAATTAAAATTTTGTGCCAATGTGCCTAATCCTTTCTGTCCTTTGACTTGTTTCCACATTCTGACCCTGTATACTATATCTGATCTATGTGATGTGCTTGTATTCCATGTGATTACCAAAAGTTTACATCTCTTCTTCACTCATTTATTCCTTGTCTCCCCTTTTTGGCTATTTACAATCATTCCACTTTATTTTCAAAATGAATGAAAGAATGGAGTGAAAGAATGTAATCAAAATGATCAAAATTTGTCAAAATTTGGTAATTAGCCATAGTATCTACATATCTCCTCCTTTTCTTATTACTCCCCCTATAATATATCTCCCCATTTGTTCATTCTCCCCCTTTTTGACACTAATGTCAAAGGGTGTTATGGAGTAATACCATGTTTGGCCAAAAAAGACCTGTTAACTTCAAGGAGTATCTTTAGAGTTGCATCCCAGTTGTTTAATGCGATATCCAATGACTTGTGTTGGATTGCAAGCTTTGTTGCTAGGTCTACAAGTCCTTCATGTGTAGAAATATTGAGATATTTCTTCAAGATTTTCTTTGCATACATTTGCCTCTTGTGAAGTACTTCTAAGTGAGGGGTGATGGAGGATTGAATTTGCATTAACTTAGCTTTTATATTAGTCTCCTCTACTGATAATACAACTAGTTCCCTTTGAGTATGAAGTGTCTAAGAAAAATTCTTCTCACTCTGAGTTGGATTGATTTGGAGTTGCATACTAGAAATCTTTAGATTTCTCTCCAAGCTCATTATTTTCTGGCTAGTCTCATGTTTTAAGTTTGAAAAATCACATAGTTTATTGTAAAGGGAGAATATATTCCCTAATACAATTTTAACTCTATCTATTTTCTTACCCAGATCAACTTGTCCTAGCATGATAGTATTTTCTATCTTCTCATTGACCTTTCCTTGGAATTTCTTTTCTGAGCATTCCATTAGTTTGACATTGGTGTCATGGTCCTCATTTGTTGTCTGATCAACTATTTCTGATAGTTGCTCTATAATTGGTCTTGATTCATCTGGAGACTGTAGACTAAAGGCATCCATGAATATGTCCTTGATTTCAATCAATGCTTGCCTGTATTTGGAATCCTTTCTAAGTGCCTCTTGTCACCTTCTTCTATCTAATGCACTCTGAATTTCATTCATCTTTTCCTCAGTGAGAGTACTAGATTCATAATAGAGTATCTTTATTTCTTCATCAAGCTCAGGAATTCCATAATGAATTGTCATAGCTACCCTAGTGGAGCTTGAGCCTTGTGTTCTAATTTGTAGTTCTAGTGTTCCAGTGCTTAGCTACTGAAGAATTTTTGTTGGAGTACATTTTTTGGTAGTTTAACCAAAGTTTGTATTGTAGATTCCTCCTTATCTCTTGCCTCTTCTTTCTCTTCAATTTGTTTCTCTTCTTCTGCCATTCTGGTTGTGGGTGTACCTATTGACTGTACTAATTTGTCTTTATCATCCCCTGCTACTGAAGTTGGCTTCTGAAGTGCAAGTGTGACTTATTTTGGTAGAGATGGTAGTGGAAGAAGTAAAATTCTAGTAGATTATATGGTCATTGGTGATTCTTGTGTTTGCATCTTGTTTTCTTTTAATTTAGCTACTGCTTTTTGGAGTTCATCAACACTGACCAATATTGGGCTTGAACATAACTTAACTGCTTGTGTTGATTGGCCAAGGATCTTTTCTAGATCCTCTATAGTTAATGGATTAATGTTTTGACCAGAAGTGTCAATGACATCTTTTATCTTGATTGTCTTTGTAGGTGTGATGGTAGAATAAGGAGGGCTAGGAGATGGTAGTTGTGTGTCCTATACATTTTGTTCTTATTGCTCACCTATCCCCTTTTCTTCTTCTTTACCAATTTCCTCCTTCTTTTGTTCTCCATCCTTCTTTTCCTCCTCTACTTCCTTCTCTACCTTCTTTCTTCTTTCTTCTTTTATTTCCTTTACTTGCACTTGTATTCTTCATCAAACACATCATCAATTTTATTGTAAATAATTTTCCATACTTTCGTGGTTTTTCTCACAACCTCTTCAATTTTATTTTGTAAAATACTAAATGCCCTGTATTTGGGAGTAAATCTACGATTGTGCCTTTTGACTACATTTTTTATTTGACTTTTAGTCAAATCAGGCAACATTCTTGCTAAGGTAGACTCCCTTATTTCTTTCTTAGTTTGCAAAAAAAAATGCCATTTTCCCTCTACAATATGATATAATTCCTTTGGCAATGAACTATCAAGTTCAAAAGGTGTATGTTTATATTTTGCCATCATATTATAGAAAGATATCTCTATTTTATTTTTCTCATCTTTTGTGAGCTTATTAAATTTTACATTCTTTAAATCATTTAAGTCTCCATTCCTAATCTTAGCACATAATTTATCAATGGAAGACTTTGGGGAATGACTTACCACTTTAAATTGACTGTGGTCTTCTGATTCTATCTTTTCTTCCTCTGAATTTGGTTGTGCCACAAATTTTCTTCTTTTCTTTGGCTCTTCTTAAGTCTTCATGGTGAATTCCTTCCTCTTAGCTACCTCTTCCTTTTCCTTTCATGTAGTATCCCTTGTAGTAGCTCTAGTTGTAGGATTTTTGGGTGCAGGCTTTTTCACTTTGTTTGACTTGGGCTAAGGAGTAGGTGGTGCTTTTGCTTTTCTCTTAGTGGCCTTAGTTTTGATGGGTGTTTCCTCAGCTTCTTCTTTCTCTACATCTTCCTCTTCATCTTCTCCTAATCCTTGAGTCAATTGTAGAGACTCTTGTTTAGGCTCATCTCCTTCATTGTCATCTCCTTCTTTGTCATCACTTATTTCTTTTGCTTCTTCTATAGTACCTATCTCTCCAATCTCTACCCCAAATTTCTTTTTGATCTTCTTAACCAATTTATCTTTCTTCTTTACTACTATGGCTATTTTGAGGTCTGTTATCATCCTTGATCTGACAACATCATGGGTTCCAAAGTGCTTTGTAGTTTTATCAATTTCCTTTGCAAGCAATGCTATAATAGATGCTGATGCTTGATCCACATGAAGTTCATAGCCCAGTGGTCTAAGCCATCTGACTCTAGGGATGATTGCTTGTATGTAGGTATAGTCAATATCCACTAGAAAACAAATGTATTTTTCATGTTGCTCCACTAATGAGACTGGAATTCCATTTGACTCTAGGGATGATTGCTTGTATGTAGGTATAGTCAATATCCACTAGAAAACAAATGTCTTTTTCATGTTGCTCCACTAATGAGACTGGAATTCTCATTCTCTATTTCATGGATTGTTTGAAATCCTCAAAATAACTAGTCATTTGGGCATCAAAAATTTCACCCATTTGATCGATGAATCCATTTATCTGATCAATAATTGTCTTATTTGGATCCCATCTCACCTTCCCTATTGAGGGGATTTCTTTCATAATGTAGAAAACAATGCAAATCAATATTGTGCCAAATTTGCATTGAGCCCCTTTGGATTTCCTTATGGCTCCCAAGTTCTCATTTATTTGTTGCATCATCAATTCTGCAAGATCATGAGTGTGATCCTTTTTTACTAGCTTGTAGGAAACATCTACAGCTATGTAGGGTACACTATTTAACCTATTGGATTGATAAAATTTGTGAGATATAATCCTCACAACAAAATCTAGTAGGGGGTCTTTGATGGTGTCAATTGTCATACCCCTGTTGTTCCACTTGGCATCAGTGTTTTTCTCAATTGCCTCCCTCTTATCACTCCTTAGGGTTTTGGGCCGATCTAGGGTTGGAATACCAGTTACCCTATGTACAGTCTTCTTTGTGAACTTTACTAGCCTAGTTTCTAACCAAAAAGCTCCATCATGGATTCTGCTCAACACAATGCATATCCATTCTATTTTAAAGACAATGGGGAAAACTAGGGTTTTGGTCAGACCCTTCTTCTCAACTATGGAGAATTCATCTTTAAGTATCTCATTTTCATAGAGTTTATCAAATGCATTTAAAATCTCCAAATCTTCTATTACACCTATCTTACAGTTATAGCATTTGCGTACATCCTGAACCATTACTACTTTATCAAGAATCATGGAAAGGACACCAACAAGATCATTTTTGTAAGCAACTTCAAGAATGGGTCTGAACTCTAGTTGTTTAACTTCATTACCAACTACTTGAATTTCCAATCCTTCCTTTGCCTTTGTCTATTTAGAACCAAATTCCATATTTAACCAAACTAAGGTCTACTATTTAAACTAACCTTTCAAACTACATAACTCAACTCTTGAATGAAATACCTAGTAAATCGATGAAACTGAGTTGGCTTGCTATTGAATTGCTATAAATTTCCTTTTGATTTCTGGGAAATTTCTTAATCGCTCTACTCATCTTTTCTCTTTGTTTGTATGATGAAAAATAAATGATTTTTACCTTTTGTTAGGCTTAAAACCTAGCATTTATTACTTTCGTGCTCACAGCTATCACTTAGCTTCCAAAGGATTTTCCAACTCGACATCAACTATATTTCATTCATTTGATAGCTACTATCTCATTTCACTCAGCATCTACTAATCTTCTTAATTACTTGGTAGCCACTAGCAAGTCTTACTCGACAGCTACTAGATTGTTCAACTTGACATGTACTATAGTTTTACTAGGCAACCAAAGGTAACTTGACATCATCTTTCAACTTTTATCCTGACATCTTTACTTATGCAAATTTCTTCTTTGCAGTGCTCCTATGTTCTTTTTGGGCTGATTTATAATACATCTTTATATGTATTAGCCCCATATGCCTTTCTAGTGCTTAGTTTGTTGAGTTGTGATCACTTGACCTCTTGTGTGAAGTGATCTCTCTATTTGATGTGCTGCATTCACCTTTCTTCTACCATGTCTTCTTCATATCTTTCCTGATGTGTTCCACATCAACTCTTTCTTTGCCCTTGTTAACCTCAGTCTTGGGTGCCTTGGCCTTTGTTGGACAGTTCTTGCGGACATATCCAGTCTTTAAGAAACTAAAACAAGTAATTTGACTCAACCATCTACTATAGTTCCCCTTGAAGTGTGTTCTTATGCAATTCTGAGGTACATGACCATATTCCTGATAGTAGTGACAACTTTGCCTTGTATTATACTACCAATTGTAGTGATGTGCATAGTTGTTTTTCCTTGTAGGTTGATTAGGTGTCCACATAGGATTTGATCTGCATTTAGATGCTCTATATCCATATTTTTTTTAGTTGTAGCAGTGACCCTCAAATCTTGGTGTTCTCATTGTCTTAGTTCTTTTTTGCACTTGTGACAGAAATTTGCATTTGCAGGCTTATCATGTTGATGACTACTCTTACTTCTACACACATTAGAGGTATATCCCTTTTTACCATAGAAATGACAAGTAGGTTTAGTGTTTTTACCTTTGTTGATTCTTTCTTCTACAGCCTTGGATGATTCTCCTTGTTCAGTGCTGATGTAGCCAAGTCCTATAGTTTCATTACTAGCCCTTGGTGATTTTAGCAATTGCTCAAAGTACTTGATGGCCTCATTGGGTTTGTTGTAATTTTTTGTTATTCCCTTTTCTTTGTTTAATTCATTCTACAATTGTTCATTTTGTATCTTCAAGGTGGAGATCTCAAT
This sequence comes from Cupressus sempervirens, assembly GCA_028749045.1. Lineage (NCBI taxonomy): Eukaryota > Viridiplantae > Streptophyta > Pinopsida > Cupressales > Cupressaceae > Cupressus > Cupressus sempervirens. Next base: position 3,664,514 of record CM053783.1, read on the forward strand.
ATCTTTCATGTTTAGCTCATGATGAGCATTCATCATCTGGCTTAAGGTGTCTAACTACATGTTTGAAATCTTTTCAAATTCAATTGTCTTCTCTTCTAGCTTATTGATGAGATTTTTCTTGTCATCTTCTACCATGGCCTTATCTTCAATAGCTCTTTTCTTTTGTTTAGTCACTTCAGAAAGCAAAATGGCTTGTGATTCTTGTTCAAGCTTGAGTAATCTAATTTCTTCAGCTTGTGCTCATTTTTTCTCCATTAATTCTGATATTGCTGCATAAAATTCCTTGGAATCTCCCTTTGCAAAGACATGTGTGGTGTCAATCTCCTTATAGTGTATGTCATTTTCAGCTATGGCTATCTCCTTCTTTTCAAAGATTTTCTCAATTCGTCGTTGGCTTCCTCTACTTTGTGTAGAGCTAGTTGCACATCAATCACCTAATTGTCAATGATCTTCCCAAGTTTGAAAACTTCCATTTTCTGACTTTTTTCTCCAAGCTATTAGGCTTCTCCTTGTGAGAACTAGATGCTCTGATACCAATTGTTGGAATGTTCAAATGGGAAGAGTACTTCTGAGAGGGGGGGGGGGGGGGGTGAATCATAAGTAACCAATTTATCTTTTTAAACCCTTAATAAAATTTAACTGAAATAAACATGCATGCAAGTAAACAAGCATAAAATGAGAGCATGCATCAACACATAACACAAGCGATTTTGGTGACCTGGAAACCCTCTAGGAATAAGAAGGTAAAACTAGGGTGGGGATGACACCCACAAAAATTTACTACATCAATGAGTTCAACCACTTCTAATGGTTTGCCCTATTAAAGGCCTACCTTGTGAAAGGCTTTACACTCTGTTAATAGTGACTTGTTGAAAGGATTTACAAACACTTTACAAGAAGTGTCACCCTATTAAAGGATTTACATAAAGGCTGTTAAACCCACCTAATACATAGGATTTTCTTGACCTTCTCCAAAGGCTCTCCTACCTAGCTGTTAAGCTAACCTATCACCATAAGATTTTATCCTCTAATAAAATTGTGAAAGAGTATTAGAACATTTAACCTGATTGAATGCAATCTCAAATTGTTGGGTTCAGGCACTTGATCTACTCTTTCTCTTCTGATCTCTACTAGATCGGATCTCTAAATATGTCCCCTGTTCTATTTTGATTAACTGGATATATCAATGCTATCCCTTCCACTAAGTCTTTTCTCTTCACACTAAAATTCCACTATAGTCTCCCCTTTTTCTGCTTTTTACAATGGTGCATTCATTCTCCTTATAAAGAATGCGAAGACTTAGGATTATGTATGGATCTACGATCCAAATTGAATCTCAAATTCCTGCTCATACTTTGCATTTTTCTTATTGGCTGCATGCCTTCACCATTTTTTTAATTGATTGCATGCAGATTCACAAGAAATGAAAATGACTTGTTCTTATCCTTTTTATCCTACAAAATTTCTCTAAGTCAGCTCCAAAAATAGTTTACATCTTAGTTTGTGCAAGTACAAACTCTTATGCTAATTCTATGTTGCTCGGCACATGAAGTACAATTGATGCTTGACACACACTATTTTTGGATTGCTCAGCATCAACTATGTTTCCTGGTTTTCTTGGCATCAACTATATTTCTTGGTTTTCTCAACACTTGAATGGTTCTATTACTTGGCATATGAATAATTCCTAGATCACTTAGCACATACTATACTGTAATCTACTCGACACTAACTATGACTTGACACCTGTTAATATTTTGGCTCGACATCTATTGTGTACTCAACATGTATGATGAAAATGGTTAAGTGTGTTGACACTCATTTGTCAATACTTTTATTTGACCAATGGTATCCTCATAGGAGACTAGGCCCTATCAAGTAATTTTTGAAGTTGATGAAAGATCAACCCCACAGCTCCCAAGAATAACCTGCATGCAAAACACCTGTCACAGAAAGAGAAGCAAAAAGCTATGGAGGATGGAATTCCCAGATCTACAGATGAGACATTCTTGATGAGAAAAAAGGAGATTGTTATGATCAAAACTGAATAAATAAATTACAAAGGGATCAATCCTTATAAGAGGAGATCAAAACTCTAACAAGAATCTAACTTAGGTTGTATGATAATAATTAATAAACGAATTAATTTTTATATGGCTAAAGTTTCACTTAAGTGAAATAGAGTTAATAAGTGACTTAATAATTAAATCAATATTATTTAATTTATAAGTAAATACTTTATTTCTCTAATACCCCCCCAGGATAAACTTAGAGAGTAGCTAAAAGTCTAGAAATTACCACTAAAAGGAAATTTGGGTCCTAACAACAACACCCAATGAAGTATCCAAACACAAAAAAAATTTGAAAAGAGGAGAAATAGAGAAAACCACATGGGAAGAACCCTACTCCAAAAAGAGATGGAAATAAGATGAAATGTAATAGTGAAGGACTGAAGAAGCCTCCAACCTAGGGAATATCCCATAAGATAGGAACAAAAGATGATCATGAAGAACACCATTGAAGTATGAAGTTGCAAATACTAGTAAAATGTTGATCTAAAGAACTTCCACTATATAGAACTTGTGACCAGGTAGAGAAGACTAAGTATGAAGAGATGATCAGTCAGAGATGAAAGGTATCTTCATGGCCTCCAAAAATAGGAATGAAAGAATGTCTATATTGTAAATGATCCATCTCACCAAAATGCATAGGCATCCAACCACTACAATCACCTAGTACATAGGATCAAATAATGAATACATATCTCACTCCATCAAATCAAGAAAGAAATAGAACCAACATAACCCCCCTATAATTTTGAGAGGTAAGACATGAACACTAAAACCGAATGCAATATCTCCTCCAAAAAGAAGAATTAGGAACATCAAGAGTGCAAAAGAAGTAAAAACACCTATAATGGCATGTGTCATTAACACATCATGATGCTAATGTCATGGAAGGAACACTCACTTGACAAAGGAAGACGGAAAATATGGCCACCATGAAACCCCCTAAGGCACCTTATAATGTAGTGTGAGTGAAACAAAACACAAAGATGCACAAGATCCTGAAATGTAATAATGTGACACTTTATCTCAATGTGTTTGCAAAAATGTATACAATAATGTCTAAATAGATCATAAGAGACATAAGGCTCTTACAATAGTTAGTAAAACCCATGATGAATCATCTGAAGCAATGAAATCGATCCCCAGACCTGAAACAATGAAGATATCCACTAAAATGCAAAAATGCAAAAGTTGAATATAATGTTCCTAGAGAATAATTTGGAAAAACAACCAAAATCACTAGAAAGAACTCGGAAAGACCTTTCCAACGATAAAAAGAATTCCCAAATCGAAGATCAGATGCTCAAGATATGTCTCCTAGAGTGCAAAATAGAACTTCTAGATTTGACTACATAAACAAGAAAGAAAATAGCGTCAAAAGTCCAAATAATCTACACCATCATGATGGGCTTGGAAAGAACTTTCCAACGATATAAGATTTGTCAAAAAATAGTTTTGTATGCCCAAGATATGTTCAAAAAAACATCAATAGGTCTTTAGGATAAAACCAATCAAACAATGATGGGTGAATGACCATCAAATTTTGGCATTGAAAATTTTGATGTCATGACCTATGGTTGTCAGACTTGCTGTGTTAATACATTGCTGATGTTAGCACTATGCAGGCATCCTTCGTACTTTAAATTTTTTTTTGAAAAGAAAACAAACAAAAGCTTTTTGAAACTTTGATTTTTTCTAAAAGCATGCTTTTTTGTTTGTTTTTTTCAGTAAAGTTGTAAAAAAATGATTTTTTTTTAATAAAAATAAATTGTCACATTGGGAAGTGTGACCAAATTTGAGAGCAAAAATATTTGTCTTACTAGTCAATTGTGTCCAAATTGGGAAATTTTTATATGGAAATAGGAGTTTTTGGGCACTATGAATCCAATGGTGAGGTATGTTTGGGCTCAAAATGTATTGAAAAAAAATGACCCTGTTAGATTCAATACAAAACACATTTTAAAATTGAAACCCTATGACAGAAAAAATACATATCTAAAAGCCAAGCCAAACCTTTCATAAACACAATAGAAACATGAAGGTCTAGAGTTTTGATACCATGTTGAATTGGATGAAAGATCAACCCCACAGCTCCCAAGAATCACTTGAATGTAAACACCTATCACAGAAAGAGAGAAGCAAAAAGCTATGGAGACTGGAATTACCAAATCCACAGATGAGACATTCTTGATGAGCAAAAAGGAGATTGCTATTATCAAAACTGAATGAATAAATTACAAAGAGATCAATCCTTATAAAAGGAGATCAAAACCCTAACAAGAATCTAACCTAGGTTACATGATAATAATTAATAAAAGAATTAATTATTATATGCCTAAAGTTTAGCTCAAGCGAAATAGGGATAATAAGTGACTTAATAATTAAATCAATATGATTTAATGAATAACTAAATACTTTATTACTCTAATAGTAACCATATGGTGGAATATAAACAATAACATATATGTTTAGATCCAAAAAATACCAATTATCATAATAGAATCATAAGATTCACATCCAATATGCCTAGTTGCAAGGCCTTCTAGGTTATAGCCAAATACATCAGCCATTACTATAATAGTTTTGCAAGACCTTACAAGATCCAAAATCTAGCTAACCCATACCCACAATTTGTTAGAAAACCCCAAAAAGAATCTAAACTTGTTCTCGCAAGCCACCAAGCAACCTTCTTGTTTCCCAAGCCTACACTTAGCTACTAGCTCTACTAAACTTCGCTCTTTTTTTCTAATCTCTCTTCTCCATGCTACTTGAATGCCTCTAGACATCAAAAGACCCTCTACTTATACTAAATCAAGCCATAGGTTAGCCTAGTAAGTTACATTAAATAAACACTCACATGAAAAACATAGTCAATCTAGAAGTTAACTTGACAGAAAAATTAATAAATATTTAGGACATGGCCCAAGTTTACAATCCACAACTAACTCATATTACAATATAAAAGTATGTACCCTTAGGCATAGGTCCATGTGCCATCCAATGATCCAAATCCAAAAGCGTGCAAAATAACTCACATGGATCATAGTTTGCAAGAAAATCTCCAAAGTTTGTCTAAGAAATAAGATCACATTACCAATAGTGACCAAAATGGCTCTAACTCCAAAATGATCACTCTAAACTTTATGCACACACAGGGAAAGGTGCACAAATTCAAGCTCGATGCTTCTGCATACAAAATTGATGACTACCCCAAGATGCTCTTGCAACATTGAGAGAGGGGAAGAGTGGCATGTAATTTAATTCTCTACATGGCCCTAAGAAACCTCTTCTAAGGACTTGAGTTTTCATGATCTTGGATCCTTTAAGTAGTAGAGCCTTTTATTTAGGTACTTTAGGAGTGAAGTGAATTGGTAATCTTTACAAGGTTGCAAATTAAGATTCTCAACTTTTTTTATGCTCTCCCTTACAAAATTCCAACATGATTGAAGCATATTATCTTTTATATTGCTAATTTAATCCAAAAATCAAGAGGTGTCTTTGTGAAAATTTATTTAGGGATAATGCAAATAATGGTCTTCAAAATAGAGTCGCTAGCCAACAAAAGGAATTATGGGGAAGTAAAAATTGCACAAAAAAATTATTTTTAATCTTCTCCACCAGATTCAGCAAAAAATATATTGGTGAATGATTTGTTGGAACTTTAGAGAAGACAATGATCAAGTAACTTAAGACTTGAAAAATGGAAAATTTTGAAAAAGAGGGGGGCATAAACCATGAATAACAATTTTTAAAATGATGAAAGAATAATAATTAATATAAATTATAAAACTCATGTTTACAAGAAACCCTAAGAAATATTGATATGATAATTTTTATTTGGATATGAGTCATATGATATATGTACCATCACCAAGAAACCAAAAAAAAATTCCTTTGAAGTCCTCTACTGAGGTAGTATTAAAAAATAATCATAAAAAATGACTCTTCAAAAATCAATCAACAAAGAGTACAAGTCCTTTAATACCTATAGTGTAGGAAACTAAGAATTATAAAACACTATAAGGTCTAAAAATAGTTCTAAATTAAAATGTAAGTAGAGAAAGAAGGTTATTGAAGAATTTGAACACTATAAATCCATGGATCTTGTAGAACACTTGTATGCAAAATTTATTAGATAGAAGAAAATACATGAGAAGGTGAGTGTTTGGCTCTAAAAATATGATTTTTTAAAATTATCAATATGAAAAGAGTGAACAAAATATACAATGGATCAATCCTTATAGAAGGGGATCATAAAACCTAAAAGGGAAACCCTAAGAGGTAAATAGCATTTGATAATTAATATCTAATTATTAAATGACAATGAAAGTTTATAAAGGGAAATCTTAAGAAGGGAGTAAAGATTATTGAATCAATGTAAATTAATTATTTACTCTAACACCCCCCCTTAAGGTGAGAAACAATATAGCTACAAACAATACAAGAAATAAAGAAAAGGAACTGCAATGTTGAATACAATCTTAGATCCTAACAACATGGTTGATGAGATACCCAATTACAATGAAATCTTTGTAAAGCAGAGAAATAAAGAAAACCATGTATGGGGAAAATTCTAATCCAAAAAGAGATGAAAAGAAAGTACAAATAATATGTCTCAAGGGACTCTTTTAAAGCCACAAGTACAATGAAACTCCCCATGATATAGGCCTAAGACTTTATAGACCCCCCAAAATGGTAGAAATTTTGTGTCGATGAACAAACCTATTTGGATCCAATATGGAAGAAACAAAGGGAGTGGTCATGGGTGAAGTTGGAAGTCCTATCTGACACTTAAAGGAGAATGCATTAGAATCTTGTAAGGCAATCTCCAATGAAGGTGGGATAACAAGTGTGTTGAATTTGTTATCTGAGATGAGAATGTCCTCTGATATATCCTTAACAACTACACTAGGTGGCTCAATGAATGGAGCTATAATATTAGGAAATGCTGAAGAGTAATCATGTGCAACAAATAGAAAATGAATAGGAGGTGGAGGTGTAGAAATCACAACACCAGTCTTAGGAATAATACATAAGTTTAAGTGAACTGCATTCACCTTAGTAGGCTCTTGCGAAGGAGAGTGAGTCTCTAATAGTAGATATGGTGGACCGAAATGAGAGAAAGAGTATAAGTGGGAATGATGATCAATAGTCCCTATATGAGCAATATTGCATGTCTCACTATTTCTAATGTGCACTAAATCTCATGCAAACTCAAATATCTTCCTTGTCCCCCTATGAGTAATTTGATAAATATAGAGAATCTTAGAGGATGAAGATGGAACACATAGTACATCATGGAATGCACCATAATTAATGTCAATAGAATCTTTCCTACATATATTCATAATAGTGTTGTTTCCTATCAAAATGAGTGGAGTAAGAGTAGCCTTAAAAGAAGAAAACAAATCTTGAGAAGATGTCATATGGTGTGAAGCATTGGAATCAAGTAGCCATCTAAAAGAATGTGGAGTAGTAATTACACATAATGCATGACCCTTTCTTGTGTCTTTCTCATTTGTCTAGAATGATGATGATGAAGACTTGTGAGAAGTAGAAGAAGGAATGTCAATATTTCTCTTCTAAAGAAGAGAAATCAAATCTAAACCTATTTTTCATATCCATCACTCTTCTTCTCATAGAAATGTGACTCATCATGATTGGGCTTTTGAAAATATGAATATTTGAGTCTTTCTTTCTTTGATGTTTCTCCCTTAAGAGAAGGTAGGACTAAGGAGAGTTGAGTATTAGAATCCTTTCGAGGCTCTTTAGGTTGTGACTGCTGTTTCTTCTCCTTATTTCCTAAAGATGTACAAGCTACCAATGCTTGATTCATTGATCCTACGAGAGAATCCAAGTGAGAGATATTAGCATGATCTCGAGTCAAACAATTACAAAATACCTCAAAGGATGGCATGATAAATTAAGGACCCAAATCCTCCATGGTGGAATGATAGGTAAAAGAAAAAACCTAAAAATTTCCACAAAGCCTAGAAAGAATTAGGTAAATGCACTTTGTATTAATCTTAATCTTCCCACAATGCTGTAATAATGATCTCTATTGTTCAAACCTCATCATAAATTTCTCAATGGAGGGAAAATCATCAAGTACAAGTGATGTAGGATCTACCTCAATTTGAAGTACTATGAACTCATTAATGGCATTTTGTGGTAAAATGGAAGCACTTTAATAGGATGTAGGCCTACACTTTATGAGGCACTAATCCATTCAAATATGTGTGTGTGAGGGAAAGAGGAGAATTTGTAAGTATAATCCCACTTATGATCCAAATTTGAGTTGTAAAGAGGAATACAAAGAAATACACTCTCTTAGGTCCTTAATATGACAATGTGAATGTGAAATTGAACTAATTTCTTAGGAAATATAAATCTAGATTCTATGTGAATACAATAAGCCCAATTAAGATGCAAATCTAGGGTAAAGATATGAAATGGAATAAAATGTAAAAAACTTGCTTTGAAATGCATAGAGGAAGATGTGTTTTCACTTAATAACTTTTGGATCTGGATCTTTTTTGAACTTTCATCTACAAAACATGGAATGGAATGATGAAAGGAAAAAAACCCAAAAATACCCAAAATCTAAGACTGAAGGACTAGGTCAAAATGGAAGGACATCCTACAACTAGGCTAAAAGAGACCATGAATCCAAAACTAGAAACTACATAAATATTGTGAACTGTAGGTTCTATATTTGTAATTATTTTCATTCCCAACCTATAAATCACCATAGAAAAGGAAGGTTGGGGGGTTGGGGTTTGATGAGGGCTTACATTCATCAATCCCTAGGTTAAGGAATTGACCATAATTGATAAATGTAAATAAAATTATTTCATATAGTAGATCTGAATAATATCAAGTGAAAGATAAAATTACCTTTGTAGATGAAATTGCCTTTGATATGTGATCAAGTATGTAAGTGTAATAGCCTTGACTCAAAGAAACCATAAGAAAATAAAAGAAGCAAAAACCTCATTTATGGAAATGTATGTGACATTCCATGGATGACTAATGGAAGATCTTGAATGTATTGGAATGATGGATCTTCTCTTTAGAGCCAAACTCCACCACCACCTTGAAGGAATAAGCTTGATGCAAGAAGGAGATGCTTAGACTTGAATGCTTTCTTGAAGAACACCTTAAACACTTATTTTCTTGAGAGGAGGTGACTTGAAATAGAGATATGAAAATGAAGTCCCCAAGCCTCCTTTTATACTTTTTTTTTGGCAGGAAAGCAACTCAGGTTGACTAGGGAAGTAAAATAAATTAATTGATAAACTTGAGAATTTTCAAGTGCCAAACTCTATGATCATCAGGGACTAGGTCAACCTAGGTTGAACTAGTCGAGGTCAATATAGTCCAAGTTGACCTAGTCTAGGTTGACTTGGTCCAAGTAGAGAGGTTAGAAAGGCCACATAAAGCTCAAGAATGTGGTGCAGATGAGATTGAGAGATAGTGAAATGAAAAGAGATATGGCCAAAAGGGTATTGAGATGATACCTAAGATACCATGTCAAAAAGAAAAATATGATCAAGGAGAGTGAGATGGAAAAGTAAAGGAAGAAGAGACCAAAACCATGCTAAGGAAGGCTAAAACGTCTCAAAGTGAAGTGCGTACATTTTAAGAGGATACATTTAGCCCCCAATTTAGTGAGAGTATGATGCAAGTCATATTCTCAATAAAGAAAGGAAGAGAAGAGAGACCATGTTAGATCGAGGTAAAGCATCACTAACCTTAAGTAAATAATCCCCCAAGCTAGAATCCTAACTCTATTCCCATGCATAAGAGCACAAAAATGAAACAAAAGAAATCCAAATAAAACAAAGCCAAAAAGAAACATAAAGGGTTAGTACTAAAGCCCAAATAAATTAGTAAAGGATAATTTAGCAAAGGGAAAATATCATATTTGGAAGGCTATTACAAAACATAAGAGACCATATAGGAAATGGAATAGCATCACAAAGGATTTGTCATGCCCAAAAATATCGGGGCAAAAACACACCAATTTTTTTATTTTTATTTAAAAAACCATAATAATTAATTCCACTTTTAAAAGTTGATCACACTACTAAGTTTGATATGTTTATTTGATCATGATAATGTATAGTCATAATGAGAAACAAGTATGTGATCTCCTAATGATGTCCTATCATGTCCATAGAAGTTTATGACAATGAGAAGAAAAGATCGCTAAATCTGAACGTTCGTTATTACATTGATTTCAACATTTTTTTTCTTATTACTCTTATTTTAAAATAATCCATCATAATAAAATGAATAAGTCAAATTATCTTAAATTTGCAATATTAAACAACTATCTAACACTTAAAATTTGATCTAATAATTTGACTTAATTTTATTATTATTTTATTTTATTTTATTTTCAACCTTTACTAAAAACATTTTAAGATACAATAATACTAACTTTCTATTTAAGAACAATACAATTACTTATAATAAATCTCAATTAATTTTAAGATGGAGTTAAAACATACTAACTAACTTATCTTAGACAACATATTAACCAATAATGATATTTCTTTCCTAAAACATATAACTTTACTAAAATACTAAATTCACTTTATAATCTTTCCCAACAATCTTAATATTAGAACGTGAGGTCCGCTCAAATAGATTTAATACATTTGTTATTATCCATTAAACGTCAACTAATCAAAATATTAATAATCGATATAATTGAATTTTTTCTAATGACAATCTAAAATAATTATAACTCTAATTGTTTAGAAATGTCACGATCATAGAACTATCTATCTAAAGATAACACCTAGTATGAAATTAACTAAACTTCATTAAATCAACACAAACAAAACATCTAACCTCCAAAACTTGACTTGGTTTCAACTGACATACTAATGCCACCAGTGCTCTAAGGTTAAATAATAATTTAATTAATACAACTAACTATTATTCTGACATTGTCAAATTTGTACTAGATTTGAATTAAGACATTAGAAATTTAATCTAATTAATATCCCAAAACTAAATAATAACATATCAATTTCATAAAATTAAAACTAACTAAAACAAATAAAGCTAGGTTACAACAATTGATTTTTAACTAACACTTTATTTAAAGAACTAACATTCAAAAACAAGTATATAAAAAAAAAAACTTAAAATAAAACTAAACTAATTTAAACCATATATAATACTTAAATTTTAAACAAATCTAAATATTCAAACAATATACTAATTCAACAACTCTACTACCACTTTAATATAGCTATTCCTAAACCAACGAATAGTGACACCACTTTATAATAAAGTGTTAACTAATACTAACTACACCCTAAATAATGCCAAATTTCTAAATTAAGAATTAAGAATTTAAAATTTATACTTCACAAATTAATTTTAATACAAAATTATATTAACCACAACCTTTAACAATAAGTTCTAAAATCTATGAAATTTTAACACAATTTAATACTTTACTAGCTTAAACTAAAGTTTAAAATACATGAATGAAATTACCTAAAACATACAATAACTAACCTAACGACATGATAAAAGATACTAACATCTAACATCTACTATCCCAACCTCATTAAAATCATATAAAAAAAAAAAAAATCCATCCCACTGCAATCTACCCACCCCACCCATCTCCTCACGCTCTCCCAAACTGCCATGTAGGCCAAGGTCTAAAAAAATGCAGGGGCAAGAGTATTGATCGCAGCCCAAGGTAATCCCAAGTATGCCTAGGCCAAGGTGGGGTGCTAAAAGTCAAACCACATTAAGTTCCAAACCTAATTTAAACCTACACACTACCTATTTTCCCCTCCAACCCACTACCATGTCAAACACACATGGGATGCGTGAGGGCGATCCTTTCCTAGTCTACGCCTACCGAGGAGATCAACACATGGGAAAAAAATTTAATGGTAAAGTATCTTGTCCAATCAAGAGGAAAGGTTAAGATGTTATTCAACAAAGGCTTTAAGACTTATACTCTAATTCCCTCCAAGATTTAAGTCTGACACGTAGGGGTGAGAACAACTTGCTCCATACTAAAATCCTCCGCCTCAAATTTGAAAGGTCAACTGACTCGACAAGCCTCATGGGGGTACAGGATGTACTTAAGATCAGCCAAAGGCATGTCGAGATGTCAAAAATGGAGGGATTGAGATAGAGTTTATGAGCTTAAAGTTTGTTGGAAAGAATAGGATAGACAAACAAAATAGGATAGACTAGGAGTTAAGACATAAAGTTAAATAGTTAGGTTCCATAGGATATATAGGATAATCCTCTCTTTAAAATTATTATTATATATATATTTTTGTTATTTAGATATTTCCTTTCTCTATTTTGTCTTTCAAATTTTGGAACTAAGGGAATATGAATAGAGAATATTCTTTGTTGCCAAAGGGGAATAATTATTCTCCCCATACAAAGTCCAGAGAGCTTTTTGGCTCCTGGGAGTTTTTTTTTTTTTTTAGCAAGCCTTATTTTTTTAAGTGTCTTTTTTTTTGTTTTCAACTATTTCTTTTTCTTTGTCATACATTTTAATGCAAGGTGGTTTATGCTATCTTATTACCATTTAATTGAATTGCCAGCATGCCAAGTTAACTACGAAAATGAATAATGTGTATTAACAATAATACAAGATTTGTTTTATTTCCACTTAAGCACATATTGAATGGAGAATTTCAATGAAAGATATAGTATTCCTTCTCTAGCAGGATTGCACTTGAAAATGCATAATTGGTCATCATCATTCTATCTACTCATCAATGCACATATGTGAGAACTACAATAACATGGGTACAATGCAAGAAAAATTACTCAATCTTTTCTCTTCTATTAATCAACCTGGTTCAAGGCTTTGTCAGGAAAGAACCAGTAAGAAAACTCGACATCCTTGCTAATACATCAAAAATTTAAATACATTTTTACATAATGTTAAAATTCAAATGAATTCTCTTCTAGGTCCTTTACAAGAGATCCTTTCCAATAACTTTAATGCATCAAGGGAATCATGGAGAAGACGAGATCGAACTCGAAGACCAATCAAACATATCATGAAACAAATCAAGCATGCATTCCCATCCCGATTTGCACAATAGGTTCAGCATAGAATCAGACTAGGGAGAAGGTGGATTTTCCCAATAGGAGACGTCAACCACAATACCATAACATAGCCCTTTTGAGGCTAAAATCTCAAGAACTTCCATTCTTCTACAAATGCCCTTTCGAGGCCAAGAAAACTAGGATTTTCATTCCTTCACTTCTTCAAATTTCACAATTTCAAAACATGGTATGTGATGACGAGTAGGGGCTCATAACACCCTACCCTCTTTCCCTCTTCTCATCATGAGAAGAGACTCTACACTATCAGGGTCCAATTAAAGCCCTTCCCCCATACATGGCCACTTCTTCCCTATCCAAGGGTGAGTAATGCCAAAAAAAACCACAAAAATCTCTTTGAAAATCAAGTAAAACATGAAGGAAAAGCATTCAAGAAAGCATGTTTCAATCCCTCCCAAACATACCCAACATACATACAAGCACACCAAAGAAAAACACAATAACATAAGCATGAACCAAGCATGAACAACATGAGCAACATGAACAATAGGGATGAAGAACTCCTACCTCCACAATAAGGTTATGGTAACATGAACAAGTTTGAGATGAGCTCTTCCTTCCTTCCTTCAATCTTCAAAACTTCTCTCTAAAACTAGAGATTGGGAAACCACCAAAACCTCTAAAAAATGCCTCTAAGTATGATCCTAACTCAAATAGACATTAGGTAAACTTCAAGGTGGAATTAAAGTCACCAACTCAAGAAGAAAGCAATCAATTTTTGCACTAAAGAAAAAATTGACTTTTTGAGTGACCATAAAAGTCAACCAAAGGGGTGAACGGGGTGGAAAATGTCCCCAACCCATACCCATACCCCTTAGGTACTTAGATTTAATGATTTTAGGCTTTTAGGATAAATTAGAGACCTATCAAAAGCTAGGAATATTTTAGGATTTACTAACAACCCTCAAAATGGAGATAAATCACTAATCCTAATTAGGGGTGATTAACCTTGATTACTCACTAATTAGCAAAAAGGTCACTAACCTAGTCTGACTTAGATCTTTAGGCTACACGGTTAATCCTAACTATCATTTAGAAATGCATATATAATTTCATGAGTGTCAAGTGACACTAAGGAACCACTATTACGAAACATTAACATTTAAATATTACATAATAATACATTCATTCACTCCATGACACAAATAAAATATGAATAACGGGGTTTGTATCTTTCATCAGATTCAACCCTAGTTTCCACAATCGGTACATAGGGTTCAGTTTCGTTTCTCTATTAGATTTTTTGACTAAAATATCTACACACTCATTGCACACATCAGTAGCACAAGAGAATCACATGTGTATATGTATATAACGAATCAGGGAAATTACATAAATTAAAACATCCATCTTTCAAATAAATTAATTATTTATTTCATTTCTACTCACATTTAATCATCAAAAATCACCAAATCAATATAATATAACTTATCCATTAATTTAGATTAAAATACTAGAATAATCATCGTTAGGCATGCATATACCTAATCATCATAACAACACCAATCAAAGAATATTGAACTATCTGAAGCATAACACTTAATCATTAGAATACCAAAATTAACATCCTTATCATCAGGTGAAAATGTCTTATATCATCGTTAGTGAAATTTCAATGTTTAAACAATTTAGATAATGTAGTAGTTCTCGAAACACTAAGTATTACATAGGGATGTATCAACTACTCTCAATTTCATTAAGATGTTCATAACATAAAACATATTCTTCATATCTGTTCAATTCTCCTATAACAGATTTAACAGGGAAATTCATATTGATAAGTACATGCGAGGAGGAACCTTATAGGATTGTATCCCTCATTGTTATCTCTTACCAACATGAAAGCATGAAGAGAGAGGGAGTGATTTATTAGTAAGATTTGTGGTCCTTACTGTGAATCACAATGAGGAAGGATTGAATGGTATAACAGGTTTATTTTCCTAATAGTCAATCCCAAAAATAAAAACAAAAATCACGAGCAAATGGTCTAGCTAGTTTATGTGCCTAATAGTCAATCCTATGCACTTGTCACTGACTTATGCATGCAATGTATATGTCCACCCATGAATTGATTTCTTGGTATCACCATAGAGTGTAAATGTGTGTGTGTGTGTATTACCCTAGGAGGTATTTTTTTTAAAAAAAGATGTGTATCCTTGGGATGGAGAAGTTTTAGTTATACCCATAGAGGATTTAGCAAATGTAAGTGTGTTACCCATATGTATGAGTTTTAGCATATGTTATTGCATGATCAAAGGAGACATGAAGTGATAATGTAGTTGGAAATATAAGAGGAGTAACTGAGAGGGGAGGGGTGAATCAGTTACTACTAAAATAAATCCTAGATCCCTTGGATGTCAAATAAAATTTAGACTAATAAAACTAATTACTACTGATACTCGGTAAGCATACAAAAATTGTTGTAACTGGGTAAATGAAGAGTGTGAATTACTTTAGTAGATCTTAAGATGTTATCAGTAATTACTTGCAAGAATGAAATAAATAACATGAACACATAGGACACTAGAATTTAACATGGAAACCCAATTTAGGAAAAACCACCAATGTAACTAGTTACTATTTTTCACTCTTCTGAAGTGATCCCTATTAGGAGCCAACCCTGTTAAAGGTTGCAAAACACACTATTACGTGTGACCTTGTTAAAAGATTTAATCACCCTATTAGGAGTGGTCTTGCAAAAGGTCTTGAAATAATTCAATGTAATTGCCACCTTGTTAGAGGATTTACAAATGGTTGTTAAACCAACTCTATTAAGAGATTTTAGATCACTGCTACAATGGTTAGAGAGTAACAATGAAATCACCTGATTGTGATGCAACTAAATTGCTGATTACAGATCTCTGTTCTGGTTCATACTTGATCCTTCTTGATCAAATAACACTTTTTTGCTCCACAAGGGTATCTGCTTATCCTTCAAGTTTGCCTCCTCTCTTCTTATCTTTTTTTTTTCAACTTGCATCTCACACACATTGAAATCACAACTTGACCTTTTACTTATACCTTCCAGATTGTTAGGTCAGCTCAAATAGAAATTAGAATAACCAATATTCATCACCTCAGTTGGCTAGACTCAATAGGTAAAATAATTAAGCTTTACATGCCAAAATAAGAAAATCCTTTGGTAGCCCACCCAACTCAGTAGAAACTGATTTTGAAGTGATTTCCTATGTTAACCAATAGAAGTTCAATTAATAATGCAAACTTATAAAATCCCTTTGGTAACTGAGTGGAATCGGTTAGTACTAATTATGTTCAACTTTCCCTTCATTAATCGAGTAAACTTGATTAACACTCTTTTCTACATAACTTCCTTCGATGCCCGAGTGAGCTCAGTAGATACTGCATTTTGTATAGAGTAAACTTAGGAACACTTAGTAGATAAGGAACACTATCTTTACTAACCAAGTGAGCTTGGTATGCATTGACTATCAACTGATATGACATTTGTGTAACATCAAGGACAAAACATAATTAATCAATTGTATCCAACAATCTCCCTCTTTGGCATTAATGGCAACCCAACATGTCATAACAAAATGAAATTTTGAGAACAAGACTCCCTCTATCAGAAATTTTATCCCTCTTTGATTTTATATAGAAAACTTCTCCTATAGTGTTGTCCCTCTATGAAGGAACTACATAACTTCTCCCTTTACAAAATTTCAGAAGGATATGACAATAAACTTCTCCCTCTTTGACAACACATGCCAACAAAATTTTTGATTATTATCAATGTACCTTGAGTGCAAATTCATCTACAATATTTCCTTGCAAATACTTCATCAATTGATTGATCTTCAACTTGGTTCCTATTGATACATCACTAAACTTTATTTATTGAGCTTCAGATAGGGGAATGACCCCTAGCTTACCTCTTGGATACAAAAATGCATCCTTATGTAATAACACCTTCTAATCTTGCAACAGGGGAAAAAGTTTCACCATAATCAATATCTTCTCCTTGAGAATAACCTTTACATATGAACCTTTCTTTGTTTCTTGACAGTTTTCCATCTTCATCCAACTTATTTCTAAATACCCATTTTTTACCAATCACATTTTTGTCTTTGGGCCTAGGTACAAGAGTCCAAGTTTTATTCTTTTCTATTTGTTCTATTTTTTCATTCATAGACTCAATCCAACTTTCATTTTCCAATGCATTATTAACACTTCTAGGTTCAAATTCAACAAGTAAACATGTACCTTTTAGTTTTCTTCTTGTCATTGTTCCATTTGATTTATCTCCAATGATCTGATCAGGTGCATGATGCCTTTTGACATATTTAGCCAATACAGATTCTTTGACTTTTGAATGAATTGAGCTGTCTTCATTTTGAATCTCAACTTCTAGCTTGGGTCCTTCTATTTGTGGCTTAGGTTCTTCAGACTTGGTATACACTAATTTGATAGCCTCTGAATGTGAATTGAGTCTTTGTGACTCGGTTTACACTTCCTGCAACTTAGTAGCTGATGAAGATTTGGAGAGCTTGGGAGATGAAGTCTCCTTTTTGTCAAATGTGTTTGGTAATGTATTAGGTTCATAGTAGACAAATATTCTATAATCTTCTGGCTCCTTTTTTATTTCTTATTCAACCTTTTTTGCAAACTCATCAATTCTCACATGTGCACTTTCTATGATTTTGTGAATGGACAAATTCAGACATTTGTATGGTTTACTTTTGTAGGAATATCCTAGAAATATACCTTCATCACCTTTTACATTAAATTTTCCTTTTCTAGATTCTTTCAAGATATAACATTTGCTTCCAAAATACTTTCAAGTAACTTACATTGGGTTTGTAGCCATATCATAGTTCGTAGGGAGTTTTGTTTGAGTCCTTCAACTAAACTCGGTTCAAAGTATGAACTGCAATGCTGATAGATTCCTTCTAGTATTTGATAGCAAAATTCTTCTCAATCATTAGTGTCCTTACACAATCCATGATGGATCTATTTCTTCTTTCAGCTATTGCATTCTATTTAGGAGTACCAGGGGCTGATACTTGTCTTTTGATTCCTCTTTCAATGCAAAAATTGTTGAATTCATTTGATATAAATTCAACACATCTATCTAATCTTAAGAATTTCAATCTTTTTCCAGTTTCTTTTTCTACTCTAGCTAGATACCATTTTAATTTCTCAAAAGTTTCTAATTTTTCTTTCAGATACATAATAGTCATCATTCTTGAATAATCATAAAAAAAAAGAATGAAACACTTTTCTCCACTATAAGTTTCTATTCTAATGGGTCCACATAGATCAATATGTACAATTTTCAAGACATCTTTTGACTAATAGTTTTTTCTTTTAAAACTAGTCTTTCCCATTTTCCCAATTTGGAAATTCTTGCATAATCCAACATCAAGTTTCTACAAACTAGGAAGATCTGTTACCCTTCTAAGTTTGCTTATCTTGACCATATTATCAAAGTTTACATGACTTAGTCTTCTGTACCATAGCCAACTTTCTTCTACTTGAGCAATAAAACATTAAAAATCACCAAGATCAAGATAAAATAGGTTACCTTTTGTTTGCCTACCTAATCTAATCAGATTTCCTTGGCTATCCAACAGTCTTGCTTTGCCATTCATGAATTCTACCTTGAATCCAATGTTGTTCAGCTATGCCATGCTTAGTAAATCATGTTTTAGTCCTTCGACCTACATACAAGTTCATTGGTTAATAAGATTTGACCTTTTCCTTTTATGCAACAAGGTTCATTATTTCCAAACCTTACACTAGCTCCATCATAGTGTTCAAAATGTTCAAACTTAGTTTTGTCTCCAGTCATATGGTGAGAATATACACTATCTATGATCCACGTGTCATTTTTGCTAACATGAGAGACAACTACCATCTTATCTCCTTCATCATTAGATTCATCTTTTACAACAATATATACTATTTCATCTTCACTATTATCAGAATCTTTAGCCATGAAACAAGTTTTCTTACCTTTTTCTTTGTAGAATTTGTGACCTTTGAATTCCTTCTTGCCTTTTGTACTTCTGGATTTTCTTCTCTTCCTTGCTTTCTTTTTTTGGACACCTAGTAGCAATATGACCAATTTCTTTATAAGAAAAGTAGATTATAGGGATTTCAACTTTGTACTTTCCTTTGCTCTTGGAATATTTCTTTGCAAGTAGAGCTTCAACAATTTCAAGATCACTATCAAAAATTTCCTTAGTTTCTTCCTCACTTTCTGATTGATTATCTTTTATTTTCTTTCCTTTTTCTTTGAGTGAGAGTTTAGCTTCAAATGCAGACTCAATGTTCTTGAAAGTAGAAACATAGTTGTCAAAGTTGTCTAGTTTGAACGCTACCAGTCTTCCTACTAGGGCATCCAAACCTATCTTGTTATTTGGATCACATCTCTTTTCTTGAATAGTAGACATTTTGATTACATAGATGGGAAGAAAAATTTTGAGTATTTTACTTACAATAGTTTTTTCTTTGATTTCTCCTCCAGATGTTCTAATTTCACTAACATTGGCCTTAATTCTTTCCACATATTTTACAACATTTTCATCTTCTCTCATCCTCATTTGATCAACTTTTCCTCTAAGGCTTTCTGCTTTGGCTCTTCTTACATTGTCATCTCCTCCATAGATTTCTTTCAGTTTGTTCCACATATCAAAAGCAATTTTATAGTCTTTGAGCTCATCAAATTCAGCATAACTAAGAGCAGATGCAATGTCAATCATCATAATGTTATGGTTCTTTTTCTCAACAATATCTTCAACTAATAATGTTCTAGTGAGAGTTTTATATTCTTCATCAAGATATTTGCATCCTGAATCACTAATGGTACCCAGATGGAGACTCATAAGTCCTTCCCATGCTACAAAGTTGTCTCTATTTAGGTTTGGAATCTCTCTCTTGTAAGACATTTTGATATTTAGCTTAGGCCCTCGAAACCTTCTCTGCAAGCACCAAAGGCACTAATACCAATTGTTGGAAATATAAGAGGAGTAACTAAGAAGGGAGGGGTGAATGAATTACTACTAAAATAAATCCTATATCCCTTGGATGTCAAATAAAGTTTAGATTGATAAAACTGATTACTATTGATACTTAGTAAGCATACATAAATTGCTATAACTCAGTAAATGCAGAGTGTGAATTACTTTAGTAGATCTTAAGATGTTATTAATAATTACTTGCAAGCATGAAAGAAATAACATGAACACATAAGACACCAAGATTTAATGTGGAAACCTAATTTGGGAAAAACCACAAATGTAACTAATTACTAATTTTCACTCTTTTGAAGTGAGCCCTATTAGGAGCAACCCTATTAAAGGTTACAAAACACATTGTTAGGTGTGACCCTATTAAATGATTTAATAAACCTATTGGGAGTGGCCTTGCAAAAGGTCTTGAAACAATTCAATGGAATTGCCACCTTGTTAGAGGATTTAAAAATGGTTGTTAAACCAACTCTATTAAGAGATTTTAGATCAATTCTACAATGGTTAGAGTAACAATGAAATGACCTTATTGTGATGCAATTGAATTGTTGATTACAGATCTCTATTTTGGTTCATACTTGATCTTTCCTGATCGAATAACACTTTTCTACTCCACAAGGATATCTGCTTATCCTTCAAGTTCACTTCCTATCTTCTTATCTTTTTTTTTTCAAGTTGCATCTCACACACATTGAAATCACAAATTGACCTTTTACTTATACCTTCTAGATTGTCAAGTTGGTTCAAATACAAATTAGAATAACCAATATTCATCACCTCAGTTAGCTAGAATCAATAGGTAAAATAATTAAGCTTTACATGCCAAAATAAGAAAATCCTTTTGTAGCCAACCTAACTTGGTAGAAACTAATTCTGAAGTGATTTCCTATGTTAACTAACAGAAGCTCAGTTAACACTGTGAACTTAAAAAATCCCTTTGGTAACCAAGTGAACTCAGTTAATACTAATTCTATTTGACTTTCCCTTCATTAATTGAGTGAGCTTGGTTAACACTCTTTCTACATAACTTCCTTTGACGCTCGAGTGAGCTCCGTAGATACTACCTTCTATATAGAGTAAACTTAGGAATGCATTGACTATCAACTGATATGACGTTTGTGTAACATCAGGGACAACACACAATTGATCAATTGTATCCAAAAAATGCATATATTTGAGAGTAACCTAGAAGTCATACCCAATAGCCAAGGATAAACTACTCTAGGCCATACTCAAAATCTATTTTTGTACTTCATGGAAAAGTTATGTACAAAGAGGGTGTATATATGACTCCCTCCTTAGAATGACTATGTAGCCATAGGCACCATAAAGAATATAATCAAGGATAAATAATTCTATCAACAAGGAGATGTCCTTTATCAAAAATGTATGCCATAAACTTAGAAAAGAGGATGAACTCCTATGAGCTAAGGAAATAGATAAATTGTGAAAGGATATGTCACAAATGAGAAGATACACTTGAAAGGAAGAGATATTGTGTACAAGACATCTACATTCAAGAGGAGTGTCACAAAAAAAAGATACCATCTCAAGGAGGAAGATGATGCACCTATATAGCCCCCATGTAGGTAAAAATATGAACTCTTGGAAGAAGGAATGAAAATTTAGAGAACATAGTAAGGAAAAATGTTTATAATGAACATTTTTTTGCAAATAAAGAAGAGGTGATGATTAAGGAAATGTACCTCTTGTATAAGAGAGAGTTATGATCAAGACACATTTACTTAGAAGAAAATAATGACATATAATAAATAACTACCACCGTACTAAGGAAAGCTAATTCTTAGATAGATATAGAGAAATAATTATATATAAAAAGGCCTTGCCCTCCAATCAGGAGATAATAAAGAAAGTCTATGATAAGATTACGCCACACAATCTCATGAGATATAAAAGATGTAGGCAACAACCAGTAGCTATGCACAAAACATCCAATATCAACAAGAAATATTATAGAATAATATCATACGATAGAAGGATAGAATAAGAAAACATCATAGGATAGCCTACTCTAAATATCATAAGAGGCTAAGAGAGTATATCACATACAATGTAAAGATATAGATGATTACCAAGTAAAGAACATTAGAATCCAAGATATGAAAAAGACATGTGCTAGACAAAAGATAACACAATCATGTACGCAACAATGATTTTCATACCCAAAGATAAAATGTACCATAAAATAATACAATCTATAGGGAAATAAGTGAAAAGATAGAGAAGAAGCATATTGTACTAAGAGATAACATAAAATAAGGTGAAAATATCCATCTAAGTGAGATCCTTATAGTATGAAAAATACAAAGATATAGTTGGACAAACAATCAATGTAAACATATTAAAGAATACCCACCTAAAGTGGATAAGGGATAACATAAGAGGCCATGTTGATACCAAATATGAACCTTAGGCAAGGATATCTAAATATCAAATAGCAAAAAAATGATCTAGGAGGATGAGCTCCCTTCCCCCGCCCCCCCCCACCCCAGTAAAGTTGAACAAAGAGAAAGTCCTATTGTACCACTCCTAGACATATTATTCAAAATAATAGGGAGTGTTGATAATAGGGGGTGAAAATGCTAAGTAAATTTGTGAAGAAGACAATAAAGATATTGCATATAATTTTTTTTACCATCTTCAATGTTACTATGGACATAAATGATAAATTATACACAATAATGAAGATAATGTTCATTAGTGCAAAAAAATAGATATTTAAATATAGCAACAACATTAAAAATTGACGGTTGATATTGTAAGGTAGGATCTTGAAAATGGTTACGATAGACCCTTAAGGCTAAAGATTCCCTAGTATCAATAGGAGAAAGATGTGGAATCAAAAGAATAATATGTAAAGGAGGTCGAGGTGGAGGAGAAGAAGAAGAAGGATCAATAGAAGAAGGAATATTACCAAGACCTTTGTTATGATTTTGTGTTGGAGGGTCAATAGGGTTCTTAATACCATGTTCATTAATACCAAGACCTAAACCTTATAACCTTTTCAAGTGATAATGTTATAATCCATAGTATAAGTACAAAAGAGGGTAGAAGGAGAAAATATGGTCTTAGATGAAGTATGATAAAAGGTAGTATAAGGAAGAATTATAGGAGAAGTAGGATGAGGTGATGGCTCATTTAAAAACTGAGAAATATTAGGTTCATGAACCATACCTTGAATATTTTTAAATATAGGAGGTTCGTCATTAGGAATAGTGGGCATAGGATTAGGGTTAGGATTGGGAGGATCACTAAAAAAAATATTTAATGCCATCTAAATGATTAATGCGAAAATCACATAAAAGTCTAATGAGAGTCTTGAAATATTCTCTATTTTGAAACCTTGTATTAGTTAACTATAAAAGAATAAATCCAAGAAAATCATGTAAAGCCATGAATAACATAAAGTGATAGAGACTTTTATAAACATAATAGGTATTATAAAGATATGCAAGAAGAGTAGTAACCATGAGAAGTATGATAGACCAAACGAATGCCATATTTAAAATCCCTAAAAGGTTTATCTTATAAGGAAGCAAACACCTAAGAGAGATCTAGAAAGAAAGATCCAACTCTAAGAAAGAGGATAGCAAGGTTAGGCTCATCAAAATAAGGAAAACACCTAAAATAAGGGAGATAAAACTCCAAAGAAGAGAGATTAAGGGATCTAACTCCAAAATAAAAAAGAGAGGGCTCGTTGGGTTCACCAAAATGTTTAGTGGTAAAATGGAAGCACCATAATAGGATGTAGACATCCAATTTAATAGGGCACTAAGCCATTCAAATATGTGTGTGTGAGGGAAATAAGGGAATTTCTAAGTGTGATCCAACTTATGATCCAAATTAGATTAGGTAGGACGCAAAGGAAGAGGGGTGCTAATACTAAATATGGGTTGTAAAGAGGAATGCAATACAAAGAAATACACTTTCTTAGGCCCTTAATAGGATAATGTGAATGTGAAATGAACTAATTGCTTAGGAAATGTAAATATAGATGTTATGTGAATACAATCCACCTAAATAAGATGAAAATCTAGGGTAAAAATATGAAATGAAATAAAATGTAAAAGACTCACTTTGAAATGCATAGAGGAAGATATTTTTTGCTCAATAGCATTTGGATCTAAATATTTTTTGAACTTCTATCTGTGAATCTCGAAATGAAATGATGAAAGGAACAAAACCCATAAATCTCCTTAAAATTTGAGACTGAAGAACTAGGTCAACATGGAAGTATGTCCTACAACCAGGTTGACATAGTCCGTGACTCTAAAACTAATGACTCCAAAAAGATTGTGAACTATGAGCTCCATATCTATAATTATTTTTGATCCCTACCTAGAAATCACCATAGAAAAAGCAGGTTTGGGGGTTGGGATTTGATGAGGTTTTGCCTTGGTCAAGGACTAGGTTAAGGAATTAATCATTAATGATAAATGTAAATGTAGTAGATCTAAATAATATCAAGTGAAATATATAATTACCTTCGTAGATGCAATCAACTTTGATATGTGATCAAGTATGTAAGCATAATAGCCTTGACTCAAAGAAACCATAAGAAAATCAAAGAAATCAAAACCTCATGTATGGAAATATATGTGACATGCCATGGATGATTAATGGAAGATCTTGAATGGATTGGAATGATGGGTCTTCTCCTTAGAGCCAAACTCCACTACACCTTGAAGGAAAAAGCTTGATGCAAGAAGGAGATTCTTAGACTTGAATGCTTGAAGATGCTTTCTTGAAGAACACTTAAAAAAATATTTCTTGAGAGGAGATAAAGTGATTATGAGATATGAAAATGAAGCCCCCAAGCCTCCTTTTATAGTATTTTTTGGGTGGGAACACAACTTGAGTTGACTAGGAAAGTAAATTAATTAATTGAAAAAATCAAGAACTTTCGAGTGCCAATCGACCTAGGTCAACCTAGTCTAGCTTGACATAGTCCAGGTCAACATGTTCCAAGTGCATAGGTTAGAAAGGTCACATAAAGCTTGAGAATTTGGTGCAGATGAGATTGAGAGATAGTGAAATGAATAGGAGATATGGTCAAAACGGTATCAAGGTAATACCTAAGAGACGATGTTGGAAATCAAAAGATAATGGAGAGTAAAATGGAAAAGGAAAAGAATAAAGAGACCAAAACCATGCTAAGGAGGGCTAAAAGGTCTCATTTAAGATGGTGCAGATGGTACCAAACAAGTATTTGAACTTGGCCCATATATCATAATGAGTATCACACCCATCAAGATAAAATTGCAAGTTCTACAAAACATTCACATAATCAAACCCATGGCCTCACCCATTTATTCTTGTGCTATAAGGTCTAAAAAGTATTCTAGAAAATTGTCCACACTTCATCTAAACAAGTCCACAAATATTTCTAACAAATAATTCTTGTCATCAAGGTTTTCCATGTGTGATAGTTATGTGGGGTCAAAAGTTCTAGACAAGAAGAGGTCTTGACCATTTTTTTGAGAAGGTTTTTGTTTTGATATAATTCTATTTTACTGATGTAAATGATGGAAACAAGAATGAAAAGCACCCCCCATAATACAAAAATTTGAACCCCAATAGCTAGAAAAAATGTTTATACAATGAGAAGAGAAAACATCTTTAGTTGAGCATCATGTGTACATTTGAAAAATTATGATGAAAAGAAAAAATATCTATAAAGATCATGACAAGATCTTTTCATCACTTCTTTCAGATAAAGAAATAGAGGTAAAATGAGGAAGTTGTGCTCCCAAGAATTCAAGAATGATCATCTAGCTTCTATAGAAAAAATAGGTACCATAGTAAAATTAAAACAAGAAAAAAATACACTGTTGTGTCCTTTTTAGAATCATATTTCTCACGATATATCATTTTCCCAAAAATGCTTCTATGTGCTAAAGTTATGGCAAAAAAACCATGGGTCCTTGGAAAGCAAAAAAGAGGCTAATAAACCACTTAGTTGCTTGAAACTTAGTCCCTTGGTCACTCATGTGACCATAGATAGGTAGGGAGGAGGCTAGTGGCCCATAAGTAGCACAAGGGTGGTGACAAGAGCGAAGCATGGGTAGAGCTCTGCTGGGCAGGGTCTCGGTGGTGCACCATGGGGAAACCCGAGGTTGTGAACCAATGGTACATATTTTCAATGCGTAGCATTTAAATAAATTATCTTTAAATATATTTTTTTACTTTTTTCTACAAAATATTTCTAGATTATGTGCCAACAAGGTTGTACAAGCCTTGGAGGCAAGACATATTTGCCACATAAGTCTTCTATCTCCAAAACCAAAGTCTTTTATATAGAAACATGGGTTTTTGGGTCATGCAAGATCAACTGTGAGGTCCTTTATAGCTCAATGTGCACCAAAAATCAATGACCCCCTATTGCAATAAAAAAATAACTAAAAAATACTAGATTTGATCTAACAAAACCTTGTTCCTATTTTCTTTAAGAAACCCAAACAAGTTGCAATAGATCTAGATCTGATATCATGAAGGATTTGAGCAATACAAATCCACAGATCCCATAGAGCACCTTCATGTAAAAACCTATCATAGAGAAGAAAAGACAAGAGAAAGCAAGGGTTTCACTCTAAGAATATGTAAGATTGTATTATATGTTGGATCGATACTTATAGAAGGAGATTGTAAAACCTAAAAGGGAAACCCTAAGAGGTAAATGACATTTAATAATTGATATTTAATTATTAAATGGAAATGCAAGTTCATAAAGGGAAATCTTGAAAAGGGAGTAAAGATAATTTAATCAATGTAACTAAATAAATTGTTTACTCTAATAGTTACAAACCTTAAGACCTAGGCCTTTTGTATGTGTATGCATTGCAATCCACAACTTCTTTGTAGTGAATTGCACTTATTCAATAACCATTTCTTTTAATTTTAACTAATTTTAAAACCCTAAAACCCTATCAATCCACTATAAATTAATAACCAAATTCAACAATGAAAGTGTTTTTGAGCTTTTGTAAAATTTAAAGATTTATTTTGTTTTATTTTCCCCGTGGTGTTTTAAATAGCATGGATTATTTTCCCCTCGATTATTTCTTTGAGCATTTTGAATAATGCAAGGCTCAAAGGAATTGATTTTCATTTATTTAAGTAAATGTATGAGTTTCACCTAAATATGACATTCAAGTGGGCTTAGTATTGAATGGAATGGCAATTGGTATAGTTTTTTTTTTTTTGTCTAATCTTGAGAGGAAACTCAACATAAGACATGGCATTAGATAAACAAAAAATAGCCTACATTTTTTTTGTGGTTCCATGGGAACTTTATTTTGTGGTTACTGTCCCTATAGTCATTGGAACTCTATTTTTTGAATGTTCATGTATCCAAGGAAAAATAGACTAGCTTCTTGTTTATTTGCTAAGAACTATGTTTCTATTAATTTATTTTAGTCCACTTTAGTTGTTGACTTATTACTATGATTATGGTTTCATTTCATATATTTTCATATTAGATATATAATAGAAATATATTAATTTACATTACATAAATAGTAACATTTTATTAAAAAAATGCTTTGGGCATAACTTAGGCCTTTTGAAAGATGAAGACAATCATCAAGACACATATCTAGTATAGGATGGTTTTGAATGTTTACAATAACTGAGAGGGGGTAGGGGGGTGGTGTGGGGTGAATAAGTTATTCAAGTTCCTTTTGTACCACTTGAACAATCAAACAACTAAACATTTTTTGTTTAACATTATCCTATTGTAACTTGATCTCTATTGCAAACTGCATAACAATATTAACTAGTTGTTTACTATCCTAACATAACATACTTAATGAATGTAAACATTTGAAATGTAAAACACCATAAAACATTCAACACAATTTTGACGCTAGGATTTAACGTGGAAACCATATTTGGAAAAAAAACACCAACAACATGTCGCCACTTTTTCACTCTTCTAAAGTGTGCCCTATTATGAGCCAACCTTATTAAAGGTTACAATACACACTATTAAATGTGACCTAGTTAGAGGATTTAATTCACCCTATTAGGAGTGGCCTTGTCAAAGGACTTTAGAATATTCCATTAGAATGTCACCCAGTTAAAGGATTTACATAGACTTGTTAATTTCGTCAATGACCACTAGGTCAACCTTTTATTAAAAGGATATTAATACAAACTATTTACAATGATTTGAAATAAAATAGTAGGGTTTGATCTACATGATTACAACTCACTTTGCACTTTTAGATCTCTATTTAGTTCATGTGCTAATTTCTTGATAAGCCTTCCTTGTTACTTTTGTCCTTGATTCTCTTGGAAACCCTTCAAGCATTCACCCTTTTCTTCACCAAAAACATAAGCCTTCTACTTAGATTCTCCTATCAACCTCAACAGCTTTGATCCATCTTAGTGGAAACACACACAACTTCTTTGTTCTTATCTCTTCTTTGTGTTTCACACTTCTCTCACTTCTTGTGCATACATTAAATTTTTATCTCTGTACCTACTTAAATAGGCAATTCTAGTCCTTTTGCATTTTCATGGTCACTGTAGATCTTAGGGTTTATGATCTAATCTAATAAATTCATTAGGTTCATTGTATTTGTTCAACTTCCTTCTTTTCTAGAAACTTCTCATTGCATTTATTCATTAGGTATCTTACCTAATCCTTCCTTGAGATAACTGATCCAACTCATCAATCCTTATCTTCAACAAACTTTCTATGTCCCAAGAAATCAATTAAGTTAGCTAGAAATCATGATTTCTCATATGCATTCAAAATACCATCACTTGACCATTACTAAGTTTTGACACTCGATCATCACTGAATCACTTGGTCACTATAGATTTTCTATCTCAGCATCAACTCTGTCACTTGGTCGGTATTGATGCTCAATCAATATTGATTTTTCTTGACACTTACAATAGCTTAGTTTACACTAGCATCATTCGGCATGAAATTCAAAGTTCCTTGATCTTCTACTTTGTTGCTTGGTCAAACTTATGCATTTTGCTATTCTCATCACATGTCTTCATGATATAAACAATCAAATTATCTTGTCAAAGTCTAACTAACCAAATGTCCATTGTAGCTTCCTATTTATAACTCAACCTTTGCTTTGGGTTCTTTTGTTATGAGCAATTTCTCAAATCCTCTTCATCAATATAATAGACATGACATTTAGATCCGATAGCAACATGTCTCATCAGTAGATTTTTCATCAAGCACAACACAACAATGGTTTTCAATTTTAATTTCCAACAATCTCCCTCTTTAGCATTGATGGAAACACCTCAAAATATCTCAAATATCTTTGTTAGCATGCAATCTAGAAGAGTGCACTTCTATGAGTAACCAATATCCTTAGTTCTATTCTAATTCTCATTCATGCAATTTCAAAAACTCCCTCTAAGTTCTAACTTCAAACTCCCTCTATCATAGATATAATCTCTCCCTTTCATATTCTCCCTCTTTGACAATAATTCCAAAGAAACTATCTATTTTTGCTTCATATTCTTCATACATCTTGATTATGTAGATAAGTACATGTCCAGGCTGAATTTTGTCATCTATCTATGATTGATTTATTAATTCTATTTTCTTTACTTCTTTACTTGACTACCTTAGGCACTTCCTAAAGTAGAACTATTTACATCAATGTGTAAGATATTCTAATTAGCACTTTTGATTTAGTACCCCATCTTTTCTTGAGTAGCTTTACTTAGGGGAATCACCCCCAATTTACCTCTTAAATATTCATGAGCATCTTTAGGTAAGGCTTTAGTGAATATGTCAACAATTTTTTCTTTGGTGTGTACATATTCTAACTTCCCTTCTTTGTCTTGAACTAGTTTTTTCAAAAAGTGATACTTGATAGAAATGTGCTTTTTTTTATGTGCATCATAGGATTCTTTGATATGTTGATAACACTTGTGTTATCACAATAAATAACCACTAGATCTGTAATTTCTTTCTTCATTCCTTTCAATAATTTCTTGACCCACATGATGTTTGAATAGTTCACTACAGCTACAACATGCTTGACCTTGACTGTTGATTGGAAAATACAATTTTGTTTCTTGCTTGTCCATGACACCAATATCTTTCCTAGAAATAATGTACCTCCACTAGTGCTCTTTCTATCACCAATATTTCCTACCCAAACATAGTTAGTAAATACCTTCAGTTTAAATCTACCACTTCTCTTGTAATGAAATCCATAATCTTATGTACCTTTTAGATATATCAACATCCTTTTTACTACCATCATATGGTTCTCCTTTAGATTTTTTGAAAATCTAGCAACTATCCCAACAACTAATGCTGGTCTACTAAGAAGAACATATTGTAGTTTTTCAATCATTGAGTTGTATAGTGTTTGGTTCACATTAGCAAATTCATAATTTTTAGATAACTTATGCCTTGTAGACATATGTGTGCTCATTGGTCTTGATTCTTCCATTCCAAAAGTTTTTAGTATATCCTTGATATATTTGGAATGAGTAACAAAAATACCATATTTCATTTAATATACTTGTAAATGAACAAAGAATTTGATTTCACCAAACTTTGACATTTCAAATTCTTCTTCATTTTATCTGCAAATGATCTTCATAATGCTTCTTTTCCTCCAAATATAATATCATCAATAAAGATTTTAGATAGTAGTATGTCATTCTTCTTAGCAGTCTTCAAGTATAGATAATTGTTATCATTTGTCCTTTCGAAACCAATCTTGACTAGATAACTATGAAGTCTTTCATACCATGCTCTTGGAGCTTGTTTTAATCCATATAAATCTTTGTTAAGTTTGCATGTACCATGTTCTTCTTGTATGGGACTAGAAATCCTTAGGTTGTTCTATGTATACTTCTTCCTCAAGTATACCATTTAGAAATGTAGATTTGAGTATATCTTTTGCATACCAATCTTGCCTTGTTCCTTGTGACTTCACCTTCTTCATTTATCTTATTCATGAAAATCCACTTTGTTCCAATAAAATTTTTGTCTTTTGGTCTAGGGACTAGGGTCCAAGTGTTGTTCTTCTCAATTTGTTCAATTTTTTCATTCATTTCCTGGATCCAATCTTCATTATCTAGACCATCTTCATCACTTCTGAGTCTCTTTCTTGTCATAACACTAGATTCTGCATCTCCAAATTTTTTTTAAGGTTTACGATGTCTTCTTACATACTTAGCTAGCACAAGTGGTCTCCTTCTCTATTCTTCAACAAGTTCATCTTGAAAAAAAATCTTAGGATCGTTAAATCTTTTTTTTTTCAAATTCTAGTTTAGGTTCAGCATGCTTGACATTGTTTGTCTATGACTGAACATCTTTTGTTTGATGCTTGACACCCACTATCCATTGCACAACAACCTGTTGTTGCACGTTGACGTTTCCTATCTACTAGGAAATTGCATCTTTTTTTTCTTATTTAATAGGAGTGCTTGGAGCACAACCATCCACATATATGAATGTATTGTAGTTGTTATGTTCTTTCTTACATTCATCATCATTTCTTTTTGTAATTAATTCATCAACTTTCACATTTGGACTTTCTACAACTTTGTTAGTGTTAGAGTTTAAACACTTGTAAGCTCTACTCTTGGTGGAGTATCCTAGGAATATACCTTCATCACTCTTAGCATAAATTTTTCCATTCCTATTATCTTTAAATTTATAGCATTTGCTTACAATTTTTTTGAGATATTTCACATTGAGAGCATATCCATACCATAGTTCAAAAGGTGTAGCATTTTTACATTTCTTGACTTGTACTCTTCTTATGGTATAGATAGAATTACTAACAACTTCTCTCCAATATTTTTGTGATACCTTCTTCTCCATCATCATTTTTCTAGCATAGTCGATGATTGATCTATTTCATCTTTCATCGATCCCATTATGAGGAGGGGTCTTAGGTGCTGACATCTTCCTTTTGACTCCTCTGTTATTGAAGAATGTATTAAACTCATTGGAAATGAATTCACCACCTTTTTTAGATCTCAGACACTTCAAACTCTTCCCTATTTCTTTTTCAACTTTGGATAAATACCACTTGAATAACTCAAAAAAATCATATTTATCTTTGAGGAACATCACAATCATAATCCTAGAGTAATCATCAACAAACATAATTAAATACTTGTCTCCACAATAGCTTTGAACATCAATAGGTCTACAAAGGTCAATATGAACTAGTTCCAAAATATCACTGGATGTGCATGTTTTTCTCTTGAAACTAGACTTTTGCATTTTTCCCAATTGGCATTGTTTACACATAGCATTGTTAGGCTTCTTCAATTTTTGCAACCCTCTCACTTTCTTCATTTTACTAATGTTCACCAAATTTTCAATGTTTACATGACATGATATTTTGTGCCATAACAAAAAATCTTCTCGTTGTGCAAACAAGCATGTCTCATTAGATAAATCTAGATAGAATAAGTCACCTTTTATCTAATCACCACTTCTAGTTAGCTTTCTGTCAACATCATATATATTGGCCTTTTTATGATGGAATTCAACTCTATATTTTTATTTTTTTAACTATGAAACACTTAATAGATTATAGTTAAGTCCTTCCACCCAATAAACATTGTCACGCTTGATTTTGTTAGTCAATTAAATAGTCCCTTTACCTTTCACAATACATGGAATATCATTACCAAATTTAACACAACCAATTATTGATATTATGGTCAAGTTTTTTTATTAGTGACTCACACTTAGTCAACTGGCTAGCAAATACCAAGCTTATCTTTCATTTTACAATGTTAACTAAGTAATCTAGGTCCTACCAAGTTCTATAGTTGCTATCAAGTTTTAGAATCAATATTTAATTCACACCAAGTAGTTACTACCAAGTTCATCAATGACAGTACTAATCAAGCTTCACAGTACCAACTGAGTTGAATAGTGTCAACAGTGGTCTCTAGTGTCTACCAATCTTTAGTGTTAGTGAAGTGAATCTAGTGTTTACTGAGCCATTGAGTTTTAACCAAGTGATTCAGTTTATATGCCAAGTTTCGTAGTGTTCACCAAGTCACCAGTGTTGACTAAGTTCAGACTACTTGGAAGTGATTACTATGAATCAAGATTCTATTTCTACTGAGAGCATGATGACGTTGAGTGCTGAAAATGGTTGTTAAGTATCAGAACCTCATTGAGTCTGTCTTCAAAACCTGAGTACCAGTAGTTGGACTGACTTTGTGTATTTTGGTGAAACTTGTGTTGTAGCCAACTTTGATGATTGTAGTTTGGATTGATATATATGTAATGTATTGTATCACATCTGAATATGAGAATAAAAATAGAAAGAAATCATATGAGCAAAAGTGAAAATTAAGAAAGCTATAAGTAGTATAAGGATCAACAAAGATTTATCTATCACAACAAAGTTATCGTTACACTTTAAAGGAATCTCAATTAACAAATCAGAGTTGCAGATCAAAGATCAGCCACTAGTTCATCCTAATAGGTATATTAGTTAAATTCTTTCATAAGGTAGACTTAATAGTCTTTTGCAGATCTCTTTACCGAGTGCATACTTCATTGTATTTTTTGTAAATCTTTTTACAAGGTGGACCTAGCAGTCCTTATTGCTCCTAATAGGGCAGTTCATCAGAAGTGATCAATTGTAAGCCTTAATCGACCAACTTTATACTGCAATACTAAAGCTTGTGGGTATCATCCCCACCCTAGTTTTACTTTCTATTTGGAAGGTTTTTTGGTCACCATATCTTGTGTCAATATGTTATGAATAGTTTTATTACTTTCAGTCTTTCATGTATGCAATTAGATCAAAATATATATGAAGGATTATTTGGTGAAATAAGATTAGGTTTTATTAGTTATTGATTCATCCCTCCCCTCTCAATAACCTAGCCTATCCTATATTTCCAACAACCTTTCTATTGTCCAATTTTCTTAAATTTGTTTCTATCACTAGTCATATTATTAGAGAAATCACTATCATTTATCCATCTGTCACTTTTCTTAACATATGAAATTAAAGAAGTTTTCTCATCTTTATCATAATCTTCTTTCATAGAAACATATACAACTTCATCATCGTTACTTTTAGATTTAGTGTTAGTTTCTTCTTGAGAAATGTAACATAATTTCTTACCTTTGTCATCCTTATTCTTATTGTAGTCTTGGTCATCTCTCCTTCCTTTGTACTTGCTTTCTTTTCTCTCATCCTTGTATTCCCTATCAAGATATCTTGCAGCAATATGACCAACCTTGTTGCATGAAAAATAAATTATAAGTAGTTTGCCTTTGTATTTAACTCTACCCCTTCCAAATATTTTTGCAGTAAGTGCTTCAAGTTCATCATGTTCATCATTAGAAGTGTCACTGCCACTCTTCACATGTTTCCCTTTTCTTTTGCTAAGAACCATTTATGACTTAAAAACTGAATCAATGATACTTGGTGTTAATTATCAAAATTAGACATATCAAAAATAGTAAGTCTACCAATTACACCTTCCAAAGGTAATTTTTTACCTAGAGTACATCTTAGTTCTTGTATTGCAGAAACCCTAATGGTATATGCAAGAAGTAGAGTCAATACTTTTCTTTCATCTTCAATCTTTCCATTTTTACCTCAAATAACATTGATAACCTCCTTGATTCTTGTACAATATTGTACTATAATCTCACCTTCTGTCATTCTCATCTTGTTAAATTTACCTCTCAGGCTCTTTGATTTGGCTCTTAAAACATTGTCATCTCCTCCATATATGGTCTTTAGTTTGTCCCCCATTTTTTTTGCACTATCACACTCTTTTATGTCATCAAACTTGTCATAGCTTAGGGATGAAGAAATGTCCAACATTCCTTGATTATGTTCTTTCTTTTCTTTTAGTTGTTGAGTAGTCAAAGGAATGGTTGTTATCTTCACATTTTCATTGTCCACAAAGTTTATTTCAACATCACTAGTACTAGAAATGTGTAGCCTCATTAGTGTTTTCCAAGCAGGAAAATTCTCCTTGTTTAGCTTTGGTACCTCCCTTTTTTTAGTCATGATCTTTAGCTTTGAGTACCTTCAAATTTCTCTTGATAAGTGTTGCCCCACTTTTCACCCTCTACCTAAGTAGTAAAAGTGATTACTTGTGTCTTAGTTAATTCCTAATTGTGTTTGAGTCTAGGTCTAAGCCCCCTTAGGTGGAATGAGTCTTCATTAGATTTCTCATTTTCCTCTTCTCCACATTTCATTGTTCAGTGGTTTTCCTTTGTGTCGAAATGATCTTGTGGGTAGGTTAGCTCCTATAAAGATCATTTATAAATTTATTTCCGCTCATGGCCTATCATTTTTTCAATGAAAATAGAAACTTGCAAAAATTTAGAATTCGTCTTCTCTTTAATGGGTTTTCAACCCATGAAGACAATTTCCCATGAAGGGCACCAAATGATGCATATGGATAAAAAACAAGAAAATAGTAAGGTACCTTATGGTGATTCCATGTTCCCTTTACAATTATTTTCTTCAGGAAATGCTAAAGATTCATCATAGCTTTCATAATTGAATTTAGTGGAAAACTCAAAATGAACTTCTCCTTAGTGAGTTTTCAACCCATGAAGTTGGTTTTCTGCAAAACTAAATTCTAAAAGAAAAGAAACAAAAGGTGCATCCCTATAGAATTTCCACACTTGGACATTTTTGAACTCAAAAAGGATGTTGGTTTAAAGGTCAATTAAAGGGGAAGTGTTGGCAAAAAAATGCAAATTGTCTTCTCCTTGGCAGGTTTTCAAATCATGTGAAAGACAAAGATTTATGGCAGCCCCTTATGAAAATATTTCTACAACTCTCTAAGAAACCCTAATTCTATGATCAAGTGTTCCATTAAAGACATAGTTCAGGTAAAATGGAGAAATCATGAGCATATACTGAGAAATATAGTAGAGGAACATCAAAGACCAAGCTGAAAAGTCAATTGAATGAGAGAACATATGCTATTGGCTAGTTGAAAAGTTAGATGCTTACCTGTCATATTAGGTCCCGTTTAAAAAAAAGTTTAATGCATCTCATTGACTATCAGATCAAAGAAGATCTATAGATGTCATTATGTCACTATGTGAAGATGCTTGATAGTAAATTCATGTGACATAGTGACATGAAGGTGTGTGTCTAGTGGGCCATCATTTCTCACAAAGCATCGTCAGAGTCTAGTCATGAGGTGCCATGAGGCAAAAATTTCCAATGTTAGATAATGAAGTACTATCACATATATGCCACGAGGTACATAACTAAAAGGTTGACCCATGATGCAAAGTGAAATTAATCATCATCAGATCAAGATGAATCTACATTTGTTGCTATCTTGCTATGTAGAGTTGCTTGACCACTATTCATAGTGACATAGTGATGGACCAATACATGTCCTATGGGGCCAAATTTAGTTTGTGAGCCACAAACACTACTACATCTGATGTCATTTTTTGACCATTATTGGTCAAAATTTTGACCCAATTTTTGACCAAACTTTGATCAACTTCAACCAACTCAATGGTCAAAAATTTTGACCAATACTTTGGTCAAAAAACTCCCTTAGCCATAGTGCAAGTTTTGCCTAGAATTGGTCAAAATTTTGACCAATGAAGATACAAATTTTGACCAATAAAAGTAGAAATTTAGACCAATGTAGGTAAAAAAAATTGACCAAGAAAGGTGGAAATTTTGACCAATAAAGGTAGAAATTTCAATCATTGAAGGTAGATAATGTTGACCAAGAAAGGTATAAATTTCAACCAATGATGGTAGAAAATATTGACCAAGAAAGGTAGAAATTTTGACCAATGAAGGTCAAAAATTTAGACCAATGAAGGTAGAAATTTCTACCAATGCTTGGATGTAATTTTTTTTCAGGCATTCTATAAAAAAGTTCATATGCTTTGCGTATGATACGACATTTTGCATGCGCTGATGATGGATTATGGAGAGTGATCTGAAATGATGACACTAAAAAAAACACAATCAAATCCAAAATGAACTTGCATTACAAATGGATTGTGGAAATCTGATATTTTCACAAGAAATATTGTTTCTCTCAGTTGCATTATATTTATGCTTGTCTTTCATGGATATGGATCTTGAGCTATGGTACATGAGTTAGTTCTGGAGGGTTCATTTGAGAGATGGTTTAGCATTGGTTATCTCCATGTGCATATGTTGTTATGCTGGTTGAGTTCGGGAGATGGTTTTATATTGGGCATTTTCCTTGGATTAGGAATGGTTTATTGAGTTTGATCTTCTTGTGAGAGGCTTACATCCATAATTAGTTATATGGTATGGTTTGGGTGTTGTTGAGGCTTCTTGTTGGGGTTTTATGGAGGAGATCATACTTGCACAGTTTACATCTAGAGGTGTGTGTAGAAGGATATGATACAGGTTATGATTTGCATGGTTTCTCTAATCTTGGTTATCTTCCTGGATGTTTAGTTTTTTCCTACATTGGATTTGAGATTGGTTAGAGATTGTGATCACTAGTTTGTGCTCATGGATGTCATGTGAGAGATGACATAGTTATTCCTTTATCTCTTTCCTCTATTGGTTGTGGTGAACTTGGGAGAGCATTGGAGACTTGTTATGAGAGTTTTTTCTTGCAGGATATTGGATTATGTATTGTGGATGTCCTTGATACTACATGGATTCACTTCTTTGAGATGTGTTGAGTGGATTGGTTATAGATTTGACATTATCTTTTGCAGTGGGAGCTTCTTGGTATATATGTGGCAGGTATTGCTCTTGAGGCTTGTGATTGCAGGTTGTAGATTGGATATGTCGGTGATATGAGATTCACTTGTTATACCTTTGAGGTATGGATAGTTGGATGGTTTGGCACTTTGCTGTGGGTGCTATTTCAGCTATGGATATTTTGACAACTACGGATAGATGTGATTACCTTTGGATCAAGTTTTTTTGTGCATCAAATTTTAGTTGGTACAGGATTTTATGATCTTCTAATGCGACATGTTGGGTGGTTTTCTCTTTGGATGGCTTCTATGTATGTCCAGTGGGAGTGGCATAATAGGAGGTGAGATCATTCATGTTCGAGATGCTGGATACTTTGATTTTGTTGCGGGTACCAGGATGGAGCACTTGGTGTATTTTGATCCATGATGGTGGATGTGCTGGGAGGGATTGTTCCCTTGTTCATTTATGTGGCTACAGATTGACCCTATGCAATGTATACAACAAGTGGGAGATTGTTGAGATAATGGGTGTTGCAAACATTGCATAATGTTGTTATATTTTTATTTTATTATGTAATGCTGTGCCTAGATGGACGTGCAACATGTAAAGATTCCCATAGAATATTCTTGATGAGTTGTATTGTAACAGTGTGAAAATATTTCTTGTAATTATTTAATATTGGGGAAAAGAATTAAATGCCCAATATTAAATGTGGGGTCCGTGGGTTAGGTAGCACATGATTTTAGCACATGGTTTATGTAATACCACTTAGTGGTTTTGTGGGACTTGCTACTATATAAGCAGCCACAAGGGTAGTTGTTGTAGAGAGAAAGAGTGACAAGGAGAAGACAAAAGGCAAGAGTCGAGCGGGACAAGGCTTGACAGGTTAGCCAAGGGAGCATTTGTGAAGGTTGAAAGCATGGCATGGGATGTGTGGATTCATGCTTGTTCACATAGTTTGCTCAATTGTGGCTATGGCCATGAAGGCTTCCATGGTTGTATTGCAATGGTATTTTTTTCTGAATAATACATGGTGATGGATGCTTTTGGAGGTTGGGTTTTTCCCTCAATGAGGGTTTCCCAGGGTATATCTTGTGTCACAATTTTGTGCGTATGTTGTTTATTCTCTTGCATGTGGATTTTAATTCCATGTTTATTTTAGATCTATTATGGGTTATGTTGAAACGGTTATATTCTTTATTGCCAAGTTTCCTTACATAATACTTATTCTCCTTTATCTAATTTTGCATGTAAGAAATTTTTCTTGTAAAAAGAAATACCAAAAATAGTTCTAAATAAATAAATCACTTAGTTTGTCCCTTATATGCTGGTCATATAATTTTTTGGTTTCCAAAGTAAATATATAAACAACAATACTTAAGAATGTTGTCAAACATTGAGAAGATTTGAATTTTTTTTTGAGAGCTATGACATGCAAAAGCTACTCATGCTTACTAAAGATACTATAGGAGAAAATGATTGATTTCCTCCTTCAAGTAGGACAATCTTCCTCACATTAATCTAAGTAGTGATGTAGAGAGGACAGTGGATATAAATATTTCCTATAGGACCTATGTGTATGTTCCCTAAGTAACAAAATTGTATTCATTATTATATATTTACATATGTAAAGAAATATACCAATTTGTATTTGGGTCAAGTAAACACACTACATGGCAAACACTAATTAACAGTAATTAATTTTCCTAGTAGTAAATAAAGTATTTGTAAAGAGTAGAGAAAGTGCTAATGGTGCAAGGGATTTGTTGAGTATAATGCCCAAATACTTCTAAACTATAGGAGTGACCAAGCTTAGGGAACTTAAAGCAATTCATTTAGCTTCAAAAGACTCTATTGATCCTTGATTCTTGTGATCAAATAGTTAATGTCAATGGTTCAAAATCTGACATTGGAAGAAAAAATCTAAATTGCTATCAATGATTAAGTATGCACCAGTGACCACCCAACTAACCTTGGCAAGGAGCTTTTTAAAATGCATTCTTCCCCCCCATACATTTGAAACCTTGATGAATCTAATCTAGCAAAGTAAATAGCTGAACATGTTTTTCATGAGGTCATCTTAGGTTCTACAAATGAATGTCATCTACAGTTCTGGGCATGCATATTAATACACCATAAATGGAACTCTCTGTGGCAGATTTCTATGTCCCTGTGGTTCCACCAACACCTAATCACTAGAGGGTGGATGATTCATCTAGAGATAGTCTAAGTATCTTGAAGTTTAGTAGGT
Source organism: Cupressus sempervirens (assembly GCA_028749045.1). Lineage (NCBI taxonomy): Eukaryota > Viridiplantae > Streptophyta > Pinopsida > Cupressales > Cupressaceae > Cupressus > Cupressus sempervirens. Next base: position 3,704,661 of record CM053783.1, read on the forward strand.
AGTAGCTTGTAAAGGGAAAACCTATGCATAAACTTTTTAAATGACAAATGAATTTTTTTTTTTGCTTTTGGGCATTTTTTTTGGGATGTGCTTCCTATGCGCACCAAGAGAACACCAACATCTGCACTCATCTGCATTTGGGAGGTCTAGGAAAGCATCTGGTAACTAAGATCATATCTATATAATAAGTATTATACAGCAAGTAATCCTTCCCATTAATCACCAATTCGGGTATTTTATGATGATTATAACAATCTTGTAGATTGCTCACTTGCATTGCTCTTTTGACTTGCTACTTGCAGATTTCAGGATTGAATTGAAGACTACAATCTGTAAACATACTCTCCTTGGATGAGTCATCCTCATCATGCTCCAATGTAGCCTAAAACAACATATTAGGCTGAGTTTCATAGGTGTTGGTGGTGTTGTTCCAAGCAGTTGGGACTTCCATGGGCCTAGAAAGTGGAAGCTGGTTAACATTGATCCTCGAGTTGCATGAATCCCTATCAAAACTAGGAGTGGTATTTTTATTATGTCACTCATAATAAATACCCTCCATGCTCAGAGGCACTAAATCCCTGTTGGTGGAGTACTATCCTAAGAAGTCCTCCAGTTTAGGGCTCACATGCCCTCCTAAATTATTTTGAGACATGCCATATTGTGGTGTAGAGCACCTAATCATTTAAAAAAAAAAAAATTATGCAATGTAATAAGGCCTTAGGATTGACAAAAAATTTCCTCAAGGCCATCCACCATTTGTGATGGACACAAGACCCCAAGGTGACAATATGAACCTGGGCATCGATTGGTCCAAAGGTGGAATTTGATTTAGATTTTGTTTTCTAGGTTGGTTTAGTAGTTTTGAGTCCTGGAATGATCACTTGGAATGGTTAGAACCCATTTAGGTTGGAGGTTAGTTGGAATTCCAAAAATGCATAAAAATTGCAAAATTGCATTAGCAATTTTTGCAACAAATTAGCAACTTTTTGCAAATAACCATAAAACTATCATTAGTCAGTTAAAATTGTTGGAAAATGCTTTTATAAGCCCTGTACACTCAAATGAGAGGGCAAGAGAAGTTTTCAAATGTATTTTGCTTCCAAAATCTAATAGAGAACCTGCTGTTCCAACATTTTCACTCTATTTTTCCGTACTGCACGGATTTTTAATGGTTGTAAGGTTGCTGTTTTGCATTGTTCAGTTGGAGGTTGTATTTTAGAGAATTTTGGCATTGGTTTGGAGGGAATATCAATCTCCATTTGAAAGTTACACATTTTTCTTCCTCGCTACCTATGAAACCCTCAAAACAAGGGTTTGGCCAAAGAAATGGCCCTAGTTTGAACTCCCACCGTTGGAAATCCTTCCAAATTTGTATGGGGCAAGCTAGGGCATTGAACTTCCATATTTTGAAGGTTTGGAGGTAGGACGTTGTAGAAAGGATTTATGGGAGCAAGCCCAAGGTCTAATAGGCCCATGTATTAGACCTTATTTGATGCAATTTGATGAATCAATGTGAAAGAGGAAAGTTGGGACTTGGTGTGAAGAAAACGAACCTTTATTTGGACTAGAAGCACACTATAAAGTTGGGAGTTTGATCCATGAACCCATATCATGGCCATTTTCCTTGTAGACCAAGCCTTAACTTGCTAATTAGCCCTAAGTGCACGGTTGGCTTAATGCATGCTAGAGTGGAGTTAGGGTTCCAAACTTTGAAGTCTTTTAGCACTTTGAAAAGGGTATTTGAAACTAGTCTTATATTGCCAAGTCCTTTGTAACAAAATTAAGTGGTTGGTGAAAAATAGTGTTGAGAGATCTAATTGCCTACTAGGTCTGTTGTATCAATGTCCATTATTTTCTGGCTACAAAGATTCTAATCAGTGGTATTCCTTGTTTGGATCATTATGAATGTGTCTTAAACCATCTCTGGTGTTTGGAAGTCGTGAAGTCTCAAAATCCCACTTTTGCTACTTTGTGAAACAAGCCTAAATGCTGCATTCTTATTTGGGTGCTGACAACGGTCAAGCTGCTCATAAATCTGATCATTTTTTGGTATAGTTTTCTTGTGTTAGATGTTTTCTAGGCCCCTATTGTTGTTAGAAGGTTTGAGGGGGTTGAAACCACTTTGTTTTAAGTTGAGTGTGGAGGGAGTCTTGCTTGGTGCAACGGAGAAGAAGTTGGGGTTCAACCTAATGTGGAGTATTGGGTTTTGAAACCTATTGGACAGTGGTAAATAGCAATATAGTCCCTTTTTATGTGAGCCAAACACTAAATAACCCAGTGGTGTTAAGGAAATTTGGAGTAGCAACTTGATTTTGCTTGATACCTCCAAGGTGCTTAGACTTGTTTGGTGCTTCCAAAGCACTGCCTCTACATCATATTGTGTAGCCTGTACTCTTGAAAGCCTCTCGTCCATCATGTTTTTCAACTAAAGGCTTGTTGGTTGCAGTCCAGGGGGCTTCAAATCATTCCAATCTACAAAACCAAAAGAAAGGAAAAAAATATGGTTTTGGCAATACATAATATTTACAAAACCAACTCCAAATCATCACTCTATATCCTAGAACTAATCCAAGTTCATGTTTAAAATAACTATTCATTCCTACTAGCTTTTTCAAGAGCCTTAGATATTCACAAAGATAACCCATAGGTTTTGGTTATGGACTTGTTGGCTACCATTTCTTTACCTTCAGTTTGGGACCTGCTGAGAACCTCCATGATAGAGATAGAACCATCAGACCTCAAGGGCATAGTAGTATAGAATGGCCCCCCTCCATCTTGTTCGTAGCTATGATGAGTTATACTTGAAAGAGGATCCCTACCCCCTAAATGGGGTGAGAGGGAGAATGCAAGCCAACTATTATTGTTAGTGTTATTCATGGATTTCACTAGGTCTTATCACATAGACCACAACGCTTCAACACCGGTGTAAAGAATATAGCCAATATGCTTATGATTTCATTGCAAAAACTTCATCTAACCTAGAGAATTTCATATGTTAATCAATGATTTCATTGCCAATATTGTGTCAATACAAATATAAGACAATTCTATTTTAAGAATTTGTTTATATGTCAAGTTAAAATTATAAAAAACATGCATACAATACATGATACATGCATCCAATACATGATACAAACCTGCATGGCCAAAACAAGGAAATAAAGAACATAATGATATTTTCCCAAGATAATCAACTTCATGTCCAAACACACATGAAGAAAAGTTATAACACCAGCTACTACAGAGCTGCAAATCAATTTAGGTTTTTGATTAGCAAGACACGAAACAATTAAATAGAAAAAAAGTGCAAAGAACCTGGTAGGCCAATTATATAGATAACAAGCTACTAAAGTACCAACATATCCAAATCAATATAAAACAAGTAAAAAGAGTGAAGCAAATTGAATACAAGAAGATGGGTTCAAAAGTTTGCAATTTTAAAATGTTGCTTCAGGAATGCAATATGTAGGTACTTACTATGACAACAAAAAGTGGTCTGAATGATATGGACTTAGTGTTAACAACCCTTTTCCTAAATGAACCAAACCTTGAGCAATGCGGACCTACAATATATCTATTTATGTCAGATTTCTTGAATTAAGATTTGTTAGACATTGTTAAACCTAGAAAATAAAAGTGCAACATCAACATTAATAATTGGCAATATAGCATACACAGAATAGAAGGCTGGGATATTTGTAATAATAGCTTGATAGATTTCATAGCATGCTAGCTATTTGGGCATTATTTGTTCTAGCACCAATTAGTCCTAGAGCCACTCTTCCAACCTATAAATACACATTGTTATTCAAATTGTCAAATTTTAAGCAAATTCATAAGAAAAACCTTTCTGGTGGAAATTGGAAAGATTACAAAGAAATATTATAACAAACACCACTCACCATAGCAACTTTTGAATCGGTATCATGACTAAGCCTACTCAAAGAATCCATCACATTGACCTAATATAGATATTTACATGTCAGATTTCAACAATAAACTTCTATCACATAAATAATCAAGCAAATTAAGGGGCCAAGAATTGAGTATTTAAGAAAACGGAAGGACAAAACAATGAACATTACTTTTGGATTTGATATTGAAAATAGGCCTAGAGCCAATGGGACTTCTCTTCTAATATTCTACTCTCCATACTGCAGGAGATGCTCCAAAGAATGAATGGTCATTTCAAGTCCCAGTTCTTCAGCTATTGCAACTAATGCAATTCCAATTACAGCTAGTGCCTGATGACTTTCACCCTTCTCGAGGTGTTTTGTGCAGTCCTAAAAGACTTTGTACCTGATGGGAGGAAAATAGTTTACAAGATAATTAAAACTTAAACCTAAATGCAAGAAATACGGGTATACTGCATATAGTATTTTATCTTGCCAAGTTCAACCTGATCAACAAGCACCTTGAGAACATTGCCCGTGTGAGCATATGCACAAGACTCCAACGTGACTTGATAATATTTTGAGATATTCTCATTGAATTTTTTTGCCACTTCCAAAGTTGCATCCACATTTTCCTATTTATTTTAGCAATGGAAGATTACATTTTATAAAGCAGAAAAAATAATCATGTAAAACACTACACATCTAATGACTCAGATATTTAATTTAAAAGCTAGCAAAATAAGAAAACCTATCAAAAAAATCATGCAACATCATTGGAATCAGGCCATATGTATTTTTTATATATGCACTAAAATGTCATTGACTGGCAATTTTCTTCATTTAGGCCTAAAATACCAATTCCAACTATTCTTAGTTCTCTAAGTTTCTTTCACTCTAAAGTTAAAAGTAAGACTATGCAACAAAGGTAGTTTAAAACTATAATAATGGAACACCATTGGAAATGATCTTTGCATTCATGGGGGATGCTTGACTATAGTTTGCTGAATATCAGAGACAAATTATCACATATCCTTGTACATTACTATTTTATATGGCCATTTTGTGTGTTATACTTCATTTCATAATCTAAACTATATGAATGTTAAAAACCTTTAAACATTTTCCAAGATATGATCATTTATAGGCCGCAGTCTCCTAGATAAATATTTGATCTCATAAAATAACTACGAAAGTTAAATAGTTCATGCACTTTACCTTGTTGCTAGAGTAAGCCGTGCATAATTTTAAACTCTTGTGAAGACAAAATTAGTTTCCCTTTATTGATTCCCCATTCAAAAATGGTGTAGTTTCCCTTAACTGATCCCCATTTGAAGGCAGTATAGTCCACATTGTTCACTTTTACGTGTGATTCTCAGATACCATAGGTGTACTACATTGTTCATGAATGCTTCTTTACTTGACTAACTAGTATATCATCTCATGACATATGTGAAATTGAGCTAAGAAAAGACAGGAAGACTTGTGCATTAAGTTCACACTCCAGTAGACTACATCTGTGCTGAGTTTTTTCTTTTCTCTTCTAATATATGTAATACAACCCAACTATTCTATCTAGAAGAAACAAAATAGAATTACAAATTTGTAATAGAAAAGAGTCTTATAAATATTACAATGAAAAATTTTCTTCTTTTCTCTTGATCCTCGTAAAAACATTAAACTTTCATCCAAAATTATTTATGTTGCATAACATGACCCACATCTGTAGACAAACATGTAATTGGCACAATAAAAACTATTCGTACATAATTCAAATATATTTAAAAATATGTTACAAGCACATACAATCACAATGAAGGTACAAAAAAACTCAAAAATCTGTACGGTCAAGCAATGTTTGAATGAAAATCTGAAGTTTTCTTGCAATTTTGAAGGCTTTTGAATGTGACAATCCTTCATTTATGTTGGTAAGGTATATTTGTGAAGTTTTGCATCAATTCTAGTGCATTGAATAACAAATCCCAGACTTTATTACTGCTGTCACGTTGAAATACACAGTTTGTATTGTTTTCCATGGAGAAATGAGAGTTCCATCCTATTTGTGTACAACTAATCCATAGGATGGAACCTATAGTTCTAAAATGTGTAACTAACCTTTAATATGCAAGAAGAATGAAAATTTGCAAGCTAATATGAAGAATATGCAAGGTTGAGTGGTGGAAGGATTGATTTGGGTACCCAAATGAGTGCTAATTGTTACACAACCATACATCTGGCTGAATGAGGTATATATTTTATTTGATATTCTTTGTAGACATGATGAATGAATGGTGAATCCTAAATTTGGATTTCTGGAAGTGAGTGATTGACCTAGATTGGTGATACCCTAGGATTTGAGGGTTTTGAAGCATGAAATTGGGGGTTTTGTATCTAAACACGTCATTGAGTGAAATTGATGAGTGATTTGTCTAATTGGGCATGAAATATGATGATTCAATGAATTTGGTGAAATTTGGAGATGTATTTTGCATAGTTTCTTTGTAAAACCTCATGTTTTACCCCTTAAAAACTAAGACAGTCAAGATTGTGGGCACATTTTCCAAAGAAGACAGTACTAATTTTTGAGTATGTTATAGAAATTAGAAAAGGGTATTTGGAATTTTTTTTTTTTTTTGTGAAGTCATTTGAAGAAGTTTTGAGGAAAGTTGAGAAAACAACCACTAGAGGGCTGATTGGGGCTAAAAGGCCTAATTGGCAGTTTTGTTGAATTTACTTGTTGGGAGTTGTTTGAAAAGTGAAAAGTGACTAAAACCTATTTTATTAACCTTGTTTACATATTTTTCATCCATCTTGAAGATTTGGAGGCAAGAGTTAGTGTTTTGTGGGTATCTGGCTTTGGAGTGCCTTAGAAACTAGTGGGAAACCTTGTGAATTTGAATAAGCTTTTGTGTGAAACCACCACTTCTGTATCAATAATCCTAAGAACATTAAGAAGAATTAAGTCCATAACCAAAACTTTCTGAGATTTGACATCACCTAGAAATGAATGAAAGTTATATCTTTATTTTCAAATCCAAGCCCCATCCTATAGGATGAAGAGAAGGTTAAGAGGGCATCAATAATAATAATAATAAATCATAGTTCATAGTCCAGCCTATGGATTATCTATCATATTCTACATAAATAACAAAGAATATAAAAGATTTATTTTGCTCCATATTCATATTTGAAATACTGGTATAGTTTCATTAGGACCAGCTACCCCATAGTATTGGAAAGACTTGTAAAATATTATTTATCAAGGTATTAGAAACAAAGATGAATACCTCACATTGAGTATAAGTATCAATAAATTCATTCGCAAGTGGATATAATATATTAATCAAGATCAACATTTCCCCAATAAGTGTCATCAACTACCAATTGATACCGTGGTATAAGTAGAGTTTTGGTTTAGAAGTATTCTCTTATAATCAAATCATGAGTGAATAGTCCCTTATTCTTAAAATATATATAGAGCAAGGACATTATAGGTATAAACTACCACCACTAAAATTATACATGTAAATATCAGAGGAAGAGTCAATAACTAATAGTTCCATCCATAGATATCTGAATAATTCTTTCCATAAAACATTATAAAGAGTATGATCTATTAGTAAGACTAGAAGATTATATTTGAAGGAGATTGTAAAACAAGATTCAGTGATCAGATTATTATACACTAACTATATCAAGTCCTTATTCCTTATTATTTAGTCATTTAATCAGCTTAAGAAAATATGCTCACATGCAAGGTCAAGCTGCAAAAAGACCTAGCACTTTCAATGCTAACTAAGAAAATGTAAATCATACAAAACAAAATCAAATCCTCTAGGCCAACTTTGGTTCTCACTAAAAAATAAAGGCACTCCAAGAATTTAGTCTTCTAACAACTTAAAACAACACCATATCTATTAGTTCCCACTTTCCATACTCTAAATATTTAATGTGCATGCAAATTGAATCAGAATACTGCAACTTGAAATAAGGCTGATAAAAAAGTCTACCAAGTTCATAGCATGTAAAAATATAAATGCAAAATACCTGATTGGCATATTATAAGAGATGTTGAGCTCTTCTTTTAACCAATTGACAACTAATTACAAACATGAGATAGAGATCAAGAGGTCAAAAACACAACCAAAATGAAGCTTGGCATGCTCAAGAAAATATTGAAATTCAATTATGCATTGAAAATAACAAACAATAGTAATTTACACCAGTCATATTAAAAGTAATTTACTTTGGGATTGAAGATGTTTGGTGATCAAATGCATATGGGGGGATCAGTTATGAAGTGTTTATGCAATTAGTTTGTTCTGGTGATATGGTTAGAGGTTCTGTTGAACATGCCCTAGATTAGTGACCCCAAAACCAAGGGTTTGGTGGAAAATGTGTTGTGTAAAGGGTAGAACCTTAAAATCTTGAAAATCTATTGTTTCTCAACCCCTAGAAGGACTGTTTCACCCTTTGGAATCGTAGGGTTGAGTGGAGTTGTGGGTTGCTATGTAAAATTGGAGAATTAGGCCTAGTGTAGATAGGCTAGGGGTATTGGATCTTGGGTATGGTCCAAAAGAGTTGATATCGAAACTTAGGGAGGATGTATAGATCCCAAAAGGGTATCTTAATCAGGTTCTAGTTTCCCTATTTGTTTGGGAACTATTGGAGAGAAATCCAAATTAATGACTGGTGAGGGCTACTAGCTTTAAGGCTAGATATGAATGTTGGGTAAGAGATTAGTCGTCCAAAATGAATGCATGGATGAAACATGGTGGAAAGGCCATGAGGAGATGATTCACAAAGGAAGAATGAAGGTTGATTGGGACAAGATTCTCAATAAGGATTAGAGCATTGACCAAATTGGTACACTTGAGATTGTTGCTTGGCAATCCTTGGCAAAGGAAGGCTCATTCCTTTAATTGTGAATTCATTGGTTGGTTGCAGACCAGCCACACCACTCTACAGTTTTCCCTAATACTAGAGATTTGGCAAGTTCTTCTTGGCCAAGGCAGGGAGAGTTCATAGTCTCAGACTCGTGCAGTCTTCTTCCAACCACTTTTGAGGCAATTTGGACTGAGACATTATTCAAAATTCATGCTAAGACTATAGGCCACTCCTATGCTTCGAATAGAGTGTTGAAATTGGTGATATGAGAATGTATTTTACAAATTCATGTTATGGGCAGCAGTAGTCGTGGATCATTTTATACCTACCACATGTGAAGTGTCCATTTTATGTTAGTTTGAGCTTTACTTGGTTTCAAGAATACTATAATATTCTCTACTTAACAAGGCCAACCATGTGAAGGTGGAAGCTCATCTAGCCTCACCCCCCTTCCCCTAACATCAATCTAAAGTACCCATTATCATCTAATTACATACTTCATTCATTCATTCATCCATTTATGAACTATAACATTCAATCAATACAATCACATAACATTCATTAATATGATATAAAATTAATTAATACACAATACTAATCAAGACTTCATTAAGACATAACAATATTCATTAACATAAAATAAAAATCAATATTAATATGCATCATTCATACATAATTACTTAAAACAAAGTTCTTTCATTATCCAACAAGGTTAATCAAAGAAGATTTTTAAAACATCATTTTTTATTTTTTTTTTCTAAGCTCTCTTAAGAAAAGCGCTCATAGGAGAATCCATATCTACATCATTCTCCTCCTCTTCTGTCATGTGCAATGTCAAATTATGATGGCTCCTTCTCTTTGGAGGAGCAGGAGGCTGCTGCACTAAAGGGGGCTCTATTGCAAGAACAAGTGAATGGGATAAATTGGCATACTCTTTTTCTTTTTTTAACTATTACAAGTCTATAATTAAGTACTAGTACAACATAACATGCATTTTTCTTACCTGACAATGCCACATCATGTACATTAACATTTTGATCCACCGCCACGTCAACATGCTCTGAAATATTAAAAAAAAGGATACACATCAAATTGCAATTGAAGATGTTAAATTGTATTCATAATTGCATAATTAATTTCCAATAGCAAATTAATACCTCCACCACTATAATGCACATTATGGCCTTCGTCATGAGCAAGTTCTGTGGTAGGATATGAAGGCTGCAATAAAATGTTATGCACATTGTTATGTAGTCAATTTACATTCAAAACTAATACCAAAAAATAAAAGGATCAACTATTCAATTTCATTTACTTTTCATCTGACCAATTTACCTGTGAGATATCATTTGGTGAACTGGATTCTTGGGCAAGGCTTATAGATTCTTCGCGTAGGCATGCAGCCACAACTTTATACCCTTCCTTCAAGGCCAGTTTTCTATCTTCATCTGTGACCTCCACATTGAATTCTGTGCCATATATCTTTTGCTTAATATCATCAATTTTGTATTTATGGTTTCACTAATTTTTTTTTTTTTGCAACATTATATTAAAAAAAATTATGAAATTTCATTGCTCCTACTTACAAGTTGAGACTAGAGATTCATATAGCCACCAGAGCCAAGTTTGGGTTGGCCAAACTTTTCTAGTCTTGCTTTTGTAGCCACGGATGTGTCCTGTAATCTATGAACAATTTCAAACATCTTAGATTATATATTTACAAATATGAATAATTAGTGCATGATTGAAATGTACGTAATACTATCATGACATACCTCTTTTTTCCCTGTGTTGCTTCATTATCTGTATCTTCACATAACCTTTTCTCCTTTGCATCTTCTACTATTTCATTCCACTCCATTGGTGGAATCATAGGAGGATGGTTGTACTTTGGATTTTCCTTAAGAGCCCTTCTATATTGATCCCTCACAGTCTTTATATGCTTTGCTGCTCTTTTGAGAAGTAGGCCATTGTCAAAAACGTTTTTTCCAAATTTCTCATCAAAAGATGCAATGAGCTGATTTTTTAATTCCACGGCTTGTAAATTCCACCTTTTAAAAAATAAATAGATTTTTAGATCAATAGCTTTAATAAATTACAATAAATGGAAGAAAAGAAAAATTATGTAGCAATGATATGAAACTACATACCTTTTACGTATGGTGGGTCCAAATAGTCTCAATGTCATATGAAAAAGATGTTCAAAGAAACCATTATTACCTACAAAAAGATAAAGGATTTATCAGTCCAAAATGAGTAATATAAAAATAAATCAAATTTACACTTTAAATAAAAACAATTTTAAAGCACATGGAAGCTTTCATTCTTTTAAGGGAAACATAGTTTTCTTATTCACCAATAATGTCCCTTCATATGAACCAATACTAATCATGTGAAGTGCTCTAGGAAATGGATCAGCTTCAGCAGTACTGCTCTCTGTTGGTCTATCAACTGAAACATCGTGACGATTAAAGTAGACACCAAATGAATTCAAGCATACTTATGGATATAATCAAATTGAAGAAATTGACTAGCAAAAATGTTTTTTCCTCGCATTCCATGAAGGATTTATTTCAACATTTTCTTTCCATTTATCTTATTAATAGATCACATTTTTGGAAAATCATTCATTCTAGACAATGTACATTCATGGATGGTAGTGTGTACAAATAAAATGGATGGTAGCATGGAAACAAATGCATGATGATGGGAAGAGATTAAAATTAAGGAACAGTGATCACATAAATATTCAAGTATGCATCAATTAAAATCTCTGGTAGGTTGTTAATAGATGGAAATGAGTGCCACATGAATAAGAATATTTGACATAGAAACAATGAATAGTTCAAGGACCTCTTGTAGCGCATGGATATCAAATTGTACAAATAAAGCTCTCATCTCAAATATAAATTTTCACACCTATGCAACTATGGCTCCTAAGATTATTGGGTGTTTCAATGTTTGGCAAGAGAACATTTAAGATTTATGCCTCTATTATTGTAATGGTTAATAATTGGAGCAGATGGAGATATGATGCAGCTATTGTATGGAGTTTAATCAATATTTATGAATAGAGCATGTAATAGTGGAGACAAATCATCCTAAAGAAAGAGCAAAGCAAGGTCATTGATAAAAACACTTTCATAAGCAACGACAACAGTTATAAGATGAACACTACAACAATCAGTTTAGCACCTATGCTGGAAGACTAATCAAAGACAGTGAAAGGAGGTTGTGATTTAGTTTATTCCAAAGGATCAGGGATGAATACAAGAGAAATAAATCTGATAATCAAAATTGAGATTTTCATAGCACTTAAATAATCATTGAGAGGTATTCTTCTTCTCCATGCTATTCAATAATCTCTAGTGGAATTGTTTTGAGCAGTTTAGATGGAGAATATTTAATTACATTTATGTAAGTTTCAGCCCAGAGTATCAAGAGTTCTGAAATATGGATAGTGACTATAGTTTGAGTGGAGACATATTAATACAAGGAAGACAAATAGTGGCAACATAGAAAAAGGAACTAACTAAAGAATCACCCGATAAGCAAAGCAATAACTAGTAAAGTTTTAAGAAGCAACTTCATGAATAAATAACAATAGTGATAATGGCTCCATGCAAGAAGTCGTATATGGAAGTGTATAAAAATAACATGGATGGTAGCATGGAAATGAACGCATGATGACAGGAAGAGATTAAAATTAAGGAACAATGATCACATAAATATTCAAGTATGCATCAATTAAAATCTCTGGTAGGTTGTTAACAGATGGAAATGAGTGACACATGAATAAGAATATTTGACATGGAAACAATGAATAGTTCAAGGACCTGTTGTAGCGCATGGATATCAACTTGTACAAATACATTAAAAAATATAGCAAAACAAGGTTTTACTAGTTCTAGAGGGCATAGATGAGGATGTTTGCATGGCCCTTGTTGCCAACAATGCACTAGGAAATAGTGGACCGACAACCAAAGGAGGAGTCCGCACTTCATCATGAGATGAAGAATACAATATTTTTAGCAAAGACATTTGCAATGGATAAAGATCAAATGGGATACTAGATATAAATTTCCACAAAAAAAAGTAAGTGTTATAATGTTGATGAAAACATACAAAGTGGTACTTACATGAAGGTTGTGCACAACAACCATCACCCTGTTGACCATGTGATGTCACAAATGGCACATATGTCTATACAAGTACACATAAAATTAGAGATCATGATCTATTAGATAGTATAAAATATTCATATCTATTGAACTTCTATTATTGCTTTAGTCGAATTACTACTTACCTGCAAAGATTGGATTCTACGGCCCAATTCTATTCTCAGTGCCTCCTTTCTCCTCACTTCTGTCACCCTCTATGATAATGTTAATGAGTTCATCAGTATATCTTTTCTTGATTTTTTGGGTGATGAACATAGGGTTAGTACTAAGGGTGATGTTATGTAGATATGAAGCCCATATCTCAGATCACATTTGATCAGCGGTCATTCTAGCTTTTTCCTATCAGTTGTGACATCAAATTTTAGTAAAATTTCATCAAAATAACTCCAAAGCCATAAAGAAAAGAACATAATAATATGGCATTTGTTTCTATATTAACATTAAAATTTACAGTAATTAATGTTTACCTCTACTAAAGGTGTTTGAAATGGTGCATCCATATCGCCTTGTGAAAAAAATTAGTAAGTCTTATAAATTAGTAATGAAATTAAAGTAATAGACTTAACAAAAAAATATATTAATAATAAAGTAGATTGTATATGTAAATCATTTTTCTTAAGTTAAAAATTTAGTGTAACTAATGTGTATATCTAAAAAAATATTTGACATGTTCTACTTAATGTTTATATGTGCACATATGGTTTAGAAAGAAAAGTTTGGTCGTACAAGACCCCATCATAGTTGAAATTGATCCTACCTGGACATTTCATTGATCATCATGATCTTCATCCATGTCATCATCATCATCATCATCACCATCATCGTACTTGTCACTTTGATCATCGTCGTCACCACTACCATCTTCATCACCATCATCATTATCTTCATCACCATCATCATCATGACCATCATCGCCATGATCATCACCATGATCATGATTGTCATCAGCATCATCATCATCATTATCACCATTATCGTTAGCATGACCAAAATCATCACCATCTTCTTCATCTTCATCATTGGGTAACTGTTGTTCCTGATAATCATTTACTTCCTCTTCTGCTTCTTCAATTTCTTCTTCTTCGATCACATTATACTTTACCAGCCTTCCTCTTGGGTCATGTCTAACAACAAATGACCAACCTGGTTTGTGTGGAACACCAAAATAAAACACTTGCTCACATTGGCTTTGAAGAACATAAGGCTCATCTCCGATTGGCTCAAATGACCTTGCATTAATCATAGTAAATGCAATATCATGTTCAATAACAGTCCTATTAGGATCATTTCGATTCAGTCGTAACTTGAACCATTTGATGACAAATAGAACTATTTTGAATGAATTAAAGTCATACTCAAGTATAACATCCAAAATTCCATGGTATCAATTTTTAGATCGTTGAGGATGCATGTTAGTTCTAGATGAAATATTGGTGACCGTGAAGACAACACTTATCTTGGAATCACACATTTTTTTCATTTCATCTAACTTTTTTGTGTGGAATTTATAGCCATGGTATTACATAGCTTTGTGGTGTTTGACCTACAATTATTCAAACATGTCAAGATTATTTGCATCAATCTGTGAGTTGATATTAAACTTATGTGTGATGATTAGTAATCTTATGAGTACCTTTGTATCTTTTAAGCCATATATTAGATCAAGTACCATTTGTGTAACATTGGGATCTCCATTACGATGAGCTTCTTTAACCAATGATACAACACCATCCCATGTTAATGAGCGACCATTTTCTTGAGACTATTCAATCCATACCATCATCCAATCAAAGATTGTTTTTAATATTCAAGTGTAGTGCATCCCACTCATGACCAACTATAAAGAAGACAATTACACCAGTTAGAAACAACTTATATATATTGATGATGGATAATAATTATTAAACTACAAAAAAAAAAAAAAAAACTTATAATTACCTTGCACCCTCCTCAATCTACCTTTCCCTGTCAAGTACTCCCCTTTGAATTTGTCATTAGAGTTGGGATCCCAAATGCGATCTACATGGATATTTGCTGCAAACTTTGGAAGATATTCAGTAATGTACACCATGGTCTAGTATATCATATATCCCTCTATCATAGAACCCTCAGGATGTGCTCTTTGTCAAACCAAGCCCTTCATAAATTTCAAGTGTCTCTCAACCATCCACATTGATCTAGCTTGTACAGGTCCACACAATTCAATCTCCTCAACTTGATGTATGAGGTAGTGTTCTTGAGCATTGAAAAATGTTGGAGGAAAACACTTTTTCATTTCACACATAAGCTGTAGAATTTTTCTCTTCCAATATTTTATATCTTTTTTGTCAATTTCTTTAGATGATAACTACCTAAAAGAGATTCAACACGCAAAACCACATAAATGAGATTTCAAATAAAATTATACAATAGATTTCAGATAAAAAGCTACAAATCTAAGAAAAAACACTTCTAACCTCGTGTATTTTCCAAGATCATATATAACATGTTTAATACTGTTGTCAAACTGTTGTGGAAGGGATAGAGGTAGGATGAACTGCAATCATTAAAAATGATCATTTCAATATATTATTAAATATTGTAATAGGTAGTACATTCAATCTTACAAATATACTATAAATAGAGAACATGACTTATCTTGACGAAGGTATGCTAATCATGTGTTTTCAACCCTGGCACAAACTCACCTTTCTTTGATAGAAGAGTGCTTATATTTGCAGAAAATCCTGTTGGAAATTTTGTATTTTTTATAACTTCTTTTAATGCATCACTTTGTTGCTCCATTAATAACCAAGGAAGGGCACTTGTATTTATGTAGTCTCCATTGCTATTTGATTCAATGGAAGTTTTTAGTGCATGATTGGATTCATGCATGTTAGTACAGATTTTGGCAATTTGTTCTCTATCATGCTTTCCATCCAACATTTTCCATAATGTCTCTATTACATTCTTTCCAATATGCATAGCATCAAACAAATGCGCAATTGGGAGATCCTTGTAGTATGGTAACCTACTAAATTGAGTAGGATAACTTTTCATTCCTCTAGGAAGTTGGCCATTAATGCCTTGACAACCTTCATAAGAATCAATTACAACATTAGTAAATATAAGACAATATCAAAATACAAATTTTAAACTTCAGACGACAAATTGGATATTACCTCGACAATTTAGTCGATCATATTCCAACTTCCATAAATGAGGTGTCATTCTTCGTGGCCTTGATGATGTCTCTTCTTTCCCATTGAAAAGATGTTTTTTGACAATTTGATACTTATGATTATTGTGGAGAAAGTGTCTAAACTTATCGAACACCTGCTTTCTTAAAGTTCTCGAATGACGAGATTCCATCTTCGGACCACAAACTGGACATGCAAATTTTCCCTTTTTTTAAAGACCTAAAAGATCATGTAGAAGTGGATCATGTAAAATTATCATGCATAACTTAAACATTTGATAGTAATGTGTAAGCACTACAATAGACCAAAAATATGTGATATTAACAATATAACATATCACAAAAATGAGTTAGCCCAGGGGCATCATGTATTGTCCATACAAGCATTGCATGGAATTGAAATTTTCGATGTCCTATCAGTCTAGAGATGTCATACATAGTGATGCCATTCCATAACTTCAATAACTCATCAATTAGGGGCTCAATATACACGTTCATATCTTTAACTTGGTATTTACCTAGCAATTGAATGAACATAAACATTACATTATTATTATGACCACTTTCATGCACTATTTATAAATTAATTTAGATAACTATAAAATGAAAAAAATACCTAGCACAATCATTGACAACATTATGTGCTCCCTCTTTATGGACATCTAAGGAGGAATGTTATTATTAATAACAAAAATAGGCCACACTGAGTAAACAAATCTCATATCTCCATATGGATTGACACCATCCGCCATCAATGAAAGCTTTAGATTACGAGGTTATTCTTTAAAGTGTGACCATGTTTCTTCTATGTCTTTAAATGTAGAACCATCAGAAGGCATTTGCATAATGTCATCCTAACTTCTATTGCATGCATGGTAATCCATAAATTGTGCCAAGCTAGCGCACCTGAATAACTGTTGAAGACATGGAATAATGGGAATGTACCAAAGAACCTTGTAAGGCACTTTTTTTGTTATTTGATCTGACTGATATCTACTACTATGAAAATCAGGGCATTCTGTTGCAAATTCATGTTGTTTATGATATAAAATGTGATCATTGGGACATGCATGTATTGTTTGATACTTCATTCCAATCTGATCCATAATGTTAGATAATTCTCGGTACGAACGAGGCAAAATGTTTGATGGTGGTAACAAAAACTCACTAATCAACCTACAACAACAAATATGCATTGTTAATATAATGAATAGTAATTGTATGCTAACATTGAAGATGACAAAAATGACATACCTTAGCATACGTGACATTGCTACATTGGATATACCATTCATAATCTTTAAGTTCACCAACAACACTAGAGCCAAGAGTAGAGTTGTTTGGGAGCCTTCGTATAAGGGCTTGTGTGCCTTTTCAAGTAAAGGTATATCAAGACCATCTTCATCATCATTATTAGATTCGCTAGTACCATCATTGTGAGCCTCTTCATCACTTGCCCCAATACCATTTTCTTCAATCATGTCCTTTGGCACATTATTATCTTCTTCCATGAGAGTGTTATCCTCAGCTTGGATATTCACACCTCCATCTTCCTCTAGTAGGAAATCCACATTCATTAATGGACAAAAATCATGGCCCCCTTCAACATGACCATGTTTCCTACAATGACTCTGGGCTGTTGTGATCAGAATTCTTTGAGTCTTTAAGCCTTTACACTTTTTGAAAGGACAATAACATTTATTAGGTTGTCTTCGAAACTGAGCCCACAATGTAACCATTGTCTCATTATTTTTTTCAACATTCATATTGTCAGGCATGGTATTTCTTCACAGGAAAATATATCTACAAATAAATTGGACATGTTCTGATTAATGTTTATATCTACACATATGGTTTTTCTTGATTAATGTTTTCAAATGTAACTAAAATGATCCTATAATTTCTAGAAGGTGTATATGTTTGCAAAATGTGGATTTATAGACAATGTATGTTAATTATTTACAAAATTCCTCAAAGAGAAGTCACAAGGTGAAAGTTACTTAGGTGCTAATAGCAGCACACCTTCACTAATCCTGATAGCAATGAGTAATGTGATCGATGCATCAACTAATAAAGATGACTAAAAGATCAAAACATATTAGTGCTTCTTCTTCCTTGTATTGTGTATGTTAACCCTCAATTTTATGCATTCAGGTGGATTACTCTGCTTTTCACACAAGAGTTTAGATTCCCTAATGTTCTAAGGATTTGGGACTCACTTCTAAGAAATCCTTATGGGCCGATGGTATGTTTCTATCTTCCATCTGAAAGAGAGAATCTTCTATTAATGAGAGTTGTCAAATAGGTCTGAGATTATTTTTATAGAGAGAATAGCCCAATCCAAAACAAAAATACGTTCTAATAGAAAAATCATATGATTGTTTAATGAATAAACTTGTTTTTTCTTTACCAAATGGAAAATAAATTTCTTTTCTTGAGTCTCATCACTGAAAAGGATCATAGGTCAGGCATTTTACTCATCAAGGTTCAATTATCCAGTTTTTATATAGCATGATGCTTAGAAAATAAACTGATGTGATTTTATGAAGATAAATCTAGTCCAATTGCATTGATTGAATACTTAAGGCATGCAATAGTCATTATTATATATGAAATTTATCAAAATTTAGGTCATAAAAGAAGGAAATCTACGTAAGATATTTTAGTAATACTTTTAGTTTTTAACTAATCTAAGAGGCTTAGATGTATCTTCCTTCAAATTTTGGGTTCTCCTTTGACCCTTATTGGGTTGTTTTAACAATTAATATATTACACATAGAATGCCAAAATATTACCAAGACCTCTCTACAAATTTGTTTTGGATTGAGACCTCACATGTTTGAAAATTCCATAAACTAAGGAATGAAGCACATTGTGAATCTTGAATAGAACAAAATCAAATGGGTATATGAAACTTCAATAGAACAAAATGTAGCTTTGTTTCCACCATACCAATTCATGTAAAGCAAGAATACTGATGTTTCAGTAGTTGAAAGTTATGCAGCTATCTAGAATCCAAATATGTTATGTGCAACATCACTTTGCAGACTTGCAATGAGGATCAAATAAAAGAGAAAAATGGAACTTTCTTAGCAGATGTATTAAGATATATTTGATCTATAGAATTGAATTTAGCATCTTATAATTATGACTATATTCATGTTAAGCCATGACATTGTGATTCTGTACGCTACTGAAAGCTCTCTTGATTTAGCCTTCCCTTGGTAAATAGATGAACATATCAATTGGAAAAATAGCTAAAATGTGATAAGTGTTTCATTTTCAATCTGGAAATTCAGATAATTTCTAATTCAAACTGACCCAAGAAACTTCTTATTGAACCAGACACATTGGTACTATTTTATGTTTAAAATTCTCTTCTATCAATTCAAAAATGAAAAATAGATTTTAGCATTTATTAGATCCCTATGATTGAATCTATAGTTATCTAGAATGTGGCCAATTAGCCATAGCTCATGAAAAACATTTATTTAACTGTACTACTTGGTGTTGCTAGAGTTTATAATTGTATCCAAGGTGATGGTTATAACCTGAAGATATTTTGGGTATAAACATAGTAAGCTGCTTAATTTTAAGGATTCAATTTTTTATGAGTTCCATGATGCTGAGAATGGTAGGACCTTGTTAATAACTTGGTTGATATCTACAATTCAAAAGTAGCTTCTTCTATGAAAGGAGCAATTTTTTAAAGAAATGATTCATCTTTTATCCATAGGATTTTAAATATATCCAAGGATCGCTATAAAGCTTCTATGCTGGAAAGTAAAGATAGTCAAGAGAAGTTTCATGCCTATCTTATAAAAACAAAGGTCATGATAGATTAACAAAGGAAGGCAAACATATATAGTGGTAGAACCACTACACTTTAAAACAATATGTGATTTTAATAAGGAATACTCCAGTGCTACACTTAAAACTAGATCTTAGGTTGTCTGAAATGGTAGTTTGAAGGAAAAATAGGTCATAGATTAGGTCTATACATAAAACAAAGTAGGTTAATTTTTAAAGGAAAAGATAAAATAGAAGTGAGTTAAGTAACAACTATCAACTACTAATTGCTGAAGATAATGTTCACCAAATCCTAACACATTGAATCACATGCTTTTCTTTCATTAATGAAAACAACACAATTTTTCCTTTCTAAATTAGTATCCTTTCCTAAATTTGGATATCCTATAATTTTTTGTGAAGACAGAGTTAGTGCCCTTATAGGAACCAATGTGAGTTGCCATGATGTAGCCCACTTTGTCTAGAATAAAAGACAAAGCATTTGTGCTGCATCCAATTTGTGCTCGACTAATGAAATACACCTCTACCATGGATATAAAGCACAATGAGAATGAGAGAAATTCTATTACCTGTCACTTGAAAATAAAATCAGTTGAGGAGGCAAGGGTGCATGAGTTGTCAAAACTTCATGTGCTTCTCAAATAGTTTCTGTGGATAACAGGAAAATTCTTCACATAACCTCATACATTTTATTATTGAAACAAAATCAATATTTTGTTGATAGGAAATTTTTAGTAAAATGAAGTAGAGAAAAAGAAACACAGTTGCAGTACCACCCTTCTACCAAAAAAACACACCTAGTATACAATAATGGATAAGATCAAGACAAAAATAATATTGGTCCTTCTGTTGATATGCCTTTTGAAGGTTGAATAAGGTCTTGATTTTTCTAACACACTCTATTTTATCTACTATAATTTATTCTTTCAGCAAAATTACACTATGTGCTAGAATAGAAAGCCATGAAACAAAGATCAACAACCATTTGAGCATAGAAGGTGCCAATTTAATATACAAATATGTGCACTTGTAGTTTTAAACTTGAACCCCAAAAAGACACACACCTTTTAGTAATATTTTGTATGAAACCTTGTTGTTGATTTTGAATGTAAGACTTATAGCTACAACATCAGGACCATTTGCCTTTTTTGAGTTTTTAGAACTTGATTTAGTTGGAGCTGGAGAATCAGAAGTACCATCATTTGATACCTCCTCAATAATATAGTCTTGTAACATGAAGCATTCATTCAGTAAAAATTATTAGCAAGCTTAGCAAAGACATTAATTCATTAAAAAGTTTTTTGGTGCATGCTAGATAATCAAGAAAACCAAATACTTCATACAAAATTACACAATGGATAAACAGATAGAAATAATCAATCTCATTTTTTCGTTACTTGATTTAGAAGTTTAAAGGTTCCAATTACAAAACAATTTTTGTATCCTTCGGGGAACTTTTGAAAAATACCAAAAGCCTTTACAATCACAAGAGATCAACTTATAGTATGCTTAAATGTTAGTAAAGATCTGCATTGTAAAGTTTCCTGGAAGTGACTGGCACACATTACAATTACTATGCCACTTAGGCACCACGATATTGCCACATAGGCACTACGATAAACTTAACCATTTCTATTGGTTGGAGAGGCTATGGTGAATTAAAGTATATTTTTGTGAAGGAAGAAGGTATGCTCATCAAAACCTTATTAGAGTGGCTGGAAATATATTAGTAAAGTTTGCAATAAATCTTCATGTGATAATCTTTTCCATGAAGAGTCGGGCTGCTAATAACTTCATAGTCCACATGTTCATTTGATGGTATAAATAGCTATGTAGTTCATACTTCTAGCTATCTAAAGCTAGGCATTACTTTCTTATGTCAATCATATTGCCTGAATTGGGCATAGCAAGTTAGCAAGAACAAGGCACGTCAAACTCCTTTAAGAGCACTCAAAAGTCTTGGCACTAATTGGTGGATACTCGCTGTAACAACTTGGTCATCCATTGCTATCTAGGATCTTAGTCATCCATTACTATTTTTTGAAAGATATTGGCGAATATTGTAGTTTGAGGTGCACCAATATGAGGAATTAGAAGATAAGGAATCATATTAAGAAGTCAAATGATATGAAGGTATCATGTCGATACTAATGATAAATGAATTCAATCAAATAAAACATATTCATATGGTATTATTGACTAAGACCACTCTTAAAGAGGAGAGATCCACTTTTAGAGTAGGCCTCCCACTCCCAAACCCTGTCTTCAGTTCCAAATCTTCATGTTTGAAAGCTATTGTTTAAGAACTTAATCATATTTGAAACATATGGTAAACATAAATCTTCAGCAAAGATGTATCCAAAGTTCTATTACAAATTACAACAATGACAAAATGATCCTACTTTAATCTATTGGGAACATTATATTTCTAATGGAATGGTATTTATATTAGTAAAGATAGCCTAAATGTTGTTTGGATTGAACACTAGAATCTTGGCTCTCCAAAGGAAAAAAAAACAAAATACCATCTATTTTTGAGTTCATAAATTTTTCAAGTAGGAAGGATAAGGCAAAGAATGTCCAAAAGAGTACACAACATTATAAAGTATGACTAAGGTGACTGATTATAAATTTCTCCTGGTTAATAAAAGATGATAGAAATATTATATTTAAAGATTTATGTCAATGGTTGTTGTAGCTAGAATTAAGCTAAGAAATAATGGTGGACAAAATTTATGTATGGAAGACATTGAATAGAAGATCAATGAAGGCTTTGGTGATGACTTGAAATTCTTTCAACAGATACTCCACTTGCTCTTTACAAGTGAAGAGAGTAAAATTCAATTAGAAAGCCACATGTATTGCTTATCCAAACTAGATATATACATATAATAGAGCTTTTACATATCGCTCTCAAATTTGCATTCAAAACAATAGTCATGAACTATTTCAATGTACATTTTGCAAAAATCAATTACATATAGGAACAGTGTAGTATAGTTGTACCAACCACCACTAGAATGAAATCAAAACTAATTTGGTAAACAGAGAATAATGCAAATTAGTACATCAATTATAACACACAAAAAGCAGTTAAAACATATTTTGACTTTCAAAAGTAGATTGGGAGCTTTTTAGACACATTTCATATCACTTATTCTACTCTTTCAATTCCCAATATAGAAAACAGTTGAATGCATAGGATATTTTGGAATCCAGATTGGTAATACATTCAGAAATGGAGAAATTTGAAACAAAATTTTTGACTATCAAACAAAGTAACAATAAAAGATTCATCAGCAACTTATACCTCCAAATTGATGACTCCTCTAAAATGCCTTTCTTCTGGTTTTTTGGTGTAACCAAGCTACGAGAAGATCAAACCCAATTCATTAAGATGTATAACTTCAACTGAACAAATTACAATTCTATTGTACACATCAAATGCAACAAACCTTTCTAGATTTCTCATTCAAAACAAACCACTGCCGACTCCAACCATTTGTTTTTGCACTTTTCTTCAGCAAATACCCTGACATTATCAATCAATCTTATTTAAAACCTCATATAAAATTCAAGAGTAGATTACCACAGTGATGGGCAATTTATTTTGATTCATACAATTGTACATAAATTTATACTTCTATAAAGAATCCAAGCCCCAGCATACCAAAACTACATTACTAAAAGTAATTTTCAAAAAACACATAAAAATATCAGAACTTTGATGCTTTATAATGTTTCTAGACTACTTATAATCCAATGCATCTCTTGTTTGCATCATAAATGCAGAACCAAAATTCAAAAAACTAGAATATTCTAAAAGCAAGCTTTACTCTGATTTGGTTTTCAATCAACTATTTCCTTGTAATTCAACTTTTTTTTTGATTGCATGTCTAATCAAAGGTTAAGTTAGATAATTTATGTCAAACCCTAGAGTGCAGAATCTACATACCATATGCTGAAGTTTAACATAAATGAATAGAAAAATATTACATTGTGGCTATCAATGACCAAGAAATAAATTTGAAATAACAAGGAGCTACTAGATATGGATTCTTCAAAAATGATAAAACAAATTTTTCAGCTAGGCATTGGCCTACAATGTGAGTTATTAGCACGTCTCACACACGTCTCAATTTGAACGTGCCAGCTAGTGGGTTACACTATTAAGAATTAGTGAGAATGAAACCTAATAAGTAATAATGTTGTGCATATGAATATGACTTATCAACCAACAGAAAAATGTTATTAATGAATATATTCATCATAAGGTTAACCATTAAAAGAGATGGCAGAGTCCTCCAGGTGGAAAAAGGATATTAATTCTAAATCAGTTGAACATATCAAAAACATTGGACCTTTTAAATGTTATTTAGAGTACACATGGATTGCCAAGCTAGAATTTATTCTTGAGCATGATCATAGCGAAAAAATCCAAGAGTATAAAAAAATTGTAGGTCAAGACATAAACATTTCCCCTTTAGACTTCTACCTATTAGATTAGTAATATCTTACATTTTTACCTTAATAAAAGCAATCGTTTGGTCGTGCCACAAAACAAAAAAGAACAAAATGTGAATAATATATGAGCTAAATGGAAAGAAATCCCCTTGAAACCTCCATTTTCAAAATTGGGGTCCATATAAACAATTAATCTTTGCATTTTACCATAATAAAACTAAACAATTATAATGACATTTATTTACAAACCTAAAAGAGAATGGTGAGCCGAGCCAATGGAGCAGTACAGGTTTTGCTCATAGCACCAACCACCCCTCTTGCTAGAAGCTGTAATATCATCCCAATGTGTAAATGTTGTACAGAATGTTGCATATACTTTTTCACCCCTCTATCCACCCCACCATGCTAGAATTTTTCTGCACTATTTAGTGACCTAGTTGATCCTGTCATTAACTACGTCTTGTGAGGAGAAGTAAACCCTGCCTCCAGCTAAAAATTTTTTAGCCCTAATTCATTGAAAGAGTAGAAACCCCAGAATCAAACATGAGCTACCAATTCATATCTACTTATCTAAATTAGAAATAATGAAACATGGAAAGAGAATTCCAATCAAATGCTCCCAATCAGTGCATCTTCAAATAAACCCGCACACACCAAAATCATAGAAGTTATAAGAAATGTTTCTCATTTTTAATGGTTGGTCAAAATTTTGACCAACACGGGGCCTACATGTAAAAAAATGATATTTTTGCCTTTAACATTTTGACCAACCTAAACTTGTTTTAGGACAAGGTCTAGATAGAAGCCAACTACCTTCACCTCTTGAATCATAAGAAAATCAACCTCTTTTGTGGATCTCAATAGTCTCTTAACTATATAATTATTTTCATGGGAGTCAATACCACTTACATTCCATGAAATATATTTCTTGTAGCTCATTGATTACCCCTTTATCTAACATCCAACAAAGCTTGATTGATCTTCAAGAAGTTAGGTAGGTAAACCTCACAAGGTTCAATCTTTGTTTTGGGGGGTTCCCACTAGGGGGACTGCCCCTCTTTTTTTTAATAACTGGATCTTCATTTTCAATGTAATCCTTAGGCTTGCTAGATCCCCTAGATCTCCTCTTATGAGGACTACTCTATGCAACAAATAAAAAACCTTCTACCTCACCCCAGATCCTTCCATCTGCATATTAGAGTCATTGTCCCTCTATCCATAGACACCTCTCTCCTCATTTACTAGAATCATTGCCTCTTCCTCAATCATCTTCATTACAAAAGGGAGAGTTAGTGTGGGGCCCCTCTTAGGTAGATATTCTAAAATGTTAGGCAGAGAGGCAAGGGTGGAGGAGCTAGAATAAAAGTGACTTCAAAGCTAGAGAGTTTGTTATCTTGTTAAGTATCATAGATAACTTTTAGCCCATTAGGCTGATCTAGACTAAAATTCTTCCCTCCCTCTAGTTTCTCTATATCATAGGGTAGCTCCATCTCCACCTTCTCTACTAAGGAGGGTGAGGGAGAGGTAGAATCAAGGTTAGAGTTAATAGGGGTGTCTTGCCTAGAGTCCAAAATAGAGTGATTTCTCCTCATGTAGGGTTTTATTTTAATGGCCTCCTCTTTGTTTTTTATTTTCTCTATCATAATTTTTTGGGCTTTTATCCTTCCATGCCTAGGTTTTTCCTTATTTCTAGATAGACCAAAACCAATAATTTGAATGTTAGGTAAGGAATCAAATATCTTGGGGTGAGGTCTCCAATCTTAAGAGGAGGTGTCATTTTGTCAAAAGAATCTTTGAACTAGTCCAGAGGTTTTTTGATGTTTTGATTAGATTCCATATGAGTGCTTGGGGGTGTGAGTATATGAACATGATTCTTGATCCTATCCATAAAAATTCTAGGTTTAAAAAAAGGGTCAAAAATAATTGGTTCTTTAGGATTCATGCAAGGGGAAGGGCCAAAATCATTTTTAATCATGGGTCAATTTCAGCATTGGTGATCCTCCCTCGTGCACAAAAAACATGCATGAGGGCCTCCTAGGGAATTGATAGGGCATCAAATTGTGGACTCATCAAGGTCAAACTAGATATTTTGTGGCATAGGTGAATTAGCATTTAGAGCTATCAAAACCTAGGCATCAGTGTTAGGAATCATCATTTTAGATCTATCAAGCTTCAAAACTTCTCCAAGAGGCATGAGGGATTGTAGGATAAAGTTCCATAAGAAGGGTGGGAGATTATTAATTGTAATCCATCTAGGGAAGTAATCAAAATATTGTCTTTACTAGTAGCCTCCTTTGACCAAGGAATTGACCTAAAATTATAGTTGCCCACTTTCTAGAAGCATCTCTTTGTGATCAATTTTTGGGATTTCGCATCACAAAAAATGATAATAAATAAACTATTTTGTGTCATCCTAGTGTATGAATAAAAGAGTCCAAATTTTCCTTCTCATATTATATTCAACCAATTAGTTAAGAATTATGGGATGGAAAGGAATAGACATCATCAACATAAAATAATAGAGCACAATTACATAGTTTGATTTACTCATGTTTAATAGAAACAAACATAAGGGAATTAGGGCATACAACAAAATCTACTAGCAAGGGTTCCTTACCGCTATTACCTTCTTCCACAATAATGACCAATTGAGAGCACTCCTTTTTGATGAACCAAGCTCCCTTTGAGAGTACTAGGGTCCCCTCAATAGCTTGTTTGAATGTCCTAATTGTTGACACAACAATATGTACTCTAAGAATATATCTTTTCCAATTCCTAATAAATAATTTGAACTACCGAGTTTACTCTATGGTTAAACCCACTCTGCTTGGAACCCTATTTGCAAAAACTTTACCAAGTGTCGTGACTTATGAACCATTCATTAGAAATCCCTTTAAGCTCATTAATTGATAAGTATGATATATTTTTCCACAACAAGTCAAATTGTGATATTGATATCAGGATTTAATTGTATTTTTGAGTCAAAATCATTGATCCATATTTCACGAGTAGTGGTTCACTAAACCCATCTCTCATGAGAATGAATGGAACACTTAGCACTCAATGGATCTAGGTGATACTCACAGAGGTGAAGCACCAAGACTTCCTAGGAGGTCACCCAACCTAGTATTACTCCAGCTCTAGCGCACTTAGCTATGGAATTTCCTCCATGGTTAAACCCACTCTACTTGTGACCCCATTTGCAAAATCTTCACCAAGTGGTGGACCTTATGAACTATTCATTAGAAAGCCCCTTAAGTTCATCAATTGATAAGTAGGAGATATTTTCCCACAACAAGTCAAATTGTGATATCACTATCAAGATTTAACTGTGTGAGTTTTGAGTCAAACTCATTGACCCATATTTGATGAGTACTGGTTCACCAAACCCATCTCTCATGAGAATAAATGGAACACTTAGCACTTATTGAATCTAGGTGATGCTCACAGAGGTGAAGAACTGGGACTTCTCAAGAGGTCACCTATCCCAGTACTATTATAGCTCGAGCGCGCTTAACTACAAAGTTTCCTCTAGTTAAACCCACTTTGCTTGCAACCCCATTTGCAAAATCTTCACCAAATATTGTGCCTTATGAACCATTCATTAGAAAGCCACTTAAGCTCATCAATTGATGAGTAGGAGATAATTTTCTACAACAAGTCAAACAAAGGCAAGATACTCCTACAATGTATGCATAAACTCACAAGAGCAAACAATGCTCAAGATGGGGCGATAACATAAAGAAATAATTTCTCAAAGATTGTTTACTTAAAATCTAAGTTACTAGCCTTTGTAGTGGTTTGGGTTCAGGTTCATAGGTCTAGTTTGAGGAGTTTATAAAAAAGAATCTGGTGTTGCGTTCGTCAATACAAAAACATATAAAATAAAAAATATGTATATTTGCAATAGTATTTCAGTTCAAGATACTAATGATATATTAGTGAAACTCAAATGTTATAATATATATTAAAATTAAATAATAATAATGTCAATTTTCAATAGTGCTTCATCATTTAAAAAATAATAATTTGGGACTTACAAAATATCATCACCATCGATATTAGATGATATAGGTAGTGGTAAATTAGAAGAACCACAAATAGGGCTCCACTAGCATTGGCATTGGCACTAGCACTCCAATGCCCACAAATTTGCCCAAGGTCATCATCAACATCAAGTGTAGCAAAGTGGGAAGTGGAAGATCCAAGTCAATATGTTATGGGCTTATTATCTCAGTCTCTTGTGTCCCCTCTTAGCCACTTTGTTTAAGGAGCAGTAGATTTTAATGCACGTAAACCAAGTCCTTTTCCTTTTTTTAGTGTAGCCAATTGCACTTTACTAAGCAGATCCAGGAGTGTGTGATCTAATTCCTTACAAGTGTAGATGAACTAGCAAGCTATTGTGACAAAATATAAGGGTTAAGAATTTTGAAAAAAAAACTATGATATTGCTATCAGGAAACTTTGTAGTTAAGTGTGCTCAAGCTGTAGTATTAGGATGGGTGACCTCCCATGAAATCCCAGTGCTCCACCTCTGTGAGCATCACCTAAATCCAATGAGTGCTAAGTGTTCCAATCATTCTCTGAGAGATGGGTTTAGTGAACTACTACTCATGAAATATGGGTCAATGAGTTTGACTCAAAAATCACATAGTTAAATACTGATAGCAATATCACAATGTGACTTGCTGTGGAAAAATATCTCCTACTTATTAATTGATGAGCTTAAGGGGCTTTCTAATGAATGGTTCATAAGGCACAACACTTGGTGAAGGTTTTGCAAATGGAGTTGCAAGCAGAGCGGGTTTAGCCATGGAGGAAACTATGTAGTTAAGCATGCTAGAGCTAGAGTAGTACTGGGATGGATGACCTCTTGAGAAGTCTTGGTGCTTCACCTCTGTGAGCATCACCTAGATCGAATGAGTGATAATTGTTCCATTCATTCTCATGAAAGATGGGTTCCATTCATTTCATTAAATATGTATCGACGAGTTTGACTCAAAAATCACACAGTTAAATCCTGATAGCAATATCACAATTTGACTTGCTGTGTTAAAATATCTCCTACATATGGATTGTATCTTATCAATCACTATTTCAGACATAGATTATACATTTTATAAATGCTAACTATTTATGAATAGGAATTTATGGATTGTAGCAGCAGTTGCAGAAGAACAGTCTTGGTTTATTTCATTATAAAAATATCTCTTCTTTAGTTGGGTCATAATATTCATCTAGCAACCTGTGGTCATTTTTCCTGTCGACATTTTCAATAGTAGAACAAAATCATGCAAAATCTTTGTGTAAGTCACTTGACCTGATTTGAATGAAGTTCTTATCTAGTTGATCAGATTATTGTGTATTGTTTTTCAATTGATTCTAAGTCATTTTTCTACTTTTTGTTATTGAAGAGTCATTTCATAATTCGATTCATCCTCACTGTGATCACTGTCGATGTATTGGTAAGAATCGCCAAATTATTATTATTTATGGATAAGAAGTATTTAATGGTCATTCCTTGATTGTAGAGTTAATGATGACATTTTCATTTTGTTTTTAAGTTTAGAAATTTGACATTAAGAAGTTTTGAGACCCCAACTGAGACCCCCAAATCACCTTGCCAACTCATGAGGGTCACTGTTTAAAAGGCACTTAATTAGTTTGGAAATAGTCAATTCATTTAAGTAGTAGCTATTTGACTTTTTTAATTGGTCTTAAACCATAACAGAAGTAGATTGATGACTATATGAGTCTTACTCATTTCACTGTTAGTTGGATTTGCTTTAGTATTGCTGATGTAACAAACTCGAGTAGTTGAACTTAGCAACTCTAAAAGCATGTGTAGTAGGTTAAGATATGGGCAACCTTAACTTGTAGGTTGATGTACGGTAGTAGTTTCAATATTGTTCCAGCAATAGATGTTAATCTTGCAAAATAAATACTGGATCAGATTTGAGTTGCACCTTGGATTTTAGGCATATTGCATGTATTATGAGTTAAGTTGAATTTACAATATCTAGTTTTGTACAAAAAAAATAATGTATATTGTGATGTAAACATAGATAGTCTATTCTAGTTATTGTTTTGTACAATTTCAGTTAAAGACACACAAGTCAACAAACTTCTTGTTGATGTACTTTGTTGGATTAAGTGAAAAGTTAATAATCAATTGTATTTGTCAACTTTTAATAAAGAAATGAAGCAATGGTTGGACTGCATTTAATATGACTATTTTCTTTCATTTATTGATGATTTTTTCCCATCATTTATTGATAGCATTTTTATGAATTTTCTCTGTCATTGGTTAAAACTAAGGACGAAAGACGTAGAATACATATAATTTTTTTTTGATTTAAGTACAACATAATCCTAATCAATAGCATCACTCTTGTAGTCTTCCCTACCTCACCCACCATGATAGTTTGAAAAGTGGTCTACAAGTTGGAATACATATAAAGTTCAGGTTATGGCTGTCAATAAATTGCATGAGGAAGTAGATTCTTTTTCTTGTTTTGTAGAGTTACTGAGTAATTTTTTTGACCATTTTTCCTAGAAACTAGACAATAGTATTGTAGGCATCCATTGTACAATGGTACAAATGACAAAAAATTTTAAGACACATGATGAAGAGTTATGGTGCCATCTTGATGCTACAACCAAGGTATGGATTTAACAAATCATAAGAACACTAAGTAAAATTTAACTAGTTAACATGAAAGTAGGCCTTAATGTGCTCAAAAGTATACAAATGTAAGGTGTAGATACAAGTTTAAAAGCAATATGAGGGGCTTTCAAACAACAATTATATGATAGAATAAAGTTATACAGTAACTAGGCTAGCTAAAAATTCAACAAACATTTTTGCCTAAATAGAGAGATCAAACAGATTCAAAACAATAGAGAGTGATTAATCAAATGTCAATCTATAAAAAAAAACTTCAACTTGCCTTTGTAATGCTAGGAAGGAGACTCTTCAATGTTTCCAGGTGTTATTTAATCCTTTCACGCCGCCTTCTTTCTGAAATCTCTTTCAGTGTCAACTTTGAAGCATTCATGAGCTCTCCTCTGCTACAATCAAGCACCAAAGAACCCAAGATGTCAAACCCTATTGGTGCTGAAGCTATAAAACCCTTTTGGCACGTACTCCTGGCCACAAAATGTAGTTTAGAAAATGGTTGAGTGCACAAGCTATCTTTCAGGTCACGTAACAATGAAATTAGGCCAGCAAACAACGCTTTTTTCAATTTTGACATAGTGTGAGTCCGTGTTGGTCAAAATTTTGACCAACATGGGCTTGTATTTAACAAAAAGTATATTTTGCCTTGCACATTTTGACCAAATTGACCCCAATTTATTAGATTATCAAAAATTTTGGTCAAAAATTGGGGTCAAATGTACTAGTGAAAAGGTAAGTGGGTTCTAGATTGGCATACTATTATTGATAGATTCTCTGATAGTGATAGAGGTGGGTTAGTTTTGCAAGCACTGTCAAATCTTAAAAAATCAATGCTTCTCACTATGTCACTATGGAAAGATGCATAGAAGTTAGTCTTAGCAAAAAAATGACTAGATTGGACCCACAATTTGTGCACAAAACATCTCAAGATGATAATAGAAATAATCTAACCATTGTGGGAAAGAGTTAATTAGTGGAATTCAACCTAGCGGATATTTTCCCATGAAGTACTCTATTGATAACTTCCCAAAACTTAAAGGAGAATAGGAAAGTAAGTATGGGAAGATAGGAAGTTACTATTGGACCAATGGAAAAATGAAAAGACCTTGAGATATCTATTAAAACCATGCATTTAATGTTTCAATGGATCTTTCCTTTAATTCATTTGTGTGGCATGAATTCTGAAGATTAATAGATAAATTGAGACTCCCATATATAGGGCAATATGAATAGTTTAACAAACTACCTCTCTTTTTCTTGAATTGTTATTCTGTTAATGTGCATAACTTTTTCAAAAGGCTAGTATCTATTGCATTAGATATTTCTTTTAGTTTCTTAATTCAAATTTATTTTCAAAAGAATGGCAACTAGATTTGTGGATTTCAATGGATTGAATGGGATCCAGTCCCAACTATAGAACTTCATAGATACATCCCTTCATTTTTATGACATGAAGGATTTCCAAAGGAGAGTGAGGTTAGAGCTGATCCATTCCACTATTGAGAAGCTATGAGGATGTAGGTTGGTCAAGATAGCTAGTTTTCCAATTATGGTCGAAGACCCAGAGTTAATCTATGAATGTATAACTCGATACAACTTGGACATGAGGAAAATTGTGCTACTAGATGACATTGTGTTGATTTCCATAGACAAGAAAACTGTGGTGAATTGCCTTCAAGTTTTGGAGTGAGAGGAATTCTTAGATTTGATAGTTGGGGGAGCCATTTCCAAGTTCTCCACCAAGAAGATGATATGGAGGAAGGAAATCATGTAGACATGGTTCCAAAAACTAGAGAATATGAAGAGTAAGGTTCTTAAGACTCTGTTTGGGACTAATCTCAAACTTGAGATTGTCGATATCTTGCTCCTCTTACATAGATTGAAAGGTGAGGTAGAAGCTTTAAATTTTGTTAAGCAATATTTTTTTCGGTGCAAGTCATCTACTTTGACACCCAATATATTGATTGGGCTCATGAGGTAAGTGATAGTCTATCCAATGCTCTTTGTGTTGCAAAATTCTACAATACATTCTATATGTCCTCTTTCCTCATTTACATGTTAGCTTCTCCACAATTATGGCCAGGCTTCCAATAGGTGGAAAATTTTCTTGATGATGTGAAATCCTATGAGTTTTATCCATGCTTACAATTGGAAAATAACTATGCAGAGTATGTGAAAGTTAATAATGCATTCACTATGAGAATTTTCAGGGAGCTACAGGGATGTCTAGAGAGGAGATTTAGCCTTGAAGCCATGGCATCCATTGGCTAATTTTGGAGTTACTTCATTCAATTCTCATCCTTTTCATATTTGCATCTTGCAACTTTTGATGGTTTTCCCTTGAAGCTATTGAGGTATCCTAGTGATATGATTGTGCTGATCAAGATAGTGTGAGAAGTAATCCAAGTAAATGTGCTAAGTGGGAATTTGAAGAAGAAAGAGTACAAATTTCCTATGAAGGTGGGAGCTTTTAGTTGTAAGACTCATTCTGATGCCAAGAATATGCTAAAGGTTTTTGAAATAAAGTATAAGTTGGAGATGTATGAAGTCTTGAGGCCCATGTTAGATCCAAATGGGTATGGAAAGGGATGTTTTGCAAATCAGAAGTGTCGTCAAGCACATCACCACCATTGAAGACTACTGGGCTGATTGCAAAGATGAGTTTGAGAGCCATGATCACGCTTTTTCCAAATTGATAGTTGATCAAGTGAGAATGTATAAAATCAATATCGATGTAGAAGGAATAGAAGATGATAGTCAAAACATGTATAGTAACACCCATCTAACTAAGCGAAAAGTAATTCTGATAAGCTTGGAACCTTATGAAGGTGCAGGAGAATAACTAGATATAATAATGCCTTAGATCATCAAAAGGACCAGAAAGTGGGTCAAATGGACCACAACCAAGAATAGTTAAAGCAAAAGTACCACCACTCAAGCTTCCCCAATAGTTGCACTGGCTTCTCCCTCCCAAGGTGGCACGTCAAGTGCAATTTTGGCCATTATCCAAGGTCCAAATCAACCATCAGGTGGAGGTGAACAACCTCCTGACAAAAACATTCCCTTAGATCAAAATTTCCAAGACGACTCCCTCCCAATAATTGAAACTCCATTAGAAGCCGAGAAGAAGGAGGTAGAGGAATCAAAAGATGGTGCAGTCACTCCTTTCCCCCACCTCATAGCAGCCTAGTTCCATCTGTAAGTGCTGCACTTCTCCTACCAAGTAGTCCTCAAGTGAAAGTAGTGGATCTAGGAGATGGAGGAAGCAGTGAGAATGAATCTACTAAGTTAGATGAGGCAATGAAGAAGACCTAAAAGGCAAAGAAAGGCCAAGATTCTTCAAAGCTTGTTTCACAAACTTTGAAGAATCCTTTCTCTTTGATTGTGAAAATAATTACCCTATCCAAGAGAAAGATGTTTAGCATAGACTCCCTCTAGACTACCTCCAAGGTGATAAGCACAGATTCATGGCTAGAGGACACCCTAGATATAAAGAGAAAGAGGAGATATTAAGGAGCTCCCAACAAGGATACTCTGTCTCTTTCTATATACTCTAGATTGGCATTGAGTAAGGTTAAAAGTAGAATACCTTCTCCATTCTCAAACAAGACCCTGAAATAGGGCATTCAATAATGGAGATCGAAAAGCCCACCAAAGAGGGAAGAATTGAAGATATGTCTACAGACAATTTTGCCTTGCACTCTGTAGATCTTGGGGAGGCCAGACATGACACCAAGGTTGGCTTATGGAAGTCAACAAATGAGATAATTGAAGGACAAATAGAAAGCCTTAAATTATCAAAGTTTAGGATGAAGGTGGAAATACAAGAACTAAATGGCTTCATTAGGCAATTGGTCACCCCATTGCAAGCATCCCCAAAATGCCTATTACTAGTGATCCTATTGCTACAGATGTTTAAGCACTCATCTCTTAGCTCCAAGAATATAAACACTTTGGACATGTCAATAAAGAGTGGAGTGGGAAAATCAAGTTGGAAGGACTTTCCATTATAGAGAAAATTTTCAATGCTATATTGAGGCTAGAGATAGAGAAGGATAAAATTTCAACAAATAGAGCCACTTGGCTACAAAAAAAACTAAGAGTGGAGATTTTATCTCTTTGCTAAAGATGATTATCCACACGTGAAAAGGAGGTTGTTGAGGCAAAGATTTTACATAAAGGAGATTAGCCCTTAGTTGAATGGCTTTAGAGTATGTAGTTCAAGTTTGAAATGATCATGGCGACAAAGGAAGGGATTAAAGAAACTGAAGCTAAAGTAAAGAAGGAGCAAGATAGAGATTATGAGCTCTTGAGAGGTTTGCATATAGACTTGTAGACTAGTGGGCAAGGAAAAGGAATCATTGGAGTAGCTATCATGTAGAAACATTTCTCCAACTTCATAGATAGTTTGACAGGGATATCTTCCAATCACCATAATAGAGTTTTTGAACTCCAAAAACTTGGTGGATGTGTACACATGGCCATGGAGGAAATACAAGACTAGTTAAGTGCTATCAAGGATTTGGCCTGAGAGCATTCTAAATGGCTCTTGAGATACACTAATGTACATGTCCATGGGCATGAGGAATTGATTCCAATCATTTTAGTTGTTAGGGCCTATATGATAAAATTAGAAAAGGGAAAGAAGGCAAAGTGATTCATATTCGGCCTCTTTTGTATTTTGATGTAATCATTGCAATGGAGAAACAGGTTCCTTTTCATTTGTCATTTTTGAAGAGATTAATTGATTAAACTTCCTTTGTAATGATCATCTCAGAATCCTATATGTATTGGAATGAAAAATTAATGAAAAGTTGGCTAATTCTTGGTGTGAGATACTTGATGTTGCAAAGCCAATTGAATGGTATTTTATATCAATTATTTTCTGTTCCATTCTTTTTTATGTTAGTTTTATATTTTCTCTTTCATCTAAATTGAAAAAGGGAATGAACAGAGCTTCATTACCCTATTTTGAGGTAGAGAACTGAATATGATAGTATTGTCATTGTAGGTTCAAAGAGAAATCCCTTTGTGTTTCCCTTCAATTTTGTTTTTCTTTCTCTGTAGTTAGTTTCCCACTAAATCATTTTAGTATTAGTTAGCATGCACTATTGAATCATTAAACCTTATGAGTTCGTAAGATGTGTGAATTCATAAAATTAATTAATCTTCTAAAATCATTTCTTGCCTAAGTTAGACCTTGTTTAGGCCTGGCTCAGTTTATCTCTCCTGTTCTTGGATTAAGAGCATACCCCACTTTAGGCTTAGAAACAAACATAATTCATTTAAAATCTACAATAGAGAGTTGTACCTAATAATTCAAAGGAAGGTTAGTCTTTTCAAAACTAACTTTCCAACTATTATAACTAGATATTATTCTTAAATTTAGGCATTTAAGAGTCAAATAAAAAATGACAATCTATTTACCAACAACAAGCATTGGTGCTTTGATACCAATTATTAGAATGTTTAGAATAATTGGGGAGGAAGGGGTGAATTAGTTATTCAAGGTCCTTTAGTACAACTTAAACAATCAAACATTTTATGCTCAACATTATCCTATTGTAACTCGTTCTCTTCTACATAATAAATAACAATATTAACTAGTAGTTTATTGTCCTAACATAACGGACATGCTAAATGTAAACATTTTAAATTGAAAACACCATAAAATATTCAACACAAGTTTGACATTACGATTTAACATGGGAACCTAGTTTGGGAAAAACCACCAACAACATGTCACCACTTTTTCACTCTTCTAAAGTGAGCCCTGTTAGGAGACAACCCTGTTAAAGATTACAATATACACTATTAAATGTGGCTTGTTTAGAAGATTTAATTTTCCCTATTAGGAGTGTCCTTGTCAGAGGACTTTAGAACACTCCATTAGAATGTCACCTAGTTAAAGGATTTACATAGACTTGTTAAGTCCTTCAATTATTGTTAGGTCAACCTTTAATTATAAGTATTTCAATACAAATTGTTTACAATGATTAGGGAAAAAATAGTAGGGTTTGATCTATGATTACAACTCACTCTATAGTTTTAGATCTCTATTTCTTTCATGTGTTGATTTTTTGATAAGCCTTCTTTATCACCTTTATCCTTAATTTTCTTGGAAACCCTTCAAGCATTCACCCTTTTCTTTACAACAAACTTAAGCCTTCTATTTAGATTCACTTATCAACCTCAACAATTTTGTTCCATCTTACTAGAAATACACACAACTTATTAGTTCTTATCTCTTCTTTATGTTTCACACTTCACACACTTCTCTCCCTTCTTGTACATACATTAAAATTTATCTTTGCACTTATTTAAATAGGTAATTCTAGTCCTTTTCCATTTTTGTGATCACCAAAGATCTTAGGGTTTACGATATGATCTAACAGATTCATCAGGTTCATTGTATATGTTCACCTTCCTTCTTTTCTAGAAACTTCTCATCAAATTTATTCATTAGGTATCTTATCTAATCCTCTCCTTGAATTTAATGGTCCAACTCATCAATCCTTATCTTTAATGTGCTTTCCATGTCCCAAGAAATCAACTAATTTGGCTAGAAATTAAGATTTCTCATACGCATTCAAAATACTATCACTCAGTCATTACTAAGTTTTGACACTCGCTCATTACTAAATTTCTCATTCACTATGGAGTTTCTATCTTAGTATCAACTTTGTCACTCAGCCAATAGTATGCTTGGTCAACACTAAATTTTCACAATAGTTACAATAGCTCAATTGACACTAGCATCACTCGGCATAAACTTCAAAGTTCATTGATCTTCTACTCTATTGCTTGATCAAGCTTATGCATTTTCCTAGTCTCATCACATGTCTTCATGATATAAACAATCAAATTATCTTGTCAAAGTCCAAATAGAAAAATATCCACTGCAACTTCCTTTTAATAACTCAACCTTTTCTCTAGGTGCTTTTGTTATGAGCAATTTCCCAAATCAATCAAATAGATATGACATTTAGATCAGATAGCAACATGTCTCATTAGTATATTTAACATCAATAACAATAGAACAATTGTTTTCAATTGTAGTTTCAAACATGTTCTTATCTAGATCATATCGAACATGATGGTGATTGATGAGGTTAAATATTGCCTCTATTTCATGATAATTTTTAAAGACTTTGTTAATACTTTGTTTCATTTCATCAAGACATTTGTGGACCTATGTTTACCTAAACCAATGATTGACTTATGGGTAGATAGTATGTCATCTTTTTCCAATATCGTATACATGATGTAGTATTTCATATAATTATCAAAATGTGTGTTCTTATATTTGAATTTAATTTGAAAATGCTTATTTTCAATTATCTCTATATTATAACTAACCTATTAGCAATGAAGCTGAAAGATGATTGGAAGAATTCAAAGATGAGTGCCAATAGCATTCAAGGAGAAAAGAATGTTGAGGTGTAGCCATGGTGGAGGAAATTCATAATGGTTCCAAAAGACATGACAATGAGTATGGAGGAGCTATCAAGACTTATTGCATTCTCTACATTTATTCCTATGGCGAGTGGATGTTTAGACTTTTTATTCTCGCCTTAAGCCATTATCTCTTCTTCCCGCCTTGAGTTGTTATTTTCCTTCTTTCTCTCCTATAGATTTATAGCTAGGTTATTTACTTTTTTGTTATAGGAATAAGAGTTGATCTCTTATACATAGGAATTAGACCAAGTGTGTTAGTTTAGTTAGAAGAAAAGAGTTTATGAGAACATATTGTTAACTTTTATAGTAAGTTATGTTTTTACAGTTCTACGTGTTATGTAATGAATTTTTGAAATATAATGAAATAGTTTTTGGCTTCTATCCTATGTTAGTAGTTTAGTTGAAGCCGACCAAAGGGGCCCACTTGGAAGGTGGATTAGATTAGGATAGAATAGATTTATTTCCAAGCATTCTTAGTATTTTAAGTAGAAGTTGTAAGTTCCTTCCTGTAGCATCACACTTCGTGAATGTTCCTGCAACATATGTGAGAATAGTTATAGTGGATGAACTGATATGGAATATGTGTTAGCCTTTCATTATATTTCCAATATTTGTAGAGTTAAGCGTGTTAGTTTCTTGCAGCAATAGTGTAAGTTCTTTTCCTTGCATTTTACTTTCCTACACCATAAGCTTAGTGACTCATTAAGAGACCTAGTGCACATACTATGCGAACCATTTCAAGTGTATGTCCCTAGGTTGACAAGATTAAATACACCTCATAGTGGAAAAAATAGTCCTTAGTTTGAATATATTATTCCTAAACATGGCCCAGAGCATGACTATGATACACCTATTGTGAGACAAACCATTTTTGGCACCGTTGTCAGGGATAGTGTCAAGTTAGGAGCATTTTTGAGTCATAGTTTTTTTAGAAATTTCTAGTTTTGAAGTTTCTTTCACTAAGTGTGAAAATTTTAATTGCATGCATCAAAGAGGAAGACGACGAGATGAATATGGTAGATTTCTTCGATGGGAGTCTGTTAATTTGAACAAAGAAATTGAAGAAAAAGAAGTTGAGTTGCCTTTTGAAGACGTAAGCCCTATTTTTCCCACAACATCATCATCAAGAACTAAACCAATAGATACAAGTGGTCTTCAACCTTTTACTAAAGTTTTGGCTATTTTTCTTGATAACACTACTCTAAATCCACTAGTTGTTAATCATCCAGTACCTAATGTCCCTTTTCAGAAGCAACTTGATAATCTAATACCTTCAGTCATGGCACAACCTACTTTTCCATTTCCTCTCTCAAGCCCTATAAATACTAATAATCTCAAGAATATACCTGCAGCTGCCCTTCCAAAGTTCTATGGCCTTGTAGCTTAAAACCCTAATACTTTCTTGTTTGAGTTTGACATACTTTGTCATAGTTTTGACTACAACAGTGATGACCATAAGCTTAAATTATTTCCAACAACATTGAAATAATCAACTCTACGATGGTTGATGGGCTTAGGAGCCAATGTAGCAAGAAATTGGGATGAAATGCAAACTCTATTTCTGGATAAGTACAAAGAGTATTGCAAAGAATCTAGTTCAAGAGGAGATGATATCTTTAGGATAGCTTAGAAGGAGAAGGAAACATTGGAAGACTATGTTTCACAATTCTTATATACATTGCAGAAGAACCCTTAGCATGTGTTATTCGAGGATTCACAAAAGCTTGTCTTTCTAAGAGGTGTGAATGATAACTAGCTAGAAGTGCTAGACCTAATGGCTAGTGGTGATATATATAAAGCTTCCTGCGAAGACCCCAAGAAGATCTGTCAGAACTATTCAAGGTCAACCATGAAGAATGGCTGAGGACCTCATTCCATAGTCACTAAAGGAATTAGTCAAGGTATTTCAAAGCTCGAGATATCTAACCTGTTGTCAAATTTCAAACAAGACATCATCAACGATGTTGCTACACATCTTGACACAATGACTACAAAGAAGAAGTATGAAAAAGCTGAATATTTCCCTCATTGTCAGAAGCAAAAGAAGGATTGCCAATGTAAACTAGTTGCAAGCATGGAGAACTAGCATCTTCCAATTGAGTACATCAAGATAGATGGAGATGATGAGCAAGTATTTTTTGTTGCTTAACGCTGACTATGGGCCCAAAATCAAGGTATTCCTTAGGACCCTTTGCAAAATTCAAATTCATATGGTGATTAATGGAAAAATTTTAATCCCCAAGGTCCTCCACAATACCAACCTAATTGGAATAATGCTAGGCAAAATAACCAGCAACAATCCCAATGGCCTCAGAATTCCCAACCACCCTAACCTAACCAATAGAGTAACCAATGGCAGAACCAATAGAACTACTAGCAAAACTAGTAGAACCAATGGCAACCACCCTAAGAGAATTGGAAGTTGGTAGTCTACAAACCAATGGAAGGGATCTCAATAGTGGCCTAACCAAAACACTAGTACTCCACAATTACCACCTCTAGTTCAACAACCTACTCTAATGCCACCACTTGCAAATCCTAGACCTCAAAAGTAGACATAGTTACCTGTACAACCTCAACCAAACCCAAATAGCCAACAACCACAACAACCCATGTATAGTGTTGATGCTCAACAATATCCTGTTTGTGCTTTAGGTGTTGTAGATATACATCTGAGATTTGGTACAACTTTACCAGCACCTAAACCACCTCTTATAATTGAAATACTAGACCCTCCTGTAGCATCAAAACCCTTAGTTGCTGAAACAGTTGACCCAACCAATGTTACCATGTCAACCCAAGCTCAACCAGTAGTGGAACCTCCTTTTCTAGAAAATTTTATACAAAGAAAAAATATACAAGAAGAGGAACAACCTTTTGATATTGTTGATCGATTGAAAAACATACATGTCCAAATACCCCTATTCCAAGCCATTAAGGATGCTTTAGTTTATGGAAAAGCCATTAGAGATGCTTGCCTAAGGAAGCCTGGAAGGAAGAAAAAGGACCCCACTATAGTCCATGTTGTGGGACAACTGGCTAACATCATATTAGAGAAATTGATCACACCAAAACATTCTGATCTAGGAAGTCCAGTAGTAAATGTCAATATAAGTGGTCAGTTTGTTAAAAATGCTTTAATAGATCTTGGAGCTGCTATAAATTTCATGACCAAGGACACTATGAAGAATTTGAAAATAGAAGGACTAAGGGCTACTCCAACAATTCTACAACTTGCAGACAGCTCTACTATCACCCCTGATGGGATGATAGAAAACATAGTTGTAACCTTAGATTCTCTAGAATATCTTGCAAACTTCATGATTTTATCCCCCAATATTAATCTATCTGGTTACCTTGTCATCCTAGGTCAACCATGGTTAGCCACAACTAATGCAAATATAAGTTGTAGATCAGGGAATATGACCATATCAAATGGCCAAGCAATAAAGATATTTGATTTATATCCTCCAGCACAACCATTACTAGATTTGAGCACATATGTTTGACCAGATTTAGGAGATGAAAAAGAAGAGTTAAATTCTATAGTATAGCTCATGATGTTGCATAGACAATCTTTTCTAAAACTGCAAGAGGAAGATTCAGTACTTCGGAGTATCCTTACTAACAGCTGTGGTAGAAAAAGATGTATCTGAAAGTTTTGTGTTGGAATTAATCACATATGAAGAATGTGATAAGAATTGTACTTTGCTTAAAGAACCTGACATTCTTCATCCACTCTTACCGTGTGAATTAGAAGCAAGTCCAATCTCTAAAGCTGCTATGATAAAGTCCACCAATATTGCTGAACTAACTAAAGGTCATAATCTCCATGTTAATCCCAAATTAACACCCATATAGATGGAATAGTTAAAAGAGTTGCTTCAAGGGCATGAAAATGCCTTTTCATGGGACTATAGTGATATGAAAGGGTTGAGTCCTACACTGTGCACCCATAGGATATACATCAATGAAGGTTGTCTACCACTTTGTCAACCCCAGAGAAGGATAAATCTAAGCCTTAGAGAGATAGTTAAAATTGAATTACAAAAATTGCTTGATGCCAGTTTTATTTATCCTATATTTGATAGTAGATGGGTGTCGCCCTTGGTCATAATGCCTAAAAAGGTAGGAAAATGGAGAATTTGTGTAGATTATAGAGAATTGAACAAGGCCACCAAAAATGATCACTTTCCTTTACCATTTATAAACCAAGTTTTGGACACTCTAGCTGGAAAGAAGTATTTTTCTTTTCTAGATGGGTATAGTGGTTATAACCAAATCAATATTTCTCCTAAAGATCAAGAAAAAACCACATTTACATGCCCATGGGGTACTTTTGCATACTCTATTTCACCATTTGGTCTATGTAATGCTCCTACAATGTTCCAACGAGTAGTTATTATCATCTTTGTTGATATATCCCATGATTGTATGGAAATATATACAGAGGATTTCACAACATTTGGAGTCACTTTTGAGGAAGCAATGATGAATCTTGAAAAGGTTTTGGTAAGGTTTCAAGAACATAATTTGTCACTTAATAGTGAACATTGTTTCATGCTCATGTAGGAATGCATGGTCCATTTCATATCAGCTATAGGAATACAAGTGGATCCAACTAAGATAGAGGTAATTCAAACATTGCCCATACCTACAAAATCAAAAGATGTAAGATCTTTTCTAGGTCATGCTAGATATTACAAACATTTTATAAGAGATTTTAGCAAAATAGCTAGTCCCTTGTATAAGTTACTCACAAAAGAA
This sequence comes from Cupressus sempervirens, assembly GCA_028749045.1. Classification (NCBI taxonomy): domain Eukaryota; kingdom Viridiplantae; phylum Streptophyta; class Pinopsida; order Cupressales; family Cupressaceae; genus Cupressus; species Cupressus sempervirens. Next base: position 3,747,978 of record CM053783.1, read on the forward strand.
GTTGAATTTAGTTGGACATCTGAATGTGATGAAGCCTTCCTATAGCTTAAGAAACTTCTGATTACATCCCTAGTTTTACAAGGCCCTGATTGGAATTCACCTTTTCATAAATATACAGATGCCTTTGATTATGCCATAGGTACAATCCTAGCATAGCAATCCCAAAATCTTGAAAACGTAATCTATTATATTAGCAAGAGCCTTCATGGACTAGAATTAAGCTACATAGTGACAGAAAAAGAATTGCTAGTAGTAGTTTATGCCCTCAAAAAATTTCAGCATCACATAACTGGCTATTCCATATTTGTTCATACTAATCATGTAGCAATTAAATATCTCATGAATAAACCTACTATAACTGGCAGATTAGCAAGATGGTTACTATTGTTGCAAGAATTTGATATACCTATTGTTGATAATCCTAGAAGAGCCGATGTTGTAGCTGACTATTTATCAAGAATCCATCATGATGATACTGACACTACTTTGGTAGATGATGCATTTCCAAATGAGCATTTATTTCATATTTTTGTTCAAACTCCATGGTATGTAGACATTGCTAACTACATTGCACTTAATAAAATACCAGAACATTTTTCTTACAAGGAAAAGAAGTTGCTTGTAGAGAAAAGTTTACATTTCTCCTAGATAGATAATCTCTTATTTTACACTGGACCTGATAAAATTATGAGAAAATGTGTGAGAGAAGATGAGACATGTGATATTCTACATGCATGTCATAATGAATCATGTGGAGGAAACTTTGTAGCAAAAAGAATAGCCTTGAAAATCTTGACAACTAGTTATTATTGGCCTACACTTTTAAAGATGTAGCCAACTATACACAGAAGTGTGATAAGTGTCAAAGGATGGGCCAATCAACAAGAACAGATTAACCCTCAGATGGCATTAACACCATTTGAAAAATGGGGCATGGACTTCATTGGTCCAATTGATCCTCCATCTAATGGGAAATCATATATTCTTGTGTGTACTAAAATGGGTTGAAGTCAAGGCCATGAAGCATGCTCGTGATGAAAAAGTTGCAAAATTTATGTATGAAGAAATTTCTACCCACTATGGTGTACCCAAAGAGCTAGTCATTGACCAAGGTGTGCAATTTACCTCTAATCTAGTCTTAGAGTTTATGAAATAGTATAACATCAAGCACCACAAATCTAGTCCTTATCACCCTCAAGCTAATGGACAAGCAGAGGTCACAAACTGTGAGTTGGAGAACATCCTAACAAAAATGGTTCATCTACATCGTAGGGATTGGACCAGTAGATTACAAGAAGTTACTTGGCCTTATAGAACAACATGGAAGACTACTATAGGATTCACACCATTTGAGATCCTATATGGAAAGGTAGCAATGCTCTTCATTGAATTTGAACATAAAACTTTGAGAACTGAATTGGAGCTAGAAATTAAACTTCCTGTAGCACAAAGAGAATGTCTTCTACATCTTAACTCTCTAGATGAAATGTGCAAAGCTACTTTGGAATGCACTAAAATTATACAAAAATAAAAGAAATAGTGGCATGGCTCTCATATTATTAGTAAACAATTTCAAGTTGGTGACTAGGCACTACTATATGATTCCATATTTAAAGACATGCTAGGCAAGCTATAGACAAGATGGCTGGGTCCATATGAAATCAGTCATGTGTTTGATAATGTAGTTTTTCAATTAACTACTATTGATCCAGTACCTTTCAAATTATTAGTCAATGGTCACAGAATCAAATTATATAAATGGCCCCAAACAAAAGAGGACTTCCTACAATAGTTCTAGCGGCCAAATTCAAATACAAACAAGGTAACTCTTCCTGCAGCCAAAGGTGTCAACCCTCTGCTTGCCACTCTTCAACATTAATTTCTTTGTGCATTCTCATAATAAAGACTTTATGTCCACATAAATTTCACTTTTTTATTCACTTTCTCATTCCATCCCATTTCATACCTTCCACCCATCCACCTCATCTCATTTCTTTATCTTCCATCCACCCACTTTCCACGTCATCAATTTCTCATGTTTTCAATAAACCCCACGAGATGTTGATGGATGCTACCAATGTTAATATCACTTCTGCCACCTTTTTTGGTATGTGAGATGATCATTTAATAGGTATAAGGTTTTCAAATTATAATTCATTTATAGTCCATAAATTTTGTTAATTATATTTAATATTGCATTCTTTATATGATGGTGGCATTATGTCAATTTTCTACCCCCTACCAAGTCTAACAAGTGTGGACACTTGTCCTTATTTCATAGGGGGTAGGAAGGTTACTAAAATCCAATAATTGCATTTATTCAAAAATATTTTTCCAAATCTTCATATTTCCTTACGTACACAAGTGGCTAAGTACCGTACCCCTTATTTTTGAATCATTTTATTGTCAGGCTGTGATGTGACTTGTTTTTAAATTTTAAGTGATCTAAACCTTATTTTCGGATGATTTTTATACACTTCCATGATTTACCCTCATTAAAGTCATATTATTGCTCATAACAAATTGTTATGTCATTAATTATCTGTTAAATGAAACGTGAAATGGTCTATAAAACAACATTTGAAGCCTAAATTTGTAAGGGGGGAAATAGTGAAGCATTGTAGATAGTGAAGTGTTAAAGAAGAATGGGTGGGTAATTGTAGAGGAGAGAACCAGTAGAGCATACCATTTTTCTCTTAGATGTAGAAGTTGTGAGAAGGTTTAATGCATGTAGATGGTTAGGGTACTTTTTAAGTTTGATTGCATATGATGAAGAAGAAACCACAAAATTCACAAGGATGTTTGATGAAGGGGAAGCTTTTGTATGGGGCTTAACAGTGGTTACAAGAGAGGAACATATAGCAAAAGTTATAGGGTTATTGGTGATAGGAGATCCCAACACTCATGATGCTAGGTCGGCCAGAGCTCAATTTGTTATCCCAATCGACCCTCAGATGGACATTACCAAACAAGGATGTAAGAGAATGTCTCTTCTACCACCCTAAAATGAACTAGCCATGCACATTATCTGGTACCTTACATGCAAAGGAAAATTCTCATATTTACATGCACATCATTTTAAATTGTTGGGTTGTATAAGGCATAATCATCTAGTTAATGTTCCCAATTTCTTGTATAATATGCTCTATATTAGTGTGGAAGAAACTCAAAAAGGAAAAGACAATTCTGTTACCCATCATGCCCTAATTAAGTTACTTATAGAAAGGTCACTCAGGGATGTTTCTCCTCTATCATGGGTGGATTTTTTCCAAGTCAAAACCTTACAACCCTAGGTTGCCTTTCATGAACAGCCTAGAGAGGAAAATATAGTTCCCACTAATGAACCTGCTAAACAGTGCACCCAAGAGGCTGAAATAAAAAATGTGCAAAGAAATGTATAAGAAAACATACAAGAAAATGTTCAAGAAACTGTGCAAGATATTGTGCCTTCACATGTTCAAGAAACCCCAAAACCTACCTCTAGCCGAACAAACAAAAAATGAAAAGAAATCTTTGTCCCAACAAAAGAAGAGTCAAACCCTATAGTTGTGAGGCAAAAGAGAACTAAGAAGGGTCCTAAAATAGATACTCCTACAACAGTCACACAAAAAGGAAGAGGTAGGTAGAAAGCTATGATATTAGAAGAAACTCCTATAAGAAGGAGTCCTAGAATGAGAGGACAAATTTCCAAAGAATCCCCCTCATCCAAGCCATCTACTAAAGATTCCCCTATATAGATTGTTTCTGACCACTCTCCTCCTCACCCTAAAGCTAAAAATATTCCTGAAAACCTTAATGAGGAATGAAGGGTTGAGGTTAATGAAAATCCAAGTGATACCCCAGTAGACCAACTAGGTACTTCGAGATGTAGGGATGAAATAGTTCCTAAGTAAGTTGATCCAAACACTACCCTAGTTACCTATAAATCATTATGGTTTATTGATGGTGTAGAACATATATGGAGGGAATAGAGAAAGAGGAAAATAAATCATGAGGAAGACATTGGTTACATTACTCTATAGAAACTCCTTTTTCAATTGTTTGGACAACATATGTTTGCTAAGGCCTTGTAGGAAGAGGAGAGGAAAATAATGAAGAAAGATATAGTGTCTTTGAATGCAAAAATTATAGATTTAAAGGAACAATTGGTGAATCAAAAACAACAAATGGATCATGCCCTTAAATTGGCTGATCAAGCACTTGCCTGTAGACCACCACCATGAGTTTATGGTCTCTATTTAAAAGAGAAATTTCTCTTGTTCCAACTCATGCTAACCCTTAAGAATATAAATATAGAGTTTAAATCAGCCTAGGAATTTAATGGCTTGTATTAGACTCTGTCATCCTGGCAGCAAAATTTTCTTTGTGAATTATATGTGCATAATTTGTTGTCCCTTCAAAAACCTAATGTAACCCTTTTCTTTACATAGGGGATATACATTTAAGAGCCTTGATTTCCTGGATGTCTAATGAAGAAAACTATGATAGGTAGCTGAATAATTACAGAGATAAAGAAAAGACATAACCCTTCCCATTAAGAGTCAAAAGTAGCAAACCAGAGGAAGTTCTTAGGGACTAGTTTAGGTTAACTTATGGGGATAAGAACAAGGGAGTAATGGATAGGATCTTTGCTACCAGAGCCAAGGCTTATGCTGATTATGATAATTTCCCTAATTTGCTTTCTAGAGAGCTATGACTAGTGCTAGAAGTAGATGGGCCAGATTACCTGAGTCACTTAAAAAGTCAGAACCGCACAGTCCCATTGACTTGGGAGCTACCCTTCATTGAGCTCCAAAGTATCTAGAGTTAGGAAAATAGGCTAGAACTAAATTATGGTGCCCGCTTACTATGCAACCTCCAATGCTCATATGGCATTTATATGACATTAATGTTGACAGACTTGACAAGCTGCATGAAGATAATAGAAGGGAGGTTTGGGAAAGAACATGAGGATTTTATTTCACCTTCAAGAGCAATAGGAAATGAAAGGTAGAGGTGGGGGAATTTAGGTCACTAACTAGGAAATGCCATGCTTGAGGACAAGCATCAGTTTACTAGGGGGCAGATGATGAGGCTAAATATTCCCTCTATTTCATGATAGTTTTAAAACACTTTGTTAATACTCTATTTCATTTCATCAAGACATTTGTGGACCTATGTTTACCTAAACCAATGATTAACCTATGGGTAGATAGTATGTCATCTTTTCCCAATATCATATACATGATGTAGTATTTCATATAATTATCAAAATATGTGTTCTTGTATTTGAATTTAATTTGAAAATGCTTATTTGCAATTATCTTTTTATTATAACTAACATGTTAGCAATGAAGGTGAAAGATGATTGCAAGAATTCAAAGATGAGCGCCAATAGCATTCAAGGAGAAAAGAATGTTGAGGTGTAACCATGGTGGAAAAAAGTCATAACAGTTCCAAAAGACATGGTAGTGAGTATGGAGGATCTGTCAAGACTTACTTTAGTCTCTACATTTATTCCTATGGTGAGCAAATGTTTAGACTTTATTATTCCCACCTTAAGCTGTTATCTCTTCTTCTTGCCTTGAGTTGTTATTTTCCTTCTTTCTCTCCTACAGATTTATAGCTAGGTTATTTAATTTTTTGTTATGAGAATAAGTGTCGATCTCCTATATATAGGAATCAAACCAAGTGTATTAGTTTAGTTAGAAGAAAAGATTTTATGAGAATAGATTGTTAACTTTTATAGTGAGTTGTGTTTTTACAGTTCTACGTGTTATGAATTTTTGAAATGTAATGAAATAGTTTTTGGCTTCTATCCTATGTTAGTAGTTTAGTTGAAGCCAACCAAGGGGGCCCACTTGGAAGGTAGATTAGATTAGGATAGACAAGATTTATTTCCAAGCATTCTTAGTATTGTAAGTAGAAGCTGTAAGTTCCTTCTTGTAGCATCACACTTCATGAATGTTCCTGTAGCATATGTGAGAATAGTTATAGTGGATGAACTGAGTTGGAATATTTATTAGCCTTTCATTGTATTTCTAGTATTTATAGAGTTAAGTGTGTTAATTTCCTACAATAATAATGTAAGTCCTTTTCCTTGCATTTACTTTCCTACAACATAAGCTTAGTGACTCATTAAGAGACCTAGTGCACATACTATGCCAAAAATTTCAAGTATATGTCCCTAGGTTGACAAGATTAAATGCATCTCATAGTGGGAAAAATAGTCCTTAGTTTGAATATATTATTCCTTAGCATGGCCTAGAGCATGACTATGATACACCTATTGTGAGGCAGACCAGTAATGATGTAATATATAAGACATTGAAGCCAATGGAGATTATGCTAATGATGATGATGATTGCACTAGTGGTGATGATGATAGTGATGAGGAAATTTATACTATTAGTCAATGACATTCATGATCATATAGATGCTATTACAGATAATTATTGATGTATTGTTAGGATGTCTATTTTCATGATTACTATCATATGTATCATTTTCACATCTTGTAGTATCATACTATGGAGTTGATACAATTTGACATTTACCATTTGCACTTATATCATTTTAATTTGTATCATCTTGACTTGTAGCATTTTTAATTACACTATATCATTTTTAGTTATATCATTTGTATGTGTATCATTTTGACATGTCGATTGTTTCGCATGCATCATTTTGACATGGTTTTGATCTATTGACATATTGAAATTTTCCTTGTTTTACTTCCATAAGATTATCTTATCAATATTCACTTGTTAATTTATATATAATAGCAGTGGTTGATTCTTTTAGGATGAATATTTGTAATATATGATGATTTTAATTTGCTACTAAGGATGGATGTTGTCAAATTCAATTGAAATATAGATATTTTTATGTGCTCATTATTAGTGTTGATATGGGTTTTATGATTGAATCAAAAAATATTGAATTAATAATAAATGGAAGTAAAATAAGAAGCATTCTAGAAGTAAATAAAAAATCAACAATGAAAGCTAAAACAAAACAAAAAAATTGCTACAAAAAAAAAGTAATTTTGGTATCAAACAAAAGAGTATTATGGAAGCAATTTTAGAGAAAACAAAAGATGTCAGAATGGAAAATAAGCAAAGAAGGAAGAAAACAATCAAAATTAGAATTACAAAATGGAAACACAAAAGGGAGTGAAACCTGAAGCAAAATTGGAAGCAAAACTAGGAGCAAATGTGGAAGTCATACAATAAGAAAAATTAGAAGCAACAATAGAAGCTTAACAAGTGGTGTCATAATAAATGTCAATCTAGAAGCAACACAAGAAGAAAATTGGAAGCAATAATAGAAGTAACAAGCAATCTCATGCTTATTATCAACCTTGTGACTTGTCTATGTTTGGTTGGGCTTTAACTACTTATTATCAGCTTGGTTTTTGTTATAACTATTGGGTTTTGGGGTCCCTATAAAACCTATTTTTCTTATAAAAAACAAGCAATGCCATAATAGATTTTGAATCATAAGTAAACCCTAAAGAAATAAATGTTGATAATAGAAACAAAAATAAAAGAAACAAAGGGTGTTATAATGGAAGCAATATCGTAAGAAAAAGTAGAAGCAAACTCATAAGTAAAATTAGAAGTTACAATGGAAGAAAAACTAAAAGTAAAATGGGGAGAAAGCCTAGAAAAAAAATGAGAAGAAAAAAATGACATTATAATTAGAGCAAGATGGAAGCAAACATAGAGGAAAAATGGAAAGCCAAATTCAATACAAAACAAAAAGAAGAATTTAAAGTGAAACATGAAGCTAATTTTGAAGAAAAACTAAAATTAAAAAAGGATAATATAATAGAAGAAAAGGTTGAAGTAAAATGGGAACCTAAATATAATACAAAATTGGAAGCTAAATATAATGCAAAATTGGAAGCAACAATGGACATTATAATAGAAGCAAGACTATAAGAAAATGATGAGAAAACCAAAAAGAAAAATATGATGCAGGAGCACCCAGAGTTATAAGGGCAATCCTGTGTCACCCAAAAAAAATTATTTAGACTTAGTTTCTGTTTCATGTGTTTTCATTTCTGGATACCCATTTGGGTCAAATAAAGGTTCCAACTCTCATAGTTCCACTATCAGTGTTCTAGGATAGAGTATTTGAACACCTTGGGATATGTGTAAATGCCAAAAAAATAGGAGTATTTAATTGAGCCATCATTTTGGTGCAATAGAAGGTGTAAATTGGTCAGATGAATGTAATTGTAATTTAGAGCATTCCAAAAAAAGAATCAGGTCAAAAGGACCCATGGTTTGAAAATTATCGCAATTTTTCAGTTTCTAGAGACCTCCTAAGAATGCTTCAAAGTCAGATTAGGGGCATTAAATGACTTCAAATAGGTCCAAAAAATGGTGGACAAGTGGAGCTGGTCCATAGGGCTATAGAGCGCTTCGAGAGCTTTTTGAAAATGGAAACGGTTCGTCATTTGGAGCTACGGTTCAAAAGGTATGCCTCCCAAAAGTTCAATTACCGTTTTTGGATTTTTCTAATTTTGTGCCAACTTCTAATGCGACTTCTAGAGCCTTCTATTTGGTCAGTGGATACCTACTAGCACTTTCTAGAATGTATTCCTAATCCTTAACCCTTTGAGGTCTATTTAAGAACATTTCTGGTATTGTAAAAGGTAGTTCGAAGTGGAGATTGAGAGGAGGTATTGAAAGGAGAAATTATCTCTAGATTTATGCTATTGTAAGCCCATAGGGCATGTTTTGAAGTCTATTTTCTATGTACTAAATGTATTAGCTTATTTACAAAGTTAATAAAATTTCCCTTTCCTGTTGTGTCCATTTTGTGCTTGGGTTGTGTCTCCATCAAAATAAGAAGAAAATTTGGATGGGCTTTCATACTTATTATCAGCCTTGTGACTTGTCTATGTTTGGTTGGGCTTTAACTGCTTATTATCAGCCTTGGTTTTTGTTATAACTATTGGGTTTTAGGGTCACTGTAAAACCTATTTTTCTTATAAAAATCAAGCAATGTCATAGTAGGTTTTGAATCATAAGTAAACCCTAAAGCAATAAATGTTGATAATAGAAACAAAACTAAAAGAAACAAAGGGAATTATAATGGAAGCAATACCATAAGAAAAAGTAGAAGCAAACTCATAAGTAAAATTAGAAGTTACAATGGAAGAAAAACTAAGAGTAAAATGGGGAGAAAGCCTAGAAAAAAAATGAGAAGAAAAAAATGGCATTATAATTAAAGCAAGATGGAAACAAACATAGAAGAAAAATGGGAAGCCAAATTCAATACAAAACAAAAAGAAGAATTTGAAGTGAAACATGAAGCTAATTCTAAAGCAAAACTAAAATTAAAAAAAAGGATAATATAATAGAAGAAAAGGTTGAAGTAAAATGGGAACCTAAATATAATGCAAAATCAGAAGCTAAATATAATGCAAAATTGGAAGCAAAAATGGACATTATAATAGAAGCAAGACTATAAGAAAATGATGAGAAAACCTAAAAGAAAAATGAGAAGAAAAAAATAATATAATAATGGAAACAAGCTAGAAGCAAAAATAGAAGCAAAATGGAAAGCCAAATTGAAGGAAAAACTGTAAGCAACAATAGACATTATAATAGAAGTAAAACTAGAAGCAAAATAGGAGTTTAATTTTGAAGCAAACCCAAAAGGAAAATGAGACATTATAATAGAAGAAAAATAGGAAGCTAAATAGGATGAAAAATCAAAAGCAATAAGGGATATTTTAATAGAAGTAAAACTAGAAGCATAAAAATGAAAAATAAGAAGTACAATTGGAAGTAAATCTAGAAGTAACAAGAGAAGCAACATTAGATGCCAAATCCAATATCATTTCTAGCATCATACCTATTGTCTAGTAGTGTACTCAGTCAATTCTTTTATCTATACAACAAGTGGTGCATACAACATTATGGAATAACAATAAACACCAAACTCAATGAAAAATGTTGCATCACCCACATTGGTAAATGATGTAGTCCAAGATGGAGAAATCCCAAGATGAGATGTCCAACCTTGTAGCTAAACAACCACATAAAAAATAACACAAAATATTTAGAGAAATAATATTAGATCAATCAATTAATTCAATAGGTACATCAAATATATTGGGCTATAAGGCATTCTCAGTTATGACTTGTACAAAACAAGAATAATAGATTAAATGTGATTCTTATGGCATAAGCTATCACCATGCATGATACCCCTAGCTTGATCTCCGACTCCTTTGATCTCTCGCAATACCTAGATACAAACTCAAACCCTAGATATAAAGACAATACCCCAATAGGTCCACATTCATATATTACATATCATAAGGAAAATGTGTTAATATGATCAACCTTGAATTATAATTAATTACAAAGATTAAAGAAATTTCTAGAAATGATCCAACCAACAGATTGTCCACACATGAATCCACCTTAAGATTCATGCTAAATAAATTTATTGATCGATAGCTTTGAGTGAAATCCACAATAAATAAAATTTAGTGAATGCAAAAGATGAACCAGTAGTACAAAGATAATAAGTGAACTATGTAAATACCTAGTGAATAGGAAACCAACTAATGAATGTGAATGAACATGTAGAAAGGAATGGTCAGTTAATAATTTCCCAAGAAAACAAGTAAACAAACTAAAAAATGTAATAAATGAGATCACAATCAATCCAATCGATGACCAAAATTAAATCCGAATGACATGTGATCATAAATATATGATCTCTAGAATGTTCTTAACTAGGTTCCAAGGAAGCAACTAAAATATTTCAATTATGCAAAACCACTACAACAAACTCTTGAATAGATGAATAGGAACAAAATAAAAAAGAATACCTTTTTTTGGGTTGATGCAAGATTACCAAGAACCCATAATGCTCATGTATCAAACACCTAGGGTGAAAAAGTATTTATTCTCTTAAATCGAGAATTTTTTGTAACCCAAGCTGAATCCAATTGATCCAACTCATTATAATAAATCCATGTAGAATCTTCAAGAGGTCTATCCTTCCACTTCACCAAATACTCAGTGTAATATTTACCTCTTATTCACCTTCCAATTATTTTGCCCTCAAATTTCTCAATTTCCTCTATCTACTTCTTAGGATATTATTGTTGAAAACTCACCTCTTCATCTGACTCATGGTGCTTATATAAATATATAAAGTTAAAGATAAGTGATATACCCATGTCAATCGACAACTCAACTTCATATGCATTACCACTTTCAACCCTCTTCAAGATCTTAAAAGATCTAAAATTGATCATTCTCACTTTTCTATATGCTCCAATAGGAAACCTACCTTTCTTCAAACTAACCATAACCTCATCACCAACTTCAAATAGTTTATATCTCCTTGACCTATTTGCTATCTCCTCATATTTTATTACTTTTCTCCAAGATAGGTTTTACCTCAGCATGCAAATTCTTCATGAAATATGCATATTCCTCTCCTTCAATACTACTCTTTTCCTCTAAACCAATTGTTCTCAAATATGATATACTCTTAGGATGCATGCAAAAAACAATCTCAAGTGGTTTATTGCCTATGCTCCTATTTACTAAATTATTATATGCAAAATCTTCTTGTGCCAATATCAAATTCCAATTACCAAGTTTTTCTCCAACTAAGCATCTTAAAAAATCACCCAAGCTTCTATTCAAAACCTATTTTTGTCCATCTTTATGTGGGTGAAAAGTAGAACTAAAATTTAAAACTATACTCAACTTCTTCCAAAGTATCTTCCAAAAGTATCCAAAAAACTTACTATCTCTATATTATATAATATACTCTTAGTTAACCCATACAATCTAATAATCTCTCTAAAGAATAAATATTCTATGTTTGGTGCATCTAATGTCTTCTTACAAGGAATACAATGTGACATCTTGGAAAATCTATCCATGAGAATGAGTATAGAGTCATTACCTCTTTTTGTCTTAGGTAAGCCAACAACAAAATCCACAATGATGTCCTCCCAAGATTTATTAGGAGTAATTAATGGTTCATACAATCTAGTATTTTGACTCGCTCCTTTTTCAACTTAACAAAATCTTCAATTCCTTATAAATTTATGAATATCCTTAGACAATTGTGACTGATAATACTTCTCCTTAAGAAAAATCAAGGTACTATAAATACCAAAATATTTTGTTAATCCACCAGTATTTTTCTCCTTTATCAAATAATCTCTCATTAAATATCTAAGTACATAAAATTGAATTCTTTGAATAACATGCATTCCCAAATGAAGTAATCATCCCACTTGTTCTATTGGTCAACAATGGGTCTCTTACATGCTTTCCAAAATTTTGTGAAATTAGGGTATCTTTCATAAAAATCCTTTAAATCATCAAAATGAAGAATCTTAACTCTCATTTCACTCAAAAAATATCTTCTTCTACATAATGCATGAACAATTCTATTAGATAATCCACTTATATGTTTCAAAAAAAATGTGAATTTATAGGTACTCAACCCATTTCATATGTCTTTGATTCAATTTACTTTGACTTCCCAAATACTACAATGATTTATGATCAGTATACAACAAAATATTCCTTAGGCATCAAGTAATTTGTCCATTTCACCAAATATTTAACAAAAAAATATAACTCTTAATCATACACAAAATACTTCCTCTTAGCATCATAATCAACTTTTCACTAAATAAAGAAATTGGTCTACCCTCTTGACTTAATACAACTCCTATTTCACTACCACTTACGTTACAATCAATGCAAAATACCTTAGTGAAATTAAGAAAAGCTAGAAAAAGTAACTCTACAACCTTTTGCTTTAATGTCTCAAAAATCATATTGTCTCCATGTGTTTACTTAAAATCCCTTTTATATCCTCTCATTGTCTTATCCATAGAATTACAAATGGAACTAAAATTTCTTATGAAAATCCTATAGAAAATAGCCAAACCATGAAATGATCTTACCTCTCCAACATTTTTAGGTGTAGGCCACTCCAATATTACTTTAACCTTTTCAAGGATCTATCTCCAAATCATCAATTAAAATAAAAAATCCTAGATAGACTATCTCCTCATTCATGAAAGAATATCTCTTTAATTTAATCAACAACTTTTCCTCTTTCAACCTCTGTAATACCTATCTTAGATAGAAAACTTTATCTTTCTTATTCTTACTAAATATCAAAATTTCCTCCAAGCATACGATCATAGACTTTCCAAAGAACTCTTTAGAACTTCATTCATTAGCCTTATAAAATTACTAAGTGCATTAGTTAAACGAAAGCCATAACCATCCACTCATACAAACATTCTATTTTCTTGAAAATAGTCTTCTATTCATCTCCTTCTCTAATTTTGATCCCATGATAACTAATTTTCAAATGAATCTTTGTAAGATATCTTACTCCACTCAAAATATGCATGATGTCATCCATCCTAGGCAATAAAAATTGGTATTTCACTGTAATCTTGTTTTAGGTCTAAAATCGATGCACATTCTCCATCCTCCATTATTATTAGGTGCTAACACAACATGAACTACACAAGGGCTCAAAATTTCTCTAATTAAACCTTTTCATAACAACTCTTGAACTTGTCTATTCAATTCCTTTCTCTATAGGTCTCAATGAATGAGGCAATTTGTTAGGAAAACTAGCCAATGGAATCAAATCCATATAATGACTTATACTTGTAATTGTTGGTAAAATATGAGATATATTATCAATAATAATCTCTTGATACTCTATTAGAAACTCCTTGAATTCAACATGTGTTTTATCTTCTAATTTATAAATAGTTTTTTAATGAACTAAAGCATAACACACATCTTCCTTCTTCAAACCTCTTATGAATTGTTTTCCTTCTATCAAACAAACTCTAATAATAGTACAATGTTCACCATTAGATGTTTTAATTGATACAAAAAAAACTTATGTCATCCTATTAGCCACAATAGTATACCAATTTAGTCTACCATCATGCATATCTTGTCTATCATATTTGCATTGTCCACCGAACAAGATATGATAACAATCTATAGGCATGATATCACAAAGAACATCATCAGGATAATTCCCAATTTTAAGTTTCACAAGACATCACTAACTTACCAGAAGTTTGTGCTCATCCTTAATCTATAAAATTTCATAGGCTTTGGGATTCTTTAGTCTCTACAAATGCAACTTTCTAACCATCTCCTCTAATCCCAAATTCTTTGAACTTCCACTATTAATTATCACCTTGCAACATTTTCCTATAAATTTACATTTGGTTTTGAATATCATATTCCTCACAAGATCATCATCAATACATTCATTCCTTATTTCTCTTCTGAATATCATATTTCCTCCATCCTCAAAGGTGTTCTTTGAATCAGATGACTCTTATTTTACTAGTGCATTCCTTCTACTACTACATTTCTTCTTATCTCCATTGGGGCACTCAAATAACTTATATGCTTCTTCACTATACTTTAAAAAAGTGCCTATGAACTGATTCCTACCATTTTTCCTTTGATCATTATCTCTATTGTAACCACCTCTCTAATAACCTCCTCTACCTCGTGCTTTCTCCAATCCATTTTAATTCTCCTTTATCCTAACTTGTCTTTCCTTGCTAAGATCTACCACTTTCACCATAGGATTTTGCTCTACCTCTTTGAAATCTTTCACCTCTACCTCTCTTCCTTTTCTCATGTCTCTTGTTCAACTTTCCCTTTTCCTTCAATGTAAATTGACAAGCCACTTCAATAGTATCCATCTTAACCAAACTAATTTTATCTTGAATAGAATTTCTCAAACCATTCAAATACCTAGTTATCATTTCAACTTTATCATCCACAGGTCTAGATCTATTATCCTAACTATGAAATTCCTTAGCATATTCCTTCACAAAGCTATTATTTTGTTTTAAAATTTTCATTCTACTCAATAAGATAACTTGATAGTTACAAGGAACAAATTTACCTTTCAACTTTTTGATTATCTTTTCTCATACATTGATATTCTCTTTACCTCTTCTTTTCCTCCTAATTTTCAATTGCTCCTGCCATAAGGATGCATGTCCTTTGGACTTAGTGCTTGTAATCTGTTAGTTTGTGGTGACTGATCAGGGAAGTACTGTACACTCTCCATAATCACTTGGTAGAGTTCAGGGTCAAGTTAGGGCCCAAGTGAGGGTTTGGGGGCGTAGCCCCCCAAGAAATATATTTTTGGGCCTATTTTATCACCATTGTTTGGGCTGATATGTTGTAACTAATTATTACCTTAAAGTAAAAAAATCTTGTATAAAATATCTTAGGGTTAGGGATTTCATAAGTGTGATGTGAAAATAGCTTCTTATAGTAGTATTCAGCTATAAGGGATTAAAAATTATAATAATTGGATAATAAAAATACTAGACTCACTATTTGGTGGATGTAGAATAGGAATTGGGTGAAGCATGTTAAATCTTTATGTCTTGTGTTCTTTTGTGTGCATTATTATTTTTTGTTACTGAATACATTTGTATTTAATTCTTATTTTTGTCTCTTTATATCCTTACAAGTGGTATTAGGCCTAGTTGTTTCAATTATCATCTATAGGGAAGTCTTACTATTGAGTGCAAGAAATGGAAGATCAAGGTAAGCTAAAGGTTGAAATGTTTAATGGGAAGAACTTTCAGTTATGAAAAATGCAAATGGAGGACTATCTTTATAAAAAGGATTTTTAGCAGTCATTGGAAGGAAAATTCAAGAAACTAACTGCCATGACAGACGAGGACTAGGATATTTTGGGCAAAATGTAAATTGGAATTATTTGTTTATGCTTGGTACAATTGGTGGTATATAATATTATAAAAGAAAAGACAATGGAAGAGTTGATGCAAACCCTAGCAAGGTTGTATGAAAAGCCCTTCGATTCAAACAAGGTATTTCTCAAGAATCATTTATTTAATATGAAGATGGAATAAGGTGGATCTATTAATTAATTTAAATAAATTTAATATAGTTACTAGTAAATTGTCTTTTGTAAATGTAAATTTTAATGAAGATATTAGGGCTCTCTTAATTTTGTGTTATTTTCCTAAAAGATGGAATGGCTTGGTAATGGTTGTGAGTAATTCTATTTTTGAATCTAATACCCAAAAATTTGATGATTTAATTGGTGTTATTCTAAGTGAGAAAACTCATACGAAAAGCTCAAGTGGATCTACATCAAGAAGTATTTTTAATGCACAAAGAAAAGGCATAATGAATAAGAGAGGAAACAATTCTAGAAATTGTGGGAAATCCAAAGGAAAATCTAAGGGGAAGAGGTCTCAATCAAAAGGACCGATAGATTTTCAATATTGTGGGAAACCAAGGCATAAGAAGAAAGATTCTTGGACTTGAACGAACAATGAAGCAAACAAACATGAAGAGAACAAGGAGGCTGATGTGGTAAGTAATAAATCCAAAGAGGGTGCTTTGCTTCTTTCTGTTAGGATTAACCACAGACAAAAATAGAAATTACATGCAAATTTAATGAATATCATAAAATAATAAAGTGCACAAATGAGAACACAAAACAAAAAGATTTAACATGGTTCAACCAATCCTTGGGCTACATCCACAAACAACAAGTCAAAAATTATTATTATCGAGTGAATATAATCTACAATCCCTTACAACTCAATACCACTACAAGAAGCTACAATATCACCATACATTATGAAATCCCTAATCCTAAGCCATTTAATACAAGCTTTTTTTTCTCACAAAATTTGGGCTAGAATAAGTCATCCAATAGAAAAATAATAGCCAATGCCTTTTACAATATAAGGTCATTTTTGGCTTAGGGGCAACCTCGTAAGGGTGTTGCCCCTCAACCCCACTGTATATTGTGATAGGGAGCACACTTAGGGAATTGACCCAAGACCTCACAGGGGTGCTACCCCTTGATTCTATCTTTGGGGCATTGCCCCCAAACCCCCGTAGAAATAATCGAGGGAAAAAATGTACTAAATAAAAATCTATTAATCTGATTAGGCTCCCTATCACAACACTTTCTTTAGAAAGTGTTGATGATTTATGAGTTTTAGATTCAAGGGCTTCATTTTATGCTACTTCCATAGAAGTTATTTCCTTGATTATGTCCAATGGGATTTTGGGCTTGTCTATTTGGGGGATAATAAACCCTACTAGATTGTTGAAATGGAAAAAATTAAGTTTAAATTGTAGAATGGGAATCATTAGCTACTACAAGAGGTAAGACATATTCCAAAGTTGAGTAGGAATATAATTTTAGCAAGGCAACTAGGTGATGAAAGTTGTGTAGTTACATTTAATGATAAAAATTGGAAGGTTTCAAAAGGTTCCCTTATAGTAGCAAAATTTGTGAAATTAGGAACCTTATATCTTTGTACAGGCCATACTATTCCTTCTACTTGAATTGTTTCAGATAAAAGTGAATATTGAAGAATAGTTGCTACAGTTGAGCATGGATAAAAAATAGTTTTTTATGATACAACACTACAATAGAATAGACTTGGGCACATGAGTGAGAAAGGTGTGAAATTACTTCATTTAAAGGAAGTTTTACTAGATCTAAAATGTGTCAATATGAATTTTTGTTAAAGTTGTGTATATGGAAAATAAAAGAGAGTTAGTTTTGTGAAGAGTGGGAAGGAAAAGAAAAATGAGAAATTAGAGCTTGTGCATCAAAATGTATGGGGACCATCTTAGATATCTTCCCTTGGTGGCTCTCATTATTATGTTACATTTATTGATGATGCAACTAGAAAAGAATGGGTTTATTTCCTTAGACATAAATATGATGTATTTATAACTTTTAAGAAATAGAAATGCTTGGTTGAAAATGAGACTTATAAAAGGATAAAATGTCTCAGATCTAATAGTGGTGTTGAGTATTGTAGCAATTAATTTGAAGATTATTGTTCCACTAATGGTATTTGTAGGCAAAAAATTGTTCCAAGGACTATACAAGAAAATGGAGTGGCTAAACACATGAACAAGACAATAATGGAGCATACAAGGAGTATGATGTTGCATGTTGAGCTACCCTTAAACATGTGGGTGAAGGTTGTCAATACTAATGTATATTTGGTTAATTGAGGTCCCTCTACCCCTTTAAGTTGTCGTATTCTAGAGGAAGCATGGATTGGTAAGAAGGTGTGTTATTCTTTTCTCAAAACCTTTGGTTGTGAAGCATTTGTACATATAGATTGAGAAAATAGAACCAACTTGGAAGATAAATCAAATAAATGTGTATTTTTTGGATATTGCATCAATGTATTTGGTTATAGACTTTGGGATTTTGAAAATCATAAAATTATAAGAAGAAGGGATGTTATATTCAATGAAAAAGCATTGTAAAAGATTTTTTGTAGAAGCATGAGAAGAAAGAAAATTATTATGTAGTGATAGATGTTACTCAAAAGGATGATGTCGTAGTAGTTCCTCATGCTTTGCAACAATCACAACAACAAATACCACACACCCTAGTGAATGTTAGACAGTCAACAAGTCTAAATAGACTTTTATAAAGATTTTTTTCCCTCTTTATATTCCCTTTTATTAACAGATGTTGGTGAACCTGAATGTTATGATGAAGCTATGCAAGTTGATAAATATTCAGTGAGAGTCTACAATGACAAAGAAAATAGACTCTTTGTTAAAAAAATAGACATTGGATTTATGTAAGTTACCTGTAGGAAAAAAAAGTTTTATAGAATAAATAGGTTGACATGTTGAAAGAAGAGAATGAAGATAATAAACAATTTAAATCTAGGTTATTTATAAAAGGATTTGCATAGAAAAAGGGCATTTATTTTGATGAGATATTTTCTCCTATTGTTAAAATGACTTCCATTTGCACTATTTTAAGTATTGTGACAACTGAAGATTTGCATTTGGAGTGGCTTGATGTTAAAACAATATTTCTTTATGGTGATCTAGATGAAGAAATATATGTGGCACAAACACAAGGATTTGAAGTCAAAGGTAAGGAGAATTTAGTGTGTAGATTGAAGAAAAGTTTATAAGGTTTGAAGCAAGTGTTGAAAATATCAATTGGGAAACTAAGATACTGAGGGGGGGGGGGGAGGGGGTGAATAAGGATCTATAACACATATCTTTTAACAATACTTTAGTGCATTCACCGTATTTACCATCTGATATCAAATGCATACATAATATATCTTGTAAAATCAAACTATTGTAACATGTAGATCTAACTATCAATAACATGCATGAAATGTAAGCACATGACATAAAGATTTTGTTACCTTTAAAACCCTTCAAGGTGAAGGTAAAATTGGGGTAGGGATGATACCCACAAATCTTCACTATTATACTAATAAAGTTAATTTGCTAGGGTTACAATTTGATCACTTCTAATGATCTACCCTATGTAGCGTCTGCCATATTAAAGGCATTTGAGACTATTAGGTCTCACCTTGTGAGAGGATTTTATAGTTATAATAAAGTAAGGACTCAATTAAGATATTTACAAAGGTTTGTTAAAACTATTCTATTAAGAGATTATCCCTAACTCAATCTGTTAAAATTGATTCGGTACCCAACCATCAGTTTTCTTTTGATAAGATGGTTTTAGATCTCCTCTCTTCAATATGATCAGATCTCTAATTTGATATAACTTTAGTGTCCTTCATTGCTTCAAATTTTTCTTCCAATGTTCTTCATAACTAAATTTTTTAGCCTCATCTACAATTTTTTCACTATCACACTTGATCTACTATGTGATCACATAAATAGCTTGCTCACTTCTTTTCACCATTATCTATCAAATAGGGTTTATATTTTCTCTATTTAAAGATCTCTAAAGAGTTTTCCAAACTCTTCCACTTTGCCTCTAATTGGTTGTTCATTGCCCATAGGGATTCATGATCCACATCATAAAACACATAATAATCTCTATAATAACCTCTATAAATATTAAAAATCTCTTATCCATGTCAGCTCAAAATGGTTTACCTCAAAGTTTACATCATTCGTTACTTGAATGCCAATTCAATGTAGCTTGTCACAAATTGTTTCTAGTACTCAGCCTTTACTATTCTTTTGTGAATCAGTTTCTGGATTAGATTGTGTGACGATTTTTACCATCAACATTTCAAATCACACTACATGATCCATCATCAGGATGAGAGAGCAAGAGATGCCTTTACTATTCTTGTTGTAGTCACTCAGTCTCTACTATAGTCAACATTCACTATGTAACTTGATGTCAATATGTTGTGTCTACTTGGTAATCATTTTGCTTGACTTGAACTAAAAAATACTCAAGAACTAAAGACTTACTTGACTCTTATAGAGCTCAGAATATACATGCTTATTTATAAGTCTATCACATGATTTGGCCTATATAGAGTAGTTTGGTCATAGTGATGACTGTCTAACTCTACCTAGTATATGACTAAGTGTTTGACACTAATAGACAATAATAGTTAGGGATACCAAAAATTTCCCCCATTGACATTAGTGGGAAAAAAACTTTGTCATGATTACATCCTTACAATGATAATATGAGTACTCCCCCTAAGCCTATGACTTAGGTCTTGTATAACTTCAAAACATTTGTCAACTAATCGATACAATATGTACAAGCCTCTAAATAGTTTATTTTCAATGTCATACCCTATCTATCTTCTAAACTCTGATATCCTAAATTATGAATCTACCTCTTCTGATCTCACATTCACCTTGTAATCATTTTTTCATTCAATATGTAATCATTATTTCATTTCCCCCTTATTTTTGTCACTCATGGCTATTGTTGGGGTTGAATGGGTGGAATCAAACCATTTTTTTCAATACAAGGTTTGTGAATCTAGTTAATCATGGAAATGGCATGATCCCTTGTGGTTCATGTTGATTCTAAAATGTGATTTTGCAACTCCAATCTAGCTACCAAATTAATCAAACTATTAACCACTGAAAGATTATGATCATCTTGAATAAAATCTTGTGCTAACTTCAATTTGTCTTGCATAACCTCCAAATGAGGTATCAACATAGATTATATAGAGATTAATTTTGATCTCAAGCTATTATTAGTTGTCTCTAGCTCAACCAATTTTCCTTGAGAAAATAATAACTTATTGTAATGTCTCAAGTTGGATTCAGCTAACTGTGAAATGGTGATAGTAGTCTTCTGCATGTCAACTTGAATCCTCTGAATGTTTTCTTGAAGATCACTTGTAAATCTTGGCACATCACACAAAATGTTGTACAAATATTGTACTTTTTGTATAAGTTCCTTGATATTTTTTAAACATCCCTATAATTCAATTTTTTCTTGGCAATGGTTGTTGAAATTTTCTCCACAACCTTATTCTCAAATTTCTTGGCTAATCATGCCATCAACTTTTCATTTGATTCTATGTTGCCATCATTTATTTGTTCAACTATATGTACAAGATGGAAAATAATTGGAGCTTTCCCATCAAAATTTTGTATATCAAATGCATCTACAAAAATGTCCTTTATGTCATGCAATACTTATCTCTATTGAAGCTCTGTTCTCATCTCTTACTATTTCTTCTTTTTTGCCAAATTTTCTTTCAATGAAATTGTTTTCTCAAGAGTGAGATTTTTCAAATCCTATTTTTGCACTTCAATAAATTTTTCTAGACTAACTTGAATATCTAGAGAGCTATCCTTTACTTCTTTCCCTTTACTTGGTGAGGGAGTGATGCTACTCAGCACTACTTTTGGAGTTGGTAAGGGGGTGTCACCACTCAATCTACATTGAAAATGATTTTTTGAGACAACAATGGTAGCACTTGAAACTAATTTATTTTCCTTCTTATCATCCTCAATGTGAGGTCTTGACACACTTTTTCCTTCTTGACTAGTGGTAGAAATGTTTATACTTGTGTCTTTATTCATTTCATCATCCTCTTTCTTCTCTTTCTCTATATCTATGGAATTCATTTGTTCAACAACTAAAGTGTCAGGTGTGACAGCATGAATAGGTGAAATATTGGCTTGCAGAATCAACACACCTAAGCTCACTTCATCACTTTGATCATCTAAGATGGTCACTATCTCTACTTCTTTCTCTGATTCCACTCCTTTAGTGGTCAAACAAAAATGTTTTTCCATAGTAACTCATTTTGTCAAACTACAAATTCAATCTTATTTTGTAAGGTCATAAAAATTCTAAACTTAGGAACAAATAGGCTCCTATAATTTTCCAAAAATTTACCTTTTTCTCCTTTGAAAAATCAGGCATGGCCTTGGATAATGTGTCTTCTCTAATGTCTTTCTCTATTTTCAATGCCTATTTCCATCTCCTATCAAGTCTGATTTATAAATCTATTAGAATTTTCTTCTCTACTTTAGAAATAACCAATTTATTATTTGCCATGATGTCCACCATGGATTCTTTGACTTTAGATCTATCCTCATCATTCAATGTATCATATTTTACAAATCTAAAATTGGATAATCTTGTAGAGCTTTGTATGTTGGCACATACCTCATCAATGGTCTTTTCTCTTCTAGGTACTATGGTCGGTTCATCTTATTATTTTCTCTCTGTATCATCTTCTTCACTCACTTTCTTCTTTACCAATCTTCTCCTCTTTGGATGGATCATAGTGTTGAAAAGATATTGCTTTGAAGTGAAGAAAATCATGATTTTTTCAATGATGTCAATCCTACTACCTGCTAGTGAGACAATTGCTTTTTGGTCTGAATCGTATCATATGGTTGATTGATGAAGAGGATTTGAAAAGAGGAGATAACAAGAGAACCTAGAGAAAGGTTGACTTATTTGGTGTATAAAAGGAGCACTAATACCAAGTAATACATTGATACTATAGTAATTTTTTTATCTACTTAAAGTTTGAATTGAAATATTACTCAAGTTAAGACTAAAAGAAGATCAAGTAAGAAAAGTGTTTGCCAAGTCTTGCCAAGTAGTCAGTGCAAGCTAAGAAGAAATTAGTGGAAGCCAAGTGAAAATCAATAGGTTCTAAGAAAAGAAGACAATGTAATCCAAGTGAATGTTAGTATACACCAAGTAAAGTTTAGTTGGTACTGAGCATTAGTAAACTTTAGTGTTTTTTGAGTGAACTAGTGTTGGCCGAGTGACAAAACAATATAGATGTCGAGCGACAGAAAATAGCATTAAATCAAAGATTTAATGAATTTGAGTTGACTAATTTGATTTATTGAATCATGTGAAGTGTGTTTAAAATAACTATGATGAGCTGGTGGTACATAATTCAAGGTAGACCATTTTGAGGCAAATTTAAGGAAGATTGTAGAGGAAGTTTCTAGAGGAACAAAACAATAAAGTGGGTAAACTCATTCAATCCTACCGAACCCTAAAATAGACAATTGTAGTTAAGTGGAAAAATATTTAAATTATCTATTCATAGAGATAGCTAGTCAGAAGCAAAGGTTGTTATGTACGAAAACCTAAGCAAGACAAAGAGTCTAGGGTATTGCTTCATCTAGTGGCCAAATAGAATAGGCTATAGTTGGCATACAAAGCAAGAAGGCTTGAGGGAATGAATGCTAAAGGGTGAACAAGCTATCAAAGCAAAAATGTATGAATGTGAAGAAGAATGGAGGATTGAAATAGAGATTTGTAATTTGCAGGTGAGTTGTAAGTTTTTATCAGATCAAGTTCTATTGTTATTTTCTAATAACTGTACCAATATGGATAAAATACTTTGGATTAAGGTTGACCTAACAGTCATTTGTAAATCCTTTAACTGGGTGACATTCTAATGGAATGGTCTAAAGTCCTCTAACAAGGCTCACTCCTAACTAGGTGATTGAAATCCTTTAACCAGGTTACATTTAACAGTGTGCAATGTAACCTTTAACAGGTTTGACCTTTCATAGGGCATTGCTTTAGAAGGGTAAGAATTAGTAGCATGTTACTAGTGGTTTTACCTAAATTGGATTTCCATGTAAAATCCTTGTTTCAAATTATGTGAATGTTATTATGGTATTTCATGTTTACATTTCTACAAAGTTCTTTTGACTTAGGAAAGTAACCTACAAAGTTAAAGTATTATATAATCTAATGGATGCATACATGTTAAGGTTTATGGGCATGGATCTAATTAGCATTAAAAAGTTTTATTTATACATCTAGACCTTGGATAACTAATTCATCCCCTCTCATTTCTTCTAAAGAATTCCAACACATAGGGGCTTTTGATTTCTTCTTCTCTACACTTGAGCCACTTGATTTAGTAGTCTTTACTACTCCTTTCTTTGTTGATGGCTTGACACTTTCTACTACTACCCCAGTCCTTGGTTTGGATGGTGGTGGGGGAGAGAGGGATGCCACCACTATCTTCTTTTAAACTTCCTTTTCTTTAGTCTTAACAAATTTAGCCTTCTTGGTTGGTGGTGGAACAATAACTAGGGCTTTTCCCTTGTTGCCTTCTTCTTTGTCTTCCTCATCACCATTGTATTTCTCTTCATCTTCTCCAAGACCTTGTGTGAGTTGCAAAGGTTCTTTTCCTTTTCCTTGTGTGCCTAGTTTTTCTTCTAGGTCTTCAATCATTTTCTTTCTTTTCTTCTCCTTAGAAGCTATTTTGATATCAATAGTAATTATTTCCTTAGCTTCTTCATACTTTCCAAAAGGTTCTAATTCAATATCAATCTCCTCTTTGAGTAGTGCAACAATATTTGCACTCACAATTTCACTATCAATTTCATAATCAAATGCTTTTAGTCATGCCTTCTTTGGCTTCACTTTTTGCACAAATGTGTTATCTGTGTCCACTAAAAAGCATACATCATTATAGTATTTCATTACCAACTCTTTTGGTGTTCTCATACTCATTTTCATTATTTGTCTGAATTCTTCAAAATATGTGTCCATGATATTTTAAAAAATTTCTCCTAACTGAGTTATGTATTCATGATTTGTCTTGTCACTAGTTTTCCTTGCTCCCAAACAATATTACCAATACTAGGAAAATATTTGTGAACATAAAATAAAATGCACATGATAAGTGATCCAAACTTACACATAGAATTCTTTGCTTTCCTGATGGATATCAGGTTTTCTACCAATTGTATCTTCTGCAACTTGGCCAGATAAAATTTGTGATATTTCACAATAATTTTCCATGTCTAGTTGACTTCCATACATGGAACACTATTCAATCTTCTTGATTGATTGAATTTGTGAGAAATTACTCTCACTTTGAATTCAATAAATGGATCAGTGATGTTAGAGATAAACAACCCTCATCCATTCCACTTAGCCTTTGTGTTTGTCTCAATTTCTCCATGACTCAAGCATCACAAGGTCTTCTTCTTGTCTAAGGTTGGATACCCTATGACCTTATGAATTACCTTCTTTCTAATCTCTATAGGTCTATTGTCTAGCCATAGTTTCATATCATGAATCCTACTTAGCACCACCTTGATCCATTCTATCTTGAAGTTCCTCTGAAAATCTAGGGCACAAGTTAACCCTTTTCTCTCAATGATCTTGAATTCATCCTTTAAAATTCCTTCATCTTATAATTTGTCAAATTCTCCACAAATTTCATAATCACCAACCTCTCTAATTTTTAACATATAGAAAATTCATACATCATGAATCATAATAAATTTATGTGGTATTGATGATAACAAACCCATTGAGTCACCCTTCATTGTGATCTCAAGAATAGCACAAAATTTAGGTGGAGGACGGGCATCACTCTTCACTAGTTGAATGTTGCTTACCTATATTCCTTGGCTCTTTCCTGTCGATGATGAGGATGTCATATTTTTTTGCTAGGGTTTGAAAATTTCTTTCTTATAAACAACTCAAAACTACTCAAATATTTTCTCAATCAAACTTCTATCTCAAATTCACCCTAGATCTCCTTAAAATCTCTTAATTGCTCAAATCACTCCATGCTCTCAAATTTTGTATGCCAAGTGTGAAATATGTCTTTAATTTTCAATATATACTCTCTTTCACTTAAATTAGGATCTTCATTAATGTTTTGTACTCTATTAGGTGGAATCCATCTATCTCTATTGATATTGTCCCTTTTGAACTAGATTTCCACTATATAGATTAGTCAATATAAAAAATGTTACTGACATTTGATACTAACTATGTAAATGGTTCTTTTGCACTAGTATTTTCATAGATATGTTCTTATGCATCTTTACTTATGCATATATGAATTTTATCTCATTTTATGTTCAAGAATTGATGTAAGATATATCATTTAAATATGCAAATCCTTACATACTTTTCTTGATCAGTTTGAGATGATGTGATCACCCTCTCCATTGGATTGGTTGATCTTAACTCCATTCATTTCATTGTGTCCATATTCTACCTTCTTCTTCTAGGTTTGATTCATCTCCTTCTTTGTTTGTTCAATCTCTACTTTTCCTTTACCCTTTGTGTGATTATGATTTGATAGTAGTACTTGTGTCCTATAGTTTTATTTGAATGTCCAAACTTGTGACATTTGGAACATACATTTTTAGGTGCATATTTCTACCTTTTATTGGTCCAATAGGGCATTGTGTGTGATCTTCATTCATATGCTCTATGTCCATACTTTTTATAATTGTAGCAATGACCTTCAAATCTAGGTCTAGTAGGTATGTTGTTCATCCTTGGTCTATATCCATGTATTTTATGTCCTTGCTTCTTAAAGTAAAAATAATAACCAATAAACTTAGGTTTACCATTTTTGGTTCTGTATATGTTTGTAGTATGAACAAGTTTTCTATAGTGATAACATGTAGAATTGCCTCTTGACTTTTCATTTCTCATTTCTCCACTCTTGGATGATTCTGCTTGTTTAGTAGATGAATATTGCTTTATTGATGGGGACACAACCCAAGAACAGAATGGACACAACAGAAAAGGGGAAATTATATTAACTAAGAAAATAAGCTAGTACAAATAGTACAGAGAAAATAAACTTCAAAACATGCCCTAAGGGCTTACAATAGCATAAATCTGGAGATAATTTCTCCTTTCAGTAACTCCTCTTAAACTCCACTTCGAACTGGCTTTTACAATGCCAAAAATCTCCTTAAATAGACCCCGGAGGGTTAAGGACTAGGAGTACATTCTAGAAAGTGCTAGTAGGCATCCACTGACCAAATAGAAGGTTCCAGAAGCTGCGGTAGAAGTTGGTGCAATTCTAGAAGAATCCAAAAATGATAACCGAACTTCCAGGAGGCATAACTTTTGAACCGTAGCTCCAATTGACAAACCATTTACATTTTTGAAAAGCTCTCGAAGCGCTCTATAGCCCTATGGACAAGCTTCACTCGTCCCCCATTTTTTGGCCCTTTTTGAGGTCATTTAATGCCCCTAACCTGACTTTGAAGCATTCTTAGGAGGTCTCCAAAACCGAAAAAATTGAAATAACTTTCAAACCATGTGGCCTTTTGACCTGATTCTTTTTCTGGACTGCTCTAAATCACAATTACATTCATCTGGCCAATTCACACCTTCTAGGTCACCAAAATGATGGCCAAATTGCATGCTCCTATTTTTTTGGGATTTTCTAGCACACTAATAGTTGAACTATGAGAGTCGGAACCTTTATTTGACCCAAATGGGTGTCCAAAAATGAAAACACATGAAATAGAAACTAAGTCTAAGTACTTTTTTTTTTTGGGTGACACAAGATTGCCCTTATACCTCTGTATGCTCCTGCATCATTTGTATGACCCGATCTAGAAGTGTTGCTAGATGATCTCATTAGTTCTTCAAAGTATTTCAATGCTTCATAGGCTTGTTGAATTTTTCCACAAGTTCTTTCTTAGTCTTTAGTTCATTCTTCAATAAGTCACTCTATGATCTTAGATTTTCTATTTCCATGTCCTTTCTGTTCAACTCCTGATTTCCAAGCATTAGTTGATTCATCATGTCTAGTTGAGTGTTTGTAAGCTTTTGCACTTAATTTTTCATTTCTTCAAGTCTAATTGTCATTTTTTATTTTTCTTCCTCATCGACAACCTTTTCTTCTTTAGCTTTCTTCTTTTGTTTGATCACTTCACATAGCCTCACTAAATTGATCTTGTGTCCCCCTTTTAGTCCTCTAACTTCTTCATCTAGGATACTATTCTTTTCTAGTAGGTCTACAATAGTTGCATCACTCTTACTTGAATTTCTAGTTTCAAATAGTCCTTGAGTATCAACTTCTTAATAATTTAACTCATTTAGCTAAATGACCATCTCCTTTCTTCTTTTTAGGGATTTCCTTAGTTCATGTCTTTCTACCTTAAGTTTCTACAGTATGAGTTGGATGTCAATCACCTAATTGTCAATAAGTTTTCCCAATTTATAAGCCTACATCTCCAAGATTTTAACAATAGTTTAGTGCATTCACCCTATTTACTATCTCATATCTAATACATATATAAAATATCTTACAAAATCAAACTGATGTAATATGTAGATCTAACTATCAATCACATGCATGAAATGTAAGTACATAACAAAAAGATTTGGTTACATAGAAACCCTCCAAGGTGAAGGTAAAAATGGGGTGGGGATGATGCCCACAAATATTCACTACTACAATAATAAATTTAACTTGTTAGGGTTATAATTTGATCACTTCTGATGATTTACCATGTGAGGGGTCTTCCCTATTAAAGGCACCTAAGACTATTAGGTCTCACTTTATGAGAGGATTTTAAACTTACAATAAATTAAGGACTCAGTTAAGAGACTTACAAAGTTCTATTAAAAACCCTTTATTAAGAGATTATCCTTTACTCAATCTATTAAAATTGATTTAGTACCTGAGCCTCATTTCTCTTCTGATAAGATGGTTTTGGATCTCCTCTCTTTAATATGATCTAATATAGCTTTACTTTCCTTCACTTCTTCAAAAGTCTCTTCCTTTATTATTCATAACTAAAATCTTTAGCCTCCTCTGCAATGTTTGCACTATTACACTTGATCTGCTTTGTGATCACACAAATAGCTTGCTCTCTCCTTTTCACCATCATATATCAAATAGGGTTTAGATTTTCTCTATTTAAAGATCTCTAAAGAGTTTTCTAGACTCTTCCACTTTGCCTTTGATTAGTTGTTCATTACCCATAGGGATTTTTGATCCACATTATAAAATATATAATAATCTCGATAAAAATATCTACAAATATTAAATATCTTGTCCATCTCTACCCAAAATGATTCACCTCAAAGTTTGCATCATTCTTCACTTGAATGTCAACTCTGTGTAGCTTGGCACAAAGTGTTTCTGGTACTTGACCTTTACTATTCTTTTTGTTGTCACTCGATCTCTACTATACCTAACATTCACTATGTAACTTAGCATCAATTGCTATATCTTCTTGGTAATCATTATTCTCAGTTTGAACTAAAAAATACTCTGTGACTAAAGACTTGCTCAGCTCCTATAAAGCTTGACATATACATGTTTAGTTCAGTTGTAGTGATGATCGTTTAACTCTTCCTAGTATATGACTAAGTATTTAACACTAATAGAAAATAATAGTTAGGGATACCAAAAACAAATACCTCAGTAATGATATCTTAAATTTGATAGTTTTATGCTTGAGCATGGATATACTAGGTGTCATTCAGATCATTGTATTTATTTTAAGATGTTGGATGATGAGAGTTACATTATTTTATGTTTATATGTTGATGATATGCTTATCATTAGGTCTAACATGGATCACATTAAGGGGTTAAAACAATAATTAGCACATTCATTTTCTATGAAGGATTAGAGGGAAGCAATAAAAATCCTTGGTATGAAAATTTGTAGAGATAGGAAGAACAAATAATTGACATTATCACAGGCTAATTATATTGAGAAGGTGTTGCAACATTTCTCTATGGTGAATGCCAAAGTTTTCAACACACCTTAGCCAGGTCATTAAAAATTGACAAAGGAGATGTGTCCAAAGACACAAGAAGAGGAGGATAAGATATCCAAGGTACCTTATGCTATAATTTTAGGGTGCTTAATACATACTATGGTATGTACTAGGCCAGATATTGCACATGCAGTGGGAATCGTTAGTAAGTAATATGTGAATCATCATGGGATTGAGCATTAGAATGTAGTAAAATGGATTCTTAGATATTTGAGAGGAACATCCAGTAAATGTTTATATTTTGGAGGCTCTACTACTAATTTACAAGGATATGTTTATTAAAGTGGGATTGTCGTTGCACCAAAAGATTGATCTTTCAATGCTCAATACAACCACTCAACTTATAGTACACAAGAGGTAGTTATGCCTTCTCACAAATCCCAAGGGGAGTGCTAAATAAATTTCCAACAACCTCCCCCTTAGCGTTACCTGAGGGTCTGAGGATTTGAGAGTAGGGTTGTTATACCAAAAGACTGGTCTTTCAATGCTCGATACAACCACTCAATCTATAGTATGCAAGAGGTAGTTAAGCCCTTGTCACAAATCTTGAGGGGAGCACTAAATAAATTTCCAACAATTTTTACTCAAATTTGATATGGGATCTTGATATCAAGAAGAGTACTACAAGTTATGTATTTACTATTTGTGGGACAACAATGAGCTAGGTTTCTCAGTTATAGAAGGTGAATGCTCTATCCACTATAGAGGCAGAGTATGTTTCTACTATAGAGGAAACCAAGGAGATGATATGGATTCAATTTTTCATAGAAGAATTGGAACATCTATAGAGGGATAATTATTTGTATACAGATTGTCAAAGTTCCATTAATCTTGCTAATCTAACTCTACTTTGCATTCAAAGCCAAAATACATACAATTGCAGTATCATTTTATTTTGTTAGTTTTGTATGATGGACACTTAAAGTTGGACAAGATACATACCAATAATAATCCAACAGATATGTTTACAAAGTTAGTAATAAGGGAGAAGATGAAATCCTCTTCAACTTTGGTTGGTATTCTAGACTGAACAAAATAAAGGAACAATTGAGTCTAGGGTGGTTTGATCAAGTAAGAGCCTCGTGGAATAACATTATTGCTATAGGATCAATCTCCAAGTGGGAGATTTTTGTCTAGTATGAAACCTAATTAGTCCCCAAGTGGGAGATTTTTAGTTTGTGGTGACTGATCAGTGAAGTAACATACACTTTTCATAATTCCTTGGTGGATTTTGGGCCTATTTTATCGAAAAAATTTGGGTTGACATGCTGTAAGTAACTATTACCCTAAAGCAAAAAACATCTTGTATACAATGGCTTAGGGTTAGAAATTTCATAAATGTGTGATGTTATAATAGCTTCTTGTGGCAGTATTGAGTTGTAAGGGATTACAAGTTATAATCATATGTAATCACTAAATGATAAAAATATTGAACTTGTTGTTTGGTGGACATAGTCCATGAATTAGATGAACTACGCTAAATATTTTTGTCTTTTGTTCTCTTCTCTATGCATTATTATTTTCTATTATTGAATATATTTTCATGTAATTAAAATTTTTGTCTCTTTAAATCCTAACATAATCTTCACTTTTTCATTTATGGGTATGTTCTCATAGTCAAAATACTTCACCATCTTAAAGATCTAGTCCATAAACTCATGAGAGTCCAATTCACTACTATATTTAGGAGGATTAAAATGAGATTTGGAATTAATGGATTTCCAAGCCCTTAGAAACCTCTCATCTCCTTATGATGAAGGGTACTCCCCTTAATAAAACAAGCATATTAAAAAAATAGAGAAATAATTACAAGTTATAGGAACACAAAGTTGTCTTATTAGTATCTCCAAAAGTATGGAATTACATATTTTAGAAATATAACATGAAAAGCCACATGGGCATTTTCCTTACAATATTTTCTAATCTAGAGCCACCACCATTGACCTAGAACTATCCTAGACAACTCTATGGGCCTTCTTTATATAGGCAATTTTCCATTGCACAAGAAGATTCTATAAATTTATCTCCATCCACCAAGGCTGAATAAGCCTAAATTATTATTATTCTTTTATATTTTATTACATTAGAGTTGGCCCAATATATTTTTTTAAATATAGTTTTAGGTAGGAAAACTATTGGAGACCATAACTCATCAATAATTTCTCTAATTTACTATTACTACCCCCTTTTAGAAATGACACAACTTGATCTATAATACCTAACAAGTGAAATCTCTAGTAAATTAAGGTTTGACCCCATTTTGAAGCCTATACGGCCTTCAAAACTAAGTTCAAAGGTTTGGAACAAATAATTCTCAATAAATTTATAAATACACTTGGCATTGCAATGAAAATCTATTGATAGGTTGCTATATCTAAAATGATCCTCCATATATGAATCAAAACATTTGAACTCAAAATTCCAACATACTAAAAAATAGTAAGCTTCTAGAAATAACAACTCTATACTAAAACAACCCTTGTTGAAAAAGAAAAAGAAACATGAATGTTTTGGGGTGATGCTAGATTTCCCTTACACCCAAGATGCTCCTACATCTAGCACTTGAGATAATTTGAGAATTTTCTCATGTTTATAGAGGGAAACCAATGTGGTTAACCTCCTCCCTTGTCATTCATGGTAAATCTTCAAGAGGACCTCCTTTCCATTTGACTAGATATTCTTTATATGTTATGTTTCTTGTGCATCTACCAACATGACTAACCAATATATATTCAATATCCTTTGTCACTACAGTAGTTTATAGAATAATACATTGTACTTTTGTGACCTCATCTTCAACACCTCCTTCATGATACTTTATCAAATCTGAAATGTTAAATACCAGTGAAATATTCATCTCACTAGGAAACTCTACTTTATAGGCATTTCCTTAATCATGCTTCTTCAATATTTTACATGGTTCAAACTTCTTCATTCCAACTTATTATATTTTCCTACTAGAAATTTATCCTTTCTCAAATGAACACTTATTTAATCTCCAATATGATACTCCTTGTGCCTTTTTTTCTCATCTACCTTAGCATTGTATTTTGTATTCATTTTAATAACATTCTTCTTCACTTCCTCATGAATGTTCTTTAGGTGCTCTATAAAATCTTTAGCTTCAACACTACTTGTCTTCTCTATATCCATCTTCCTTAATTTAGAAGCATTTATAAGACTATTTCCATATACTATCTTGAATTGTGATTTTGTTGACCCTATGACAAGACATATTGTCAATCGGTGCCAAAATACTTAGTCATCATGGGAAGTCAGTTAGTGATGTAAAAGAGCTCTTCCTCAGACAGAAAATACTAATATAGGCCATGCTACTAAATAGAAGAATGTTAATTGAGCTCATGTATGAACTAAATTAATAGTATTAACCAAGCTCTAATGTAAACTGAGTTAGCCGAGCATTCCTCAATTTCATAATGAGAACTGAGTAGGTAGAGTAGTGCGAAATGAGCCAATAGAGTTTACTAAGTGATCAATGTGAATTGAGCATCTAGAGTCAACTAAGTGCTAGAGTTAGCCAAGTTGATAGTGTTGCCAGAGTAATGTACATATCACCTGAGTAAGCTATTGGACTCAAGTATCAATAGTGAGTTGACTTGGTAATTATTTTTTAAACTATTGAATTTCTTTTATAGCTGACCTAATGGATAGATACTATTTGGATTTATATACATGAAAGATATCTTGTTTCATCCAAATAATCATGGAATTATTATATTCATTATCATAAGAAAATATGGGTAATGGAAGAGTAGATTGATTAGGATGCTACCGAGTAGTACAAAGGAAAAGTAGAGACTCATCTATCATAGTCAAGTGATCATTATATTAAACAAAGGATCTTCATCAGCAAAAAAATTTAAAAAGAAGAGATCAACTTGTTTATTCATCCTAACAGGTGTATCAGTCTCAAATCCTCTAACCAGGTGGACCTAATAGTCCTTATAGAATCTCTTAAC
This sequence comes from Cupressus sempervirens, assembly GCA_028749045.1. Taxonomy (NCBI): domain Eukaryota; kingdom Viridiplantae; phylum Streptophyta; class Pinopsida; order Cupressales; family Cupressaceae; genus Cupressus; species Cupressus sempervirens. The sequence goes on from CM053783.1 coordinate 3,781,816, forward strand.
AAAGTGCATACTTCATTATATTGTATAAATCCTTTCACAAGGTGGACCTAGCAATCCTACTTACTCTTAACCAAGTAGATCATCAAAAGTGATCGATTGTAAGCCCCAACAAGCCAAATTTATTATTGTAGTAGTGAAGCATTGTGGGTGGCATCCCCACCCTAGTTTTATATTCTCCTTGGAGGGCTTTTGGGTTACCAAATAATTGTGTCAAAATGTTATGGTGTTATTTCATTTATTTCTTTATGTCCCATTCATGCAAGTAGATTAGATAATCTAATAAAGTGAGATAAAGAGAAAGAATTTTTATGAGGTTCTTGATTCAAGCCACCCCCCGCTCAGTCACTCAATCATCATTATATTTCCAACAATTGGTATCAAAGAAAGGTTCTCTTGTCAGAAGTTTAGCAGCTTGAGAGTAAAGATTGGAAGCAATAGAGGTGTACAAATTAGAGAAAGTTATTGAAAATAAAAAGTTGGATCTACATGTGGCCATGGAACTAATCAAGAAACTGAAGGATCAGCTCTTTCAATCCCTGGAAAGAAGAAAAGAGTTAGCAATATAGATGAATGACAATATATACATAGAAGAAAGAATAAAAGACATTTGTAGAGAAAGAAGTTTAGAAGAAGCAGATGTAGCTATACAAGATCTACTTGGAAGGAAACTCATTCTGCAAGAAAAGGTTAGGAAATTGAAAAGATAACAAGAGATTCATTCAGTCAGGATATGTGAATTCATGGAACAAAAGAAAAAAAATGCAAATGATAAAGAGATGGAAAATGAAGATAAAAGATTACTCAACACAAGACTAGAAGGAAAGTATAATGAGATCCACCATCTATCATTACATTAGGAGGATATGACAAATCAACTTAATAGTGCAAATCAAGAAATCATCAATCTAAGGATATAAAATGATAGACTCAAGAATGATCTTAGAGAAGAAAAGGAAACCAATAAAATAATGATGAGATCACAAGAAATCATGAATAAATTGACTGAACTATCTCAGAAAAGATACAAAGGAAAAAAAATGATTCAGTTACATTGAACAAGGAGAATCATCACAAGAAGGAGCTCAAAAGAAAAAAACACCTACATGCAACCATTGTGGAAAAATATGGCACTCATCAAAAAAATGTTGGATTAATAGAAAGTAAAAATTCAATTGAAATTTCTATAGTTTCAATAAGCCTAGACATAGAGCAAGTGAATGTAAAGATGAACCAAAGTTTGAAGGAAAGTGCTTTACATGCAACAAGCAAGGTCATAAATCCTTAGAGTGTGGAAAAGGGCAATGGAACATTGGACCAAGACCTAGAGAATTTATTAGTTGGGATTACAACACATGGTACAAATATTATCTATGTGGAGAAGATGGACACATTGGAGCAAACTATGTAAGAACTCACTTCATAAAAAGGAATCCTACCAAAAGATGCTATGTGTGCAAAGAACTTGGTTATTTGGCAAGGAATTGCATGAACTGAGATACAATAAATACTAATTAAGAAAATAAAAGAAAGACTAAGATTGATGAGATCAAGACTCAAAGGAATCAACAATGGGTAAGGAAATCTCTAAAAATCTCAAGTCAAAACTCTAAAGTTGTTGACACCCAAGTCAATGAGTTGGATGATTCAAACACCTTTGAGTAAAAATATAAGGAGAGCACAAGAGCTATGAATAAAATATAAGATCCTACTTAAGTTTTAGACAAGTAAGCAAGAAATTCTAAATCAACATATCATATGCACTAGGACAAATGGAAGAATCGTGTTTTAACCGAGTCAAATTTTAGTTATAACCAAGCTATCAGACATTAACAAGTTACACTTTAGGCATAACCATGTAAGGTCAAGTGCTATGACTCAACTAATTCATATGAATCAATCAAGTCATATGACTCAACCAAGCCAAGTCAGGTTAGCAACTAGTTTTAACTGAGCTTCATGATGTATAGTTCATGCCAAGTTCAAGTTTGAAGATTGAACTGAGTTATTTTACATACCATATTATAGATCATTTATGAGGCCCTAAAAGCTAGTTTTTTTTATAAAAGATGAAATTGAAGGTTTATTATTTCACCATGAATTCAGAGAAAAAACTATGGAGAGCAATTTCAAACCCCTAAACAATCTAAGGGTGAATTGTCAAACTAAGTTGTAGGCAAGTCTATCGATTATCAAGATAAGCATTATGGAATGTTTGTCAAGCATAAAGATAAGGAAGTGTTATGAAATGCTAGTTAAGAATAAATTTTTTTGTTTAAAACATATTGATACAAGTATGATAATGTGTTTTAATCATTATTTTATCATTGATGTTAAACCTATTATTTGTTGATAAGACAATTGTTAGTTGATTTGAGTATTATCATTTGTTTGATTGATTAAGAAGATTTGACAAAATAAGATAACAAAAGAACCTAGAGAAAAGGTTGAGTTATGGTATGAAAATGGAGTACAAATATTAGTTAATATGGTGATGATATAGTGCATTAATTATCTAGTTAAGGTTGCAAAGTTTGGATACACTAACTAAATCTAGAATAACAAATAAGAAGAATTGAGTTTGCCAAGCTTGACCAAGTGGATAGTAGGTTCCAAGAAAAGTTAGTACAAGCCAAGAAAAAATTAGTTGGATCCAAGTAAATTTAAAGTTTAGTGTATGCCAAGTGATACAGTGTAAGCCAAGAAAAGTTTAGTTGATGCCGAGCACTAGTAAACTTTAGTGTTTTCTGAGTGATCTAGTTGAAGATGAGTGGAAGAATAGTATGGAAGTCGAGTGACAATATATTGATGTTGAGTGCCAGTATTCATGTTAAATCATATATTTGATGAATCTCAGCTGACTATTTTTTTGCTTGAATTTTTTGAAGCATGTGGAAGATAACTATAATGAGTTGGTGGCACTGAATTCATGGTAAACAATTTTGAGGCAAATTCAAAGAGGATTGAAGGATAATTTTCTAGAAGGAACTAAAATGAAAAGATGGATAGATTCATTGAATCCTACCTAATCCTACCTAAGCCTAAAATGGACGATAGAGGATGAATAACAAAAGATCTTAATTTTCTATTTATAGAGATAGTTGGTCAGGAGCAAGGTTGGTCAATGTTTGAGAACCTAAGTTAGAAAAGAGGTCTAAGGTATTGCTTCATTCAAAGACCTAATAGAAGAGACTAATATTGGAAAGCAAAGCAAGAAGGCTTAAGAGTATGAATGCTTGAAGCGTGAACAACCTATCAAAGCTAAAGTGTGTGAAAGCCAAGCAAAATGGAGGACTGAAAGAAATATTTGTAATCTACAAGTGAGTTGTAATTTATTATTAGATCAAGCCTTATTGTTACTTTCTAATCATTGTACCAATCTAGAGTAAATACTCTGGATTAAGGTTTACTTAATAGTCATTTGTAAATCATTTAACTAGGTGACATTCTAAGTGAATGATCTAAATTCCTCTAACAAGGCTCACTCTAACAAGGTGATTGAAATCCTCTAACCAGGTCACATTTAACAGTGTGTTGTAACCTTTAATATGGTTGGCCTTTTAGAAGACATCACTTCAAAAGAGTGAGAATGAGTAGCATGTTACTAGTGGCTTTTTGCAAATTGGGTTTCCACATAAAATCATTGTGTCAGATGTGTTATTGAATCTATTATATTTCACACTTATATTTCTACAAAGTTGATTTGATAGTTACCTACAAAGTCTAAGTGATTGTATGATCTAATGGATGCATGCTTGAATAAAATATGGGTTCACTAAGCTATGAAAAGTTTTATTTATACATCTAGACCTTGGATAACTAATTCAACCCCCCTCCTAGTTATTCTAAAGAATTCCAACATTTGTGAAGCACCTAAATTCAAATTGTACCCTACAATTACTGAAGAGAAGGATCTCAAAGGAGCACACATAGTTATTCCTCCTAAGGTACTTCTAATTCATGATGTAAGTAATTTTTACCACTTTTCAATTTAAGAGTTAGGTATTTTCAAGCTAGATTGGGAATACAATGCATTGTGTGAGAATGGAGCTTTAAAACCCAAACACAAGCATTTGGCAGTCAAGGGTTTGACCCACATTCTACATATGCCAAGAAACTTTCAAATAAAATGGATCATATACATATTGAGAAGAGTCCATGACATGACCTTCTAGATCAAGCTTCCCCAGAAATTAATACAATATTCATGGATTGTGGAAATCTATTTGCTTTGATGACCTTCTAGATCAAGCAACTAGTCAAGATCACAAGAAGATGATCCATTGAGTTACTAGTTATCTAATGTAGGAAAAGCCTAAGACTAAAAAACTCTAGCTCGAGGAGAATTAACTAAGAAAACCCTAGTTAAATGGGATAATAGAGGCATAAAGTTGAATAATGTTACCGATATGAAAACCAAATTTGGAATTCATGTCATATCCCACAAGATCTATAGTTCAAGAAGGCCTAATAACATTCCTTGTGAAGTAATTAACCTAGTATACAAAGTGGTGAAGAAAAACTTGTCATTTGATCTCGCCGAGTTACATTGTATTCAGTTGAACAAGAACATGGAGAGCTTTGGCTCACTTTTGATATGTTTATTTTATATATGCAAAAATAATTTCTATCCAAGGGAAATATTGTATTAAGGAAAAACTTGTGCTATATCATATCAATGATTTCATTAGTGAAATGGGTGAGAATTTTGATGGCATCATGGATGTATATTTTGAGAACTTCAAGGAGAAGATGTAAGATGGGTTTAGTATACCCAATCAATTGGTTGATGACTATGAGCAAGACATTTGTTTCCTAGTTGACTATGACAAAGTTCACATTCAAGAAGTCAGGCCTAGGATTGTATGGGTAAAACCATCAAAATATGAAGTTAACATTGATAACACTAGAGATATCATTAAAGCTCTTATTAATGAACTAGTTGATCTATAGGCTACTTATTTTGGAACCTATGAAGAAGCCAAGATGAGAATCTCATTTAAGATTTAGATTCCTAAAATCTTGAAGAGAGGAAAGAAAAGGATGGAAAACCTTGAGAAGAAATTTGGTAAATCTGATGCACCTTTCATACTTACCGAGGGTAAAGGTGATGATGTATAAGAGAAAGAAGAAGAGGAAGGTGATAATGAAGAAGATGAAATAGAGGAACCTCCAAAGAAAAAAGAAACAACACCAAAAAGAAAGTACAAAAGGTCTTATACTCCTATGATTATTGCTACCAAGCCTAGGAAGTCAAGGAGGAAATTGAGGCTAGATGATGAGGATGGTGATCATGAAGATAACACACTAATCATCTCACTAATGAAGTCTCCACCATATTTTGAATAGAGGTTGAAATTTTTAAGGGAAGGAAGTGGCATGGTTGATTTTAGATATTTCAAATATGAATCTAGAGATAAGGAGGAGCAGAAACAAATTTAAGATGCATTGGTCGAGAAAATGGAAAAGTGGAAACATGACCCCAATGAACTTAAAGGGAATTCTCTTGAAACCCTATTGAAGGTTATTTCTCACCACTAGACTAATGTAGTCAAAATAGAGAAGGATACTAGAGAATAGACTCTAATGAAGATAATGTCAAATCTCTTTGTGAAGGAAATACATGAGGCAATAATAAAGTATAAAGATAGATAGATTCATAGATTCAAAACATTTTAGATTCTGCCAAATAAAGTTGAGGACATTGTATAGTCCACATCTAACGTGTGGATTTTTTTTCTAATATGAATGATAATAAGGACGAGGAAGATCTACCAAAGGTTCACACCATTGAAGAATCTAATCTAGAGATTATAGCAATAGTATTTATGACATCTCTTCCAACCTCTCCAAGCCAAGCCCCTGTCTCATCAAGTTCTGAGCTATAGTCTAAAGAGTTAAATATAGTTCAACCAAGAGGTGAAGAAAAGGAAGAAAAATAAAAAGAAATAACACCTTCACCAAGTGCAAATAAGGTGGTAGAAAAGAAAGAAAATCGTTCATCCACCCTAGTAGTAACTGAGCAATAGGCTCTAACTACTCCTAGAGCAAGCCTAACCAAACAACAACTTATCAAGGATGAGGATATAGTTGAAAAATAAGATAAAGAAGAAAAGATTCAACCGAGCAATGAAGAAAAGAGTGTTGAAGGTAAACGAAAAGAAATCATACCTTCATTAGTTGTCAAGGCCAAAGGAAAAGGAAAGAAAATTGATGATTTTAACCTAGATGAAGAGATTTTGATTCCAAATTGGGATCTATCCAATCTTTCTTTTGAAGAAATGGATATAATGGGTGAAATTTGGAAGAAAAGAGCCAAACAAAAAAAGATGAGAGTAGAAAGGGATGAAGAAAATTCCTTGAGGACATTAAAGATATATTTTTGGATGTATTGTCTATAGAGGTAAATGAAAAAGTCCCCATTATTGAACAATTAGTTGAAATTGTACATAAGGTCAATGAAGTCATAGATGGTTAGGAAAAACTTCTTGTGAAGGTAGAAAGGAATTTTGAAAGTAAAGTTCTAGAAAATGTAGCACAAAAAATTGTCATTTACCAAGTAGAGTTTGTTAGCATGAATGCTAATAATACTACATTGGAGTAGTATCCTAAGCATTGTAGAGTATTGATATGTTTCATTCATGACTAAATTTTTCATTAATGTCAACATAGTAGTAATTTTGTTAAGAATGGAAGAATATAAGTTAGTAATCTTAGTATGTGCAGTAGCTAAGGAGGTTTTAGATGATGCATATTGGAGGACATGTTCCTAAGGTTTCCCTAATCATGTGGTTAAGAGGACTAAGCCTGAGTCAATGGTGTAAAGAAGTTACACTTGTTTTATTGGAAGCAGTGTAGAAATAGAGCATTTGAAAATAGAGTTCTAATGATCTATTGATATCTTTCATCTGAGATGTAATGAAGAGATGTATAGTTAGACATTGATAGAGGTCAATCATATGTGGATGCCAGCATGTGCACAAGATGTGGTTTCACACAAGTGAAATTTTGTATAGACTATGAGCTGACCGTGCTATTGTAACTATGAATTGATTAGTTATCTTATTTTAGTTAATTAGGAAAGCCTCAAGGCTAACTCAAGGAATTATTATGAAGATACAGTAAAAAGGATTTTTTTTTCCTTTCTTGTAGTGTGGAACTTGGATTAAGGGCCCGTTTGGTGAGCGAAATAGGAATACGCATTCCAAAAATTATGAATTCCTTGTTTGGATCCACCAAAATGGGATTGGAATATGAAGGAAAAATGGAATACGTATTCCATTTTTGGACCAAAAATGGGGTTTTGCAATTCCACCAAAATAGGTGGTATTGGAATATGTATTCCTATTCCATTTTTTTTTAATTTTAGAAAACATAAATTTTTGGGTCTGCAAATTCCCATCAAATATTTGCTGAACCAAACGGAGAATAGGAATACGTTCTATTCCAGAATACGTATTCCAAAATATGTATTCCAGAATATGTATTCCTATTCTGCTCACCAAACAGGCCCTAAAGGATCAAGAGGAATGCGAAGTATTAGTGTACAGTGCAAAAATGAGCGGAATGCTTACCAAATGTGTTTTAGTGATCCAAAGGATCATTGGATGTGTAGTATGAGATCTAGTTACAAGATTTGAAGGAGAAAAATTCTAGTTGATAGCATAGAGACAGAGGAAGGAAGTACATTTTAGTTCTATTATTTTTCAAGGAATGATAGACAAATCATTTGGATAGTGGGTTTGATCTTAACCTTGAAGCAATTTGGGAAGTGGGTGCAACTATCCTCCACAACTCCTAATAGGGTTGGAATCTCCTAATATGGATATAACGTCTCCTAACAAAGACTCATATGTACTGAATATTGTAACAAGCTCCTAACAAGGTTTATCCTCTAAAAATTAATATTTATATCAGCCCATCATCTTGTGGGTACATTCCCCACCAAGGTTTTCCCTTTGATCAAGGGTTTCCCTAGTTAACCTATCTAATGTTAATTGTGTATGAGTATCTTGTTGTGGTTTTAGTTAACATTACTCATATGGTTAAGATTTTTTAAAGTAAATGATTGTGATAATAGTTGTATAACTGATTCACCCCCCCACCCAATTATATCAATGGAGAATATATTATAGAAATTGGTATCAGATCTTTAGGTCCTTGAAGATAAGGATTAACAACTTTGGGAGATCAATGGAAAATATGTTCAGGAAGGATAGTCCAAGATTTGTTGGGGCCAATTATGATAGTTGGAAGGAAAAGATAAAGACTCATCTACTATGCATGGGTCCAAGATATTGGCTTTTTACAAAAGCTAAGAAAGCAATTATTGAAGAATCAAAGCTAGAGGAATATAGTGAGGGAGTAAGAGATTTGTTCATGTGTAACATGAGAGCCAGAGGAGCCCCACTATCAACTCTTCTAGAGAATGAATACAATTAGGTAAAGACATTTCAAACTTCTCATGAAATTTGGAAAGCATTAGAAGTTACTTTTGAAGGTGATGATCATGAAAAAAGAATGAAATTACAAAATTGGATTTGCACATTTCAAGATGCTAAGATGATGGAAGATGAATCCATAAGAAGTTATGTTGGTAGAATATAAAAAATAGTTGCAAGTATTCAATCTCTTGGTGGAACTAAAAAAGATGATGAGGTTATATGGAAGATCTTGAAAAGTTTATCACCACCATTTGAGAAAACAACTCAGATGATTCAGCTAGTAATGCCCTACAGCAAAGATTTTACAAAGGAAATATTGCTTGGAAGATTAGAATCTAAAGAAGTAGAAATGAGATAGTCTGGAGAATTAGCTATAGTTGAGAAAAATTTAAGTGCTATGAACATTAGACCTAATCTATCAAGAAGTGCTAGTGCAAGAAGAGACTTTGTTAGCAGTAGCATATTTGAAGAAGATAAGAAGATTGAAGAAGGAATAGCCCTTCTGGTAAGAAGAAAGAAAGATGGTTAGAAAAACTTTAAGTGTTGGAATTGTGATGAATATGGCCATTATGCATCTAAATTTCCTAAAAGAGAGAAAAAATTTAGAGGAAAATTTAAGCCTAGAAGAGATAAGGACAAAAATTATTTATATTCTAACGAGGACAAAGAATCTAATGAAAAAGATCAGAGTGAAAGTGATGATGAATTAGGATTCATGGCTATTAAGGAAGATAATATTGATAAAGAAACTAGAGAAGAGAGAGCTATAGTTATCCAAGTTGAGAAGAAATTAGATTGGATAATTGGTAGTGGATGTGCACATCACATGACTGGTGATATGAATTTTTTTGTCAAGTTCAGAAATCATGATGTAGGTATTGTTAGAGTTGGTAACAATGTGACCTATCATAAAACAAGGATTGGATCTATTACTCTTGATGGTAAAACTAACACTGGTGATGTTTACTTTGTTGATTGTTTGAAATATAAATTTTTTAAGTGTTAGGTAGTTGGCAGACAAGGGATATATGTTGCAATTCATAGAGAAGACTTGCATTATCAAGGACAAAGATGGTAAGCTGATTGGTACTAGAACAAGATCTAGAGGTAATGCATTTTAGTTGAATCCTACTAAAATAACATGTTTGGTTGCAAAGGTTAACAATAGTTGGTTATGACATAGAAGGTTCTATCATATAAACTTTGATAATATTGTGAAAGTTAGAAGTACATTTGCAGTGAGAGATCTTCTTAAGATTATTAAGCCTACTAATGTTATATACAAGGAATGTATTTTGGCTAAATAGAGGAAAGTGTCTTTTCCTATCAAGAAGTTCTCTACTATAGAGAAATTGGATATTGTTCACACACACTTGAGTGGTCCTTCAAGAACCAGAGGATTCTATGGTGAAAGTTACTTTATGATATTTGTTGATGATTTCACTAGGATGATGTGGGTAGCATTTCTTAAAGAGAAGTATGAAGCTTTTGAGAAATTCAAGATATTTAAGAATAGAGTTGAAAATGAATCTGGTGACAAGATTAAGTGTTTGAGATTAGATAATGGAGGAGAGTTCATCTCTAGAGAGTTCAACGTGTTTTGTGAAGAGAATGGAATCAAAAGATAGTTATCTTCACCTACAACACCTGAATAGAATGGAATTGCTAAAAGAAGGAAAAAGTCAATAGCAAAAGCAATAAGAGTGATGTTATTTGAGAATGATTTCTCAAAGACATTTCAGAGAGAAACAATTAACACTGTAGTATATACTCTGAAAAAAGTATAGATTAGAAAAGGTATGAGCAAGACACCTTATGAGTTATGGTTTGGTCATTCATCATCAGTCAAGTATTTTAGAATATTTGGAAGTAAGTGTTACATAAAGAGAGATGATGATATTGGTAAGTTTGATCCTAGAAGTGATGAAGGTGTGTTTCTTGGTTACTCATTGAAAAGTAAAGCATATAGATATTTCAACTATAGAACTAAGATAATAGTTGAGTGCAAAAATGTAAGGATTGATGAAAAGTTTGGTACTAAAGAGAAGATGGTAGATTATAACTTTGATGAAGAAGAGGATAATTCTAGAATTGTTAGATGGAATGCTGAAGTTATTTTTGAGATTAACAATTTCTTGTAGAATGTACTAAGCATAGATAAGAACAAATATATGAACCTAGAGAAGAGATAAGAGTTGAGATGTCAACTCCTACTTCCAGTAGAAACATGACAAAGGATCACCCTCCAAAGTAGATAATTGGGAGCAAGGATAAAGATGTGATGACAAGGAATAGAGTGAATGAGGAATTATGTCTAATTTCTCAAGTGGGACCTTAGAGCATAGATGAGGCATGTAAGGATGATCACTGGATGTGAGCAATGAAAGAAGAACTAGATCAGATTGTGAAGAATGAGACATGGGATTTAGTTCCTAGACCTAAAAAAAAAAATGTTATAGGAACCAAGTGGGTATTCAGAAATAAGATGAATGATCAAGGAGAGGTTATGGGAAACAAGGCTAGACTTGTTTACAAAGGTTACTCACAACAAGAAGGCATAGATTAAGATGTTCTTGGCTTATGTAGCAAGCAAGAATTTCAAGGTTTATCATATGGATGTCAAGTCAGCTTTTCTGAATGGAGAACTTGAAGAAGTCTACATTAAGTAACTTCATGATTCCTTCTTATAGAAGATATAGATTTTGTATGAAGACTAAGGAAAGCACTATATGGTCTAAAGCAAGCACCTAGAACCTAGTATGCAAGGTTGGATAGGTATTTGTTTAAGCTTGGATTTATTAAAGGTACTGTAGATGGTAATTTTTATTTGATTAAAAATGATGATGGTTTATTTATCATTGTAATATTTGTGGATGATATAATATTTGGAGGAAATGATAAAGAAAGTGACCAGTTTGTTGAAGAGATGAAAAATGAATTTGAAATGAGCATGATAGGAGAAACGAAGTTTTTCATAGGATTGCAAATTGTGTAAAACAAAGATGGGATGTTTATTTTACAAAATAAGTATCTAAAAGATTTGCTAAAAAGATTTGGTTTAGAAAGTTGCAAATCTATTGGTACGCCCATGATAGTTGGTCAAAAGTTATCTAGTAAAGATGAAATAGATATAGTTGAGCAAAATAAGTATAGATCTATGATTGGAGGATTGCAATAGTTGAATCAGATTGGACAAAATATAGAAAATGTAGTTGTAATTGTAGCAAGATCTCAAGCTGATCAAAAGAGTATCAATATGTAGCAGTAAAAAGGATATTTAAATATTTGAAGGGTACATCTAATTATGGAATTTGGTATGATAGATTAAATGATTTCACCTTGTGCACATATACTGATGCAAATTGGGTAGGTAGTATAGATGACAGAAAGATCACCAGTGGTGGAGCATTCTTTCTTAAAAGAATATTGGTTTCCTGGTTAAGAAAGAAACAATATTGTATATGTCAAAGTGCAACTGAGGTAGAGTATGTTGCAGCAACAAATAACTATAATCAAGTTATGTGGATGAAACAAATGTTGAAAGATATCGTGATTGAGTTTATAGAACATGTTATCATTTACTATGATAACACAAGTACAATAAGTATGTCTAAGAATCTAGTATTGCATTATAAGAAAAAGCACATATACATAAAGTATCATGTTTTGAGAGAGAAGGCAATAGATAAAGAGATAAGGTTGGAGTATGTAAGCACTAAAGATTAGATTGTAGATATCTTTACAAAGTCTTTACCTAAAGATACTTTTGAGTACCTAAGAGGTATGTTAGGGGTTATGCCCCTACCTACTTCAGAGTAGATGATGTAAAGAGTGCATCAGTCCAATGGTACAGAGCACTATGGTTAGACTAGACTGAATGTTGATGCTTCCTATATGGGGGAGTATCTAGTATGTACTAAGTCATTAAGGACTCTTGGTATTTTGATATTTTCTATTAAAAAGTGTCTCTGGACAATTGAGCTAATTGAAAGAGCTAGAAGAAGTATATTAACAATTGGTATTGAGTACTTGTATTGATACCTTTGACATTGATGTCAATGGGAGAGAGAATGTGTACATGAAAAAAATCTCCTAGGCAATGGGGAGAGAGAATTTGAAAGAGGTCCCTATTTAAATGTCAATGGAGGGGTGTTATCTCTTTAGGGAGATTTAGAAAGATTCATGCAAGTGATCAGAAGAATATGTCAGTGCACAGAAGAATGTATAAGTGCATAGAAGAATATGTTAGTGCGCAGAAGGATATGAAGCTAGAAAAGTGTTGTAAATTGTTCACTATGAACAACTCATGAACAAAAGCCAGAAGATTTCAAATTGATGAAGAGGATTTGAGAAGATGACAACAACAACAACAATAGAGTACAGTTTGGTATTCTTGGAACTTAAATGTTTTTTGTCTATGTTGCCATCAATGCTAAAAGGGGGGATTTTTAGAATTAGTTATGATGATACTACATTGGGGGAGTATCCTAAGTATTGTAGAGTATTGATATGTTGCATTCATGATTGTATTTGTCATTGATGTCAACATAATAGTAATTTTGTTAAGACTAGAAGAATAGAAGTCAGTAATCTTAGTATGTGCAGAAGTTGAGGAAGTTTTAGATGATGCACAATGGATGACATGTTCCTAAGGTTTTCCTAATGATGTGGTTAAGAGGACTAAGTTTCAATTAATGGTGTATGGAAGTTACACTTGATTTACTAGAAGCAATGTAGAAATAGAGCATTGGAAAACAAAGTTCTGATGATCTATTGCTATCTTTCATTTGAGATGTAATGAAGAGATGCATTGTTACACAATGATAGAGGTCAATTGTGTGGTGATGCCAGTGTGCATGCAAGATGTGGTTTCACATGTGTGAATTTTGATATAGACTGTGAGTCGACAGTGCTATTGTAATTGTGAATTAACTAATTATCTTATTTTAATTGATTGGGAAAGCCTCAAGGTTGACTCAAGGAATTATTATGAAGATACAGTATAAAGGAACATTATTTTTCTTTCTTTTAGTGTGGAACTTGGATTAGAGGATCAAGTGGAATGCAAAGAATTAGTGCACAATGTGAAAAGGAATAGAATACTTACTGAATGCATGTAAGTGATCCAAGGGATCATTGGATGCACAATATGAGATTTGGTTACAAGATCTAAAGGAGTAGAAGTCTGGTTGATAGGATAGAGACAAAGGAAGGAAGTAAATTTCACTTCTATTATTTTGCAAGTAATAATATAGAGATCATTTGGATAGTGGGTTCTTTGATCTTAACCTTGAAGTTGTTTGGGTAGTGGGTCCATCTATTTTCAACAACTCCTAACAAGGTTGGCACAACTCTTAACAAGGTTGGAATCTCCTAACAAGGATTGAAAGTCTCCTAATAGGGACTCATATGTACTAAATGTTGTAATAGAATCCTAACAGGGTCTATCCTCTAACAAGAAATATTTATATTAGTACATCATCTTGTGGGTACCATCCCCACTAGGGTTTTCCTTCTGATCAATGGTTTCCCTAGTTAACATATCTGGTGTTAATTTTGTATAAGTATCTTGTTGTGGTTTTAGTTAACATTACTCATATAATTAAAAGATTGTTTAAAGTAAATGATTGTGATAATAGTTTCATAACTAATTCACCCCCCCACTTATATCAGTGGATTATATAATCTAACAGAGTTATCCTCTCCTATTGCTACATTGGAGAATGATGTAAATAGTGTTGTATCCTTATTTATAAAATTGAGTGAGACAAAAAAATTTACCAAGGAAATCAAGGATAAACTAGATAAGATTGATATGGACTTGAAGGCTAGTGCTAGTTAGTTGGCACTTAACCCGAGTTCTAGCTCAACTCATTTTGAAAAAGTCAAATTTTTAACAAATCTACAAGAAAAAATATTAAGGAAAGAGATCAAAATAAGGGCAACCGTGATAGACATTTGGAGAATGATGCTTCCCCATATGGATATTATGTAGAAGAAAATTGAACATGCAAAGACACTAGTCAAAGACAATAACCTTTTAGTGGTAAAGCATATGATGGAGTTATCAATTGAGCTTCAAATAGATCTGGGCATCTTAAAGGTATTGCAAGATAATTGGGATAAGACTATGTCTACAATTTTGAAGGTGCATAATGATTTCCTTAATTACTCAAGGTCCTTAAGTACCATTTGAACTTTTAAACAATAAAACTCTTACTGTTCTACTTATCATGTTTTTTCTTGGTCTCTACTATAAACAAAATTTATTGTTCCAAATATAAAATGATTTTTTGATATAAAATGTAAAAAATATAAAGAATTCAAGACAGATTTGACACTAGGATTTTTATGTGGAAACCCGATTTGGGAAGAACCACCAGCAACATGTCACCAATTTTTCACTCTTTCAAAGCAAGCTCTATTATGAACCAACCCTATTAAAGGTTACAATACACACTGTTAAATGTGACCTGGTTAGAGGATTCAATCACCTTCCTATAAGTGGCCTTGTTAGAGGACTTTGATCATTCTATTTAGAATGTCACCTTATGAAAGGATTTACACAAACTATTAAGTCATTAAAATGACTGTTAGTCAACCTCAGTTAAAAGGATTCCAATACAAACTATTTATAATGATTAGAAAGAAAATAATAGGTGTTGATGTGTGTGATTAGAACTCACTTTGCAAGTTTAGATCTATGTTTGGTCCTTGTGTTGATTCATTGATAAGCTCTTCATTGTCATCTCTATTCTTGATTCACTCAACAACCCTTCAAGAAATCAGTCTTCCCCCTTAAACAACACTTAAGCCTTCTTGCTCATATTTCACTTATCACTATCGACAACATCTTTGTAAGCAATCTCTTTTATCTTTGCATTCATTTTCGCACTTGTGTATCTATGATCCACCTTGCTCCATATGCCTCTTTTCACATACACACTTGTGCACATTATAATTTTCTTGGCTCTATACCTCTTCAAATGGGTAGTTCTTGCTTTACCATTTTCTATAATCACCGTAGATCTTAGGGTTTATGATTAGGTTCAACATAATTCACTATATTTGTCCATCTTCTTGATCTTCTTCTAGAAACTTCTCTAGAATATATTTGTTAGGTCTTTACCTAATCCTCACCTTGAGTTTAATGGTCCAACTCATCAATATCATCTTCAACATAGTTTACATATCCTAATAAATCAACTAAGTCAACTGGGAATCATGATTTCCTCAAATTCATCTTCAATAGTATAACTTAGAAATCACTAAGTTCTGACACTCGATCATCACTAAACACTCAGGTCTTGTAAAAATTTCTAGCTTGGCATCGACTAACTTGCTCAATTGATAATAATGCTTGGTCAACACTATATTTTCCCAACACTAACCATGGCTCAGTTGACACTAGCATCACTCGACATTCCTTTTCTATTTACTCTATTGCTTGGCTAGGCTTAACTTTCTTGACATAAATAATCACTTTGCTTTATCAAAGTCTATCTAATCAAATGTTCATTGTAGCTTCCTTTTCATAACTCAACCTTTCCTCTAGGTGCTATTGTTATAAGAAATTTCTCTAATCCTCTTCACCAATCAAATAGATATGATTTTTAGATTAGGTAGCAATATGTCTCATCAATAGATTTGACGTCAATGATAAAACAAAAATTGTTCCAATTGTAAGTTTCCAATAGATATACATTCATAATATGATGCTTCCCCATATGGATATTATGTAGAAGAGAATTGAACATGCAAAGACACTAGTCAAAGACACAAATCATTCAATGGTATAGCATATGATGGAGTTATCATCTGAACTTTAGATAGATATGCACATCTTAAATGTATTGCAAGATAATTGGGATAAGACTATGGCTTTAATTTTGAAAATGCATAATGATTTCCTCTCTCATTTTGGCATAACATTGTAAATTTTGGCATTTGTAACAAAAACAAGGGGGAAATGTATATATAAGAAAAAAATGTATAGAATGAGAAATTTATAGAAGATATGTAAAAAGGAGATAAACAAAAACAATTAAATGTAATCAAGTTGTAGAGCTTTAAGTTCAAATTGAGTTGCAGAATAGAGCACATATAAAGGGGGAGTTTGATTGAAATATTTTGATTGAAGATTTTGTGCATGACAAGTTTTTTTTTCACTACTGCCAAAGGGGGAGATTGTTGACACTATGGCAAGACATATTGTCAATTAGTGCCAAAAAACTTAGTCATCATGGGAAGTCAGTTAGTACTATAAATGAGCTCTCCCTTAGGAAATAAGCACTAGTATAACCCATGCTACCAAACAGAAGAATGTTAACTGAGCTCATGTATGAAGCAAACTAGAAATGTTAATCAAGCTCTAGTGTAAATCGAGTTAGCCAAGCATTCTAGTTTTAGAATAAGAATTGAGTAGGCAAAGCAGTGTGAACCAAGCTAATAGAGTTTTCTAAGTGATCAATTTGAACCAAGCATCTAGAGTCAACCAAATTCTAGAGTTAGCTAAGTTGATAGTGTTTCCCAACTAATTTACGTATCACCCGAGTAAGCTATTGGACCTAAGCATCAACATCAAGATGACTTGGTAATTATTTTTGAAACTATCGAATTTCTATTGTAGCCGACCTAATACAGAGTTATTATTTGGATTGATATATATGAAAGATATCTTGTTTCATTTAGACAATCATGGAATTATTATATTCATTATCAAAAGAAAATATGGATAATGAAAGAGAAGATTGATTAGGAGGCTACCAAGCAATACAAAGGCAAACAAAAGACCCATCTATCACAGTTAGATGATCATTATATTACTCAAAGGATCTTCATCAACAAATAAAGTTGAAAAGAAGAGATCAGCTTGTTGATCCATCCTAAAAGGTGTATCAGTCAATCCTTGCAGAATCTCTTAACAGAGTGCATACTTCATTATATTGTATAAATCCTTTCACAAGGTGTACCTATCATTCCTACTTACTCTTGACCAAGTAGATCACTAGAAGTACTCAATTGTAAGCCCTAACAACCCAACTTTATTACTGCAATAGTGAAGCATTGTGGATGTCATCCCCACCCTAGTTTTAACTTCTCCTTAGAGGGTTTTTAGGTTACCAAATAATTGTGTCAAAGTGTCATGATGTTGTTTCATTTATTGCTTTATGTTCCATGCATGCAAGTAGATTAGATAATCTAATAAAGATTAAGAGAAAGAAGTTTTAAGTGGTTCCCCCTCCCCCCCTTCCCCCCTCTCAATGACTTGGACATCATTACATTTCCAATAGATTTTCCAATGCTTTCTATTGAAAATTTTATTGTATGTAAATTTTACCTATGGTAAAATGAAATCTCATCCCTTTAGCATATCTCCAACCAAACATTTAAAAAAATTTCCCAAACTCATATTCACTACTTCCATCCATCCATGAGTTTGTGGATGATGTGATAAGCTGAAATTAAAAAATTGACTTTAACTTCTTCTTCAATGTGCACCAAAAGTACCCAACAAACTTGGTTTCTATTGGCACTCAAAATTTTAGTCCAAATTTTGAGCAATTTTGATAAAATTGAGCCCTATAAACGTTTTAAAATGCCTATGTACCCAGCTTTACCTTTGAGGCCCCTAAGGTGTTTAATGTTTCTAAAACCCTCCATTTAGTACATCTACTTGTTCCATAGTGATAAATTTCCATTCCGAGCTATTCTGTAAGATCCTGTTTTGAGCAATTATTAAATCTACATTTTTACCCTAAGTGTCAAACAGTTATAAGAGGCTATGTTTGCCATTGAATATTTTGCACTCAAAAATGTGTCATGACTTTCCACTTTGGGAGCATCTAGTTTCCATACCTAAAGGCCTATGTTTCAGATTTTGAGTCATTTCGAGTCCATTTGACTAGGTTTTGAATCCCTCAAAATTGGTCTTTTAAATTTTTCATGCTGATGCACATTGTCCTAAATTTTGGAAAGCCCTGTTTGACAAGTTATAACTTTTGACCAGTTGAATGAAATGTTGAATTTCCTTCTATGTTACATTGTAGAAATCAAAGACTTGTTATGTTTTGAGTTTCAGCTCATGATGAATCTATTTGATCAGTTTTCAAACACAATTCCAAAAACATTTTCTATCTTTTTACTGGTGTCATAAGTGCAGATTGATTGGAACCTCTGTTCGAGATCTCATAACTTGAGATATGCAATTGGTAATATTGAATGGATTGTACTCTTGTGTTGTTCTTCTAAAAATACTCCAAGTGTGACAATTTTCAAGTCATGAAGAATCATTCGCACACTTTTTCAGGTCAATTCCATTTGCAAAAATTGATTTCTTGTCATTCTTTCTAGTCAGCAAATCCAAGTAGCTCACTTTGACTATTCGCCAAATGCGTCTTGTTATTTTTCATGAGCCCAAATCCCAGATTTATACTCTCCTCATGATAGTGAACCAACGCCCCAGTTTTTGTTTCCCCAAGTGTCAGTTTACCCAGTTTTTGAAGCCAAATTTGAACCCTATTTATTGTTTTCTAACATGTTTAGTTGTAGGTAATTCTAAGAGGTCAACTTTAACAACGAATATCTTTTGACCTCGAATTCATCATAAGATGAGATTTAGCAAGGTAAAAGAATGCAAAATAAAGAATCAGTGTGTTGGTTCCTAGAGCCCAGTTATTTGTTGGGGTTAGTTTTTAAAGCTAACCAACAAGCCTTGTTATCACGAAGTCACAGTTTGCATAAAGTGGGTAAACAAGTTCTAAATGATTGTTTTAGTGCTCGAGTCTAATTTTGGTCAGTATCATATGATTATTAGATCACTTTGAGATATTAGTCACCCAAAAATGAATTTTTTTTTAGCCAGACCCACTTTGGGGTCCGACTGACTTCAGCAAGCTGATAAGGTATGTCAAGGGGCCTACACATGATCCTAAATTTAAGGTAACTATGATTTTAAATGGAGCTAGATATAATTCTACTTCAAATTTCCATAGTGTCAAAGATGTAGAGCAAAATTTTGCATAACTCACTCTTGAGGATTTATTGAAGAAGCTGAGTTAAAAGAAAGATGTTTCTAGTTGAGCACATAAAATAGGGCTATGTAAAAACCTTCTTCAAGTTTATTCTCAAAGAATTGGCTTTCCAATTCCCATATTAGGTTGTTGCATGAAAAAACTCGTTGTTCATATTTGTGGCATAAATTGCTGGTATCACTAATTTCTTTGTAGGTGGAGAGTTTGCTTCACCTAATCAAGAGAGGTTCCATCATTGTATTTGCATTTGAAAGGTTATCCTAGTACATGATCGGGGCATCATATGGTATTATAATGATTTGCAAATTTTTGATCTTGATGAATTTAAGTGGCAAGAAATTAAACCAAGAGCTATAAGTGTATGGCCTAGTCCAAGAAGTGGTTTCCAACTTGTTGTCCACCATATAAAAGTAGAGGATGTCAACAGGCTGCAAGCATTCAAGCGAGAGTTAGAAGCCCATGTCAAGGGAGACCCTTGTGACTCCTACATTATCTTCACCATGGCATCGAATTCCCACATCAAAAGAGGAGCATGTAACATTGGAGTAAGGCAGAGTTTGCAGGAAAGCCGCAAATGAAAGTAGAGGAAGCCATTAAAAGGAAAGTAAATCAAGTGAAAGCATAAATAAGGAGCAATGGTGGGTATGCATGCACAAATTCGGTTCCAAAATCATAAGTGGGTTACCCTATCATTTCTATAGGCACTGAATGGAAACACTTCACACAATAGAGAAGGTAGGAGCACAAAGCCCATATATATGGGTGGATGAGTAGCTTGATAAAGTGCTTAAGACTGATCACTTTAGGCCTGATAAAGAATTAGCGAGAGGCATTTAAAGAGGAGTAAACCCACCATGTATTGAATGCCAAAGCTAGCATTGGAGGTGAACTAAACCATTATTAATAGGGACGGTACCTGCAAAAGCCAACCAATGTCTGAAGAAGGGGGTCACCTTGTAAGGAGGTGGCATTGCTAGAGGAAGCAAAATCAGAGGCTCCACACTAGTATAAAAAAAAAATTCCCACTCCAGGAAACCTCACACAAAGAACAGGGCATAGAAATAAAAAACACCTGTGCCAAAGAGAAACAAAGTTTCAAGCGCATATGAAGAGGAACCTTCATGCATAGAAGCAAAGAGGAGCTTCATGTGATAGCCAAAGTAAAACAAAGAAAGCAGCGACAGAGGGAAACAAGGCATCAAGAATGAGGAGACGGTAGTAGTAAGGGCTAGAAATGAAGAAGCACTCCATGCTAAAAAGGAGGAGGCAACATGCTAAAAGTAGGAAACCCCAAGTCAGTCGCAGCCAGAAGGCAGATTTCATAACGCAAGAGAAAGTCCACAGTATTTTAAACATGAATCCCACGCCGAAGGAAGTCCCTATGTAGTGGCATGAAAAAGGAAGACACATCATGCTAAATAGAGGAGGCCACTAGTTGAATGGAGATAGAATTCGCATGGAAAAATTTAAAACTCATTCACATAATAGAAAAGGAAGTCGGCAAAGCATGAACCGTTGAGCTGTAGACAAGATGATTAATGCCAAAGACTTAAAATGTAAAGTTTTTCTTGCCCACCATTAAAAGTGTGATGCAGAGTGGCATCAACATGTGAAAAATGCAGGGGTTCAAGCTAAGTTGCTTAATCCCACATGTGAAAAGAGAAGGCTTTTTGAGGTATTTAAATATAATTCCATGCATACAGTGAAGTGTCTAAAGACAAGATTCTTTCAAAAAGCCAAGCGCTAAGTTGGTGGGCCCATGGTCAAAAAATAAGAGGTAAAATTTTGAAAGAGTATGCATAATGAAGTGATGACCTCAACAGGAGTTGAAGCTACTGGAAAAGTAAAAAATCTGGCTAGTCACTATATCGCTAGCTGTGAAATCCAAGGATTTTCAGCTAGCGACATAGTGACTAGCCAAAAAACTTCAAAATTTGATGGAGAGTGTGAAAGGATACGTGGGTCCTACTTGGGAGATGTAGCAAATTAGGTAGCGCCAAGTGGTGGCCGACAGGATGATGAGATACTGATGTGGAGTCCGAGTGTTGAGATTGTGACATGTGGTGAATCGTGTGGATGTCACTATCTCACCAAGAGAAGATGCTCACCAGTTAGCCATAGTGACATAGCGAATGTAGTGAGGTGGTGCCCAGTTGGAAATAAGCATGTGATGTGGTAGATTGTGGACCAATCAGAAGGTGACATGTGTCACCTAGGTGGCCAGTAAGTCTGAATTGCAGGGTGACATGGAAAGTTCTTGGCCAATCAAAGACTGCCACATGGCAGTCTAATGGCGTCCAGTAAACTGAGGATAAAAGGGAAAAATAAATCTTTTGAAGTTAATGATTTTTCTCGAGCACATCTTTAAAAGAGGATAGTTTTAAATTGAAAATGTTTTTATCCTATAGTTAAAACTATAGAAAAATTATTAATTTATCAAGTTTTAATGAGAAGCCATGAATGGAGACCTGAACTTCAAAGGGCCATATTTGGGAAAAATTTTATCGAAAATGGGTACTTCAATCTACCACCAAAACTGGGAGAATCCAAATTTTCCATTTCTGAAGTCAGTTTTTGCACAGGTGCTCACCAGTTTGAGGTATAAGCCAATTTGTAAAATCTAAGGCATTGGCAGTAGAGTGAGCAATTTTCATCATGGATCATCAAAATCGGTAAAAGGATAGATATGAAGGCTTGGTGAGATGTGAAAATGAAGAAAATCAATTCTGTGATGTTTTCTTGGCTTCTAAAGGTCATATAACTAATTTTTTCACTTTTTACTTTAAGTCAAATACGACATCAGAAATCAGTTATATTTTCTACCCAATATTTGATATTCTTTATGCTTCTAAGAGCCAAAATCATGGGGATTTGATTTTTAGTTACAGAGAGAAGGTAGAGAGAGGCTTTTTCTGCTTCTTGGGAAGGAATTCTGAAGGGACACTTGTCATCTCTTAATTATATCTATCTTTTTCTTTTATATTGTACGGGTTCTAGTTTTTTTCACTGAGAAACAAGGTTGGTTCTAATTTTGAGAAGAAAATCACTCACTACTGAGACACCATTCTTTAGCACTTCTTCTTGTATGCGCAGCATTTATGTTTTATGCAGATAATTCAAATTTGTTAGGTGATTTGTGAAATATTTTTGCACGGCTTTCATGTATTTGGTTTCAAGGAAAACAAATAAAGTGTTGCAAAGGGTTTTAAATTCAATCTGAATCTTGTCTCCTATTTGTGGATCTGTAATCTCTTCTAGTTTGTGAATAAAGAGAATAAACTAGGTTCCATTTTGTTTCATAATGTATGTGGTTACAATGTCTTGTAGATGGAACAAAGAGCCATGTAATTGCTTGGTGTTTATCTCAGGGTTTGAAGATTTCATGATGGGATAATTTGAGTATGAGATTCAAATCTGATGCAGATGTCTATTCACAAGGTGAAAGATAGATCAGGGATCTTGATATAGAAATATATCTGAGATTTCCAAGAAATGTAGGAAATAATCAAGGTTTAAATGCTAAACAATGTTATTTAAGGCATAAATCAATAATTAGTAAGATGTCTTTTCATTATAGACCTGAGGAATCTTCCCTGCCTAGTGTTTTCCTTGATGTTCTAGTTCCTGATTCAGTCAACTGGCCAGCACCTATAAGATTACAAAGGTTTTTACAAATTAAAAGATTCATTGAGGAGATGGAAGATGATGATTATAGATTCCATGTTATGTCTTCTGATGATAATGAGTGTGCTAAAAGTCAGGTTAGTAATGAATACAATGAGTTCGTAGAGAAAGATAATCTGTCTTCCAAATGTGAAGAAGTGGATTCAAATGTTAATGAATCAGGTAATTGCAATCAGCATAATGAAGATGGATATGAAAGTGAAAATAAATTTTGTTACAGTGAATATGAAGTTAAATAAATTTGTAACAGTAGTAAGGGTAGTGAGTGCCATGATAGGAATGAATGTTGTAATAATACTAATTTTCCAGATTGTTACACTAATGATTTTGCTATTGTAAGTTCTTCATGTCATCCAGATGATAATCATAGCCCGAGGAAGATTTGTGAGGCAGTCTTCTTGAGCTCTGATGAAATCTCTATTTTGTTGGCTCATGATTTTGAAAAGAAAGTGTTTCTAAGGATCTTCATATTTTTCGTCATGATATTTCTTCATTCAGTCAAATCAATTCCCCAAAGTTTGAAGTAGAAAGAGATGTAGAATTTGAACAATCCTTAGCAGATTTTGGAGGTGTAGATGACAATACCTCAAATGTCTTGGCATATGACGATTTGATGGATGTGGAGCATGTTAGTGAATGGAAGTTTAATACTATTTCAAATTCTTATCATGTTAATCTTGCAAAAATTTGTTTTGATGTTTCATGTGATGAAAAGGAATACAGTGAATGTTGTCAATCCAAATATGGATTTTCTCTATATGTTGATAACTCTTGTAAAGATAAGTTCAAGGTGTATTTTGGCTTTCAACTAGATGAAGAAAATGATTGTGATCAGCATAATGTAGATCATCACTTTTAGAATGAGTTTTCATGCTTGGTAACTAATCAGTTATTTGAAGAATGTGAAGAGGTTTTAGCGGAGAATAAATTTGATTAAATAAGTAACATGGTTGCAAGTAGGCAACAATCAGATTTCACACATTCTTCACATCCAAAGACACGAGGTGAGTTGCAAGTTTTTGGTACATGCAACTTAGTGAATGATGTAGAATATGAAGTTTTTGTGTTTCCGATCAGCATGCTTGAATCATTGCTGGATTTTGATTCTTAGTTCAATTTGTGTAATTATGAGCATGCTGATTTTTTTTCTTATAATGAGCATGAGGTAGAGGCTAATGCTGATTTATGTATGCATTATGAGAACGAAGGAAGTTGTTTCGTTTTGCCAAGTAATTTGTTTCAATATGTTGATCTGATTGGTGAAACAAAGGAGAATGAGAATCATAGTTTACCTCATGAAGACGTAAATGAAAATCAAGTATATGACAGAGGTGAAAGTTTTTGCTAAGATCGGTGGCCCGGGGGCACTGTTTGTACATAGTAGGTGTAGTAGTTTCCTGCTTTCAATAAAGTTGTTCGAGAGAATTTTTTGAAGTTCAAGTGTGTGGTCTACTTCTACCAAATATCTAAAATCTTTCCATGCCCACAAGGGGCATGCATCCCCAGACAGAGGCACTATTGGCGCTCAAAATTGTAGTCCAGATTTTGAGCACTTTTGAGAAAATTAAGCCCTATAAATGTTTTAAAATGCCTATGTACCTGAATTTACCTTTGAGGCCCCTAAGGTGTTTAACGTTTCTAACACCCTCCATTTAGTGTGTCTACTTATTCCATAGTGATAAATTGCCATTCTGAGCTATTCTGTAAGATCCTATTTTGAGCAATTATTAAATCTGCATTTTTACCTCGTGTCAAATAGCTACAGGAGGTTGTGTTTGCCATTGAATATTTCACACTCGAAAATGTGTCATGAATCACCACTTTGGGAGTGTCTAGTGTCCATACCTAAAGGCCTATGTTTCATATTTTGAGTCATTTCGAGTTAGTTTGAATAGGTTTTGAATCCCTCAAGGTTGGTCTTTTAAATTTGTTATGCTGATGCACATTGTCCTAAATTCTGGGAAGCCCTGTTTGACAAGTTATAACTTTTGACCAATTGATCAAAATTTTGAATTTCCTTTCGTGTTACATTGTAGACATCAAAGACTTGTTATGTTTTGAGTTTCAGCTCATGACGAATCCATTTGATCAGTTTTCAAATGCAATTTCTATCTTTTTACTGGTGTCATAAAGTGTAGATTGATTGGAACCCCTGTTTGAGATGTCATAACTTGAGATCTATGATAGGTAAGATTGAATGGATTATACTCCTATGTTTTCCTCTAAAAATACTCCAAGTGTGCCAATTTTCAAGTCATGACGAATCCATTCGCACACTTTTCTAGGTCAATTCCATTTGCAAAAATCAATTTCTTATCATTTTTTCCAATCAGCAAATCCAAGTAGCTCACTTTGACTATTTTCCAAATGCATCTTGTTATTTTTCATGAGCCCAAATATCAAATTTATACTCTCCTCATGACAGTGGACCAACACCCTAGTTTTTGCTTCCCAAAGTGTCAGTTTACCCAATTTTTGAAGGCGAATCTGAACCCCATTTATTGTTTTCTAACGCGTTGAATTGTAGGTAATTTTGAGAGGTCAACTTTAACAACGAATATCTTTTGACCTCAAATTTGTCATGAGATGAGATTTGGTAGGGTAAAAGAATGCAGAACAAAGAATTTCAATCTAACACCTCTGCCAAATCATCAAATTGAGGTTTAGCATTAACACTTGAGGTATTTTGGCTTTCATGTTTTCTTTTCATGGAAGTCAAAAGTTGTTAAAAGTGGTTGCCTCTATTCAGTGATTTTCAGCACTAAAAGGAAAAGGTAGAAATTTTGTTCTAAAGATGGAGTCAGATCTCAGATCTCATATTAGTTTGCCAAATTCTGAGAGTTTAGAAACTATGAACAATAGCATTGCTATGTTGAATAGATTGGTCTACAAAAGGATTTTCAATCTTATAAGAATTGAGGTAGGAAATACTCAAGGTTTAAATGTTGAACGATGTTATTTAAGGATTAAATCAATAATTAGTAAGATGCCTTTTCATTGTAGACCTAAGGAATCTTCCCTGCCTAGTGTTTTCCTTGATGTTCTAGGGGTAGCTAACTCCCATTTTCAACATGCCATTTCTGAAAATAAGCCAACTATAAGGCATGACCCTTCTTCTACTTTAGGCTCTACTAAACCTAGGCAGGTAGACCTCAGATTCAAATGATACCGTACCAGTGCAAAAACATATCCCTGAATCTATTAAGCAGATTTTACCCTTATTTCTCCTAATGACTCATGAAATGACATAGATCTATAGTAGCTAAATGCAAAGCTATGAATCTCATAAGCTGAGTGAGGGCATTCTATTATAGCTCTTCAACATGAAAGGGGAAAAATGTTTGATTAATAATGTTGATATTAGCAAGACCCAAATACAAGCAACAAAACCTAATGATCCTATCTCTGATCAGTGCCTTATCTATTGGGCAATTAAATGAACTAAATTCATACATCTTCTAGAAATCTCAGATATATTTCTACATCAAGATCCTTGATCTATCTTTCACCTTGTGAATAGACATCTGCATCAGATTTGAATCTCATACTCAAATTATTTCATAATGAAATCTGTAAACCCTGTGATAAACACCAAGCAATTACATAGCTCTTTGTTCCATCTGCAAGACATTTTAACCACATACATTCCAAAAAAAAATGCAACCTAGTTTATGCTCTTTATTCACAAACTAGAAGAGATTACAGATCCACAAAAAGGATACAAGATTTAGACTAAATTTAAAACCCTTTGTTGCACTTTATTTGTTTTCCTTGAAACCAAATACATGAAAGACATATAGAAATATTTCAAAAATCACCTAACAAATCTGAATTATCTACATAAAACATAAATGCTGCCCATACAAGAAGAAGCGGTGAAGAATGGTGTCTCAGTAGTGAGTGATTTTATTCTCAAAACTGGAACCAACCTAGTTTCTCAGTGACAAAAATTGGAACCCATACAATATGAAAGAAAAAGATAGATATAGAGGAAGAAATTCTTGGATTTGATCAGGAGATGAAAAGTGTCCCTTTATAATTCCTTCCCAAGAAGCAGAAAAAGTCTCTTTCTACCTTCTCTCTGTAACTAAAAATCAAATCCTCGTGATTCTAGCTCTTAGAAGCATAAAGAATATCAGATATTGGGTAGAAAATATAACTAATTTCTAATGTTACATTTGACTTAAAGTAAAATGTGGAAAAATCAATTATATGACCTTTAGAAGCCAAGAAAACATCACATAATTGATTTTCTTCATTTTCACATCTCACCAAGCCTTTATATCTATCCTTTTACCAATTTTGATGATCCATGATGAAAATTGCTCATTCTATTGCCAATGCCTTGGATTTTACAAATTGTCTTATAGCTTAAATCGATGAGCACTTATGCACAGACTGACTTCAGAAAAGGAAAATTCAGATTTTCCTTGTTCCAGTGGTATATTGAAGTGCCCATGTTCAGTAAAAATTGCCCCAGATATGGCCCTCTAAAGTTCAGGTCTCCATTCATGGCTTCTCATTAAAATTTGAAAAATTAATAATTTGTCTATATTTTTAACTATAGGATAAAACCATTTTCAATCTAAAACTATCCTCTTTTAAAGATGTGCACGGGATTAATCATTAACTTCAAAAGATTTATTTTTCCCTTTTATCCTCAGATGACTGGACACCATCAGATTGCCACGTGGTAGTCTCTGATTGGCTGACAACTTTCCACATCACCCTATAATTCAAACTTATTGGCCACCTGGGTGACACATGTCACCTTCTGATTGGTCCATAATCTACCACATCACCTGCTTATTTCCAACTAGGCGCCACCTCACTGCATTTGCTATATCGCTATGGCTAACTGGTGAGCATCTTCGCTTGGCGAGATAGCGACATCCACACGATTCACCACGTGTCATGATCTCAGCACTCAGACTCCACATCAGCATTTCATTGTCCTGCCGGCCACCACTTGGCACTACCCAATTCGCTACATCTCCCAGGCAGGACCCACCTATCCTCTCACACTCTTTGTCAGATTTTGAAGTTTTTTGGCTAGTCGCTATGTCGCTAGCCAGAAATCCTTCGATTTCCCAGCTAGCAACATAGCGACTAGCTGGATTTTTTACTTTTCCAGCAGCTTCAACTCCTACTGAGGTCATCACTTCATTATGCATACTCTTTCAAAAATTTACCTCTTATTTGCTGACCATGGGCCCACCAACTTAGCGCTTGGCTTTTTGAAAGACTCTTATCTTTAGAAACTTCACTATATGCATGGAATTATATTTAAATACCTCAAAAAGCCTTCTCTTTTTGCATGTGGGATTAAGAAACTTAGCTTGAACCCCTGTGCTTTTCACATGTTGTTGCTGCTCTGCATCACACTTTTAATGGCGGGCAAGAAAAACTTTACATTTTAAGTCTTTGGCGTCAATCATCTTGTCTGCAGCTCAACGCTTCATGCTTTGTCAGTTTCCTTTTCTATTACATGAATGAGTTTTAAATTTTGCCATGTGAATTCTATCTCCATTCAACTGATGGCCTCCTCTATTTAGCATGATGTGTCTTCCTTTTTCATGCCACCACATAGGGACTTCCTTCGAGGTGGGATTAATCTTTAAAATACTATGGACTTTCTCTTGCATTACGGAATCTACCTTTTGGTTGTGTTTGACTTGGGGTTTCCCACCTTTAGCATGTTGCCTCCTCCTTTTTAACGTGGAGTGCTTCTTCATTTCTAGCCCCTATTGTTGTTGTCTCCTCATTCTTGACACCTTGTTTCCCTCTATCGCTGCTTTCTTTTTTTTACTTTGGTTGTCACATGAAGCTCCTCTTTGCTTCTATGCATGAAGGTTCCTCTTCATATGCGCTTGAAACTTTGTTTCTCTTTGGCGCAGGTGTTTTTTTATTTCTATGCCTTGTTCCTTGCGTGAGGTTGCTTGGAGTTGGCAATTTGTTTTTTATACCAGTGTAGAGCCTCTAATTTTGCTTCTTCTGGTGATGCTACCTCCTTACAAGGCAACCCCCTTCTTTAGAAGTTGGTTGGCTTTTGCAGGTATTGTCCCTGTTAATAATGGTTCAGTTTGCCTCCAATGATGGCTTTGGCATTCAATACATGGTGGGTTGACTTCTCTTTAAACGCCTCTCGCTAATTCTTTATCAGGCCTAAATCGATCAGTCTTAAGCACTTTATCAAGCTGCTCATCTGCCCCTATATATGGGCTTTGTGCTCCTACCTTCTTTGTTGTGTGAAGTGTGTCCATTCAGTGCCTATCGAAATGATAGGGTAACCCACTTATGATTTTAGAACTGGATCTGTGCATGCATACCTGCCATTGCTCCTTATTTATGCTTTCACTTGATTTACTTGCTTTTTAATGGCTTCCTCTACTTTCATTTGTGGCTTTCTTGCAAACTCTTCCTTACTCCAATGTTACGTGTTCCCCTTTTGACGTGAGAATTCGATGCCATAGTGAATATAATGTAGGAGTCGTAGGGGTCCCCCTTGACATGGGATGCTAACTCTCCCTTGAAAGCTTGCTGCCTGTTGACGTCCTCTACTTTTATATGGTGGAAAACAAGTTGGAAACCACTTCTTGGACTAGGCCATAAACTTATAGCTCTTGGTTTAATTTCTTGCCACTTAAATTCATCAAGATCAAAAATGTGCAAATCATTATAATACCATACGATGTCTCGATCATGTACTAGGAGAACCTTTCAAATGCAACTGCTCCCATTGATTTGTATTAAGATTAAGACAGCAAAAATCCTTGTAATGATGGAACCTCTCTTGATTAGGTGAAGTAAACTCTCCACCTACAAAGAAATCAGTGATACTAGCAATTTATGCCACAAATATGAACAACGAGTTTTTTCATGCAACAACCTGATATGGGAATTGGAAAGCCAATTCTTTGAGCATAAACTTGACGAAGGTTTTTACATAGCCCTACTTTATAATCATCTAATACTAACCAAAATCAGACTCGAGCACTGAAACAATCATTTAGAACTTGTTTACCCACTTTATGCAAACTATGACTTCATGATAACAGGGCATGTCGGCTAGCTTTGAAAACTGACCCCAACAAATAATTGGGCTCTGGGAACCAACACACTGATTCTTTTTTCTGAATTCTTTTACCTTGCCAAATCTTGTCTCATGAAAAATTCAAGGTCAAAAGATATTCGTTGTTAAATTTGACCTCTCAGAATTACCTGCAAGTAAACACGTTACAAAACAATAAATGAGGTTCAGATTTAGCTTCAAAAATTGGGTAAACTGACACTTGGGGAAATGAAAATTAGGGTGTTGGTTCATTGTCACAAGGAGAGTATAAATTTGGGATTTGGGCTCATGACAAATAACAGGATGCATTTGGTGAACAGTCAAAGTGAGCTACTTGGATTTGTTGACAAAAAAGAATGACAATAAATTGATTTTTGCAATTGGAATTGACCTTGAAAAGTGTGCAAATGGATTCATCATGACTTGAAAATTGGTAGACTTGGAGTATTTTTAGAGGACAACATAGGAGTACAATCCATTCAATCTTGCCAATCATGGATCTCAAGTTATGATTTCTTGAAGAGGGGTTCCAATCAATCTGCACTTTATGACACCAGTAAAAAGATAGAAATTGTGTTTGGAATCGCATTTGAAAACTGATCAAATAGATTCGTCATGAACTAAAACTCAAAAAAAACAAGTCTTTGATATCTAAAATGCAATGCAAAAGGAAATTCAACATTTTGGTCAACTGGTCAAAAGTTATAACTCATCAAACAGGGCTTCCCAAAATTTAGGACAATGTTCATCAGCATGAAAAATTTAAAAGACCAACTTTTAGGGATTCAAAACCTAGTCAAACGGACTTGAAATGACTCAAAATCTAAAACATAGGCCTTCAAGTATGGACATTAGACACTCCCAAAGTGGTGAGTCATGACACATTTCTGAGTGCGAAATATTCAATGGCAAACACAGCCTCCTGTAGCTTTTTGACACTTAGGGTAAAAATGCAGTTTTAATAATTGCTCAAATCAAGATCTTACAAAATAGCTTGGAATGGAAATTTATCACTATGCAACAAGTAGACGCACTAAATAGAGGGTTTTAGAAACATTAAACACCTTAGGGGCCTCAAAGGTAAAGCCGGGTACATAGGCATTTTAAAACATTTATATGGCTCAATTTTCTCAAAAGTGCTCAAAATTTGGACTACAATTTTGAGCACCAACAGTGTCTTGATATAAAACTATGCTCTTTTGTAGACCATGTAGTACAACCACTTCTCTATAAAAAATTTCTTTCATGTGAACAACATCATTAGTCTTCTTGTAGGGAACAAAATGTTTCATCTTTGAAAACTTGTCAACCACTAAAAATTTTGAATTTTGCCCTTATCGAGTCCTTGGTAAAGCAAGAATAAAGTCCATATTAATACCCTCCCAAAACTTCTCTAGTATAGGTAATGGTTGATATAATCCTATATTCTACTTTTCTCCTTTTTCCATCTATAATACTCGATAATTTGTGACTAGTAATAATTCTCACTAGCCAAAGAAATGGTTTTTTATTCACCAAAATGTCAAGCCAACCCTCCACAATTCTTCTCCTTGATGAGATTCACCCTCATATAACTCCTTGTAATACATAATTGACTTCTTCTAAATAGCATACTATCCTAGATGATAAAATACAACCATTTAGTTTTGTCTAAGGTAATAGGTTCTATACAATCTTTGCAAGCTTCAATAAAATTAGGATCTATTAGATATAAACTCTTGAGTTCCATGAACCTAACAACCTCAATCTCCATCTTTGCCAACAAAATATGTCTCCTTCTAAGAGAATATACAATTCTATAAGATTATCCACTCATGTGTTTCAAAACAAATTCGCAACTCTATACAAATTTAAGCAATTTCAAATGCCTCAAATTCAAATTTCCTTGATTGTTCAGAAATTGCAAAGCTTGATGATCAATATTAAAAAATATTCCTTAGGTGGAAGGTAATGGATCCACTTCTTCAATGCCTAAAAAAAATATTTTCTCTTGGTATCATTTAGCTTCTCACTAAAGTAAGCAACATGTCTACCTTCTTAGCTCAAAATAGCTCCTATTACAGTACCACTAGCATCACAATCTACTTAAAAGTCCCTAATCAAATATGGAAGTACAAAAATAGGTTATTCTATAACTTTTTTGTTTTAACAACTCAATAATCTTGTATCCACATGTAGTTCACATAAACTCATTCTTATCTTGTCTCATTTTTTCAATCAAGGGTCTACAAACAATGCCAAAAATCCTAATAAACTTTCTCTAAAATCTATCCAAACCATGAAATCATCTTACCTTACTAGAAATCCTTGGAGTATGCCATTTGATAATATCCTCTACTTTCTCTAGGTTGATTTTTAGGCCTTCTATTGAAACTACAAATCCTAAGTATACTAACTACTTCACAAAATTGCACTACAAATTAATCAATAACTTCTCTTCCCTTAAATTCATGAACACCTTATGAATATGCATTATATGTTCTTCCAATGACTTATTGAAGATCAAAATATCATCTAGATGAAAAATTGGAAAAGTACATAGAAATTCTTTCAATACCTCATTTATGAACCTCATGAATGTTCTAGGTGCATTGGTTAGCCCAAAAGGCATGACTAACCACTCATAGAACCCTTCCTTTGTCTTGAAGGCAATATTTCATTCTCTCCTTTGGTCTAGATTTGGTGATATTCTAAAATACATAGAACTACTCAAATAATTCATAATATCATCCATCCTTGGCAAGGGAAATACGTACTTGATTAAGATCTTAGTGATAGCCCTCAAATTTGCACACATACTACTTTTTGCTAATATCTTAGTATAAAACATCAACTCTTTACTTTTTATTGGTGTCATTCTGTATGACACCTTATTTGGAAAACTAGCTCCTAGAATCAAGTACATCCAATGATTAATCTTCCTTACTGGTAGTAACCCATCATGCATATTATTAGATACAATATCCTAAAATTCATACAAAAAATATGCAATTTTTGCAAGTACATTTTCTACTTCTTCTTTACCACCTTTTGGAATTAAATAAAGACATCTACACTCATGCTTCTTACCTTCTAGGGACTTTGTTCTATCAACTCAACATATTTTGGCATTGCTACATACATTTTATTTTATGTGATTCAATGGTTGTGTCTTATGTCTAGCTTCATCCTTTGTCAAGGAATAGGTTTTCACACGAGCATCATGTGCAAGACAGTTGTAAAAATTCAGTAGCCTCCCCAATAACATATGACATGCATCCATGGGTATGATGTTATATAGTACCTCATCATGGTATCTATCAATCCTAATCTTTACCAGGTAATGTTCAATGACCATGACCTTGTGATCATCTTGCACATAGGCAATCCAATATAGACATGGGTCTTTCTCTTCCTTGAGCTTTAACTTTCTGACCATCTCCTCTAGCACAAAAATTTTGATGCTCAAACTATCAATAATTAAATCACAACACTTATCCTCACACTCATACTTAGTACAAAATAAACTCTCCTTTGTTTAGGTTCATTCTCATCATTCATAAAGACTCTTCTATAAACTAGGACTTTTCCTCTTTTAGAATCTTCAGAATGTGATGATTTAGCATCTTCATCCACAAGTGCAACTTGTGCATTGCCTTATAGTCTTCTATCTTTCCTTCCTTATCACTGAGTACATTTATATTATCTATGACCTTCTTTAGCACAATGGAAAAAAGTTCCACAAAAATCTCCTCCAAGTCCTTGCTCTTTTCCTCTTCCTCTTTGATTCCTATTATTTTGATCATAGAAATGATTGAAAGTGCTTCCTCTCCAATTATGATTGTCTCTTGCCTCACCATTCTTTTTATGATCTTAATTTTGGCCTCCAAAAGACCATCTACTAGATCTTCCACCATGACCGTTTCCACCTTTCCTCCTTTCAAACTTCTTGCTCAATTATTCTTCCACGCTTAGGGAAAATCGTTATGCCTCTTCAATACTATTATTTCTTGTTCAATGGTAAAATAGAAGCACTTTAATAGGATGTAGACTTCCATTTTATGTGGCATTGAGCCATTTAAATATGTGTGTGATGGAAAGAGGTGATTTCCAAGTATGATTCCACTTATGATCCAAATTTGATTATCTAGGACTCAAAGGGAGAAGGGTGTTAATACTAAATCTGGGTTGTAAAGCAGAATGCAATGCAAAGAAATACACTCTCTTAGGCCCTTAAATAGGATAATTTGAATGTGAAATTGAACTAATAACTTAGGAAATATAAATCTAGATATGATATGAATACAATTAGCCCAATTAAGATGCAAATCTAGAACAAGGATATGAAAGGAAATAAAATATAAAAGACTCACCTTTAAATGTGTAGAGGAAGGTGTATTTAAGCTCAATAGCCTTTAGATCTAAATTTTTATTGAAATTTTGACTATGGATCTTAGAATATAATAATGAAAAAAAAAAAAACCCAAAAATCTCCCCAGAATCTAAAACTGACTGACTAAGTTGATTTGGAAAATGTCCTATAACTAGGTTGGCATAATCCACAACTCTAAAATTGATGACTCTAGAAAGATTGTGAACTCTAGGTTCCAAATATGTGATTTTTTTTTCTCTCAACCTATAAATTAACACATAAAAGAAAGGTTTGGGGGGTTTTTTGGGGGAAAGGCTCACCTTTGTCAAGTCCTAGGTTAATTAATTAATCATAAATGAGAAATGTAAATGTAAATGACTGTAAAGAACAAGATAAATGTTAGGATTCACCTTGCCCATATGTATGTAATGTATTGTAGATCTTGAATTAGGAATATCCACACTTTGTAACAAATCTACCATGATTCCATCATGGTCCCATGAATATGAATATACATCAATGAAGAAGAAGATGAATGCTTCAATGTGGGTCTCCTCCTTTTATGGCCAGCAATATGCTAGATCTTGAGGAGGAAATTATTAGAAAGGGTTCTTCAATGCTAGATAGAAATCTTCTTGCTTGAATGCTTGAAAAAAGCTTGAATGGTTGAACTCCTTGAACGCAAAAGGCAAAAAATTTCACTAGAGATCAAGAGCTTGAATTACTTGAGAAATGACTAAGATGAGATATGAAAATGAAGCCCCCAAGCCTCCTTTTATACTAGTTTTTGGGGGAAAAATAACTCAGAGAGATGAGAGAGTAGAAATAACTAGAAAGCTCAAGGACTTTTGGGCCCCAAACCTTGCAATCACTGGAGACTAGGTTGACCTGGGAGGACTACATTGACTTGGTTTTATAGGATAGGTCAGAAAAATGACATAAAGTGCCAAGAGAGGGTAGGAAGATAACATACTAATATGGTAAAAATGGTAGAAAAATAACACCTGGAAGACCATGTTAGAAGGAGAGAGATGACAAAGAAGAGTGAAATGGAAGAAGAGAGGAGAAATAATGACATTAAGCATAGTTTCATCCATGTTCTAAGAGAGGAATTATGGAAAAGGGTGTTAAAAGGTCTTAAAATGAAAGTGTGTCCATTTTAAGATGGTACAATTCTAACCAGACTCAATGCCTCAGTTGGTAAACAGATTTTTTCTTTCAGATTATAACTCTTAAATACCCAACTTAGAACAATATCTAATCACAAATAGTTGGAAAGCCAGTTGTGGATGAATTGGCTTCCCTCTAAATTGGTAGGTACATCTCCCTAAAATGGATTTGCAATGAATTATGTTTTCTTACTAAATTACTTCGGGGGTGTGTTCTTAACCTAAGAACAGAAGAGGTATAACCAAGCTAGACCAAAATAGAATCCAACTCAAGAAAATAGAAGTTTTTGAATACTAAAACAATTTTATGCATTCACACATCTTATGAATTCATAAAACTTATCTAAATAATAGCTAATACTGAACTAATAAAATTTGAATATGAATTGTGATTAATAAATTGAAAAATGTTGAAGGGATTTCTCTTTGAATGAACAATAACAAAACTTGTTACATTCATTCATTGCTTCAAAACAGGGGAGGTGAAACTCTATTTTTCCCTCCTTTTGACTCAAACAAAAGAGAAAATGTAAACTAAATATAGCAAAAACTAGAATAGAAAATGATTGACATAAAATACCATTCAATTGTCTCTACAACAAAAGTACTTCACACCAAAAATTTGCTGACCTTTCATTAATCTTTCACTTTCATACATATAGAGTTTCGAGATGACCGTCACAATAGAAGCTTAATTGGTTCATTTTCTAAAAATGACAAATGGCAAGATGCCAGTTTTTCATGTTAAAAAATTACAAAAGAAAATGAAAAGATGGCATAATATGAATCATTTAGACTTCTTCCTCTTTTCTGTTTTTGCTCTATATGCTTTAGCAACAACTATTATGTAATGAACCCAATTTTGGGGTCATTCATTTATTATGAATTTTTCTTTAATTAGAAACCTTTTTTCCATATTTTCTCTGATGAGGTAAATAAATACTTGCACCTATTGATTGCTTGGACAATTTGGTACTCTAAACAGAGTAATCCATGAAGGGATGCAATATATTTAATATTCTAAATTTAATAATTGATGATCTTGCAATTGATATGATCTCTGATATATACATGCCCAATATAAGGAAGAGGCACAAGGGAATAGTCACCTCCCATCATGTAAATAATGACAAATAGTTTCCATTAATCATGTGTTGTTTATGCATTGTTAAGACACACATGAGAATTGGCAAGTGTGAAAGCATACAATAATGGAATGATAAGAGTGACTAGTCTGAGAATTAGCTAAGCATGGAAGAACATGATAATACAATATGATTATGGTTATGAATTAGTGTAACTATATAGATGATGCAATTATGACTATGCAGCTTACAAAACCATGTAGTGAGGAGTACTTGATTATGAGATAATGCAATTATGATTATATGAGGACTTGTGATTATTATATGGATGTAATTACATCAATCTAGATGTATTTATCTATGACATGGTTATATAACTAATATATATGTATGATAGTGATAACTGTTATGCATATGTATATGGTGGGATGTATGATAGCATCATCAATGGATGCATGTAGACTAATGGCATTTGAATGTGTAGCTCATTAACTGAATGCAGTGCATAACATGATGGTGATCAAAGGCTAATGGTTGCTATGACTAATCATCAAGCCATCGGCCCATCATATAGCTCATAAGCTATGGTAGTGTTTACAAGTGATCATCTTTTGGTCAATTGTAGATAACATCATAGCTATGTCTACATGGAAAATGTATGTCTTGGTGATTGCCAAGCTCCTTATATCATACAATTCTTTCAGTACTATAAAAAAAATGTATATTATGTACAAAGACAAGTTATGTTTCAAAATTTTGGAATATCACATGATCATAAGCTAACACTAGTCTACGAAGATTACACATAGTTCCCCTTTATGAAGTTGGGGATCTTTGTTTAGTATCAAATAAGTATTTATCAAAAGATTGAGATCTTAGAGGTCAAAAGCATTAGAGATACAAGAAAATATACTAGCAATCAGCTTGGGTATGATAACATACTTGGGTGTTCGAAGAAAATGCATTATGGGAGTCATATTTGGGTAACTTGATAGTTAAGTACTATCATATTGATGACCATCGCTTTGCTATTTCTGTTCTGAAGACTTGAAGGTATCAATTATAAATATTATTAACATATGACATCATAATGATGCAAAATGAAATGACAATAAATAAATTAATCCAAAAACATATAATAATGAGTATTATTAACTTCATGACATGCTATCTATCTTCTACCAATCATTAAGACACATGGTAGTAAGAGTTGTAACCAAGTTTCAATATAATAATTATATTATAATAATATAATAATATAATTATTTATTTATATTAAATTTAATATTTATGACAAAAATATAAATTATTTATTTATAATAATATCACAAATTATTTATATTATAATATATATTAATTTAATAATATATCAACTGTATTATTAGATTATAATACTTTATCAATATAGTACTTTGCCATATTATATTAGATTATTATTATTATAACACGATATGATATTATTATATAATTAAAATGTAGTATTACTTTATATAAAAATATTATTATTTTAATATCATTATTAATATCACTTTATATAAAACATTTATTTATTATTTAAATTATATACTGTAAGAATTTGCCTAAGGGCAAAATTCACCCAAGAACTAAGAACTCAAACACAAGCACACAGTAGACCAAGAGAGAGTATGATCAGAATAACAATGTATTCAATAACTTAATGCATAAGAGTACACTAGGAGTGCCTGAATATAAAGGCCTCAAGAGAGCTTCTAGAATGCATAGAAGTCAGCATCATGATATGTCATACAACCAGGCACATGTCCACCAGATATGGATTATCCTCCATTAAGCACGAAAGTAAGTGCGGTGATGAGAGGAGAAGCCTACAAGGGTGGGACACGCAAAACAGTGTTGTAGACACCATGTACTCAAATAGAGTTGCATACTTTTGTGTTGTCAACATGACAACTAACAAGGTGTGCAAACTCCTAAGTGTCTCACAAATAAAAAATAATAATATAATGCAAAATAATTAAATAATGCATTAACCTAAGTAAACTTAAGTGTAAATAGTAAAGTACGTATTTACACCAACAATATGGGGACATCACATTTCTTCCCTCTCGAATTTGCTTGTCCTCAAGCAAAGACAACTTATAAGACTATCTAGATGTAATATTAATATCCTTATGTCATAAGAAAATATCAGCATATAATATAAATATTGATGCATAAATACACGAAACAAGCACAAAGTAGACACATGAATGGATGAAAACACAAAGCATACATGATGAAGACAGATGATGCATGAAGGCACAAAGCATACATAATGCAGACATATCATACATTCTTTGTTGATTCTCTATAATTTAATTTTCACAATGAAGTAGAGTAAAGGGAATGATTTATAAAATATGCTTCCCCAATATGCTTTTTGATCATGGATCCTACAACACAAATAATTATTAGCATATAATAGCTCCAAAGAAAGTTGAGCCTTGTGATGAACTCTTTTCTCCTTTACATAATTATTTGGAAGGAATCTTTCTCTTTTCTCATTAGGATCAGCATAAGATGGTAGATTTATAGTGCAAAGGGTGCATGAAACAGGCTACAAGCGGTTCCCTAGAGGATATTCTATCATGTGCCCGAAATTACTCTGCCTCTCCCTCTACCAATCCCTACCTTAGGATATCATAATGCCCATGAATGTAATTATTTGAAAGATTTCTTTATATAGTACACAAAAAAATTTATCTCTCCTTATTACAATCATCTTGAGATGGTAGATTTACGGTGCAGAGGGTGCATGAAATAGGCTACAAGCAATTCCCTTGAGGATATCTGTTATGTGCTCGAAATTACTCTGCCTCTCCCTCCACCAACTCCCTATCTTAAGAGATCATAATGTGGATTGGAAAATGAGTGTTAATCTAATGAACATAATTATTTGGCACATGAATCTTTCTCTCTCTTGATCATCTTGAGATGGTAGATTTACAATGCAAAGGGCGCGTGAAACAAGCTACAAGCAATTCCCTGGAGGATATCCGCCATGTGCCTGAAATTACTCTTCCTCTCCCTCCACCAACTCCCTATCTTAAGAGATCATAATTATGAAGAAATAGACCCCTATGTACTATCTAATCGCATGGCTTTTCCTTCTATCAAAATTGGTTAAATTCTTTCTTTCTTGGAATATACATTGCTCTATGGACATGTATTTACTCTTTTGTAATGTCAGGTGTTAAACCAATAGTCACTAAACTATGATAGGTCACTGCACCTCATTTCATATATTTCCATGGTGTTTAATACTTCACTTGAGTGGTGGGACAACATTTGTCATGGCTCATGCCACACCTTTTTTTGTTTCTCAAACCTATTTGATTTCCCCTGGTCTAGCAGTCTATTGATATTATTCTCTTGTTTCATATAACACCCATGATAACAATTAATTTTCTACTATGGGATGGTGGTATATTTCTTTTTCTTACCTCCCATTGTGATAATATCTAGGTGAGTTTGTTGATTACTATTAATTGGAAGTGATGATATTCACAAATGAATGGATACAACTTCTTATACTTGACATATTTTGTGGGCCTATCATGAACATCACAAGATAACATATATGAATGCAATTCCACCTTAGAAATATCTTTCCACACTTTATGGTTGATAAAAAATATTACTCCAATATTAGATTCTCTTAGTTGATCATTCAACTTACAATATTAACAGATCAATTAAATTATATCATCATTAATCATTGACTATAAAGAGACTAATATTTTCCTTAGTCTTTGCTATTAAGATGTTCTCTCCTCTAGTTGACTGGTCCTTAATTTTGGATTTGTAAATAATTGTGTCTGTGCCAATATATTTTATCTACAATGATTGTCTCTTATTTCTTCCATGAAAATTCGCTTACTTATCATTAAGAGTTTAATTTCTACCATTTCAAATTGAATATACACATCTTATGTCATCTTCTACGTGGACTTTTGTTACTCTTTCAAACATAATTTCCCATTGTTCATATAATGTGTATTTATTTTTTCCATCTTATTTTTTTTAAGTGCCATGAATACTGACATCATTTATGTTCTGTGTTCTTTCCATCAAGATGACAGGAACATGCTCTGACAAACTACAAATTGCTGATTTTGTAAAACCAAAAATGGCGTTCTCTAAAACTCAAACTTTCTCTTTTGGGCTCCTAATTGTTTCTACCACACCATTTGGAAATTCTTAAGGCATTTCTACCTCCTAATACATCTGCTCTTCTTTTGGAATGTCGAATCTTGTTGGGTAATGGTAATATTTGTTTCTTTTGCCATCGAAGATTTTAATCTTATCTCTTCCTTGAAATGGATCCACTAAATGATCTAGAGTGGAAATGAATGTATATGCGTGCTTCCTCAAATGGATTATATGTATATAAGACTAAGCATTGAATTCCAACCTGTAAACTATTCAATCAGGCACACACGTGGATGAGCGCCTTTGTATTGGAATGGTTCTTGTGCATTCTAAAAACTGTGAGCTTATCGGCTATGAAATGACAATTACTGCAACTAGTAATCTCAATTCTTGAGGGAAGTAACAAATTGTCATAAAAACAATCCCCCTCATTTTTTTCTACTTCACATAATCTAACACTTCTAGATATGAACTGTTCCTCCAAGTTGCACAGTTTTCTATGTATTTGATATGCTTCAATGTAGCGGCAACACTTTGCATTTACTAGACTGCCTTTTGTTGCCATTTCTTCTTGTTGTAAATATCCATTAATCTATTTGTTTTTCTACAACTTTGTTCTAATTAAACCTCTGGTTATGGCTATACCTAATAGGATGGCAGGATGACAGGCTCTGATAACATTTGTAATGAACTCAATTTGAGGGTCATTTGTTTATTACAACTTTTGCTTTAATTTGAATCCTTTTTGCCATATTTTCTCTGATGATGCAAATAAATAATTGCACCTGTTGATTGCTTGGACAATCTGCTACTCTAAGCAGAGTGATCCATGAAGGGATGCAATATATTTAATATTTTGAATTTAATAATTGATGCTCTTGCAATTGATATGATCTCCGATATATACATGCCCGATATAAGGAAGAGGCACAAGGGAATAGTCACCTCCCATCATGGAAATAATGATGAACAGTTGTCATTAATCATTGTAAAGGTGATTATCATTAATCATGTGTTCTTTATGCATTATTAAGACACACATGAGAATCAACAAGTGTGGAAGCATACAATAAAGCAATGATAAGAGTGACTAGTCTGAGAATCAGCTAAGCATGGAAGAACATGATAATACAATATGATTATGGTTATTAATTAGTGCAACTATGTAGATGATGCAATTATGACTATGCAGCTTACAAAACAATGTAGTTAGGAGTACTTGATTAGGAGATAATGTAATTATGATTATATGAGGAATTGTGATTATTATATGGATGCAATTACATCAATCTAGATGTATTCATCTATGACATGGTTATATAACTAATATATGTGTATGATAGTGATAACTATTATGCATATGTATATGGTGGGATGTATGATAGCGTCATTAATGGATGCATGTAGACTGATGGCATTTGAATGTGTAGCTCACTAACTAAATGCAGTGCATAACATGATGGCAATCAGAGGCTGATGGTTTCTATGACTAATCATCAAGCCATCGGTCCATCATATAGCTCATAAGCTATGGTAGTGTTTACAAGTGATCATCTTTTGGTCAATTGTAGATAACATCATAGCTATGTCTACATGGCAAATGTATGTCTTGGTGATTGCCAAGCTCCATATATCATACAATTATTTTAGTACTATATAAAAAATGTAGATTATGTACAAAGGCAAGGTATGTTTCAAAATGTTGGAATATCACATGATCATAAGCTAACACTAGTCTACGAAGATTACACATAGTTCCCCTGTATGAAGTTGGGGATCTTTGTTTAGTATCAAATAAGTATTTATCAAAAGATGAAGATCTTAGAGGTCAAAAGCATTAGAGGTACAAGAAAATAAATTAGTGATCAGGTTGGGTATGATAAAAAACTTGGGTGTTCGAAGCAAATGCATTATGGGAGTCATATTTGGGTAACTTGATAGTTAAGTACTATCATATTGATGACCATCGCTTTGCTATTTTTGTTCTGAAGACCTGAAGGTATCAATTATAAATATTATTAACATATGACATTATAATGATGCAAAATGAAATGACAATAAATAAAGTAATCCAAAAACATATAATAATGAGTATTATTAACTTCATGAACATGCTATCTATCTTCTACCAATCATTAAGACACATGGTAGTAAGAGTTGTAACCAAGTTTCAATATAATAATTATATTATAATAATATAATAATATAATTATTTATTTATATTAAATTTAATATTTATCACAAAAATATAAATTATTTATTTATAATAATATCACAAATTATTTATATTATAATATATATTAATTTAATAATATATCAACTGTATTATTAGATTATAATACTTTATTAATATAGTACTTTGCTATATTATATTAGATTATTATTATTATAACACAATATGATATTATTATATAATTAGAATGTAGTATTACTTTATATAAAAATATTATTATTTTAATATCATTATTAATATTACTTTATATAAAATATTTATTTATTATTTAAATTATATATGAATATGGGGACATCACATATTACTAAAATTAGCTCCTCATGGTTGGGCACGTGTATATTGGTGAATCTCAAGAGCCATTTTGAATATTCCCTTCCCAGCTCTTTCACAACATTCAACTAATTCAACAACTCCTTTGTGGCCACGTGTATACAACTATTGAGTGTCTGGAGTTTTGCAATTCTATTTTGACTACTGGGAGTCACTCTGGATAGATTATCCAAAAATGTATAATCCTTGGCCACTGGTTTGTGAATCAATGTGTAACCCTTTCATGAGTTTGAATCCTCTATGTTGAGTCTTCTTTGCTTTATCTTCTATTTCCTTGAGTCCCTTCTCAGCTAACTAGATCATTTCTAGATTGAACTGCATACTTTGGAGCAATTCAAACAAAGGTTCATTTCCTTTCTTCAAAATCTTTGTCAACATCTGCAGTTTCATGCATGATCACCCCTTAGTGAATAGGAAATCGGAAATGTACATTGCTATTCTAGCAAAAATACCTAGATTCAACTGCTTCTTTCACTTTCATCTGGATGATCATCTTTAGAAGAGAAATGCAGTCATCACATTTGACCCTTTCTCCAACCAGAATATTACTATTGGACATGATGTTGTCCTTTTCTATGTCTAGTTTGAGGATAACATTACCAATTTGATCTCTGAGACAAACTCCTTCTGATTTGAGTCTCTCAATCCATTCTTTTCTAATCTAACTAAAGTGGCTATCCTCTTAAAGTTGAGAGATGAGAGCTTGTACTTTAGTAGGAGTAGGATTCTAGGCTACTAACACACCAAAGATAGTTGCCAGTGGGGTG
This sequence comes from Cupressus sempervirens, assembly GCA_028749045.1. NCBI lineage: Eukaryota > Viridiplantae > Streptophyta > Pinopsida > Cupressales > Cupressaceae > Cupressus > Cupressus sempervirens. The sequence goes on from CM053783.1 coordinate 3,826,151, forward strand.
ACCAGTTGCCTGATGAATTTGTTCAACTCTTCTATGATCTCAATTTTCATTCTAATCTTTGATAACTTAAGGTTTTCCAGTTTTACTTTTATAAATTCATTACTTGACCTCCATAGGCCAACCTTTGTGTCATTTCTAGCCTCTTCAAGATCAATTGAATGTAGAGTGAAATCATTAGCTGTCATGTCATTGATTCTCCCTCCTTTATTTGCCTTGGTTATATCCATTGTCAAATGCCCTACTTTTGGATCTTGCCCAATTATTGACAAAGCCTTTTGCTTCTTAACTTTTGTCAAGGTAGTTCTGGAATGAACTATGAGAGATACAATATCTTTTGTGGAAACATTTTCATCCTTTCTCTTTCTTTTTCTTTCCAAAGTATCTTCCAACTAGGAATCTATTCATATCACTTTGGATACCATTCCAAGTGATTCAATATTGAACATCTTTTTCTTAACTGGAGTTATTGTTATAGTAGTTAAAAAAAAAGGATTTTTCAGATCTTGAGAGATGAATCTTGAAGAAGTCTGCCCCTTCTCCACTTTTGGAGTCTTCTTTATTGCCTCATCTGACTTAGTAGACTCACTACTGCTACTTTTTCCATCCCCTAAGTCTACTATCTGTATAGGGGAACCACTTGGCCTCAAAAGTGAAGCACTTACTGATGGAACGAAGCTATGATGAGGAGATGGAACTGGAGTGATATGCAGAGAAGGTGCCAGGGTAGTGTGGGGAGATGGAACTAGAATAGTATGAGGGGATGGGATTGGAGTAGAGGCATTGTCCTTTGGTTCTTCCATCTTCTTCTCTTTAGACCAGTCTGGGTTCCTATGACTGATAGGAAACTATCATGACAAGTCTTAGCTATAAGGACATTCTTGTCTGGAGGCGGATCACCTCCTCCTAAAGGTTGAGCTGGCCCTTGAGTGGAAGCTTTGGTCACACCTAGTATAGCACTTTGAGATGAAGTAGGGGTTGCAATTGCTGGAGAAGCTTGAGTGGCTACACCTTTACTCCAACTGCTCTTGGTTGTCCACTCAACCCATTTCCTTGTTCTCTTGATGATTTTAGCCATCATGATATCAAGATTCTCTTCCACATCCACATATGGCTTAGAACTGATAGCAATCCCCTTTAACTTAGTCAAATAGGTATTACTATACATATTTTGACCATCATCCTCCAATCCTTCAACATTGAGATCAATACCATATGTCTTTACTTGTTCCACCGTGAGCCTGGTGAAAGCACAATCTCGACTCTATCTACCCAATAAACTTCTACAGTGGTGACATGCTTGGTCATGCTCCTAATTTGTAGCACCTCTCTTGCATATCCATTTGGATCGAACATGGGTCTCACAACCCTATATTCTTCCAACCTACACTTAGTCTCGAATGCCTTGAGCATATTTTTGGCATTAGACCGAGACTCACAGTTGTAAGCTCCAACCTTCATAGGGAATTCATACCCTTTCTTTTTCAAGATGGTGCTCAGTACATTCACCTAGATCATTTGTCTGACAATCTCTATCAACACAATCAGATCACTTGTGTATCTGGGCAGCTTCAAAGGAAATTTGTCAAAAGTTGCAAGACACAAATACAAAAAAGGATGAAAACTAAATAAAGTAGCTACCAAACTGACTGATGGTTGCCATTACTTCTAGGTTGAACCTCCTCTTTAGGAATCCTTGGAGTTCCCTACAAATCCTCATTGTAAACGAGTCATTAACTTTGACATATTATACATAGTTATTTTGTAATTGGAAGCATGGATAAAATTCATAACTTTTCACATCATTAGGGAAGTTCTCTATTCTAGGAAGGCCTGACCACAATTGTAGAGAAGATAACATATAAATTAGGAAAGAAGACATGTAGAAGGTATTGTAAAACTTTGCAGCACTAAGGGCTTTGGACAGATGCTCACTTACCTCATATTCCCAATCAACATAATGTTTATCTAAACAAATGATTTGAACCAAAATGAAATACTATTCAACAAAATTGAGTGCTTCTACCTCACCTTTCAATTCATGTAAAAGAACCACAATGTCTATGATCTCAGGCTTGAGATCAATGTCGAATAGGATCTTAGGAACCTTACTTTTAGCTCCCTATGGCTTTTGGAACTAGGACCTCATAATTTCCTTTTTCCACACCATTTTCTTCAAAGAGAACTCCAACATGGCTCCTCTGTCTATCAACTCAGAAAATTCTTCTCGCTCTGGAACCCAGAGGAAATTTACTACAATTTTCCTATCAATTGAGATTAAAACTATATGGTCAGGCAACAAAATTTGTTTGGTGTCTGGGTTGTAGTGATTAATACATTTGACAATCAGTTCAGGAGCTTGAACTACCACTAGAAATCCATCTGCTTCCACTAGCCCACTTCCTCAGAGTTTCTCTATTATAAGGTGAATTGGCTTCATCCTTAGCTTCGTTTGAAAATATTGCATCTCAAAGAAATGGAGCGAGGTGTCTGTAACATTCTGCAATGTTGACTTAATTCCATTTAGCCCATCAAAATTAGAAAATCTAGTTTCCATTTTATCTAAGATAAAGATGAATTAAAACCTTAAAATTGGAAGCAATGTAGAGAGTAGAACTTTGCATGTATAAGAGCTTTGAAAACACTATTCAATTCAATAGCATAATAGTTCAATAAAGAAAGTGGTAATTTGAAAATCTGTTATGTTCATCTCTATATAGAAATCCTAATTCACCCGTTAATCTTCAAGATCTGCACCACACAAGTAAATTAAAGGATAAATCCATTGGATTAGTAAATATAGGAGTTTATAATAGATTTTTTGATGTCTTTTCACTATTTTTTTTGGCCCAACAGTAACTTTCTTTTATTACATACTTACTTTCCCATTTTCCACCAAGTTCTAGAGAATTAAGAATGGAGTACTCTGTAAGGAAATATCCGCTCAGCCAAATTTTGCTTAAAATACCTTCCCAATTGTGATTAACTTGTTTCCATTACCATTTCTAAGTATCTTGTGATCAATCTATGAGCCTATAAGAATTTGGTATAGCTCTGATACCATGTAAGAATTTGCCTAAGGAAAAAATTCACCAGGAACTAAGAACTGAAACACATGCACAACTGTAGACCAGAAAATGGATATGATGAATTAATCAGAGTATGTACAAATGCATTGCTCTATTTAGAATGTGATGTGATATCCAAACACACTAGGAGTGCCTGTATATAAAGGCCTCTCAAGAAGCACCTAGAATGTCTCTAGAAAGAACCAAGAGATAAGATAAGCATTGACAACTAAGCACACACATTATCCAACATTCTATGAGTGGATAAGAATGAGAAGGTTGTAGACACCATGTGCTTAATTAGTGTGCTAAATCTTGTGTTGTAGACAACATGTGCATAAAAGAGGTGTGGACTCCTGTGTTGTCAACATGACAATTCACAAGAGTGCACAAACTCCTAAGTGACTAATAAATAAAATAAAAAATATGCATTAACCTAAGTAAACTTAAGTAAGTGTAAATAGTAAATACTTATTTACACAAACATCCCCCCTTAAGTACAACTTAGGGGAATGCCCCTAAGCTTATAAAAACTAGGATGCAATGCATGATGGGTCCCAGCTACTAGGCCATGTTAGGTACCCATGTACATAATGATATGCAAAATCTCTCATAAAGTGGAGAAAGAGGGAAAACCTCATGGGAAAAACTCTCCCCCAAAAAGAGAGATGAAAGGGATGCATGGATGGATGGAGTAATCAAGACCCCCCCATTATGACATACATCAAGTATATACAAGAGATAAAAGGAGAAGGACCAAAGCCCCTAAGAGGAAAAAGTCCCCCCCAAAAAGGAGAAGAAGGAGATGAGGTAGTCCGCCCCCCCCCCCTAAAAGTAGTGTGCCAATCAGTGAGAAATGCTCCTATGTAGAAGCTGATCAACGACCTCTGGATAATGTTCCTCCCCTTTGGAAGAAATAAATGCAAGGGTACCTTTGAGATACGTCCCCTATATGGAGAAGGAATCTCTATGATGATCAATGTCACTGAAACCTAATCAAGTGTCCCTGTGTCAATACTAAGTATGGCTTCCTCCAAAACTATTGAAGAAAAGTACAGATTGAACAAGGAAGAACATAGAAACTACTTCAAGAAACCAACAGTCTTCTCAAATGTGAAAGAGACCTCCTATAGATGTTGTACACAAGAATCCACAATCATGCCAACCTGGGAAGATTGATCATGTAGAGAATGGACAATAACTGTAGAAGGGTCGTCCTCAAAAAAGAGAAACTATAAATCATCATAAAAGTATCCCATATCTACTATGTGTGACTCCAAGAATAAATTTGAAATGTCTAGCAAGAAATCATCACCTGGAAGATGATGTGTACCCTACAGTGCTGAAGTACATGAATTTGTCACTACGGCAAAGGATGAAGTATCCACCTCAAAAATAAGACGAATATCATCAATAGTGTCTCCCACATCTTCAATGTGAGACTCCAAGAATAGGCTTGCAAGGGAAAAAAGGAAGTCATCACATGAAGGTAGAGTAGGAAGACATAAAGGGTCTTGCTGCATTGAATCTGAAGCATTTGTGGCTGAAACAGGATTAGTAGGAGCAACAAGAGCTGGAGGTGTGATCTCATCTAAAATTCAAGAAACCATAGCTAGAGGGACTGGATGTAAAATGTCCTCTAGAGATGGAGGAACACATGGATATCCATATGCTTCCCAAATAGACATCCAAATATCATAAGGAAAATGTGCCAATCTAAGAGGAGCAAAAGATTCCTTACTCATACTTTTAGACAGAAAGCGACAAAGGTTTACAACATATGTCCAATTAAAATGTGGTGGCAATGAATAGAGATAAGGAATAAATTTTGGATAGTCTCTTAGATGATCAAGTAGAAAAGCACTCCATTTGTGATAATTCCTTGTTGTTAACTATGGTCTAATACCAAACTGACAAATCTGACCTGACTCTATGAGATCAATCAATGAAACCCCAAAGAATCAAAGAACCCCCTTGAAAAAGATGTTGTTGGCACTTGATAGCCACTTGCCAATTTAGGGCCTATTTCTAAAAGTAGTATTTTTGTTTATAGAACATATAATCTAATTGTAGATCTAGAAAGTAGACAAAAAAATATGCACTTTCAAAAAAAATGGAACCTAATAATGTGTCTAGATGAGCCTGTACCAAGCATTTGAAGTGGCAAAAATCGAGACTTGCAAGTTGCAAAAAAATTCATGAATAGAGATCTCAAATCACTTGCACCAATGTGTAGGTAATGAAATCCTACCCCAAAACAAAAAAAAATTGCTCACAAAAAGGAGTTCATATGAGGGGGATATGGTTGTTTGAAAATTGTTTCTACTGTTATTTTTTCTAAATCACTATTGCACCTCCAAAAACAAATGGCTCTAGATTTTGCCTCAGATGTCTAATTTGGATGAAACAAAATCCAATTTGGGGGTTTTTTGATCTTCTGAATGTGATGCAAATATCTAATTTGCACTAGCAAGCACCAATCTTAACTTGCAAAAAATCTCTCCTATGGCCCGATGGCCAAAAAAAAATTGGAAAATAATGCAGATCCAAAAAAAATACCAGAGATGCCAATGAAAAAAATGTAGATTTAAAAATTAAATGTATAGATATGAAATGATCATACCAATGCTGCAAATCGGTCCTTTGGGTGCTAGTTTGCAAAAAAAAAAAATTGCCTCACAATCAACTTTGGCCAAGGGTAGGCAACTTTATAGCTGATTTTCACCGAATCACCATTCTGGATGCAATGGTGATGTTACGTCTAGTGCTGGACACTCCCAATTTTTGTGATACTCCAAAGTCAGGCTATGGTGATGAAGCAAGATGCAGGTCTTGAATGGCTTTGTGAAGAGGAATTCTCCAAGAGCTTTGGTACCATGTAAGAATTTGGTATAGCTTTCATACCATGTAAGAATTTATCTAAGGGAAAAATTCACCTAGGAACTAAGAACTCAAATACAAGCACAATTGTAGACTAGAAAATAGATATGATCAACTAATCAGAGTATGTTTGAATACATTGCTCTGTTCAAAATGTGATGTGATATCCAAACACACTAGGAGTGCCTATATATAAAGGCCTCTCAAGAAGCACCTAGAATGTCTCTAGAAAGAACCAAGAGATAAGATAAGCATTAACAACTAAGCACACATCGTATCCAACATTCTAGATGAGTGGATAAGAATGAGAAGGTTGTAGACACCATGTGCTTAATTAGTGTGCTAAATCCTATGTTGTAGACAACATGTTGATAAAAGAGGTGTGGACTCTTGTGTTGTCAACATGATGACTCAAAAGAGTGCACAAACTCCTAGGTGACTAATAAATAAAATAAAAAATATGAATTAACCTAAGTAAACCTAAGTAATTGTAAATAGTAAATACTTATTTACACCAACAAAGCCCAACATGCTTGTAGAATTTATTTTTCAATAGATATGGAAAATTGCCTTCCAGGGTTGGAAACTGTGGAGAAAGCAACTTCTATTTTTCTGCCGTTGCCTTTATTTTCACTTTACCCTTTAAGTCAATGTGCTTCTAAGCCTCAGAAAATCTGAAAAGGGCTACAAAAGTGAGAAATAAATCCACTTACTTTCTTTTCTCTCTCACAAATGCCTTTATCGAAAAAGTAACTTCATGGGTCAAAAGCCCACTATGGAGAAGTTACTTCAGAGTTTTCCACTAGATGTGATTCTAAGCACTATAATGAATCTCGAGTGACTCCCAAGGTAGAATATTGTAATTTAGGGACAATATATCCATAAAACAACTCATTTCCTTCTTGCTTTAGCCTATAAACCTCATTTTTTGATCTCTACAAAAAATCACCTTCACGGGTCAAAAATTCGTCGAGAAGGTAATGTTGGATTCTCCACAAGCTTCATTTTCTTTATATGCAAACTATGATAAGCCACAAGCAAGTTCATCCTAAGAAATAAATTTGTGAAAATCATTATAAAACACAAGAATCTCCATTGAATTAGGTTCTAAACTACCCACCAACTCATGACAACAAGGAAAATGCACCCAATTATGTAATGTAGGAGAAGAGAAAAGGTGAAAAACTTGATGGAGAAAATTTTCACTTGAAGGGAAAGAACTAGACTTGGACATACCTAGACCAAACTAAGACACAAAATGATTTTCCACTTTGCAAAATGGGTATAGGATGAAAAGTGGGGGAAAAACTGGCTCTGACTGGGCACTTGGGTTGAGCATACCCAAGCAAGGAACTCAAAATCTCTAGTTTTGCAAAGAAGATAAAAGGTGGCAACACAACAAAACATAAGTGAGGCAAAAAGACTAAGAAAAAATAAGCAAGGGAAAAAGACTAACTAAGAAACACAAAAGAAGCTAAACCTAACTATAGTACAATATAGGGGTTACCTATTCTCAACTTGTAATTTGATAAAGCTTTAGATCCTAACCATTATAGGTCAGGGGTAGTACTTTTCCATCTTCATACACCAACTTGAAAGAATTATTTTCAAATGCCTGATGAATTCTGAATGGGCCTTTCCATAAAGTATCAAACTTCTTATGCATTCCTTTCGAAGTGCTCCATTTATCCTAGAGTAGCACACTATCTCGTACCATGAATTTTTGAGGTCTTTCTTTCTTATCAAATAGATCCTTCACTTGTATTTGATGTTGTGTAATGTGATCTACAATTTCTTCCCTTTCCTCTTCAAGTTTTCTCAGGTACAAAATCCTCTTCTCTAGACCATCTTTATAAACATCATCTTTGATCATTGTTCTGAGTTTATTTATGGCTAATTCTAGGGGTAAGGGGAGATTAGCCTTAGTCTTATAAACTAATTCAAAATGAGATATGCTGATTACCCTTTTAGGTGTCACTCTATCTACCCAGAGAACTTCATGGATCTTTTTGTGCCAAGTCCTTTGATTATCTGAAACCAATTTCTTAACAATATTTATCAAGTTCTTGTTACTAGACTCAGCTTGACCATTTCCTTGAGGGAAATAATCAATTGAATGACCAACGGTGACCCATACTCTATGAAAAAATTGGTAATTTCAATTGAAGAGAAATAAGGTGCATTGTCCATCACTAATTTAATGGTAATGCTGAACCTGACTAATATGTTCTCCTTTATGAATTCACATACCACTTCGAAAGTAGTTTTCTTGGTAGCTTTAGCTTCTGCCCACTTAGTGAAGTAGTCAATTGTAGTTATTATGTATTGATGACTGACACTAGATGTAGGACTTATTGGACCAATAAAATTGAGACCCCATTGTTGAAAAGGTCCTTTGACGATGATAGGTCTCAACGATAGAGCAGCTAGTTTAGGGTGCCCATAGAACATCTTGCACTTCTCACATTTTGCTACCCACGAATAGGCATCTTTAAACATTATAGGCCAATAATAGCACTACCTTGGTATTTTAAAAGTTGTGACTAAAGATGAGAAATATTCTCCACAAGCTTCATTTTCAAATGTTCTCAACAACTTTTCTTGTTGTTGTTTGTCTATGTACCTAAGAAAAGTGTCGTCAATGGACTTTTTGAATAATATACCATCCCAAATCACATACTTAGTTGCTTTTAGTTTAAGATCTCTTCTTTGTCTTACAGTTAGGCCTTCTAGATATTCACCATATGTTAGTAGATAAGAAATATTCTCAAACCATGAATCATAGAGACCTACAACCAAAACTAACTACTTCTCCCCTGATTCTTCTGATTCTTTAGTGGTCTTGCTTTCTACAATTGTCTTGCATAGAGAATTTCCCCTTATTAGCTTGGTAGGCTTAATTTATATATCATACTCTTGTATTTTTTCTACCCATGCTCCTCTGACATTACAACCTACATCCTATTGTGTCAACACACTCTTTACTGCTACATCTGGGACAAAGACTACAAAATGTGAATGCAGGCTATAGAAAAAAAAAATTTGAGTGCCTTAACCACTGCAAAAGCATGCTTTTCAGTCTATGAATATTTCAATTCATGATTCTTCAAAGGTATGCTCATGAAATCTATTGGGGCTTGCACCCCTTCATCATTTTCTTGCATAAGTATCGCTGATAGAGTATGTTTAGAAGCATAACAATAAATGATGAAATCTCATTTATAATTTGGGTGACATAAAATTGGGGCATTAGTAATAACAATCTTTATATCTGGGCCCACTTTCCTGCCTCATTCCATTTGAAATTTGAATTCCCTTTCATCATATCCACTATATGCTTAGTGGTTTCCATTGAATTAGGTACAAACCTTTTGAGGAAATTCACTTGCTCAAAAAAAGATTTAACTCCTATTTGATTTGAAGGAAAGCTTAATCTTTGAATGCCTTCCACCCATTTAGGGTCAATTCTAATGCCTTCTTGGGACACTATATTACCTAGGAGTTTTCCTTTTGTCACACAAAAAACTAGTTTCTTGGGATTGAGAGAGATCCCATGCTCTTGGCATCTTTGTAAAAAATTTCTCAAATCTTCCATATGATCTTTCCTCTTTTTTGAGAATATGGTGAGGTCATCTAGGTATATAAGTATGATTTGGTACTTCAAATCATCAAATGTCTTGCTCATACATCTTTGGAATGTAGCACCAGCATTGATAACCACAAAGGGCATTCTGCGATACACAAATGTACCGCAAGGAGCGGTGAATGTCATCTTATACTGATCCTTCTCTTCTACTTTGACCTGGTTGTAACATAAGAACCCATCAAGCATAGACATCATTTTAGATCCTACCACCATTTGTAGTAACTAATCCATATTAGGAAGAGCAAAGTTATCTTTTAGAGATGCTTGGTTCAGGTTGCTAAAATCAACATAGATTCTTATCTCTCTATTCTGCTTTTTGATAGGTATTATATTGGCTATCTAGATGGAATGATGAATGGGATAGATGATCCTTGCCTTTAACATTTTATCTACCTCCCAGAAAATGGCATCCATGACTTTAGGATTGTAATTCCTTTGCTTTTGCTGGAAAGGAACTGCATCGAGCTTAAGTGGAATTTGATGTTTTACCTTCACATCTCTATAGGTTTTCAAATCTTCATAACTCCAAGAAAAAACATCTATATATTTTATGAATAAATTTCTTACGGCTTCTTTCTCTTCAGGTGAACAATATTTCCCAATATTAATCATTCTGGGATTATGAATATCTCCAATGTTTACTCCCTCATATTCACCCATAGTAGGCCCCTTTTTTGCTCTCTTTTTCTTTACGTAAGCATCATGTCTATTAAATAGTTTTTCCAAAGCCACCAAATATAGGGGAATAATACTACCTTTTGACTGAACTTCTCCATTTTGATTTTGCTTCCTATTTACATCAGAGCTTTCATGATCACTTCCACTAGATTCATGTTAAAAATGAGACTTATCATTTATGAGGAACAACTACAAACTCTTATTATCATTGAAGACTTGCCAAGATTTTGTGTTGTCTGGAACAACAAATTGATACACAATTTCAATCTAATACTTTTTGTCTTTGAAGTCTGGATGAGGAAGTAATAGGGAGGTGGAGACTTCAAGGGAATCAACTTTAGTGTTCATCTCCCTCAGAACTACTTCAATAGAGAAGGCATCTAGGCCTTCTATCTCATCCCAAACTTTGTTTCTATAATTCTTCGGCTTGTGATTTTTCACAGAATATTGTCCTTTTACTTGTTTCAAAATAAGCTTTGCATCACCTTGATCTTTTAGGATCTTTATCCCTCTTTCTTTTTTTGTTATTATCCCCAATAATAAGGCCTCATAATTTGCAATGTTATTCATATTCCCAAATTTTAATTTGAAAGCCATGGGTTCAAGTTCTCCTTCTGGGGATATCAACACTACACCTACTCCAAATCCTGAAGAGGCATAGCTTCCATCAAATTCAAGTGTCCATATACCTGATGCATCTTTATTTTCATTAGAAACTTTTCCACTTTGATTTTTATCTCTTTGCTCATCCAAAGCTTCTTCAGTAAACAACATGTAGTTTCCAAATTCCAATTCTTGATATAGAATATGAGCTTTAGGATCATCTAAATTCAAGACTGTAAACTTTGCATTTTCTTTGGGCTCTAATTTGACTTTCTTATTCCCAATAGGTATCACTACCTAAGACCAGTCTAGCTTTATTTCTCCTCCTAAGTCTCAATAGAAACTTCTACTTAAAAGTAGTCCATAACTTGTTGGAATGTCAACTACTAGAATGGTCAATAAGAGCTTCTTTTTTGGATGTGAAGCTAAGGCTACTTGAGCATATTTAATCTTCCCAAGAAAGGGGATTTGTTTAGCATCCATAGAATAACATCTTCCATGCACTTTAGTGAGGTTGAGACCCTATGCCTTTGCTACAGAATAAGGCATAACATTATCTGATGCACTTGAATCTATTATACAATTGCTGAATTTACATCCATTGATATACAATGAGATATAAAAAGGGTCAGGTTTTTTCCTAGGAGATGTTACTAAAATAGTAGAATCTTCTTGATTAAACAAACCAAATGTCAAGGTTTCATCTTATTTTTCAACAATCACACTATAATTCAAATATGATGTCTTTCCTTTACACCAGTCTACCAGTCTTTTTAGCTCAAAAGGATGTGACTTCAAATAATCTATAGGGGAAATTTGAATTTTTGATTCTTCATAGAATTGAATGAAATCAAAGGGTGTTTTGTCCTTACCCATTTGTGAAGTATATGCTCCTTGATTAGTATGTACATTACTTGTCGAAGGACTAGAGTTATTTTTGTGAGTGTGACTAGAAGATTGATTCTTCAACCTTTGGCACCAGGTAAGAACTGTGTATGAAGTTCCATTGATGGTTACATAGCATTCACCTTTTGGTTTAGAATCTGATTTGTATTCTAAAAATAAGTTTCCATAGTCACCATTTGAATAGGAATCGAGCTCTGAACAAGGAGTTGTAGTGTTCAATTCATTAGTAGATAATAACTACATCATACAGGTAGTCTCCAAACAAATCTTGCTATCATGATCTATGGTCAAGTGAAAGACACACATATTTCTCTTCTTTAGTGTGGCTTCAATTTGCAACCTAGGTTGTGAACCTATGAGCTACGGGAATCTACCTTCATTTTTCCTTCTTGGTGAGTTTTGATAATTCCGCTGATAGGAATTATTGAATTTGGGTAATTGCTTCTTTACTGCTACCAACTCATTCAAAAAAATTTGAATCATCTCCTCGGATGATGTGGTATTGTTGGAACTTCCTTTAGTTTAAAGTTCTCATTTCCATTTTTTAGTAGAAATCAAATCATCCTCACATTCAGTCGCTTTCTTTTGTGCGTCAGCTAGATCCATGGGATGTGCTCTCCTCAAATCATAATTGACATCTAGAGGCATCGCACTAATAAAGAAAGTTTTAAAATTACTAGCTATGGGTCTATTTGCAGTTGGAATTCTATTGATAATCTTATTAAACTTGGAAAAAAAATCTCTCATACTCATAGTGGGGTGCTTCTTAATTGAAGTCAATTGTGTTAACAAGGCATATTTGTCTTCCACAGTCTTGAATCTTGTCTCAAAGGTCATTCTCAATGTATCCCAATCAGTTATTGAGCCATCAACTAGATGATAAAACTAGTCTACTACACTATCCATGAAGATCTCTATGAACAACCTTACAACGACATCTTCATGTCCAACCCCTAAGATATGAGTGCCTACGAAGAAAGCCTTGATGTGTTCATATGTAGTAACTTTCCCATCACTTGAGAATTTAGGGAAATTCTTTCTGGAACCAACCAGGAGTGGATGGTAAGTGTTTAATGCTAATGGCCTTGTTGCTATAGCCCATGGAGTAGCCATGATTGTCCTAGCAGTATATGGTGGGCAATTAACAATTGGAGGAGTAGTAACTCCATGTAAAGCCAATACCTAATAGGTAGAATGTGAAGTGCTAGTGTGTTGATTCCTAATAGGGGAAGGTAGCCTGCTTTGGCTTTTATTTTCACTTTTCCACTTTGGAATGTCTAAGATAGTAAAACCAAGCTTTGTAAGCTTATCAAAGATAGCGTCTTGCCCACCCTATTCCTTGGTACTTCTGAGGAACCTAATTTGTTCCAGGATGCTGGGTTAGGTTTATCTCTAAGCTTCTTGTCTCAATTGTCTTTCTACTCTTCAAATGTTTCTCATTTGAATAGCTCTCTCTAAGGCTTCATCTCTTCTTTCTTCTTCCTCCAATACCTGGCTAATGTTCCTATACTGTTTAGTGTTCCTCCTATGTCTCCAAATGAATGTGTTGAGGGATGAAATTATGTCTTCTTGGTCATCTTGAAAACCAAGATTAGGTTGGAGCACTAGAATAATATTTTCATGAGGTAGTACCATTTTTCCTCATGATATAGGCTTTTTAGTCAAGCGACTATTCATCTCCCCAGTGAAGTCACCAAAAATCTATTGGTAAATAGATTTATTCTTTCAAATTATGACTCTTAAATGCCCAACTTGGAACAATATATGATCACAAAAAATTGGAAAGCCACTTATGGATGAATTGGCTTCCCTCTGAATTTGTAGGCACAGCTCCCTAAAATGGATTTGAAATGAATTATGTTTTCTTCCTAAATTACTTTGGGGGTGTGTTCTTAACCTAAGAACAAAAGAGGTATAACCAAGCTAGACCTAAATAGAATCTCACTCAAGTGAATGGAAGTTTTTGAATACCAAAATGGTTTTATGCATTCACATATCTTATGGATTTATAAAACTTATCTAAATAATAGCTAATACTAAACTAAGGAAATTTGAATCTAAATTGTGATTAATAAATTGAAAAATGTTGAATGGATTTATCTTTGAATGAAAAATAACAACACCTGTTACATACATTTGTTGCTTCAAAATAGGGGAGGTGAAACTCTATTTTTCCCTCTTTTTGACTCAAACAAAAGAGAAAATGTAAACTAAATATAATAGCAACTGGAATAGAAAATGATTAACATAAAATACCATTCAATTGTCTCTACAACAAAAGTACTTCACAAAAAAAATTTCCAACCTTTCATTAATCTTTCAATTTCATTCATATAGAGTTTTGAGATGACAATTACAATAGAAGTTTAATCGGTTCATTTTCTTAAAATGAAAAATGGCAAGATGCTAGTTTGTCGTATTAAAAAATTAAAAAAGAAAATGAAAAGAGGGCATAATATGAATCATTTAGACTTCTTCCCCTTTTTTTTTTTTGCTCTATATGCTTTAGCAGCAGCTTTTACTAGAATTAGCTCCTCATGGTTGGGCACATGTATATTGGTGAATCTCAAGAGCCATTTTGAATGTTCCCTTGCTAACTCTTTCACAGCATTCAACTAATTTGGCAACTCCTCCATGGCCATGTGTATACAACCATTGAGTGTCTGGAGTTCTACAATTCTATGTTGACTACTGGAAGTCACTCTAGATAGATTATCCAAAAATGTAGATAAGTTATTTTTCATTACATCTACTCCAGTGAGAGCTTTTCCTTGGTCACTGGTTTGTGAATTAGTGTGTAACCCTTTCATGAGTTTGAATCCTCTATCTTGAGTCTTCTTTGCTTTATCTTTTGTTTCCTTGAGTCCTTCTCAGCTAACTGGATCATTTCTAGCTTGAACTACATACTTTGGAGCCATTCAAACAAAGGTTCATTTCCTTTCTTTAAAATCTTTACTTCAACTACTGCTTTTGCTATTACTTGGATGATCATCTTTAGAAGAGAGATGCAGTCATCACATTTGACCCTTTCTCCTGCCAGAGTATTACTATTGGACATGATGTTGTCCTTTTCTTTTTCTAGTCTTAGGATAACATTACCAATTTGATCTATGAGAGAAACTCCTTCTGATTTGAGTCTCTCAATCCATTCTTTTCTAGTCTAACCAAAGTTTTTATCCTCCTAAAGTTGAGAGATGAGAGCTTGTACTTCAGCAGCAGTAGGATTCTGAGTTACTGACACACTAGAGATAGTTTCCAGTGGGGTGACTAGTTTCCTGATGAATTTGTTCAACTCTTCTATCTCGACTTTCATTCTGATCTTTGATAACTTAAGGCTTTCCAATTATCCTTCTATAACTTCATTACTTGACCTCCATAGGCCAACCTTTTTGTCATGTCTAGCCTCTCCAAGATCAATTGAATGTAGAGTGAAATCATCAGTTGTCATGCCCTTGATTCTCCCTCCTTTATTTGGCTTGTCTATTTCCATTGTCAAATGCCCTGTTTCTAGATCTTGTCAAGTATTGACAAAGTCTTTTGCTTCTTAACTTTTGTGAAGGTAGTTCTGGAATGAACTATGAGAGATACAGTATCTTTTGTGGAAACACTTTCATCCTTTCTCTTTCTCTTCCTTTCCAAAGTATCTTCCAACCAAGAATTTGTTCCTATCACTTTAGAAGCCATTCCAAGTGATTCAATATTGAACATTTTTTCCTTAACTGGGGTTATTGTTACAGTAGCTAAAGAAAAAGGATTTTTAAGATCTTGAGAGATGAACCTTGAAGAATTTTTCCCCTTCTCCACTTCTAGAGTCTTCTTCATTGCCTCATCTAACTCAGTAGACTCAATGTTACTACTTTTTCCATCCCCTAAGTCTACTATCTGTATAGGGGAACCACTTGGCCTTAGAACTAAAGCACTTACTAATGTAATGGTGCTATGATGAGTTGATGGAATTGGAGTGATATGTGGAGAAGGAGTTAGGGTAGTGTGGCGAGATGGAACTAGAGTAGTATGAGGGGTTGGGACTTGAGTAGAGGCATTGTCCTTTGGATCTTCTATCTTCTTCTCTTTAGTACCAGTCTAGGTTCCTATGACTGTTAGGCAACTATCATGACATGTCTTAGCTATAGGGACATTTTTGTCTAGAGGCTGATCACCTCCTCCTGAAGGTTGAGCTATCCCTTGAGTGCAAGCTATGGTCACACCTAGTGTAGCGCTCTAAGATGAAGTAGGGGTTGTAGTTGCTAGAGAAGCTTGAGTGGTTGCACCTTTACTCTGGCTCCTCTTGGTTGTCCACTCAACCCATTTCCCCATTCTCTTGATGATTCTAACCATCATGATATCAAGATTCTCTTCCACATCCACATATGGCTCAAAACTGATAGGAATCCCCCTTAACTTGGTCAAATAGGTATTACTATACATATTTTGACCATCATCCTCCAATCCTTCAACATTGAGATCAATACCATATGTCTTTACTTGTTCCACCATGAGCCTGACAAAA
Source organism: Cupressus sempervirens (assembly GCA_028749045.1). Classification (NCBI taxonomy): domain Eukaryota; kingdom Viridiplantae; phylum Streptophyta; class Pinopsida; order Cupressales; family Cupressaceae; genus Cupressus; species Cupressus sempervirens. The sequence goes on from CM053783.1 coordinate 3,842,439, forward strand.
GCATGATCTTGGCTCTCCAACTCATCTTTGCAATCTTCCCAATAATCTTCTACAGTGGTGACATGATTGATCACACTCCCAATTTGTAGCATCTCTCTTACATATCCATTTGGATCAAACATGGGTCTCACAACCTCATATTCTTCCAACTTGTACTTAGTCTTGAATGCCTTGAGCATATTTTTGGCATCAAATTGAGACTCACAATTGTAAGCTCCAACCTTCATAGGGAATTCATACCCTTTCTTTTTCAAGTTGGCACTCAGTACATTCAACTAGATCACTTGTCTCACAATCTCCATTAGTGCAATTAGATCACTTGGGTATCTGGGCAGCTTCAAAGGAAATCTGTCGAAAGCTACAAGATGTAAATATGAAAAGGATGAGAACTAAATAAAGTACCTACCAAACTTACTAATGGTTACCATTGCTTCTGGGTTGATCCTCCTCTCCAAGCATCCTTGGAGTTCTTTTTGAATCCTCATTCTAAATAAGTCATTAACTCTGGCATATTCTACATAGTTATTCTATAATTGCAAGCATGGATAAAATTCATAACTTTTCACATCATTAGGGAAGTTCTCTATTCTGGGAAGGCCTGGCCACAATTGTAGAGAAGCTAACATATAAATCAAGAAAGAAGACATGTAGAAGGTATTGTAAAACTTTGTGGTATTGATGGCTCTAGATAGATGCTCACTTACCTCATATGCCCAATCAACATAATGTGTATCTGAATAGATAATTTTTACCAAAAAGAAATATTATTCAACAAAATTAATCGCTTCTAACTCACCTTTCAATCAATGTAAATGAACCAGAATGTCTATGATCTTAGACTTGAAATCAATGTTGAATAGGGTCATAGGAACCTTACTTTTAGCTCCCTATGGCTTTTGGAACTAGGACCTCATAATTTTCTTTCTCCACACCATTTTCTTCAAAGAGAACTCGGACATGGCTCCTTTTACTTTCAACTCAAAAAATTCTTCTCACTCTGGAACTTGGAGGCAATTTACTATAGTTTTCCTATCAATCAAGATTAAAACTATATGGTTAGGCAACAAAATTTGTTTGGTGTCTAGGTTGTAGTGATTTATACATTCAACAATCAGATCATGACCTTGAATTGCCACTAGAAATCCAACTACTTCCACTAGCCCACTTCCTTAGAGTTTCTCTGTTATAGGGTGAATTGGCTCCATCCTCAGCCTCCTTTGAAAATCTTGCATGTTGAAGAAATGAAGCGAGGTATCTGTAACATTCTGCAATGTTGACTTAATTCCATTTAGCCCATCGAATCTAGTGAATCTAGTTGCCATTTTATCTGAGATAGAGATGAATTCAAACCTTAAAATTGGAAGCAATGTAGAGAGTAGAACTTTTCAAGTATAAGAGCTTTGAAAAATCTATTTAATTCAATAGCATAACAGTTCAATAAAGAAAGTGGTAATTTGAAAATTTGTTATGTTCATCTCTATATAGAAATCCTAATTCACCTGTTAATCTTCAAGATCCATGCCACAGAAGTGAATTAAAGGATAAGTCCATTGGATTAGTAAATATGGGAGTTTCTAATGAATTTTTCCATGTCTTTTCACTATTTCTATTGGCCCAATGGTAACTTTATTTTATTACATACTTAGTTTCCCATTTTTCACCAAGTTCCAAAGAATTAAGAATGAAGTACTCCGTAAGGAAATATTTGCTCAGCTATATTTTTCTTAAAATACCTTCCCAATTGTGATTAACTTGTTTCCATTACCATTTTTAAGTATCTTGTGATCAATCTATGAGACCAACATGCTTGCAGAATTGATTTTTCAATAGATGCAGAAAATCACCTTCCAAGGTTGGAAACCTGCTGAGGAGAAAGCAACTTCTATTTTTCAGCCCTTACCTTTCTTTTTACTTTATCCTTTAAGTCAACATGCTTCTAAGATTCAAAAAATCTCAAAAGGGCTGCAAAAGTGAGAAATAAATCCACTTACTTACTTTTCTTTCTCACAAATGCCTCTATTAGAAAACTAACTTCATGGGTTGAAAGCCCACTATGGAGAAGTTACTTCAGAGTTTTTCGCTAGATGTAATTCTAAGCACTATAATGAATCCTGAGTGACTCCTAGGGTAAAATACTATAATGTAGGGTTGATATATCCATAAAAAAACTCATTTCCTTCTTACTTTAGCCTATAAACCTCATTTGTTGATCTCTACAGAAAATCACCTTCACGGGTTGAAAATCTGCCAAGGAGAAGGCAACGTTGGATTCTCCACAAGCTTCATTTTATTTATGTGCAAACTATGATAAGGCATGAACAAGTTCATCCTTAGAAATAGCTTTCTGAAAATCATTATAAAACACAAGAATCTCCATTGAATTAGGTTCTAGACTACCCACCAACTCATGACAACAAGAAAAACCCACCCAGTTATGTAATGCAGGAGAAGAGAAAAGGTAAAAAACCTGATGGAGAAACTTTTCACTTGAACCTTCTTCACAACCTTCTATAATTATAGGTCAGACCATAGCCTTCCACTCTAAAACCAAATCATGAATTAGTACATGTAAAGAAAACTTACTCTAATTCCACTTGATGCAGTTCAAGGTAGAGAAATCCTAAGATGAGATGTCCAACCTTACAAGTAAACAAGTACAAAAGAAATTACATAGAATATGGAGAGAAATAATGCTAGATCAATCAATTAATCTAACATGTGCATCAAATATGTTAGGTTATAAGGCCTTGGTTATGGCCAATACAAAACAAGAATGATAGATTGAATGTGATCCTTTTGCCACAAGCTATCACCCCACATGATGCCCCTAGCTTTATCTTTGACTTCTTCATTCTCTCTTGATATCTAACTACAAACACAAACCCTAGATTTAAAGACAATACCCTAATAGGTCAACATTCAAATGGAACATGTCCCAAGGAAAATGTATTAAACTAGCCAGCCTTGAATTATAAATAATTTAAAAGATTCAAAAAAATTCTAGAAATGGTACAACCAATAGGTTTGTCATGCAGGAATCCACCTCAATATCTATGCCAAATAGTTTTATCAATCAATAGCTTTAAGTGCAATCTACAACCAAAAAATTGTTTAATGCAAAAGATAAACTCATAACACAAAGAGAAAAAGCAAACTACATAAAGAATTAGTGAATAGGAAACCAATTGGTGAACATAAATGAACTGATACAAAGGAAGGATCAATGAACACTTACCCAAGAAAATAGTTAAACACAATGAACAACCAAACTGATGATATCACAATCAATCCAGTAGATGACCAAAAATCAATCCAAAAGAGGTACTATCATAAGGATGTGATCTCTAGAATGTCCTTAACTAGATTCCAAGATAGTAATTGGTTCTCTAAAGTATGCATGACCAATTCCAAGAACATTTGAATAGGGAAACAGAAACAAACTGGATTTATTTTTATCTTTATTTTGTTGATGCAAGATTGCCAAGAACCAAAGATGTTCTAGCATCATTAAATATAGTTCTAAGTACTTAATGCATTTGGGTGGAAACTTTTTCTCCTATCAAAAAGGCTCATTTTTTAACAAAAAATACACTAAAATCTGACAATAATTTAAGCATTATTTTCTTGTTTCATTGTAGTGTAATCTTCCATGAGTTTTCTATGAGTATGGTTGTGCAACCTTCACTTCCTAGTCATTTTGATGATGTTAAAGTTCTCCTCAAATTAGGAACATGCCTCACCTCTTTTAGTATCCATTGATTTGCATTTGGTTATTTTATTTGTATGTTTCCCTTTCCAAAAAATGGCAAATTTCATCATCACCTAAAAAAGCTTACCCAAAATCACCTAGAACATACTCTAGAAAATAATTTCTATGTGGTAAGGCATGAAAAGGAAAATTTGAATCTAACACCCAAGAATCAATAAATATTATCTAAAGAAATAATTAAATCATCTTGCAACACATTACCTACTATGTTTGTTTCCTTGTTACTTTCTTATTGTCCATCTCCTTATTTTCTTGTTCAATACCAACAAGGTTGCTTCAGATGTCCTTTCTTTCCACAATACCAACACTCCACATTTACCCTATATTTGGATCTTTACTTTATATATTTCCCATGATCACTAAGCTCTTTCCTCTTTCCTTTTGTCATCACACATTCTTAATAGTCAAAATATTACCAAATGTGTTACCTATGATTTTATGTTGTATTTCCTCACAAAGGATACAATCATTAAAATCATCAAAATTTAACATGTTTCAATGAAAGAAAGAGTTACTCACGTCCATGACCAAGACATTCCATTTTTTAGGCATGAGCATAAAATAGAGAGATCTAGAGAGATCCTTAACCTCATCATCAAAGTTCACTTTTATAGAACTTAGATAATTGGTAACCATGTTAGAATAATTCAAATAATCATTAACACACCCACCCTCTAGCATTTTCATATTAAATAAACACTTTAATATCTTATTTGAGGTTGAGAGTTCCTCTTATAGTTTTCCTAATGCCTTCATTAGATCCTTAGTTTTTATTTCTTTTACTATATTGAAAGTGACCAATGACACCATATACAACTATATTTATCCTAGTGCCTTCCTATTAAGTTATTCCCATTATTCACCTCATATAGCTACTGTCTTATTTTCTTCTCCATGCAATGGTAATTATAATTCTTCTAATAAATAATCTACCATTTACATCTTCAATAGATTCTAGTGTTGGCCATTAAACTTATCAACCTTAAGCTTGCATTTGACTACCATTGTCCCCACTCAAATCAGAGGTTTTTTTTTTCCAAAACATTCAAAATATACACTACTTTGGCAATATTTGTTAGAGTTTAGACATATATGAGAAAGAAAAAAATTAAAATAATACAAAAATAAAGAAGACAAAAACATAAATAACACAAATATTTAAAATGGTTGACCAAATATGGACTACATCCACTAGAGAAATATTCCACCACTTATTTTATTATCTAAACAAGAGAAAACTACAATATATAATATTTTCACATCACACAACCACTTTATCTAGTCATTTAAGGTGATTTACAATGTTAGTTTAAAATTAGCCCTAACCCTTAAAAATTATTCTCCTAATATTTTCCTTGTACACATAATAATATTCTTGTACATATATATTATCATGCATAAATGGGGCCTTTGGACCTCCATTTTTAGGCCCTTCAAGCCTCTTTTATAGCATCCCTTTAGGATGCCAACAAGTATACAATACTAGCATTAGCAGTCACCACATACCAACAACCAACTCATTAGATAAAATTGAAGCTCAAGGATAATGTGGTAAGGATTGATGTCAGCTCCAAAGTAATAAACATCTTGTCACATCTCAACATGGTGTCACTTGAATGTTGCATATACTTTCCACTTATTAACTTTTATGAGTGAAGATTATTTTTGTTGTAGAATAAATGCATTTATTATATACTTTTCTCATGGGATGCCTTCAAGAGGGAGTTTTCTTTATGAAATCTTTTCATTTTTTGAGAAGGAAGTGATCATATTTTGAGTAGTATTATCTAGAATGGAATCTATCTTCATTTTGAGGGCTTAAAAATAAATAAATAGCATGGCCTTTTAGGGGACAAATATCCATTACACGATTGAAGAGTATGTTCTCAATAGACAATACAATCTTCGTGGTGATGGTGAAAGGGATTCTTGGCAAGTAATACCTACTTGTTGAATTCAAAGTGTAGATGATATAAGGAGAGATGAGAAGAGATGTGTGAGATGAGAATGGAGAGAGGTATGTAAGATTTTTTTTGTGTCACATGACTTGAATATGAATTTATTAGTGAGATAGGGGATTGGGTTCATGTACCAGGGAAATTTGAGACATATTCACCTATTTGTGTTATAGAGAGTAGTGGAGAACTATGAAAGGATTAAGGCCTAGGGAAGGTGTATATAGATACATTTGTGTGATCTTACTTTCATTTGGGAATTGTTCATGAAATCTAGTATAGTAAAAAAAGAGTTTGACGAATCCAAGATTACCTTCCAATTAGAAGACTATTGGAGGATGACAATGGAGAAATTTATAGAGAAGAATATTGAAGTATATGGGGTAAGGAGAGATTGTGGGGTAAGTGAACAAAGATGTGGTGCCAAAAGGGGGGTTTACGATGCCACTTCTTTTTTTTTTTTCTAAAATCAGTAATTTTTGAACTTCAGTGAGAAATTAAAGATAGTTAGACTCAAAATTTTAGGATACGACAAGAACAAAATAGTAGTCCTCTAAATCTAGTTTCTAAACTACTATTTTTTTTATTAAATTATTGAGACTAAGGCCCTCAAAAGGGGGAGTACACAAAGTGGTACTATTTGTTTTGATAAAAACATAACATAGTGTCTAATGTACTCTCCCTAAAATCCTAATTTTTTTAAAAAAAATTACTTAATCACTATAGTTAGAAGTTACCTAGCACCATGTATTTTATCTCGAAGTTTCCAGATAATGTCTTAATGTATATTTAAGTTTTCATAAATTTTGTAAGTGGACACATCCCAAAAATGTGAAAATGTATGTGCAATCCCTTGAGATCATTAAAAACTAATTTTAAAACTAAATTTTTTTTAAGGGTTTAGAATGGAGTGTGGTATCTTAAAAACTAACTTTTACTAAAATCCAACAAACGAGCTAAAATTTAACCCCCAAATATTATGTATTAGTTTTTGATAGAAAATAGACACATTCAAAATAAATTAGAGTTGAAAGGCTTATTATAGTTTGAATTTAAAATATATTATATGGCTACATAGCTAACAAAAAGATCTACAATATTGTGTGACCTGATTTTATCAATATTAAATCACTAGGAAATAGTAATGGACATCACATAAAAAATATTATACATTTTTGTATGCTTTCTGGAAAACATGTCTCAAACCTGTTTGAGTTCACCAAACCTTTGGGTTGGATCTCTAAGGAAAATCCAAGCCTTAGGCTTGGTGAATTCCAATGCATTAGAAAGTGTGTTTTCCCTAAAGCATGAGCCAACAATAAAAATTTAGTAGATTATATAGCACATGTTGGAATCACAATGAGAAATGTAAACTTTTGAGAGAGAGAGGGGGAGGGTGAATCAATAATTTAAACTTGGACCTATAAAACTTTCTCCACACATCCATCTCATACATTCAATGAATAATATATAAAGCATATACATCTAAATCATGTAAACATAAATAAGTAATCACATACATATGGCACCAAATATGATTACCTAGAGACCCTCCAAGTGAGAAGGTAAAAGTGGGGTGGGGATGACACCCACAAATCTTCACTACTATAGTGATGAAGTGTATCTAATGAAGGTTACAATGTTTTGACCATGAAACATGATCTACCTTGTGAAAGGTTTGCCTTATTAAAGGCATTCAAAGACTATTAGGTCTCACCTTGTTAGAGGATTTCAACACTCTATTAGAAGTGTGTCTGGTTAAAAGACTTTAACTTACAACTAAGCACCCTATTAAAGGATTTCATATAGCTGGTTAGGACTACTATGTTAAGAGATTTTGATTGAGATCACCTATTAGAATGTCTCAGCTTTGATCCTTTGATTAGCACTTACTTTCCTAATAATAGATCACCTCTAAAAAATGTCTTCTTGATCCTTCTTAATTAGTTATCTCTTTGGTGTATCCTCTTCTTTACTCCGTTTTTCTCTAACTAATTTTGCAATGCAATCTTACTTCTAAATCACCATGAATACTCTGTTTGTACATGCAAACTATCCTTTTCGCTCCTTTAAGACTCTAATATAGTTTAGGGTTTCATCCTCCTTAAGAAGACTATGGTGACTTAGGGTTAGGTATGAATCTATGATTGAGATTCATCTATTTTGTTTCTTAATCCTTCCTATTTTTTGATTGGTTGCATGTAATTTCATAGGGAATCCAACTAGAGATTTGTCCTTATTTCCAAAATATCAAAATTCAATCTTAAGTTGGCTCAAAAATGCTTTACATAGTTGTTTGTGCCTTTACAAACAAATATGTCAAAACTATCTTACTTGGCATCTGAAGTCTCTAATGCTTGACATACACTAATCTAGTTGTTGTAACTTGACACCTATATCACTCGCCATCCACTGTTTACTTGGCTTCTATGTCACTTAGCATATACTATCTTCTTGACCCTTGAGTAACTTAGCACATGAGTCGCTCGACACTCACTATGACTCGACATGGTCTATTATTTACATTTTGTGCTTGACATGTACTACTAGTTTGGTATGAACTAAGTAAATGGCTTAAGTGTGTTGACACTCACTTGTCAAAACCAATCTAAGATCAACAATCTCCCCCTTTGACATGAGTGTCAAAAACACTTGAGTATACATTATCATCCTTAATCTTACGAGCATAACATATCTCAACTCGGCTTATATACAAAACTTCAAAACATAAAAATTTTGTAATAACTTGTATACCTCAAAATTTGATAACACCCCCTGAGTTGATGGGTCTATTTTGTAACCAAAATTCTATACTCCTTCTAAGTAAATGTGTTTCTGCTGATACACTTTGACTTCATGCTTTGTTTTGTTGATATTCTTTCATTTGATACTTATTGTATTTTGATGCTCCCTCTTTACTTGTTCTCCCTTATGTCTCTTATTTCATTCTCCTCCTTTTATGTATTTCTCCCCCAAAAATATATCTCCCCCTTTTTGATGCTTATGTCAATGGGATATACACTTATTGTGTGTTTGTCTAGAAAATATTTATGGACATCCAATACCATCTTAAGGGCTACATCCCACTTATCACATGCTACATCCAATGACTTGATTTGGATTGCAAGCTTGGTAGCACGATGGACTAGACCATCTAAGGTAGAAAGATTGGGGTCTTTCTTCATTAGGGTTTTAGCATAGCCTAGTTCCTTGTGCAAAATTTCTATATGAGGGTGAGAGTTTCGTGGAAGGTAGTTAGTTTGGCCCTTATGTTGGCCTCATTTATTGTAAATACAACTAACTCTAGGTTTGAAGCAATGTCCTGAAATGCTTCTCACTCTGAGATAGATTCATTGGTAGTTTTGCACCTGATGTAGTAATTTGCCTCTCCAGACTCAAAATGTGACTTCTGGTCTCTTGGGTGAAGAGTGATGGATTGCACAATTTAGTGTACAATGAGAATATGTTCTCAAGTACCTTCTTCACATCCTCAACCTTAGTTGTCAATGCAACTTGTGTTAATGCTATATCACGAGATATTTTCTCATTCACTTTGTTTTGGAACTTCTTTTCTGACCATTCTAATAACTTAGAATTTTTATCTTTTTCTTCATTACTGACCTTCTCCCCTATGTCTGTTAACTACTCTATTAGTGGCTTGGTCTCATCAGGAGTTTTAGACTAAATGCATCTAAAAATATGTCTTTAATATCCTATAGTGCCTACTTCTACCTATGCTCTCTCCTAAGCATTTCTTGATTTTTTTCCTTTCTAGGGCTTGATGTAGTATGCCAATCTATTCTATGGTTATGGTATCATATTCATACTTGGGTAGAACAATTTCTTCATCAAGGCCCACATCTCCATATTGAATTACTTCTTCAACCTTTGATAAACTTGGGCTTAGCACTGAGATCTATAATGAAGTAGCATCTATGCTCAACTTCTGAAGAGTATGACTTAATGGAGTGCTAGATACTGGTAAGGTTATCAAGGCTTTGATGATAGTTTGTTGATTTAGTTGCAGTGTCATCTCACTCTCTTTAGGCTTGCCCTATTCTACCATAATTACTTGAGTTGCACCTTGTCCTTGTATTGTAGGTGCAGATAGGTCTATTTGACCTTTTCTTGTTGTTCTATAGTAGCAACATGTGTTTCCATTGTACTCTTCTCTACAGTATCGATCTTGGCAATTTTATCAACCTTGTTAGATGTATCTTCTGGCATTTGCACCAAAGGTTGTACATTAATGACTAGAGGAATGATAGAAGGTGGTCCTTGTGGATTCACCTTTTCCCTTGCAACATCAGTCACTATTTTTTGTAGCTCATCAACACTGACCAAAATAGGATTATCACAAAGTTTGGCCTATAGTGTAGACTGATCTAATATATTATTCAAATTATCTTAAGTAAGGGGATTGATGTTTTGAGTTGATAGATTATAAACATCCTTGACAATTACTATTGCAGTAGTCTCAATTGTGACATGTGGAGGATTGACACTTGGAAATTGTATGTCTTACACACTCTGTTCTTTTGGCTACTCTGGCTTAAATGTTTCCTTGTCATCTACTTTCATTTCTCTTCCTCCCTCAATAATGTTATCTTTTTCATCATCTTCTTCATCATCCTTGACCTCAATGGGTTCTTCCTTACCTTCCTTTGTTGTAGTCAACCCATATGTCACTTTCCACATTTGTGTGGTCTTCTTGACTACATGTTCAATATTATTTTACAAAATGCTAAAGGCTTTGCATTTGGGTACAAACCTAACTACATACTTCTTCATAGCCTTAGCAATTTGTGGCTTAGTTAATTTAGGCATCACTTGGACTAGAGATGTTTCTCTAATTTTTTTCTCTAAGTCTAGACAATATTGCCATTTTTGCTCAACTCTGTCATATAGACTCTTATGCATAGAGTTGGCAAGTTCTAGTGGAGTTGTCTTGAATTTTTCCATCATGGCATATATGGCATCCTCCATTTGGTTTTTCTCCACTTTATCTAGTTTATCAAAATAAACATGACTAAATCCTAATAGGTCTACATTATTCTTAACATTTTCACATAAATTTTCAAGATCTAAAAGAGGATTGTGATTCACCACCTTAAATTGGTTGTTGTCATCTAATTCTATTTTCTCCTCATTAAAATCTACTTATGCAATATACTTCCTTCTTGGTCTCTTCTACTCTTTACCTCCTTGCTCTATTTGTTTGGTCTTTTCATTGGCATTTTGTGTAGTTTCACATGTGTTAGCTCTTGTAGTAGGTGTAGTGGGCTTGGGTTGACTTGGTTTGACAATTTTCTTAGCCCTTGCCATAGGTTGTGCCTTGGCCTTCCTCTTCTTTGGCTCGATAGAAGTAGGTGCTTCCTCAGCTTCTTCCCTTGATACCTTTAGTCTCCTCCTCTTCTTGGTCTTCTCCCATACCTTGTGTCAAAGCTAGAGGTGATTGTGCTTGGGTTTTTTCTTCCTCTTCATCCTCTTCTTCTTCTTCTTCTTCCTCCTTGCTACCCTCTCCAAACTTAGCTTTCAATTTCTTCACTATCTTCTCCTTTTTCTTCAAAGCTAAATAAGTTTTCAATTCCATAGTAATCTTGGACTTTACCATCTCATAATTTCTAAATAATTTCATAGTTTTATCTACCTCTTTTGCTAGTAAAGTTGTTATAGCTATAGAGGCTTCATCCAAATTTATTTTATAACCTAAGGTTCTCAACCATCTTACCCTTAGTGTAGCAGCTTGTACAAATGTATAATTAGTATCCAAAAGAAAAAATACATCATTATAGTGTTTCTCAACTAAAGATACTGGTATTCTCAATCTTTTCTTCATTGAATTCTTGAAGTCTTCAAAATAACTTGTCATCAAAGATTCAAAATTCTCTCCTAACTGCTCAATATACTCACCAATCTATATAGCTGCTAATCTATTTGTTTTCCATCCCACAGTACCAAATGAGGGGAATGTGTTTTGCACATAAAGAATATATAAATTAATATAGAGCCAAATTTACATTGTGCAGTCTTAGTTTTCCTTATTGCTCCAAGATTCTCCATCAATGGTTGCAATTGTAGCTCTACTATATCATATGTCTGATCTTTCTTAACAATATTGTATCCAACATCCATAGCTATATGGGGCACACTATTCAATCTACTAGATTGATAGAACTTGTGTGATATAACCCTTACAACAAATTTTATCAGAGGATCAGTGATTATGTCTATTGTCATGCCTCTCTTGTTCCAGACAGCTCTAGCATTCTTTTCAATCACTTCCTTCAAATCACTTCTCAGTGTCTTAGGCTGATCTAGGTTTGAGTAACAAATAACCCTATGGATTATTCTATTAGTGATTTTTATAGGTCCATTGTCCAGCCATAATGAACCATCGTGAATTTGGCTAAGCACTATCCTGATCCACTCTGCCTTGAATAAATTCAAAAAATTTAGGGCTCATGTTAATCCCTTCCTCTTGATGATTTTGAACTCTTCTTTCAAAACACCATTATCACAAAGTTTGTTGTATTTTTCCCTAATTCCCATATCCCCAATGCTTCCTATCTTATAGTTGTAGCATTTTCCCACATCTTGTACCATTATCACATTTGGTGGAATTATCGACAATGCACCAAAAGGTTCTTTCTTTTAAGAAATGTCAAGAATAGCTTTGAAAGTGGGTTGCTTGACTTCATTACTTACTAACTAAACATTTAAAGCTTCCTTTCCCACTACATTCTTTAAACTTGATGCCATAATGCAAAACTAGGGTTTACAAAATTTAAACTACATAGCTCAGCTCTTGATTAATACTTTATGAAATCTGAAAAATTGGTGTGAGATTGCTGCTAGAATCTTCTACAATTGCTTGGAATGTATTTCTAGATCACATTCTGCTCTGCTCAATCTTTCTCAAATTTGAAATGATGAAAAATGAGATAAAACAGATCAAATACCCTTTGAAAAACCTACAATTAATGCTAAGTGCTTACATAGCTGTAAGCTCGACATCAACCAACTTTAGGCTCACTTGGCATCCATTGACATTTACATCACTCAACAATCACTATGAGCTTGGCATCAACTAGCTAGTCTGATAGCTCGAAACCTTCTAACATTCCACTTAGCACACATAGAAAAATTTCCATGCTTGACAACAACATGAAAAACTTAAAGATTTATCTTGAATTCCTAACATCTTGCATCTTTATTCATGATGTAGTCTTTTCAGTACTATATTCCTTTGGAACTAATGTATGATATAACTTTTAGATATTAGTCCCACATACCTTTTGATTTCCTAGTTTGATGAGGTGTGATCACTTGACCCATTGGGTGAAGTGATCCCTTCTCCATTTGATGTGTTGCAATCATCTTTATTTTTCCATGTCTTATTCATCTCATCTTTGATGTGTTAAACATTTTCCTTGCCTTATCCTTCTTTTTACTTTGTTGGATAATACCTACTAGTGTGACCAATCTTCAAATAATTGAAACATGTGGTTTGACTTAGCCACCTTTGGTAGTTACCACTAAAGTGTTTCCTAATATAATTTTCAAGAACATGTCCATATTCTTGACAATAATGACTTATATCTTGTATTATAATCCTAGCTATAAGAATTGCCATTGTTCCTTACCTTTTCTTGCCTGTTTGATGACCACATGGGTTTGGATCTACATTCAAAAGCTCTGTGTCCATACTTCTAACAGTTGTAGCAATAACCTTAATATCTTTGTGTATTTATGGTCTTGGTTTTACATTCATGTGCTCGATGACCTTGCTTGTTGCACTTATGACACTAAACCATGCTCTTAGGCTTAACATTATGATTTGTAGTCTTTCCCCTACACACATTAGTAGTATATTCTTTCTTACCACAATTATGACAAATAGGTTTGGAGTTCTTACCTTTGTTGTTCCTTTCTTCTACACTCTTGGATGATTCTCCTTCTTCTACTTATATATCCTAGTCTAGATGTGTCATTATTGGATCTAGGGGATCTCAATAATTGCTCAAAGTATTTGATGGATTCATTTGGTTTGTTGAAACTTTAGTATTTCCTTTTCTCTCTTTAGATCATTTTGCAATTTCCCATTCTACAATTTCAATGTAGTTATCTCAATATTCTTGACATTGAGTTCATAGTTGGTATTCATCGTTTGACTTAGAGTATCCAAATGCATGTTGGAAATCTTGGTTAGCTCTATTGACTTCTCTTCTTGTCTGTTACTTAGAATTCTTTTGTCTTCTTCAATCATGGCTTTGTCTTCCATAGCTTTCTTCTTTTGTTTAGTTACCTCACATAGCAGTATGGCTTGTGATTCTTGCTCTAACTTGAGATTTTTGATTTCTTCAACTTGGACTCTATTCTTTTCCATTAGATCTGCAATTGCTACATCAAATTCATTAGAGTTTGCATTGGAAAATAGCTTGGTAGTGTCAATCTCTTTGTATTGTGTGTCATTTTTTGCAATAGCAATTTCTTTCCGTCTCTTCAAGTACTTCTTTAGTTCTTCTCTTGCTTTATCCAATTGATGTAGAATGAGTTGTATCTCAATTCCTTGATTCTCAATAATTTTTCCCAATTTGTAGACTTCCATTTTAAGATCTTTCCTCAAAGCTTCAAAGCTTCTCTTTTAGAGAACATAGCTTGGATACCAATTGTTGGAATTACAATGAGAAATGTAAACTTATGATGGGGGGCAGGGGTGAATCAGTAGTTTAAACTTGGACCCATAAAACTTTCACCACACATCCATCTTATACATTCAATGAATAATATATAAAGCATATGCATCTAAATTATGTAAACACAAATAAGTAATCACACACATATGACACTAGATATGATTACCCAGAAACCCTCCAAGTGAGAAGGTAAAACTGGGGTGGGGATGACACTCACAAATCTTCACTATTGCAGTAATAAAGTGTATCCAATGAAGGTTACAATTTTTTGACCATGAAACATGATCTACCCTATGAAAGGTTTGTCCTATTAAAGGCTTACAAAGACTGTTAGGTCTCACTTTTTTAGAGGATTTCAACACTCTGTTAGAAGTGTGTCTAGTTAAAGGACTTTAATTTACAACTAAGTAAGCACCCTATCAAAGGATTTCATATAGCATGTTAGAACTACTTTTTTAAGAGATTTTGAATGAAATCACTTGTTAGAATGTCTTAGCTTTGATCTTGCAATTAGCACTTGCTTTCCTGATAATAGATCACCTCTAAACAATGTCTTCTTAATCCCTCTTGATCAGATGTCCCTTTGTTGTATCTTGTTCTTTACTCTATTCTACTCTAACTAATTTTGCAATGCAATCTTACTTCTAAATCACCATGAATACTATGTTTGCACATGCAAACCATCCTTTTCACTCCTTTAACACTTTTAGAAAGTTTAGGGTTTCGTCCTCCTTAAGAAGACTATGGTGATGTATGGTTAGGTATGAATCTATGGATGAGATACATCCATTTTACCACTTAAATCTTCCCATTTTATGATTGGTTGCATGTAATTGCATAAGTAATACAACTAGAGATTCATTCTTATCTCCAAAATATCAAAATTCAATCTTAAGTTAGCTCAAAAATGGTTTACATAGTTGTTTGTGTCTTTACAAATAAATATGTCAAAATGGTCTTACTCGGCATTTGAAGTCTTTAATGCTCGGCATACACTAATCTAGCTGTTGTGACTCAACATCCATATCGATCGACATCCATTATTTACTTAGCTCCTATGTCACTCAGCATATACTATCTACTTAACACTTGAGTGACTCAGCACATGAGTGGCTTGACACTCATTATGACTCGGCATGGTCTATTATTTACATGTTGTGCTCGACATGTACTACTAGTTTGACATGAACTAAGTAAATGGCTTAACTATGTTGACAATCACTTGCCAAAACCAATATGAGATCAACAGCATATATGTGATATAATACACATGCTCAATTATGCATACACCCTATGGGGAATAAAGAAAGACAAGAAAACTCTTTTAGATAGGGAACACTGATGCCAATTTCAAAAATGAGATCATATACATAAAATGTTCTATTTAAGTATAAGAAATGAACTTTTCCTTTCTTATACTTATATTACATTTTATGTATATACTTTTAGGATGTTTGAGAGAGATTTCAACTTCATAGGAGTTAATATAAAGATTGTTGAATTTGAAATTTTTTAAACAAATTAAGACACAACCAAATTTCAGGAATTAGCACATTATCTTTAACATGATTTCTAATGGACTATCAATTATAACCTTAAACCTTTGAGTTATGCATGACCATTATAGGATCATTTGTCATTGTATTATTTATTAGTTCAGCCTCTCTCTGTTTCTTTGTCCCCCCATCTCCACACTCCCTCTGTACCTACCTACATTAGGACACCTTACTATATATATTTTATGGTTCCTAAAGGGTCCAAAGGGATCATAAGGGATCCTAGGACCCCTTATCATACACAAATATATGGTAAGGGGAATTAAGTGTTCCTAGAACACATTAATGTGTCCTATGACCCCTTAAAACCTCTTAGGACCCCTCAAGACCAATGTATGGTAAGGGGTCTTAAGGTGTAATAGGACTATTTAATATTTTTTAGGATCCGTTACCATGCATCAATATATCGTAAGGTTTCCTACAACACAATAATGGGTTTTAGAACCCCTTAAGACCCCTTACAACACTTTAGGACCCATTTACATACATTAGTGTATGTTAAGGGGTCCTAAGGGTTGTGGGGCATCTGAGAGCTCCTTAACAACTCATAAAACCCCCAATATTTAGAGTGGGTGTTGTGAACAAATCATAAGTGGTCTTAGGACACATTAATTTTTTCTAGATCCCCTTAAGGCATCATATGACCCCTTTCCATACATTGGTACATGGTAAGGGGTTTTATGACACATTGATGTATCCTAGGTGTCCTTAAAACCCCTCAACATGTATGATAAGAGTTTTTGAGGGGTCCTAGAACACATTACTCTGTCCTATGACCCCTTAAGACCCCTTAAAACTCCTTAAAATGCTTTACGATCCATTAAGAATCCTTACCATGTATTAGTGTATGATATGTATTCCCAAAGGGTCATAAGGGGTATCTAGATACATTAATGTATTTTAGGACCATTTAAGAACCCTTTGGACCCCTTACCATTCACTAATGTATGGTAATATTTCTTAAGCTATTGTAAGGAGCCTTAAGGGGTCATAAAACACATTAATGTTCTCTAAAACTCTTTTTAATTCCTTAATGGATATATTAGTGTACGATAATGGTTCCTAGGACCCCTTACACCACCTTTAGACCCTTTGGGGACTGTAAGATGTATGGTGAGGGGTCCTAAGACACATTAATGTATTTTAGGACCCTTTAGGACCACTTCAAACCCACTACCATATAATAGAACACAGTAAATTATCTTAGTGTGTCATGTTGGGGGAATATTTTGCAAGCAACAATTTTGTTAAAATTTAATTTAAAAATAGGTATACTAGCCACAATGCACAAGATTGAGTATCTCCTTCATTTAAGGAAAGGCTCCCCTTCTCACCACTCCTTAGATCAACTCAAGGTAAGCAAGAAGTTGAGATATTTTGTAAGGGGTGTTACCAATATTCTTTTCTCTTAACTATTTGGAAAGAATCCACTTACCCATGGAGTGAGTAATGGGAAAGATAAAATCTCTAACTACACTTCTATCTAATAGCTTGAAATGATGATATCGATAAACCAACAGTATCTCAAAGGTTGATTGAAAGGATACCAATTTGGCTCTAAGTCTAGTTTTAATCTATACTATAAGAATAAACTCTATTATTGGAGTGCAAAGACTTCTAGAAATAGGAAATTCTAACTATTTTTATAAATTAAGATGATAATATAAGTTACAATCAAAGCTTATAGTCTATGTATCACCATAATCACTCTCACTCAAAGCTTTGGCTTTGATTTCTTCTTTACTTGTTACATTCTATTATTAAACATACAATAACAACATGAATCAAAGATAATAGACACAAATTATAGTCAAAGTTTCTAATTTGTACTATAATAATTTCTCTCATTCAATGTTTCAACTCTGATTGCTTCTTTGTATTCTTAAAAATAATACTACATAATCAAAGCTATGCTTGCAAAATTTTATTAGATATTTCTTGCATACAATAAAAGATTAATTTTACAATGAGAGGGTACTTCTCATATATGAAAAATAAGTGGGAAAAGGAAGGAGACAAAGGTGGGAGGAACTCAACCACCTCAACCTAGTCAAACTAGGTGAGAAGAATTATTGGATTACATGTCATGAGGACATGCAATCTAATTACACATAATTAGATTACATGCAATTCATCTTCTACAACTATAAAAATATGAAGAAAAAGTTGGAATTGTTGAACCAATCTTGTAGAATGCCTTTGAACTTGGTGACAAAAACATGGATAATCATTGGATTGGAAACCCTTGTAGTCCACACTACTACATTCACTTTAATAAATTTCAAATTCTTATTTGAGAAACTTGATCTAATCAAGTTGTTGTGCATCCCCCTCTGTCAGTTTTCCCCATCTTGGAGTTTTCAACACTTGAAAACCTCCTTAGAACAACTTCCCATTAGCATCTTCAAATTATTATTCTCTCTATTTTTTTTAAACAAATGAAAGTGATTTGGTGCACACGAACTCAGGTCCTAGGCTATCCACTTGGAAATTACAGACCAAATTAAGTATTGCTTCCTTGGATTCAAAGCATCTCTTCATGACAAGATATCTTTGTTCTTTGAAGAATTTTTGACATATCTTGAAAAGTGCACTGCAACATGAAGATGAAAACATCTTCCAATAAGACTAGACCCATGAAAACCTTATGATTTAAGTTAAAATGATGGATCTATGAGGGAAAAGTTTTGAAAGTATAGATTAGATACTTATTGAACACTTTGGAAGGCTAGAAGTTTTTAGGACAACTTGTATATTGGCCAAAATTGGCCAAAATCAGGTTTAAGATGGTGGATTACATATGGTTAAAACGACACTTTTTCTTTGGGTGACCAAGAATGCAAGTTGGAAGCATATGGATATGTGAAAAATGAGGTTTTTGGCATTTAAAAGTGTGATCTTTTACCAAAATTGGGTTGTCTAGAGGTAATTTCATGTGGGAAAAAATGAATAATCTTTACTTGAGGTAAACATATAATTATGGGTTCGAAGGATTTAATTGCATGTGTTGGAGAATGGATGTACTATGGATTGTCGTGGAAGGTAAAATCATGTACATGAACTTGAATTATTGGGTAGGAATCCTCAAGTTTATTCCAAAAAAGAAAACGAAAACAAGCAACAAAAAAAAAAAAAAAAACTAATAAAAAAACAAAAATATACCTTTTCTATTGACTTAGACATGACAAACATCAAGATATCCCTTTACATGCAATTTCATTTTTAGAGTGCTAAGGTTTTTTAAGAAATTGTAATGAGAAGATTTAAAACTTATTTAAAGACAAAATGAAAAAGACAAGGGCTGCATTTGAACAAATAGAAAAAAAAATGAGCCAAAGAATTCAATACTATAGAAAAACGAGTAAGAAATACATAGAAAGTTGAATCCTTCTACTTGGAGCTCAGTGATCCAAAAATGGAGGAAAGAGAAGTTTGGATGAACAATTTGTTGGAAATAAAAGAGGAGTAATTGAGAGGGGAGGGGTGAAATAGTTACCACAAAAACAATTCCAAATCCCTTAGATGTTAATACAAACTTCCTTTTAACTCACAACTTGGTTAGAACTAGATATTCACTGTAACTTAGTTAACAAAAAAATCTTAAGATAATGATATGTATTAACCTTTAGTAACTTAGTTGCAGAAAGATGAAGCAATAAGCAAATAACATGATCACATGAGACACCAAGATTTAATGTGGAAACCCAATTTGGCAAAACTACCAATGCAACTAGTTACAACTTTTCACTCTTCTAAAGTAAGCCATGTTAGGAGCCAATCCCATTAAAGGTTACAAAAACAACTATTAGGTGTGACCCTATTAAAAGATTTATATCACCCTATTAGGAGTTTCCTTGTTAGAGGTCTTAAGACACTTCAATCTAGAAATGCCACCTTGTTAGAGGATTTACAAAATGACCGTTAAGTCAACTCTGTTAAGAGATTTCTTCACTGCTTCAATTGTTAGAGAGCAAAAATGATTGACCTAATTGAAAAACCAACTGAATTGCAAATTAAAATCATTATTCTAGCTTACCCTCTAGATCCTTTCTAATCAAAATATTCTTTGCAACTCCTTGGACACTTTACTCTAAATTAGATATCCTTTTTTATTCGCATCTTATCTTCTTCTCCACTTTCTCACATTTCAATCCACATTTTGACCTTACATGATTCAAGTTGGCTTGAATCATCTTGCATGAACCAATTAATAAATAAAACTAATTTGTTGTAGGTTGGCTACAACTAAAAACTGGGTCACTTGGTTACCATTGAGTTCCTTGGTAACCGACCTAACTTAGTTTACACTGAACTCCTTTGGAAACTAACCTAACTTTGTTTACACAAGAATCTTAAACTTGTTTCTTCTGAACTTATGCTTGGTTGATACTAGATTCTTCCAAAATTGGTTCCAACAAGTAGTGCTTAGTTAGAGTATAACATTTGTGTAACATCAATGACAATATACAATTGAATAATTGTTATCAACAATATCCCTCTTTGGAATTGATGGAAATAAAACATGTCATTAAACAAAGAAAACTTAGAGAAATCAAAATGATTTGTAAAATTTTATAATATCCTTAGTTTCATTCTAATTCTCTATCCATCCATGAGAACTCCTTCTGAGATTCTCCCTCTGCCATCTTATCTTGAGACTCCATCAGATCAAGTTCTCCCTCTTGTAGATTACTACCTCTAACTCTTCTATGATTACATCAATGTCTCCCTTAATGAATATATGACATGATTCTCTCCCTCTTTGACATCAAATGCCAAAGATTTGACCTAGTGATTTTATATTGTACCTGATGTATTGATTCATATGCAATGAGCTCTAACTTTTTTGCATCAACTTGATAGATGTTCAGAGTAGTTTAGTCGATGCATTAGTAATATGTACTCCAGTGAGCATTAGATAGGGGAATGACCCCTAGCTTTCCTCTTAGATAACAAAATACATCCTTAGGTAATGGTTTGGTAAATATGTTAGCAACCTTCTCCTTTGTGTTACAATATTCTAATATGACCTCTTTATCTTGAACTAATTCTCTTAGAAAATAATACTTGATTGCAATATGTTTTGTCTTGGAGTGGATCGCTAGATTTTTAGATATATTAATTGCACTTGTGTTATCATAATAGATAACTGCTAGATCCTTGATTTCTTCCTTCATTCCTGATACCAGTTTCTTGATCTACATTATGTTGGAGAAATTAACTATTGCAACAACATATTATGCTTCTATTGTAGAATGAGATATGCAATTATTCTTTTTTCTTGTCCAATATACTGACCTCTTCCAAGAAAGAATGCTTCTCCACTGGTGCTCTTCCTATCATCAATGCTTCCAGCCCAATCAGCATCAATAAATGATTTCAACTCAAAATTTCCTCCTTTCTTATACCATAGATCATATTATTAAGTGCCTTTTAGATGTCTCATACTTCTTTCGATTGCCATCAAATGATTTTCTCTAGAATTTATAGATAATCTTGCAACTATACCAACTGATAATGCAATATTAGGTCTTGTATGAACAACATACTGAAGTTTCCCAATCATAGATCTATAAGTAGTCAAATTTACCTCTTTTAAATCATCATTCTTGGATAGCTTATGTCCCATTCCAAAGGCCTCCAATATCTCCTCTATCTGTAACTCAGCTTCTTCTATCAAAGACATGGTTAGAACTATTTCTAAGTTGGGTTGCACTGGCTACAATTAGGGTTGCACTAGCTTCAACTTGGTCTCCTCTATGTGAGACTCAATTCCCATAGTCTATGACTTGACTTCCTCTATCTAAGCTAGAAAATATGCAGTTTTAGTGAAGTATAGGTAAAACAAATTACCTTTTATCTTATTGCCAGTTCCAACTAGGTTTCCTGTACCATCCAAAAGCCCAACCTTCCCATTCATGAAATCTACCTTGTATCCAATGTTGTTTAGTTATGCCACACTTAGAATATTATGTCTCAGTCCTTCAACCTAGTAAGCATTATCACATTTTATTTCATCAGTCAATGCAATGCAAACTTTTCCATTCACATCACATGGTTCATTGTTTCCAAATTTGACACTTCCATCATCATAGTGCTCCAAGCGTTCAAACTTAGTTTTATCAGCAGTCACATGATGAGAACACCCACTATCTATTATCCATGTGTCATTCTTACTAACATGATAAATAAGTGCCATCATTTCATTATCCTCATCATATATTTCATCTTAAATAGCAATATATACCATTTCATCTTCATCATCACTGTCAGATACTTTAGCAATATAATGAGATTTCTTACCTTTGTCTTTATAGTCTTTGTTGCTTGTGAAATCTTTCTTGCCTTTGAACTTGCTAGATTTTCTATCATCCTTACTTTCCTTGTTTGGACACCTTGCAGAAATGTAACCAACTTCTTCACAAGAAAAACAAATCAATGGAAGTTTGCCTTTATATTTAACTTTTCCTTTTGGTAACCTTGTTGCAAATAGGGCTTCAATGTCTTCAAGGTCATCATTAGAATCTTCTTCTTCTTCATTGTCAAACTATTTTCCTTTTGAGTTTCCTCCCTTTCTACCAAGAGTTAGTTTTTATTTCAATGTTGATTCTATGTTGTGAGATCCAGGAAGATAGTTATTAAATTTATCCAACTTAAAAGTTGTTAACTTTCCCACTAGTGCATCCAAATTTATATCATTTTTGGGATTACATCTCATCTCTTGAATAGCTAAAACTCTAATTGCATAAATAAGAAGAAGAGTTCTTAATACCTTGTTGATTATTGTTGCATCTTCAATTTTTCCGCTTGAAGCTCTGATTGCACTCACACTTGCTTTGATTCTCTCACTGTATTTTGTAATGTTTTCATCTTCTCTCATTTTAATTGATCAAATAGGCCTCCTAGACTTTATCTTTTGGCTTTCCTCACATTTTCATCTCCTCCATAGATCTTTTTCATCTTTTTCCACATTTCATGAGTAGTAGGACAATCTTTGACTTCATCAAATTCAACATAATTGAGAGTAGAAGCAATGTCAATCATCATTGTGTTGTAAATATTTTTATCTACCATCTGATCCACAATCGAACGATCAAGAGGTAACTTATAATGGCTCTCTAGGAATCTTAGGATTGTATCTCTAGTGGTTCCAAAATGTAGCTTCATGAGATCCTACCATGCTTTGAAGTTATCTGTGTCCAACTTAAGAATCTCTCTTCTGCAAGACATCTTGATCTTTAGCTTAGGTCCTTGAAACCTTTCCTGTAATCACTAGGAGCTCTGATACCAATTGTTGGAAATATAAGAGGAGTAACTGAGAGGGGAGGGGTGAATTAGTTGTAGGATTTGATGATAAAAAAATCCAAAGCTCCTTGATATCCTGCATGCAAATAACCTATTACAAGGAAGAAAGAAAAGTAGAGAGAGAGAGAGAGAGAAGGGTTTTCTCAACAAACAAGAAAACTATATTTGCTTGTGCAAAACATAATGAATTTATTTAAAACCAATAAATCCTTATGAAGGATATCAAAACCCTAAATCATAAATGGCATTTAATAATTACTAATTAATTATTAAATGGAAATGCAAGGTGCATAAAGTGAAATCTTAAGAAAGGAGTAAATTTAATTTAATAAATAAAATAAAATAAAACTTTTTGTCTAACACACCCCTTAAGATTAGTAGCAATGCAAGGAAAATACAATGCTGAAAGAAAACTTGGGTTCCAAAAGCAAGGTTTGATGAGGTACCCAATCATAATCTAATCTCTATGAAATAGAGAAATAGAGAGAACCCAGTGCAAAAAACCCTACTCCAAAAAGAGATAGAAAAGGATGCACAAATGAAACATCTCAAGAGACTCTCTCAAGACTATACGTGCAATGAAGGCCCGCATGATAGAAGCTTGAGACTCCATAGCTACCACCCCACCCCCCCCCCCCCCCCCCCCCTAAGAATGAAAAAACTCTTGTGTCGATGAACATACCAATGTGGCTCCAATCAAAAGGAACTGGACAAGGATGATAAAACCAATATATGTAAAGTGCAACTAGAAATCCTAAGTGATTCTCAAAGGAGAAATCATGTGAATCTTGAAATGGAATCTCCAATGGAGGTGGGATAATAGGTGTTTTGAATCTATCATTTTAGAGGAGATGTGTCCTTTGATATATCATCAACAACTATAGTAGGTGGCTTGATGACTAGAGCTGAAATACTAGGCAATGCTAAAGAGTAATCATGTCCAAGAGATGGAACCTGAACAAGAGGTGGAGGTGTAGAAGTCACAACACTAGTCTTAGGAACAACACATGAGTTCAAGTGACATTACTTCACCTTAGTGGACTCTCATGAAAAAAGAAAGTGATTTTTTGATAGTGGAGATGGTGGACCAAATTGTAAGAAGGAATATAAGTGGGAAACATGATCAACATTCCACATGATCAACATTCCATGATCAATATTGTCTATCTCACTATCTCTGATGTGCACTAAATCTTGTGCAAACTCAATTTTCTTCCCTGTCCCATTGTGTGTAATCTGATAAATAGAGAGAAGGTTAGAGGGCAAAGATGGAACACAAAGTACATCATGAAATGTATCATCATCAATGTCAATATAACCTTTCCCACATACAGTCATAATAGTATTTCTCCCCATCAAAATGTGTGGAGTAGGAGAAGCTTCAAAAGAAGAGACCAAATCCTAAGAAGATGTCATATGGTGGGAAGCACCTGAATCTAGTAACAATCTAGAAGAATGCAGAATAGTAGTTACACATAGTGCATGACCCTTTCCTATATCTTTACCATCTGACTGAAATGATGATGATGAAGAAGATCTATGAAAAGTAGAAGGAATATCAATGTTTCTATTATGAAGGAGAGTTGTCAAATCTAAAACCTATTTGGCATAGTCATCTAAATTCTTCTCATAGAAATGTGACTCATCATGATTAGGCTTATTACAATAAGCACACTTTGGTCTTTCTATGTTTGGTTTACCCCCTTTAGGAGGAGGTGGTACTGATGAACTATGAGTGATATAATCAATCTGAGACTTTGTAGAATGAGATTTATGTGTCTTCTCCTTCATCCCTAAAGATGACTGAGCTACCAATGCATAAGTCTATGAGCTTGTGAGAGAATCCAACTGAGAGAGCTTAGCTTTCTCTCAAGTGAAATGATCACGAAAAACATCAAAGGATTTCATGGTAAATATATTTCCCAAAACATCTTTGGTGGAATAGAAGGTGGAAGCAAAAATATGAAAGTTTACATGAAGCTTAGAAGAATTAGGTAGATGCACTTAGTATTAGTTTTGGTCTTCCCACAACCTTGAAATAAAGACCTTTGTTGATTGAACTTCATCAAGAAGTCCTCAATGGAAGGAAAAAAATCTCATACAAGAGAGGTAAGGTATGCCTCAATTTGAAGTGCCTAAACTCATTCACTATAACAAACAAGCCTTCAAGGTTGGTCCAAATAGCTAGAGGGGTATTTCACCCATCAAGATGAAACTATAGACTGTCAGATACTTGTAAAGAAATCAACCCCATTGCATCATACATCTTGTTCTTGTGTTGCATTACCTCAAAAGGCCTCTATAAAATTGGTTGCATGACATCTAAAAAAGACCACAACCATTTTGTCCAGAGAAGTTGTGTTATCAAGGTCTTCCATGTGTGATAGTTATGAGGAGTCAGAAGTTCTAGAAAAGAAGAGGTCTTGATCATTGTTTTAGAAGGTGTTAGATTGTTTTTGCAAGAAAAAAATGACCAAATTCTTAAAGTACTATGTCCACTCAATATTACTCCAAACTAATACTAGATCTGGAAAGTAGACAAAAAATTATGCACTTTAAAAAAATAGCACTTGAGTATGTGCCAATATGAGCTCGAATGAAGCCTTTGAAGTTGCAAAAAATGGGATTTCCAATTTTTAGAAACATTTAAGAAAATAGATTACACACAACCTACAATAATGTGTAGATCACAAAATTCTACCCCAAAACAAAAACAATTGCTCAAAAAAAGAGTCTATATGAGTAAGATATCATTTTGAAAATCACCTCTATAATTATTTTTCTGAATCATTGTCATCGTACTTCCAAAAATAAAATAAAAAGCCTAAAAAATACCAAATCTGTTCTGTCAAACCTCATTCTCCTTTTTCTCCAAATATTGAAAAACTACAACAGATCTGGCTCCAATATCATGTAGGATTTGAGGATGAACAAATCCAAAGACCTTGGATATCCTACATGCAAATAACCTATTACAAGGAAGAAAGAAAAATAGAGAGAGAGAGAGAGAGAAGGGTTTTCCCAATAAACAAGAAAATTGTATTTTCTTGTGCAAAATAGAATGAATGAATTTACAACCGATCAATCCTTATGAAGGAAATCAAAAACCTAAAAGGTAAATGAAATTTAATAATTACTAATTAATTAGTAAATGGAAATTCAAGGTACATAAATTGAAATCTTAAGAAGGGAGTAAAGGTAATTTAATAAATTAAATTAAATTAACCTTTTACTCTAACATTAGTTACCACAAAAGAGTTGGATTATGAACGTACCATGAGAGCTCAGTTGGAGATATAAATTGGAAATATTCCTGAAAAGCTCAAGGAGTATGAGGAGCTCCATTACTTAATAAATGAAAGTGGGCAAAGAATGGAACAAGTTACATCTAGTTTATGCATAGTGGCGGCCAGTCTGAGCAAGAAGAGCAACAAGGAGATTATGTCTCCAAGTAATGTTAGGATGGGGAGTCTTGGAGGACCTAGTAAGAGAACTAGATAGAGCATGAGGAAAAAGGTCACTAAGGCTCTTGAGGTTACTATTTTACCTTCAGCTGAAATTATCTAGAGCACCACAAAAGTAGGTAAAGAGATGGTGAATATCATCAAAGAGTTGTTGTAGGTGTTGGTGTGCTAGTTGTTGGTCCATGTGGTTTTCCTAGTTTTTCTTTTTGTTCTCTAGCTTGTTTAAAACTCTAGGTTCTATGTCCTTGTAAAACATGGTTGCTTTTATTTGGTTTTAACTTATGGTTTCAGGTCCCTGTAAGCCTAGTTTTTGTGATGGTTTTGTCTTTCTTTAGGTTTTAGGTCCTTGCAAAACCTGGTGGTTCTTAATGTTTATCTCTAGTTTTCTATAAAAGGTTTCAAGTCCCTTCAAAACTTTTTTTTACCTTAATCTAAAACATTAGTTACCACAAAAATAATTCCAAGTCCCTTAGATGCCAATATAAACTTTCTTTTAACTCACATCTCAATTAGAACTAGATATTCATTGTAACTCGATTAAGAAAGTAATATTAAGATAATGATGTGTATTAACCTTTAGTAACTTAGTTATAGAAAGATGAAGTAATAAGAGAATAACATGAACACATGAGACACAAAGATTTAATGTGGAAACCCAATTAAAAAAAACCATCAATGCAACTAGTTACAAATTTTCACTCTTCTAAAAGTAAGCCCTGTTAGGAGCCAACCCTATTAAAGTTTACAAAACACACTATTAGGTGCGACTATGTTAAAGGATTTATATTACCCTATTAGGAGTGGCCTTTTTAGAGGTCTTAAGACACTTCAATCTAGAAATTTCACCTTGTTATAGGATGTACAAAGTGATTGTTAAGTCAACTCTATTCAAAGATTTCTTCACTACTATAATTGTTAGAGAGTAATAATGATTGACCTGATTGGTGAAGCAACTAAATTATAGATTCAGCTCATTGTTCTAGCTTATCCTCTAGATCCTTCTTGATCATAATATTTTTTGTAGCTCCCTTGATACTCTTTTCTAAATTAGATATCCTTCTTTATTCGCATCTTATCTTCTTCTCCACTTTCTCATATTCCAATTCACATTTTGACCTTTCATATATATGAAACACAATGTTAAGTCGGATTGAATACCCTTTCAAATAAATAAATAACATACATTGAATCAACTTGCATGATCCAACTAATAAATAAAACTAATATATTGTAGGTCATCCAAGACTAAAAACTAGGTCACTTAATTACCACTAAGTGCAATGCTATAAAACCTAGTATGCTAAGAATATTAATAACTAGCTTAACATCCACTACTAAATAAAATAACAACACTTATGATAAGAAAAAGGTGGGCACTATGAAGGGAGGAAAACCAAAAAATGGCAAGCTCCTCAAGTGTGACTTGTAATAATGTAGATAAGTCCAGATATCAGTGGATGTGTGCTCAGTTGTTCTCAAGCTTCAAGTGGTGGTTTGTTAACATGCATGGAGATGAGTGAAAGATTAAAAAATGGAAGTGAAGATGGATTTTAACATGGTAAGGTGTAAATGGATATGTTTTAGTGGTTAGTGGGGCATTATAAGTTTGCATTGGTAGATGATATATTGTGAGTGGGGAAGTGCTTAATTTATGGGCTAAGGGGTAGTGAGATGGAGGGCTAGGATGTGAGGATGGAGGAAAGGTGAGGAAGGGCTAGGATGCAATGAGAGGAGAGCACATGGATTGTGCTTCTTCAAATCTCTAGCCTTGTGACAAGTGTCACAAGGGGATTGGGTGGTCAAAATGAAGGG
This sequence comes from Cupressus sempervirens, assembly GCA_028749045.1. Taxonomy (NCBI): domain Eukaryota; kingdom Viridiplantae; phylum Streptophyta; class Pinopsida; order Cupressales; family Cupressaceae; genus Cupressus; species Cupressus sempervirens. The sequence goes on from CM053783.1 coordinate 3,870,999, forward strand.
TCAAGAGGAGTAATGAGGAAGGAAGAGTGTGTAAGAGGAATGTAAGAGGCATTAATGACATGTAAGAGCCATTGATGCTCTTGGATAGGGACATAAGAGAACAAGGGAGACCATTGACTTTGGCCTGGGTTAACAAGTCTTAACCCTTGGTTAAATTTGTGCATATTATTAGGATGGGGATTAAGCTTGGCTTAGGAAGGGGGTTAAGGGGTAAGTGGCTTAGATTTTATGGGATGTGTTAGTTAGTTGGCTAAGTGAGGTTAGTAAGGATGAATGAGTTGGATTAGGGGTAAAGATAGGTTTTAGGGATGGTTTAGGGTTGGGATGATATATTAAATGATTTATTTAATCAAAGGGGGTTGAGAAATTAAATCAAATAGATTTTGACATTTATTTAATTTAATAGAGAAATTGGGATTTAATTGAGAAATTAATTTTGGGTTATCATTTGATTTCATCAATTGGACTATAGTTAATTAATTAATTAGGGGATGAATATTAATTAATTAAATAATTAATATTTAAATAATAATGTCTTAGAGGATGACTAAATAAGATTACCTAATCGTGTAATCAAATTTAGGTGTCTAAATTTTGCCCCTCTTTGACATAGTGTTGGGACAACACTACTTCAAAGAAGTTTGAATATAAATAATATGAAGAAGATTTTAAAGCAACATGGTTGCCTCAGTCTTGAATAGAAGAGGATAGAATGGGCTTCATGATGCTCCCTCAAGAAGGTGGTAGGGAGAGAAAATGAAACTCAGTGACTTATTGAAAAGTTATAACAAGTTTACGGGAGTAGGGGGACATAGAAGGGCAAAGGAAGTGTTAAAAAGATAATTATATTGCAAAAATAATAGGACAAGAGCAAAAGATGGGTGCAAGAGGGGTCATAGAGGGAAATAAGGTGCTATAGGGGGTCTATAAGGGAGGCTAGGAGGGGTAGAAAGGGTCATTTTCTCTCATACTAATGTTGTTATATTGTTGTTTGGAGCTGTAATTTGGATGACACAATGGCTATGTGGCGATGATCGGAGCATCGAATGGATGTGGTACGATGAGTATGGGTGTAATAGACACTAGACTGATTAATAGGGTCAAAAAAATTTACCTTATGATTTATGCATTTAATTTTTTAGTGTTCCTACCATTTAGAAAACACGTTCCCACAAGCATGGGTCTAATGGGATTGCTCTAGGGATCGGTGGGACTGTGATCCTATAAAATCATCTAGAGGGTAGGGGTGAAAGTAGGGGTTGGAAGCCATTTTTGTGAGATCATGTATTTGGAAAGTAGTTATCGCGAGAATGCAAATTTTCCTACAATTTTATGTGGGCTAGCATGTTCGCAAGCAAAAACAAGTTCCTTTTTGTGGGAATGTAGTCTCACACGGAAGGGTAGTTTTATGAGTAGGTCAATGCAAGAATGGGGAAAGGTTGACCGACAAGGATAATGGGTCGAGCACATTCTTGTAATATGTTGGGGCTATAGGAATGTGGGGGTGTACCTATAATAGTGGAAATGCTAGTTAGGGTTTGGGGGGTTGAAAATGGTCAAGCAGTGATTCCATTGTAAATTATAATGGTGAAAACATGGGGGATGATCTTTTGTGGGAATGCTCATGCAGGAATGCTAGGAAAGGGTAAAGTAATATTTGGATGGGAAAAAAGGGGGGAGGGGGTTCTTAACATGGTTACACTATGTCAGAAGAGGAAAGGAAAATTGATGTGAGTTTTTTCTTGGCATGAATGCAATGGTCATTAGACGCTTTGCTATTATGAGAGCGAAATGTAGTTGTGATACATGCTAGAGAGTAGTTTACACCAGAAGATTGGGTGAGGATTGATAGTATTGGACTGGGGTATCTAGCTAAGTTACCTCGTACGTAGACATACATGGTGATGATTATAGCATTATGTGAGCATTGGCATAGTGAGACTAGCACATTCCACTAGTCAATAGGGAATATGAAAATTACCCTCGAGGATGTGTACAAGATCTTTTGGTTACCCATGCAGGGGACACTAGTGGAGACTAGGAAGGAGATATTAGGAGAGGTAGTGGTGTAATAAATGGTGGGGCCCGAAGTCTAGTATCATATCTAGAGCGGCTAGTTTCATCTAGATGAGCACTTGGATTGGGTAGCAGTGGAGAGGAGGATTTATTTTTATGTGTATAGGTTGGTTTCAAGGTATATTGTCCCAAATACTAGTGATACAATAGTGACATTGGATTTGATATTAATGAGCATACAAATTGTGGATGACGAAGTCCCTGTGGCATGGGGCTTACTGATGTTAGCTAAGCTATACCATGACCTTCATCATATTGTATACTAGGGTGCAAGGCATTAGTGGAGGAGTGTGGGGTTTTTGATATTGTTACAAGTGTGGGTCTAGGAGCATATTGCAGCATTTAGGAAAATTGGGTAGAGGGAGAGGTAGAAAGAGGAGCCAGTTTTGTATAGCTGGGGCAATCCTCTCACCTATCACCATACAGAGGAGGTGGATTACTAGTGAGTCCAATTAGATGAGATTTAGGTCATCACATGAAGGCCATATATGGGCCTTAGGCTATGGGTGGAGGAGAGGTAGCATTTTTCATACACCATTTTTCCATGTTAAATTTCTTGGGTAGTGGGAGTATATCGTAGAGTAGTATCAGCTAGATAGGGGCTTACGATAGTTCAAATGGCCATGGGTTTCCCTAGGGGAGCTAAATTGGTATCAATGTGTGATGCAAGAGCCAGTGACCATTTTTGGGTCAGCATTATAGAGGGAGTCTTTGCTATAGGTATGATGGGACCTAGCACCAGAGGACTAGGATGGGTTTGGTGGGCTAGTAGATGTAAGCTTGACTTAAGTGTACTAAGATTGGTTTGAGTGCCCTATGCCAGTAGGCTAGGCCTAGGTTACTAGAGCAGTAGTAATTGTGGGAGAGATTTCTCAAGGGGCAAGGTAGGGGAGATATGTGGCCTGGGGGTTATGATAGCAAGAAGAGGTAGTGGTATAGGAGGAGGCACTGCCAAGGCAGAGGTGGAGGGTTATAAGGGAGGAGAGATAGGAGGATGCTAGGCGACAACCAAAGAGGAGAGAGGAAAAGCAAGAGGAGGAGAGGAGACCACAAGAGGAAGGTGGATAGGGGCCAGTAGGTGGAGGGGGACGTGTAGTAAGATCATCCTTAGGGAGAGGGGATGATGGATTGGTTGGTAGGTATGCATTCTCGCGATAGGCACATGAGGCGTCTAGCTAGTTGTTGTGGGATACACAATAGGAGAGAAATCGACTTAAGATAGAGTGGTACTAGTTTTTTCATGATCATGATGTGGTGCAAGGATATGTAGACATAGCAAAGATAGATTTGGGGATGTTGTAGATAGAGTCTAGGCAATTGAAGAGGAGGTTGGAGGTGATAGCTTTGAAGAGACAGAAATCACAAGGGAAATGGACAGTGTCGAGGAGGAGAGGGATAGATTAGTAGTAGAGGTGGAAACATTGAGGGCATAGGTGGTAGTAGGTGGAGGATTAGAGGAGGTGAGGTGGTTAAGGGGGAGGTGGAGGATCTGAGGGAGAGAGAAGGTTCTATCATGGGAGATACCATGCAATGGTGTCAAAAAGGAAAATAGAGCATTATAGGCAACCAATATGGTCAAGTTTAGCTGGGACCCATACATGTATGCATGGAGAAGGAGAGAGGGGGTGGAGCACTACTGGCTTACAGATTATTAGTAGGTCTTAGTGCATAGGGAAAAGCCATAGGATAGGGTTGAGCTAGAGGTGAGATAGGGGGGCTGGTGGGAGGAGCGATGAGGTAGAGAGCTCAAATATTGGAGGAGGATAGATGAGGCTACCAGCACCACCACCACTAGTGTCGTGTGTAGAGAGAGACCCTTATGAGGCTCATGGAAAGGAGACAATGGATGAGGAGTAGTGACATGCTGCATTTTGTATAGTATCTTTGGATGTATTTTTACAAGCACAAACCCAATGTATTGGTATGAGCATTTTTACTATATGGATATTGGATTTGTGGACTATGATGGACTTTGGTATTTTTTCAGGGATGGGTGATGTATTCTTTATTCTTTGTGGGTGTGATATATAGATATGATCCTTCTTTGGGGTGGGATATGGATGTACAGAATACTATGCCATGAGATCCTTTTGATGTAGATGTTTGTATGAGATGCACGTGGGTAGATGTAGGAGATAGATTGAAATGGTTTTATGCAAGATGTGATGTTTCAATGTTTTATGAGATGCATGATGTTACTGACACTTTGTGATGTAGGATGTGATATTGTGATGATGAGATGTATGACAAGCATGATGGTACTAACATGTTTGTGATGTGTTTAAGATAGATGTTGCAGATCGATTATGATGATTTTTATGATAGCTTAAAAATGGAAATGAATTTGATCTATGATGATGGAAAAATGATCTTTAACCTTATGATTGCAACAATAAATAAATAGACTTAAGCAATGATGATGAAACATGAGAGAATGATAGAATGAATTTAAACTATGATGATAAAATGAGCTTAACTATGATGATGAAAGATGATAAAATGAATTTAAAATTGTGGTGATGAAAGATGATAAAAATGAACTTAAAACTATGATGGTGAAATAGGATAAAATGAATTGAAACTATGATGATGAAATAGGATAAAATGAACCTTAAAATTATAATGATGAAATAGGATCAAATGAACCTTAAACTATGATGATTTAACAGGAAAAAATGAAGCTTAAACTATGATAATGAAACAAGATAAAATGAACCTAAAACTATGATGATGAAATAGGATTAAATGAAACTTAAAACTATGATGATGAAATAGGATAAAAATGAACTTACGCTATGATGGTGAAACAGGATAAAATGAATTGAAACTATGATGATGAAAATAGGATAAAATGAACCTTAAAATTATGATGATGAAAATGATCCTAATGTATAGGATTCTTAAGTTTATGATAATGAAAATGAACCTAATGTATAGGATAGGGAAAGTGAATTGAGAGATCGTGATAATAGAGGTGATCTAAAGCTATGATACTACAAAGATGACCTAAGAATGAACCATAAAGATTAGGATGAGTGAAAATGATGAGTGATGTGGGGCTTTAAAGAATTAAGATGATGCAAATGATGACTAAAAATAATAAAAGTGATCATGGGAATGCAAGGAGAGATGAGTGAACATAATATGAAATGCAAGTAGAGTGATAAGGAAATGCATGTAGTATGTAGGAAGGTTTTGGAGTAGATCACTGAGTGATCGTAACCTTTTTCTAGGGGTAGGAAGAATATGCACAACTTTAACCATAACATTTGTAGGAGACTCAGAAAGATGGGATGGGATAGGAGATTAGGACAAAATGAAGAGGTGATAGTATCATAGATTGGATCAACGAAGGAATGAGTGGGTAAAATAGGATAAATGTGTATGGTAAGATGAGAACATGTAGGATGTGGGTAGTATGAATGTGTGGAAAAGATGGATGAATGAGAAATTCTCTTTATGGGAAAAAATGATGGGGTTGATGGGATACGCTTAAAGCTTGAGGGTGGGGTACTTCATAAAGAAGTACCACCATGTAGTGTGAGAACTTTATTTGATATAGGAATATTAGTGATATGCCAAGGTTACTAAGAACATCAAGGCCTTTACCCTAATATTACATAGGACTGACTCAAACAATTACACAAGGATCGCCCCAACATCACACATTAGTTCCAGAGAAATCAGCATGGAAATGATGCTCTGTGATCCACAAGAAAATGATATTTCCCAATTGCATCATGTGATCACAAATGGAAACATGTTTGGAATATGCAAGGGTCATATCAAATTGACTTACAAGCAGAAAAAGACCTTGATCAAAACCTTGCCTTTGAATTGCCCCAGTAATAGCACACCATGATATAAAATATCATGGTGACCATGAGGAGGGAACAACTAAATTACTTGGAAAGATCCATTTGAAAAACCTACAAGAAAAACCCAATATCACAAGAAAGAATAAATCCATGAAAAAGTAACCTTTTACCAAAGAGATCAGTATGACTAGATATTCATGGGCCAAAGTTAGACATGAGGAAGGAAACATCCTATAAGAACCTAGCGGTAGTATTTGGGATGATGACACAATTGGAAACTATAACTTTCTAAGGACAAGTTGTTGATGATGCAAGGTCTCACTATAGGATTTGAAAATTTACAAGTGTGACTATACAAACTTTCGGACGATTCAGATACTGTGGTAAAATATGGTAGCAAGTTTGTATATGATGGAAAAATCTTAGGATGAGGAGGTAGCATGATGTCTACAATACATTACTTTTTTAAGGGTATGATACATGGATATGGCACAAGAGATAAATATAACTGATATAAGACACGTATAAGGTACATGGGTATGATAGATGTGCAGACCATGGTAGAATACACTATTTCGATGGGTTTTCCAAGCTAAGGGATAATGATAAGATGACATGATTTATAGTAGTGCGAGGATGGAATCCTTGGAACATCTTTGGAAAATGGGAGGATGGGTGACGAGATGAGGATGAGTAATGGGGAAGGTGTAGGTCATTGATAGATAATGAATAGGCCAAGTATGCATGACACCTATTTACTAGGTTTTCACCAAGGTACCTATCCAAGGTGCTTGAATTGCAAAGTTTTCACTGTATGCTAAAATGTTGACACATTTCCATGAGTCATTATATCCAAGATTGCTCAAGAATGATATCTCAAATGGTGACTCATAGCTCTCTATTCATAGAGTGTAAGGGTTTATAATGGAGGCCCTCAGTTTGACCTAGTTTGTGCCCATGCAAGTATACCATAAAATGAGAGATTCAAAGAGGAAAAGCAAGAGTGCTAGTCTCCATGATCATCAAATATGTATGCAAATGAAGATGCAAGATAGGTTAAATGATAATAGTGCAAAGCAATGCAAGAAAAGAAATCTAATCTATGAAAGGAAATAACAATGCAAGATTAATCTATGAAAGCAAATATGACTCTAAGCTGATATGAAAATGCAAGGATGAAGCATGATGATGGAAGCCATGGATGCATGAGAGAAGAAGTTAATAAGAGAGAAGTTTCAATTAATCTCTAACGTCCAAAACCTAAGGCTCAAACTCTAATGCTCAAACTCCTCCAAAATCGCTCTCCAAACCTATCGATGAACAATACTATAGCAACTAAGATCTATCCAAATGAGAAGGAGAAATCTCCTTATCAACAAAAGTGTGGAGGTGGGAGGCTTCTCACAAGAGAAATGAGGCTAAATCCCTAAAAAGGAAAGTAAGAGGAAAAAGCCCACCACTTAGAGACATGTGCAAAAAATGAATCTTTATAAGATTTTATTTGATTTATTTTCTTTTTTCATCAAAAAGAAGTGGGGATTTATTTATTTAATTCAGAAAGCTTTTTTTAAAAATTAAATAAGATAAGATAATTTAATTAAAAGGGAGATTTTAATTAAATAAAATAAAATTATTTAATTAAAAGAGAGATTTTCTTATAATTAAATAAGAATATTTTATTTATATAAAAGGATATTTTCTTTTAATTAAATAAGATAAGATTATTTAATAAAAAGAGAGATTTTCTTTTAATTAAATAAGATTAGATTATTTAATAAAAATAGAGATTTTATTTAAATAAGATAAAATTATTTAATTAAAAGAGAGATTTTCTTTTAATTAAATAAGATTATTTTATTAATTTAAGAGGGATGCTTTCTTTTAATTAAATAAGATTATTGATGAAATGATCAAACTATTAGAATCAAGTTAGAAAAACTAAGAGGGGGGGTGTGAATCAGTTATTCAAGGTCCAAATGTCCTATTCAAAAATTTCACTGAATGTAGTGAACCAATTTAACCATTCATTCATCCAAGCTTTTACTTATCTAATCAGAAAGTTACTATAAATCAACATGCAAGTATAACACACAAGAAATCAACACATGACATAGTGATTTACGTGGAAACCCAATTTAGAAAAAACCACCAGTAACATGCTACTCAATTCTCTCCCTTCTGAAGTGATGCCCAATGAAAGGCCTTCCCTATTAAAGGTTTACAACACACACTGTTAAATGTGACCTCGTTAGAGGATTTAACCACCCTATTAGAAGTGAGCCTGGTAAAAGGACTTTAGAACATTCACTTGGAAGGCCACCCTATTAAAGGATTTACAAATGGTTGTTAAGCCAACCTAATTCCATAGGATTTTTAGATCTAAAACAATTGCTAGAGAGCATAAAAAAAACTTTGACTTGATTACAACATACAACTTATCTTGCAGATCTTAGATCACTTCTCAACTCATACGCTTGCCTGGCCTTCTATCTTTGCAACTCTTAACTGCTTCCCTTATCTTTCAAGCTTTGTCTCCTTAAGTCTCCATACTCAATGTACTAGTGCAATCATCTCTTCATAACTACTCTTAGAAGCAGAGCCTCTGTGCTCTTCCATCTCCTAGATGTCTCCTTCTTCACGCTCTTTCAATTACTTCTCATATTTGACACTTCTGCAACAACAGTATCAGCAGCTCTCTTCTTCTTGGTTTATGACTTCTTAAATAGAAGTCTTGGAGTTCCTTTTCCCGCTCAAATCATCTTTTCCTTGGTTCAATTCACATGGATTAGGTAGGATTCATTGCATCTAACCCATATTATGTTTCCTCTAGAAACTTCTTGAATAATCCATTAGAATTTGTCCAAAAATGGTTTACATAGGATTCTGTTCCAAGAACTCATCATCCTTATCCTCCAACTTGTTCACAAAATTCAATGTAACCACTAAGTTAGCTTGGATTTGGTGAATCTACGTTATTTGAAATAATGCAGCAACTTGGCACTATTGAAATACTGGTGCTCGACACATACTATGTTACTCGGCATCAACTATGTTTTTCCTGATGCTCGGCACCTGAAGATCACTCAACACATATTGAAGATTTTCTTATGCTCAGCACCTAATCTTTACTCGGCACATACTGAAAATATCTGTTACTCAGCTTCAACTAAGAATTTTCTTGGCTTCAACTGACTTGCTCGACACCCACTAATGATCTTGGTTAAAGCTTTGCAGTCAACCTTGTTACAACTTCTTCCTTCAATTTATCTAAGTGTGACCAACCTCTATATCTTTCAGTATGTCATTAATACATAATTTAACCATTGTCTTAATTGATCCTTGCACTCCATTACTACATCATAACTCAACCTTTCCCTTAGGTGCTCTTATTACATCTTGTTGATCAAATCCTCTTCATCAATCAACTAAGTGATAGTGTAGCATGAATCTTATAAGAAAATATCATCCCTACAAATAGCAATTTTGACATCAATGGAAAAATAATGATTGAAAACAATCTTTCACAACAATCTCCCTCTTTGATCTTCAAAAACAATGAGCTTTTCAATTAGATTTCCAACACAAACCTTAGGAAATATTGAAACAATTAAATTAATTGCAATGTGATTAAGGAAAATGATTTGAATTGATTCAATAAAATATTGCAATGCATTGATTCAGGAAATTGATCAATTGAAGAATTAGGGCCTATAGTCTAAGCGACCATTTTAGGGTGCATACATTCACCATTGGATGCTTATTTGTTTCTTTAATATTTTTCTCTCATTTAGGAAGATACACTTGTTTATAAATAGATTGGTTCTTCTTTTATTATGACTCTTGAAAGCCCAAATTATGAACTATATCTGATTACAAGTAGTTGAAAAGCCACTTCTAGATAGATTGGCCTTTCATTGAATTAATAGGTATAGCTTCCTATGGTGGATTTGCAATGAATTATGTTTTATTCCTAAAATTAATGTGGGGGTGTGTTCTTGACCCAAGAACAGAAGAGGTAAAACCAAGCTAGACCTAAACAAGATCTAACTCAAGTAGAAAAAGACTTCAAAAGAATTGATTAAGTTCATGAACCCACACATCTTATGAACTCACAAAGCTTAATGGCTTAAAATAGCATAACAACTAATATTGAACTAAATTAACTAGGATCTGAACTATAGAGAAGAAGAAGTTAACTAAAAGGGGAAAATTTTTAAGGGATTCCTCTTTAAATGTGTAATGACACTACTTATCACATCTATTCGTTTCCTTGAAATAGGGGAATGAAACTTCATTCTTTCCTTGCATCAATTTAGAAAAAAGAGGAAACATATAACTAACAACTAATAGAAATGGAATAGAAAATTGTTGATACAAAATACCATTCAATTGACTCTACAACATCAAGTACTTCACACCAAAAATTTTCTGACCTTTTATTAATCTTTCAATTTCATACATATATCTGAGATGACCGTTACAATAGAAGTTGAATTGGTTCATCTCCTCAAAGAATGACAAATGGCAAGAAACTAGTTTGTCGTATTGCAATAATTACATAAGAAAGTGAAAAAGGGGAGGAATGTGAATCACTTTGTGTTCTTCCCCTTTTCTACTTTTGTTCTATAGGCCTTAGAGGCAACTATGATTGGGATTAGCTCTTCATGCCAAGGCATATGTATGTTGGTGTATCTCAAGAGCCACTTAGAATGTTCCCTAGCTAACTCCTTCATAGCATTCAATTGATTTGGCAATTCCTTTGTGGACATATGTATGCACCCACTGAGTCTCTAGAGTTATATGACTCTATTTTGATTACTAGAAGATACATCAATCAGACTATCTAAGAATTTAGATAAATTATCCTTCATGATATTTATTCCAATGAGTGCTTTCCCTTGGCCACTAATCTATGAATCTGTATGTAATCCCATCATGAGTTCAAATCCTCCATCTTGGGTTTTCTTCACTTTATCCTCTATTTCCTTAAGTCCTTTTTCTACCAATAAGATCATTTTTTACTTGAACTGCATGCTTTGAAGCCATTCCAACAGAGGTTCATCTTTCTTTGGCAAGATTTTTGCTTCAACAGCTTCCTTTGCCTTCATTTGAATGATCATTTTCAAAAGGGAGCTACAATCTTCACTCTTTGCTCTTTCTCCAGCAGGAGTACTACTATTTTCTAAGATGTTATCCTTCTCTATTTCTAATCTTAAGATAACATTGCTAATTTGTTCTATTATAGCGACTCCCTCTAATTTGAGCTTCCGAATCTAGTCTTTACCAATTTGGCCAAACTACCTATCTTCCTGAAGTTGGGAGATAAGGGCCTGAACTTCGACATTAGTAGGATTTCTTGTTATTGATACCCTGGAGATAGTTTCCAATGGAGTGACCAATTGCCTGATTAATTTGTTCAACTCTTCTATCTCAGCCTTCATCCTAACTTTTGACAACTTCATATTTTCCAATCATCCCTCAATTACTTCATTGGTTGACTTCCATAAGCCAACCTTGGTGTCATGTCTAGCCTCTCCAAGGTCCATCAAGTGTAGAGTAAAATCATCAGTAGTCATATCTTCAATTCTTCCTTCTTTTTTGGGCTTGGCTATCTCTATTGTTAGGTGCCCTACTTCTAGATCTTGCCCAAGTATAGACAAAGTTTTTTGCTACTTTACCTTGATTAATGTAGATCCAAAATGAACTGCAAGAGATGTGGTATCCTTAGCAGGGGTGCTTTCATCTTTCCTTTTTCTCTTTCTCTCTAGAGTTTCCTCTAACTAGGAATCAATGCCTATCATCTTGGAGGCTATCCCAAGTGAATCTATGCTAAACATCTTCTTCTTGACCAGAGTGATTGTCATCATAGTTGAAGAGAAAGGATTCTTTGGGGTCTAAGGTATGAGCTTGGAAGAGCTCTAGCCTTTCTCCACCTCTGAGGTTCTCTTCATTGCCTTATCAGATTTAGTAGATTCACTGCTAATACTCTTTCCATTTCCATCTCCCAAATCTACTATATGTATTAGGGAACCACTTGGTTGTAGAAGTATAGTACTTACTAGTAGAATTGGGCTATGATGAGGAGAGGAGATTGGTGTAACATGAGGAGAGGGAACTAGTGTAACATGAGGAGAGGGAACTAAGGTAACAACCCTATCCTTTGGCTCCTCTGTCTTCTTCTCCTCAGCATCAGTTTGGGTTCCAATATCTAGGAGGGAGCCATCATGACACGTCTTAGCTATGGGAATGCTCTTGTTTGGAGGTTGGTTACCTCCTCCTAAAGTTTGAGCTAGTCCTTTAGTGATAGCTAGTGTTACACCTGGTGTAACACTCTAGGAGGAAGAGGGATTTGCAATTGCTAGAGAAGCTTGAGTGGCTATGCCCTTACTCTAGCTTCTTTTGGTTGTCCCTTTGACCTACTTCCCATTTCTTTTGATGATTTGAGCCATAATAATGTCTAAATCTTCCTCAACATCCTCATAAGGCTCCAAATTGATAGGAGTGTTTTTTAACTTAGTCAGATATGTAATACTATACATATATTGCCCATCATCCTCCAATCCTTCAACATTAAGATTGATATTATATGTTTTTATTCACTCCACTATGAGCCTGGAAAAAGCATGATCTTGACTTTCAAATTCATCTTTACAATCTGCCCAGTAGTCTTCAATAGTGGTAATGTGTTTAATCACACTCCCAATCTGCAACACATCCCTAGCATATCCATTTGGATCAAACATAGGTCTCAAGAAATCATACATCTCCAATTTGTATTCCATCTCAAACACTTTGAGCATATTCTTTGCATTATATCGAGACTCACAATTGTAAGCTCCTACTTTCATAGGGAACTCATATCCCTTCTTCTTCAACCTTTCACTTAGCACGTACACTTGGACCACCTGCCTCACGATCTTTATCAACATGATCATGTCATTCAGATACCTGGGAAGCTTCAAGGGGAATCCATCGAAAGCCACAAGATGCAAATATGAGAAAGATGAGAACTAGATAAAATAGCTTCTAAACTGACTAATAGCTGCCATTACCTCCAGACTGAATCTCCTCTTTGAGCATCCTTGGAGTTCCCTGCAATTCTCATTGTGAATGCATCATTAACTTTGACATACTCCGCATAACTATTTTACAATTACAAACATGGATAGAACTCATAACACTTCACATTATTAGGAAATTTTTCTGTTCTTGGAAGGCCTGACCATAACGATAGAGATGCTAGCATGTAAATCAGAAAGGAAGACATATAGAAAGTGTTGTAGAACTTTGTGGCACTAAGAGAATTGGAAATATTTTCACTTACCTCATGAGCACAATCAATATATTGCATATCTGAAAAAATAACTTGTACCAAAAAGAAATATTATTCAATGAAATTTAGAGCTTCTACCTCACCTTTCAGTCTGTGTAGGAGAACTAGAATGTCTACAATTTCAAGTTTGAGATTAGTACCAAATAGATTTTTAGGGACCTTACTCTTAGCACTCTATCACTTTTGAAACCAGGATTGCATAATTTTCTTCCTCCACACCATCTTCTTTATGGAGAACTTAGAGACTGCTCCTCCTACTATCAAGTTTGAAAAATCCTCCCATTCTGGAACTCAGAGGAAATTCACCATAGTTTTCCTATCAATGGAGATTAATATTGTATGATCAAGTAACACGATTTGTCTGGTCTCCAGATTGTAGCGATTTATCCATTCATAAATCAATTTTGGAGCTTGGACTACCATTGCAAAACTAGCTGCCTCTTCTAGTCCACTTCCTCAGAGCTTCTCAGTTATGGGATGAATTGGCTCCAACTTCAACCTCCTTTGGAAATCTTTCATATCATAAAAATGGAGTGAAGTATCCATGAAATTCTGCAATGTGGACTTGATTCCATTTAGCGCATCAAAACCTGCAAACCTAGTTGTCATTCTGTCTAAGAATGAAGTAAATTGAAATTTTGAATGTAGATAAAGAACAAGATATTGAAATTACAAATATGGACTTTTTGAAAGAATTTTATAATTTAACAGAATAACAGTTCAAGAAAAAGTAGTATTTTGAATACTATTATGTTTCCATCTATATAGGAGTCTCAATTCATCCGTTGATCTTTAGGTTTCGTGCCACATGAATGAATTAAAGGATGAATCCATTGAAACCGTAAATGTGGGAGCTCTAATGGATATTTTGGTGTCTTTTCACTATTTCCATTAGCCCAACGGTAACTTTCCTTTCTTTCATACTTACTTTTCCATTTTACGTTAAGTTTTAAAGAATTATGAATAAAGTACTTCATAAGGAAATATTTGCCTGATTAAATTCTGATCAATATACCTTTCCCACAATGGTTAGATTGTTTCCATTATCATCATAAGATGCTTTGTGTGTAATTTTTGGGCCCAATCCACTTTTGAAGTTGATTTTCTCTTGAATGCAGAAAATCATCCTCATGGGTTGAAAATTTGTCAAGGAGATGAAAATTCTCATTTTTCTGCCCAGGCTTTCCTTTAAACTTTGACTTTTGAATTAATATTTCCTTTGGGTTTAGTAAGCCTTAGAAGGACTGTGAAAGTTGAAAGGGGGCCCACTTTCTCTTTTCTTTCCTTTGCAATTTCCTTTGGTGGAAAATGGACTTCATGGGTCAAATGCCCGCCGAAGAGAAGCCAACTTTGAGTTTTCTACCTAAGATGATTCTAAGTGCTATGATGAATCTTGAATGTTTATCAAGGTAGAATATCATAGTGAAAATAGGGATTTTCCATAAGATAGCTCATTATCTTCTTACATCGATTCGTGAGCCTCATTTTTTGCTCTTTGTAGGAAATTTCCTTCATGGGTAGAAAACCTATTGAGGAGAAGGCAATGCTCATTTTTTTGCAAGCTTCCTTCTTTCATCGAAAACATGATAACCCACAAACAAGCCTAGCTTTGTGAATAAATTTTTCATATTGTAAGAATCCCCACTGAATTAGGTCCTAAGCTACCCATAAACTCACAACATCAAGGAAAACCACCCAGCCATAAAATTTGAGAGAAGGAAAGGATGAAAAATCTAATGAAGACTCTTTTCACCTAAGAGGAATTAAGACTAGACCCAAACAAACTTAGGCTTAACTGAGACACAAAATTTTCTACTTTTTCAAAATGGTTACAAGGTGAAAAGTGGGGCAACAACACTAAGGACCTTAAGCATAGAATTTCTTAAGATGAATGATGTTGGTGGGATCATTCAGTACTTCACCTTCAACAATTGATAGTTGATAGGCCCCTAAGACAAAAGATGTTGTGACCATGTAAGGACCCAGCCATGTGAGCTCGAAATTGCCTTTCTTTTCTCAATCTATTTAGACCTTCACACTTTCTTTGAGGACCATGTATCCTTCTTGAAATTGGCAAAAATGGACCTTCTTGTTGAAGTTGTGCTTGAGGCGATTTTGATAGACCATGAGATGGTCATAGGCTTGTTTCCTTTTTTCATCAAGTAGATCTAGTTGGGTGAGTCTAGTGACTCTATAATCCTCATCAAATAACTAGCCTCACAAAGAAATGCCAAAGGATGAGAGTTCAACCTCACTAGGTAATATTGCTTCAACACCATAGACTAGTGAGTATGGGGTTGTTCCTATGGATGTACGGAATGAGGTGTGATAAGCCCATAGGGTAGGGTTGATTTGTAGATGCCAATCATGGCTAGAATTATTAGAAACTTTCTTTAGGATTTTGAGGAGGGTTTTATTAGTTTCCTCAACCTAACTGTTACATTGTGGAAAGTATGAGCTAGAAACGTGATGATCAATATGAAGGGAGGTGCATAATTCTTCCATATTGAGGTTTTCAAACTTACCTCCATGGTCAATAAAAATGGTATTCGGGATGCCAAAGCAACATATGATATGATAGAGGATAAACTTGAAAACCTGAACTCCTATGGCAATGATAAGTGGGACTGCCTCTACCCACTTAGTGAAGTAATTAGTTGCAATGATTATCCACTTATGTCCTTCTAAAGAGAGAGGCACTATAACACCAACAAGGTCAAACCCCCAACATGCAAATGACCATGGTGGTGCAATAGGTTGAACGTCTTGAGTTGGGCCTCGAATCAAATTGGCATGTTGCTAACAAGGTAGACACCTTTTGACAAAGTTGCATGCATCATGCTCTAGAGTAGGCCAATAATATCTAGCTTGAAGTATATGCTTAGCTAGGAGTATACCGCTCATGTGAGCACCACAAAGTATAGCGTGTACCTCTTTGAGATCCATTACAACCTCATTTTGGTCTAAACACTAAGAGAGAGTCTCATGATAACCACGGTGATATAGGGTGTTAGCTATGATAGTGTAACAAGATGCTCTTTGAATAAGGTTCTAGCACTGGGTTCATGTGAGATGGGGAGATATGATACCATTTAGTAGGTAAGCATGAATTTCATGGTACCATGGGGATTGGGGACCAACAAAGATGCATACCCATGTCGATTCATCGTTATGGTATGTAGGCTCGTATAGCTACTCAACTAAGGATTCATATTGTGTAGCCTCCTAAGGGATCTCCAAAAGTGAACCAATAGTAGCCATGGCATCTGCAACCTTGTTTTGTAATCTAGGTATTTGTGTGAATTAGATTTGATTAAAGTGTTGCTTCAACTAATCTATCAATTCTTTTTAAGGTTGAAGCTTGTCATCCTTAGTTTGATATTCATCCACGACTTGCTTGATAATAAGTTGTGAATCTTTGAAGACCTCATAGATCTATGATGTTCCACTCAACTTTTATTTTGAGCCCTAAAATAAGGGCTTCATATTCTAAGATGTTGTTGGTACACTAGAACTGGATTTTAAAAGATTTAGGAATGTAATCACCTTGAGGGGTGACAAAGAGTATGCCAGCTCTAGAACCATGGGAGGTGTAAGATCCATCAAAGTATAATTTCTAGGATGGTTGTTCCTCTATTAGGAAGAGGTGTTCATATGGGAACTCCATAACAAGAGGTTGATGAACAACTAAGGGCGCATTGGCCAAATGATCTACTATAGCTTGACCTTTGATAGCTTTCTTGTCAATACATTAGATGTAAAATTCACTTAGAAGCATGACCCACTCAGCTAGACACCCTATGAGTACTGTGTGTGACAACATATATTTTAATGACAAAGCTTCTAAGTGGCAAAGACTATAGCTAAGCAAGCCTTTTCCACTATTGTGTAATTAATTTCGTACTTAACTAGAGTACAACTGATGTAGTAAATAACCCTCTCTTTTCCTTCATCATCAAGTTGTTCGTGAAGAGAACCTAGTACTATTGGGGTGGTTATGATGTATAATATGATTAGGTGTCCCGCAACTAGAGGAACCAAGATAAGTGGATTAGCCAAGTATTGCTTGATTAGTTCAAAGTTATGTTGGAAAATAGGATCCCACCTGAAACTTTGATCCTTTTTGAGCAAATGTGTAAATGATTGACACGTATCAGCTAGCTGGGAGATGAATCTTCTGATTGATTGTAGTTTCCCTTGGAGAGAGAGAATTTGTTTGAGTGTCTTAGGAGGAGCCATATCCATGATGGCCTTGACTTTTTTAGGGTCAATATCAATACCATGCCATGATACAATGAACCCTAGGAGCTTTCTAGATGTGACGTCGAAGAAAAATCTCTTGGGGTTGAGCATGCGACGGTGCTTAGCCAATTGATCAAGCACTTCCTCAAGATGAGATAACTAATCAAGGGCATTAAGAGACTTGACTAGAATATCATACACATAATCCTCAAGATTTTTGTGCATTAGGTCATGGAAGATGACTGTCATGGCTCATTGATAGGTTGCCCTGGTGTTCTTTAATATGAATGGCATCATGTTATAACAAAATGTCCCCCAAGGGGTGGTGAATGTTGTCTTATGCTAATCTACTTTTGCTATTTGAATCTGATTGTATCCTAAGAAACCATCCATGAGTGATAAGAGCTCATGGCTTGCAGTGAGATCAGCAATCATATCTATGTTTGGCAATGGGAAATCATCCTTTGGGAAAGCTTTGTTGAGATCTTTGTTGGGAAAGTTTGTGTAGTTCCTAATATCACAAAAAGGCTTTGTGACAAGTACCATATTGGAGATCCATTCTGAATAGTTAATGAGGTGAATAAGCTTTGCATCTAGTAGTTTTTCTAATCCACTTTAATCAGTAAAGCAACTTTGGGATATATCTTATAGAATTTTTTCTTGATGGACTTAACCTTTGGATCCACAGCCAAGTGGTGTACCACTAACTTATAGTCCAATCCTGACATGCATTGATAGGACCATGTAAAGAAATAATATTTTTAGAAAGGAATTTGATGAGAAGTTCTACTTTTTTAGGTGGTAGAGATGCCACAATGTATGTGATTTTTGGTATCTCCATTAGACTGATATTGATCGATCTAGTTTCCTCTGTCAAGACTAATGATAGTACGAGCCTATGATCCTATGGGGGAAGCATGAAATCTCCATCCTTAGGTGCCTCAAAAATGTTTAAACTATTGGATGCATCCTTTATTTTCTTTTCATTTTTTGAGTCATTTAATGGTGCTCTAGAAGAGTTTTCACCAAAGAATGCCTTTGCTTTTCTTTTTTACTTTTTAGTTTCTTTTTTCTATTTAATTTTGCAACTTGATATTTCCTCCTCTCCTAAGTAACCTTTTGTATCCAACTTGTAGACATAAGTAGACTATGAAGGTTGTTTCTTTTGTGGTGTTTCAGCCTCCATGAATCTAAGGAGCGCATGCTCTATGGAGAATTCGTCATTATGGACAACACTTGGTTGGTCCCAATCAGTGAGTTTGGAATGTGTGAATGGTAAATCTATGAGGTTAATGGAGAGCTCACAAATCATAGAGGCTCCTAAGATGATTTTTTCAAGGAAAATATTGTTGTAGGCTTTTTTTCTACTTCCTCAAGAATGTCTTTGACCTCAATAGGAGTGTTTTGGATGTTTATGAAGGCATGACCATCCTTTGTGGTGCCCCCTATTTCAGGGAGTCCATAACCTTGGCCTTTCTTCTTTTCTTTCTTGTAGACTTTAATAGGCTATCTAATGCCTAACTCTTCATGGCCTAGATCACCTCCTTGATAATCCCACTGTTCTATAGTAACGTGATGCAACCATGGGTATTTTAGTTTGAAATGGTGAAGAAGTTCTTCACTCTTTGGAGGTGATTCTCTATGTAACTAGGTGTTAATGCCAAGAGTTGTTTCCTCTCCATTGAGGATCCTATTGGTGACAAATGTAATGGTTACAAGTTGTATGAGTTGAGGGGTCTTATCTAGCTAGGCCCGATGCATTAAGTGCCCTTGAGTATGAGGATCAAGTGGTAAAGCCCTGACAACAAAAGCATCTGAGAGATTGTATTCTCCAAAACCTTGGTATTTGATCTTAACTATGGAAAGGGTGGTTGCTAAAATAGTATCCAAATCATTGCAGGTGCTAGAGAAGCTAGCCACAATGTTTCCAATCTTGATTCTAGGACAATGGTTGGTGTATGAAGCTCCCACCATATTGCAATAACCAAAAGGGTTTGGGATTTGCATGGATGGTTATCTCAGTGCCATTATGTAGAAACTTGATGTACTAATGATATGTGGATGGATTGGCCTTCATGGCATGAATCCATGGTTGACCAAGGAGGATGTTGTATGAAAGGCTATGATTAACTATGTGCCAAACTATTTCTTGAGTGGCTACGCCAACTCTGAGAGGTAGCATGATGGTTCCTTTAGTGTTGCACTCTAACTTGTCATACACTTTGATGGTGATGATCTCATTAGGGATATCTACCTTAGTGTATCTTGCCTATTTGATGAATTTTAAAGTACATAGATTCAGAGCCAATCCATTATCTATCATGACTCATTTGACCACAAAGACAGAAACCATGATAGCTATATGAAGTGGAAGTATATGATCGGGCTCAATAGCTAGGATGTGGAAAGTTTGAAGGATAGAACACATGATGAGGATAGATGGCCTACCAAGTTGCAAAATTTAGTGGCATTGATGTCAGTAGGGATACATGACTCATGAAGATCACTATCAAGGATCTCTTGATAAAGTGGGTTTGTGCATAAGAGAACTAAAATGTAAATTTGAGCTGGCATTTTCCAAGGTGTTCCAAGATGTTATATTGCTGTCCTAATGGGGGTGGTCTTGATAGAGGTGGTCTTGATGGGGTAGATACAAATGGTCCAGCTATGCTGAGTCAAGATCTTCTAGTGGTGGCCACACATTAGGCTTCTGAGCCCTCGATATTTATAACATTTATACAGGCTTGACTTGTGATACACATCTGATCAGGTTTCCATAGTCCAAGTAGGCTGATGTATAGTTCTACAATTTTCCTTAGTTATCACCTTGCTTTTCCTGTGGTTGTGTTGTGTGGAAGAAAAACATTTTGATATATCAATAACCCTACATTTGGCAAGGCTTGTGCCCCCACTATGATCTCCTTTTGATCAATAAGGTCTTGGACATAGTCCTTGAGTTGCATGCATTTTATGATGGTATGCACCTTGACATGATGTAATTTGCAAAACTTGTTGTCCTTATACTAGGATGCCCTAGACTGATCATGTTCTAAGGGTTGTGTCTGTGGATGTTGAATAAGGTCATCCTTGGCTAGTTTCTCAAAAATAACATCAAGGGATTCACCCAATGGGGTGTATACTCAAGGTTTCCTTTGAACACGTGGTTTTGGTCCAACTGAGAGTGTGATAGCATTGGTCCAATTTTGATGGCTGGGTACTTAGACATTGTGTTGATTATTTTGTATAGGTAGTTGCTAGTAGACTGGTGGTTGTTATTAATAGGGTTGTTGTTGAAAAAATGTGGTGGGGGTGTTGGATGCTGCTTTGATGACATGAACATATCATGTGTTGATGACTCCATCAATAACTATGTTCTTATTTTTGTTATAGTATCATGGTTTGTCATTGCTTGGACCACAATCTCAGGTGTTTTCCTTGTAAAGCTTGATGACAACATCTTTAATGAGCCCTTGCTCAAGTCCCATCCCATTTTCTTTAATGTCTTTGTATGTTTGTAAGCAATTCATAACCATGTGATGGGCGAGACTAGGATGCACATTGTTAATGACCATCTTGACAAGGTGACATTCGAGGATGGTGTATGAGATCTAAGTTGTAAGAGTTTGTAACTGATATAAGTATTTTGTGAGGCTTTTTCCTCCTTTCTATTTAGTATGAACTAGATCTACTACAAGTAACTCAATCTTGATTAAATGAGCATACTAAGCCACAAAGGCTTTGGAGAGATCTGCAAAAGTTTTAATTGTGCCTTAGGGTATATGACAAAACCATTCAAGGGTGGGGCCTCCTAGGCTTTTTGGAAAAAAATTGCATGAGGAAAATGTCATTATAGGCCACTTCCTAGTAGTGCATATAGAAATCTTTGACGTGTGTGACTAGATCGCCTTTCCCCCTAAATTTAACAAATTTTGAGATTTCAAAGTGTTTAGGAAAAGACATCATTGTAATGGTTTTGTCAAATGGGTATCGACAATCATTTTCAAATTTGAAGGTTTTAGATTTTGTTCGATCTTTAAGGGATTTGAGAGCATTTTTCATCTCTTCCTACTCAAAGTTTATAGGTGGGATAATAGGTGTCCCCAATCCTAGTGACCCCAATGTGAGGTATGTAGCAAATTATGTAGGTTGACACATAAAACCTTGGCTTCCATATGGTGTTGTTTGGAATATGGGTTGCAAGATTATTGGTGTAGGAGTTGAGAATCTGACTCTAATAATGTGCCAAGATCACCTGTAATGCAAATAGCTTGCTGAAGAGAAACCTAGGGAGCAAAGAGCTTGAAGCAAATACCGCACAAGAGAATATTTCACAATAGGAAATTAGAATTGCTATGTGAAAATGGAATGAATTTACAATGAATGAGAGATCGAATAAAAAGGCCTCATGGAAGCTTGTAGAACAGACTGGAATGAGGTAGGAGATAAGGTTGACAACTAAGCACACATCCACAAGAGGTGGAAAAGATAAGTATGCTAAAGGGAACAAACTCCCATGTTGTCAACAACTAACCTCAACTACATGCATTAACCTAAGTAAGCTTAAGTAATAGAATAAATAATTAACAATTAATTAGTTATTTTCTCTAACACCCCCCTTAAGTGTAACTTAGGGGAATGCCTTAAACAAATAAAACAAAGGAAAAATGCAAAATGGGTCCCATCAATGAGGCCATTTTAGGTACCCAAGTACAATGCAACTAAATGAAACCTCTGTAAAATGGGGAAAGAGAGAAAACCACATGGGAAAAAATCTCTCCCAAAAAGAGGTAAAATAACATGCTGAAAAAAACATGAAGTGCAGGAAGGAAGGCCTCAACCAATCCCCCCAAGGACAACTTTCGTAACCCCAAGCATTGACATAGCTAAAGAAAGTGAGGTGATGCAAAAAGCTTAGTGAAGATGTCTGCAACCTGACTAGTGGTAGGAATATACTCCAATGCAATAACACCATCCTAGATCAACTGACGAATGAAATACATATGCAACTCAATGTGCTCGGTACATTGATGTTCCACCGGGTTGCGAGAAATGTGGATGGCACTCTAATTATTACACCACAAAATAGTGGGATGATCGGGAGGAAATCCAAACTCAATTATCAATTGACAAAGCCATAAAGCCTCCTAACTAGCAAGAATTATGGCCCTGTACTTAGCCTCTATAGATGAAAGTGCTTGAGCATGCTGCTTCTTGCATGACCATGTAATGGGACCGGAGCCAAGGCAAAACACAAAGCTAGAAATAGACTTCTGATCATCAATATCACCGGCCCAATCTAAGTTAGTGTAGCCAACAATGTGTGGAGTCCCTATAGTGTAATGAATGCCATACATGAGTGTGCCCTAAATGTAGCACAAAATATGCCTGGCAACTTGCCAATGACTCTCATGAGGGTCCTAAGAAAACTGAGAGACAAGGCCAACCACAAAAGAAAGATCAGGGTGGGTGTGTGTCAAGTGCAACAGGTTGCCAACCAACTATCGATACAAAGTAGCATCCACTATAGATGAAGAGCAAGAGGTAGACAAAGTAACACCCAAATGAAATGGTGTAGGAGCAGCCTTACAATCAAGCATGTGAAAGTGATGAATCATGTCAAGAGCATACTTCTATTGATACACAAAAATGCTAGTAGGAGACTGATGAATCTGAAGACCAAGAAAGTAGTGCAACAAACCAAGATCAGTCATCTCAAACTAGTCCATCAATGCATGCTTAACATCCTGGAGCATGGATGATGAACTAATTGTAAGGATAAGATCATCAACATACAAAACAAGAATCAAAATCTCATCACCAAGATGTTGAATGTACATTGTGGGATCAGAATGGAAATGAGTGAAGCTTGTAGATAGTAGAAATGAGTCCATCTTCTCATACCAAGCCCTAGGGGCTTGCTTGAGACCATATAATGAATGTCAAAGTTTACAAACCAAGGTGGGATCCTACACAAAACTTGGAGGCTGCTCCATATAAATATCCTCAGTGATATCACCATGCAGGAAGGCACTTTTCACATCCATCTAATAGACTAACCATCCCTGTGAAGCTGCACGGGATAAGACAAGGCGAATAGAATTCATCTTGGTGATAGGGGAAAATGTCTCAGAATAATCAACACCCTCGACTTACAAAAAACCCTTCACAGCAAGAGGAGCCTTATGCTTATCAATGGAACCATCAATAGCATACTTAGTGCGGTAAATCCACTTACAACACACTAGTTTTCTCCCCTTAGGAAGAGAACAAAGATCCCATGTGTGGTTCTTCATTAAAGAAGAATATTCCTCTTCCATTGCACTGTCCCATTTTGAATGTCCGATCACCTCCACAAATGTTTGAGGATCAGTACTAATAGCATGACTGAGTAGACTGGAACCTGCAGTGTGAGAACGGGTGCAACAAGAAGTGGATGGGTCACTAGCTAGAGATCCTGCAACCTCAATAGTAGCTCAAGCCCATTTAGGCATCTGGGGAGGATCCTATGGTGGAGGTATATCGGGATCACCATGATCACCATCCTCATCATCCATGGAAAAAACTGGCAATGAAGAGGGAGTAGTGGGAGTAGGAGGAGGTGTTGGAGATGAGGAATGAACTGCAGGAGGGATCTCATCAAACTGGACATCCCGTCAAAATAAGACCTCTCTGGAATCAAGATCAAATAACCTATAAGCCTTTACATCCTCACAGTAGCCAACAAAAATCAATGGTCAGCTCTTCAGTTCCACTGCTTTCCTCTGAGCATCAGGTAAAAATGCATATGTTGTATTCCCAAAAACTCTAAATGATGACACATCAGGCTTGAAATGGGACCAAGCCTCCTCAGGAGTCATATGTCAAAGTGCCTTATGAGGCATCTGATTATAAATGTAGTTGGCACAATTGACTACCTTTGCACAAAAACATGAATCCATGGACCTAGACTGAATCATGCAATTTGCCATCTCTCAAAGGTGTTGGGTGATGCAACGCGCTCCCCTGCCCACAGGTGGTTAATTATGTGGTGTTCCATGTTCACTAACAGTTATGGCTTTTGCTGCAATGGCAAATGGGCCCATCAATTGGTATCAGAGCCTGGTTTTGGCCTGGTCATGGGTTCAAATCTCCCCAGTGCCTTCCCGACCCACGTAAGTACCTAGTATGCGCATTGAGGGGGAGATTGTTGGGTGATGCGATGCGCTCCCCTACCCACAGGTGGTTAATTATGTGGTGTTCCATGTTCACTAAAAGTCATGGCTTTTGGTGCAACGGCAAATGGGCCCTACAGAAGGTTTCTATTCTTCCTCTCGGCCACACCATTCTACTGAGGAGTGTAGGGCACTAAAAGTTGATGCTAATGATCATGCTCAGAACAAAAATCTCTGAAAGTTTGTTTCACATACTCCCCCCCATTATCCATGCATATGCGTCGAATAGAAAACCCAGACTGCTTCTCTAAAAATGTCTTAAAAACTCGAAATGAGTTGAAGGCATTAGACTTGTACTTAAGAAAGTACACCCATGTGCATTTGGAGAAGTCATCAATGAATGTAAGAACATATCTAGCACCCAAAAAAGGAGTAAGAAATGACATGAGGTCACTATGAATCAACTCCAAAGGTGCTAAAGCATAAGTGGCTCATCCACGTGGAAAAGAATCCCTATGTTGCTTGCCAAGTGCACATCCCTAACAAACACCATCTAGACAGGAAATTTGGGAAAGACCAAGAACAAGTGCCCATGTGCTCATTTGTTGAAGATATTTGTAATTGACATGCCCAAAACGTTCATGCCAAAGTCTGCTTACTGAATCTGCATGTGCAACTAAACATGAACCTGTGTCATCAGAAGACTCAAATCCATCAAATTTGTAGAGGTGAGATGCAAAGTCAACACTCCCAGTGGCCATGATCATCTCTGGATCATGCAAGTCCCAAATAACCACATCATGTGGTGAGAACTTGACTATCTTCCCAACGCCAGATTGGCAAAACTGATAGATAGACAGAAGGTTCATCAAAATATCAAGAACACAAAGTACATCCTGAAGAGAGCCCTTGGCCAAAGAAACAGTGCTAGAACCCAAAACTAAAAGTTGTGAATAGTTCCCAACTAAAATCTATGTGGTGGTACAAGGAGCAAGTGAAGTAAGCAACTTAGGAGTGTTTGTTAAGTGGTGAGAAGCCCTAGAATCAAGAATCCATGTAGGTGCTAAAGTCATAGCTCATGTAGAAAGAGCATGACCTTTCCCTATAGGTGGAGATGAAGACTAAGGAGCTAAAATGTGATGCTCCTTCATGGCTTCTTCTAAAGCCTCCAATCATTTCCAACACCTAGAAACTGAATGTCCATCTTTCCCACAAAAACTGCAGTTCTCACTCAATTTTTTCTTGGTCTTAGAGGTAGACTCACCCGACTTTGAAGAATATTTACCCTTGGGAGGGTTTGCTGGAGGATTAGCTGGAGGCTTAGGATCAAATTTTGATGTGTCTTTCTTTAATTTTCCTTTCTTCTTTGATTTCCCCTTAGAATTTTGAGCAACCAAAGCTTGGCTGGAAGAGCTAGAGCCATCCACCTATTGGATCTTTGCCTATTCCCTAGTCAACCTGTCACAAAATGTCTCAAAAGTAGGCATCCTATGTCTATCTCCAAGGGCATCCATGGTGGAGTAGAAAGTAGAAGAAAAAACCTGATACTACCCCTTCAACTTTGAGAGTATCAAGAATATGCACTCATCATCTATTTTGTTCTTCCCACATCCCTGTAAAACTACACGTAGAGATTTGAACTTCATCAGAAAGTCCTCGATGGTGGGAAAGTTTCTTGGTGACAAAGAAGTCAATTCTGCATCCAACTAAAGTGCTTGGAACTCATTCACCTATCCAAACAAATTCTATAATTTTTGCCAATAAGCCCGTGGAGTAGTCAAACCATCCAAGTGAAATAACAGATTGTTTGAAAATGTTGAGTGCAATTAGTCCCATGGCTTCATCCATTTTGTTCCTATGTTGTAGAACCAAAAAGGTCATGTAAGAGCAGGCTGATTCTCATCCAGACAAGACCATAGACCTCTTGACATGAGAAGCCTAGTCATTTGTGCCTTCCAAGTGTGGTAGTTGTGTGGTGTGAGACAAGTCACAGATGGATCTGCCATTGAGAGAAAGAATAAGATGGAAGTAGAAGGGTCTTAAATGAAGTAAATTATAGAAAAGAAAGACACCCCCCCCCCCCCACAAATGTACAATAATATCCCTCAAATACCACAAAAAAAACTATAGAAAGCAAAAAAATGGAAAAGAACTTGGATTTGTTGATGCAGAATAGGAGGAAACACAAGCCTCAACTTTGATGCCAAAAATGAGAGCTCAAACAAACTTGGAATCTTATAAAACTAATGTCTCCATCTCTGAGTTAGCTTTCCAACACTTCTTTCAGATCGGGAAAAGACCTTTGTATGCTGAAGTTATGGCCAAAAAATTGACTACTGCTCCAAAAATGCACCTTGCTAGAAAATTACAGACATTGTGTTAAATTTGATGCTCGTACAGCCGTCAGATGGCCATCACTGATAAGATGACATCACTTTCAAAATGACAATGTCAGCAAATGGAAAGATGACATTAACTGACGGGAAGATGACGTCAATAGGGTCGTCGGTCGAGATGACATCAGTTGATAGAAAGATGATGTCAGCATGCTTGACAATGATGTCACCTAGTTGAGAAGTGATGTCAGCAGGGTGAAGTGGCCACAGAGCGGTGGAATGAAAAAAACTGTCAGTGATGGTGGCACTCGGGAGGAAAACTCGATAGCACTGCTAGTTGCTAGTGGCGCACTGGTAGCGGCTGGGCGGAGCGGGCTCTGGGTGGCACTCTGGTGTCTGCTGCCGGTGGCCAGCGGTGGCACATTAGTACTGCTACGGCGGTGTCCAAAAATTAATTTTTTTTTTATTTTTTTTTTTTGCAAATTCATCCATACGGCAACCTTGGGAGGCTAAAAAAATTTCAAAAAAAATGCTTGTAGCCAAAAACAAAAATTTTTATATGAAACCTAACTGCAAATAGCCTTCTAGATCCAATGGTAGTGTCCATTTGACTACAAAGTGCTCCAAAAAATTGCTCTACCCTCAATTTGAAGAAAAAATGCACAAAAAAACTAGGGTTTATGACTCCAAATTACGACTTCAAAAATCCTTCGAACAAAAAGCGGCAGGGAGGCTCTGATACCATGTAGGAGTTGAGAATCTAACTTCGATAATGCACCAAGATCACTTGCAATACAAAGAGCTTGCTGAAAAGAAACCTAGGGAGCAAAGAGCTTGAAGCAAATACCGCACAAGAGAATATTTCACAATAGGAAATTAGAATTGCTATGTGAAAATAGAATGAATTTATAATGAATGAGAGATCGAATAAAAAGGCCTCATGGAAGCTTGTAGAACAAGCTGGAATGAGGTAGGAGATAAGGTTGACAACTAAGCACACATCCATAAGAGGTGGAAAAGATAAGTATGCTAAAGTGAACAAACTCCCGTGTTGTCAACAACTAACCTCAACTACATGCATTAACCTAAGTAAGCTTAAGTAATAGAATAAATAATTAACAATTAATTAATTATTTACTCTAACAATTGGGATAGGTGTTATGGGTTGTTGGAATGAGGGTTGGGCATACTGTTGCGCTTGATGGGTAGACTATTGATGGGGGAGTTAAGGTTGGGATATATAGGTATGGGGTTGAAGCCTAGCTAGATAACTCTGCATAAATGCCTAGACATACTGTTGGTGTGATGATTGCGACTAAAAGGGTGGTAGTGTGGATAGAACATGGGCCATGCTCTGAGAATGTATACCTTGCCCAATATATGTTGGTTGTGCTCTTGTTCGAGAAAGTAACTGAGTGTTAACTGGTGCTAAATAATTGATGTGGGGAAGGGTGTTCAATACAAGTTGTTGTGACTAAGGGATAATTTAGCTATTGCCTAAGGGTGGCATAGAAAATTAGTTGGTAATGGGTGGTAATGAATAGGCTTGAGGCAGAAGGGATGGATGTGATTTGGATATAGGCATGGATGTAATACTAAAGGGAACTTGTGATAGACCCTCGTGTCTGACCAAAACTCCAAGGTCCTAGTGGAAATGAGGCAGAGGTACTATGGCTAGTGATAAATGGGTTGATAATGATGTTGGGTGGGATGGAAGATGAAGTGCTTGACCCTAATGGAGGCATTCCTGTAGTGTACTAGGATGTGGGTTGGACATTTGTGGCACTAATGAATGGATTGGAGGTGGTTTGTGATGGAAGGAAGATGCATTATTGATAGGTGGAAAAGGAGTATATTGTGAAATGGGGATAGGAGTGGTAGAAGTAGATACAGATAGTATACTTGCGATTGTTTGAGATGTGGTGTGGATCAATGGTTAAGTGATGATGGGTTGATTGATTTGTGGAATAGGAGCATTGACTTGGGTTGAAGGGATATTTGGGTCCACCAGTTCTATTTGTGTTGGTTGGTATCCATCGCTTGATAAAAAGAAGGGATCATGAGGGGCAGATGGCCCTACGAGTGGTAGTTTCCACCCAAACAGAGGATGCACAGGATCTATAATGTCAACTAGTGGTGGTCTTCCAAAATCAAAGGCACCAACATTATCCCTTAATAAGTTTCCCATGATGGTCTCCTTGTTTTGATCTATGATGGCATTGACAATGGTTGCATGACAAAGTTGGTTCATAAAAGCATCTGTGTCTAGTGTAGAACCTGATTCTTCTAGAATTTATGGTGGTGGATCATGTAGTGTTGAGGAGACTATGGGGTATGTTTGTACCCGAGTTGTATTACTATTAAGACTAGGATCCATGTCCTTCTTTTGTTTATTCTTACTGAGATGTGTGGTAGGTGGCATGAAATGATGACTTCCCTAACGATGGAGTGCAAGATGGATGCAAGCATACATGAGTAAATGAGTTTTCTAGAAATTACTATGATGAAGATACTTTTGAAGATTCAAAAGAGAATGTGGTGGGAATGATCCTAATGATATCTAGGGAACCCAAATGA
This sequence comes from Cupressus sempervirens, assembly GCA_028749045.1. NCBI lineage: Eukaryota > Viridiplantae > Streptophyta > Pinopsida > Cupressales > Cupressaceae > Cupressus > Cupressus sempervirens. The sequence goes on from CM053783.1 coordinate 3,900,532, forward strand.
TATGGTGCTAAGTAAAAGAGAGTATATTTACCTTATGTGTGAGCTTGAAATATGATGGTGATATCAACCCTAAGATAGCCTTGTGACCTTTTGGAAGACAAATGATGATCAAGTGTGTATCCTAACATTTTGCTCAAGTTGACAAGGGACACAAATGAAAAGGAAAATTTATCCTAAAAAATGCTTATTTTAAGTATAACTATGATAGTGTGATGGATGCAAGTTTTTGGGTAAACAATTCTCAACAAGGTAACACCAAATGCTTAAGTGAGGAGTAGATAATGGGGGATGTTTTGATCTATGATGTTTGTCTTGGATGATTTTCAAAAACCTAATATTGATGACAAAAGGGAGGGGATAAATCTACAAAATTCCTAAATAGGATGAGGATCTATATGAAAGACTAAACCTATGAGGTGATAAGTGCATAAGTGTGTGTGGAAAAAGAAGGAGCTAATCAGAGTAAGTAATACTAGAGTTATTGATAAGGCTTTGGTTGACACTGCATCTAAGAGTTAAGTTTTGTATTTTATAATCCCATTTAGTTTGTAGTAAAACTTCAACACCATCTTTCTCAATTTGATTTATTTTAGCAATCCTTGGATCAGGGGTATGCCTCTTGCGTTCTATTTCTATTTCTTTGTAAGATGGTATTTGTGGAAATTTAGCCTTTTGAACATGGTTTTGGGTGGGTCTGACATGAGATAACTTTACTAGTTTTATTTCAACTGTGGGTTAAGGTAGTGACTATGCTAAGTATACCCTTTTTATCCCTAAGGTAGTGACTAGTGACTATGCTAAGTATTCAAACACACTTTTTATCCCTAAGGTCAAATTTGGTTGCAATATATCATTTAATGGCCCACAGCTTCATGTCTCCTGATTCTATTGCAATATGTCCCTCTAATTGAAGAGGTGAGTCAATACAAGAGTCAATCGACAAATGATACACATCAAAGAATCTTCAAGGCATGGAAAATAAAAGTCCCCCTTTTGCAGGGAAAATGATTCTTGGAGGTGAAACCCAAGTAGCCTTATGCCTCTACCAAGAGAGCATGATGGTGAGTAATCTTGAGGGATGTTGTTTCCCTTGCACCACGAATTAACATACCAAGGATAAAACCATGATAACTAAATTGGTTTTTGTTAGTTGCCCAATTTTTAAGCTTGGAAATACAGCCTTCCCAATATGACCCTCCCTCAGAATCTCAGTCTTCTCCTATGATTTATGTTGAAAATGTTGTGTGAAGGAATGTTGTGTGAAGCAAGTTCCAGATGAAGTTTCATGATAATGGATCAAAATGCTCAAACGCACATGTTCAAGGATTTCCTTTATAAATGTGGAACTAATTGAACAAGGAACATGGTTCAAAGGGTATGAAGGTTTAATATGCTTTTCAAATGGATTCGTTGATTTGATATGGATCAAACAGTTTGAAGTTCAAATGCAAATCCAAGTTAGATTTTGATATGCAGATTCAAATATCCTAGTTTGAAGTTCGACTTCAAATTTTTAGTCCAGTTTCAAGATACATGGTTCAAGTTCTAGCATTTAGCTTCTTTAATTCAAAGTGGAATAGGAAGCATGAAGGTTCATTTTGTTTCAGTCAAATTCCTAAGCTCATCTGTTTAATGAGAATAATCAGTGCATTTAATTATAAAGGTATGAAGGAGTTATTATGTTTGTTCAAGAACTGAAGTTCCATAGTCATATTTCGGGGGCCATATTTCTCAATCCAATGGTTGGATCAAGCTGATTTTCAAATATGTCTTGCCAAACATAATTCTCTAAATCTCCTCCAAATTTTTTTATCAGATTCATTATGGATCAAAATTTATAGGTTTCTGAGTGTGGCACTATCGAAATTAGTACTAACACTCACAAAATGCAAATCAAAGAATATTAGTCATACTTTGGGGTTCATAAATTTTATTCTAGCCATTGAATTTGTCTAAATTTTGGATATGTTTTGACCAACATAATTCTCTAAATCCTCTCCATATGCTCATGACTATCAAAACTATCATGACCATTATGAAAAGATGACAACATTTCATCACCAGTAAATACCACATGTCAAAGTCTTCTTATAAAAATTATAAAATGATATCCATAAAGTCTTAGTTATAATGTTATAAAGACTTTATGTTATAAAAGGAAATGGATAAAGGAAAGTGACTGTGAACAATGATCAAAGGAAAGGAGATTTAATTTATAATAATTTCCAAGAATTAATTATGAAACTGAATAAAGCTCTTGAGAAGTTTATTTAGTGGGAGAAATTTGGAAGAGAGGAGGTTCTTCTTTTTTTTGAAAAGAGCAGATGGTGTGCTTCTTCTTTCGGGTGTGGAGAGTCCTAAAGATTCTACCATCTTTGCAGACTATGTGTTGCATATTTGGGGAAATTTAGATTGTGTAAAGGGGGTAGTTTTAGATTGTATTCAGAACTATTCATTTTAGTTTCCTTATTTAGTTCTCTAAAATAATTTGATTGTCAGTAGTGCATTCAGAAATATCATTGTTTTTGAGTTGAATAAGGATTCTATCAATTTGAAGATTATGTGCTTTAGATTGTTCTCATTCTTGGTTTAGGTGTGAATAATGACTAAATAATAGAATAAAATTCTAATGCTATATTCATTTATTGTATGGGATGTTCCTATTTGTCTAATCTTTCTCTTTCTTTTAGAGTGCATTTATGTGTGTGAAGATTGTATGCTTCCATTATTGTATGTTAAGTCTTTCCTTTCTATTTTAGTTGTAATAATTTACCCCCGATCCAAGAATAGTGTAGTAGCCTTCACTTTCAGATTAAAAGCATTTCTTAAATCTTATTCATTGTATATCTAATCAAGGAGCTATACCTTGTAAAATTTACAGTGCACTTGCACAATTCAATGGAAAAGTGACCCAACTGTTGGCATCTTTTTGTGTCTTCATTTTTGAGAAAATAAGGGTTATTTTGATGGTTTATTATGTGAAGAAAATTTTATTGACCAACAGTTTCTAAATAGGTTTGTGGAGTCAAAGAATTGGTTGTTACGTATGTGATCCACTTAAGGATCTATTTTGGTCATGCTGAAATTGTGGGAGAGTTTTCCCATCTCAGGCTACCCCCAGAAACACACTACCCAAACTTGCTTGATGGAGTGAGAAAGTTTACCCTTCCTCTCATTTATATACTAGCTAGATTTTTACTAGTTTGAGCTTCTCATCAAAGGGTATGCACTTCCCAGAGGTGGATGAACTCGCTAGAAGCACTCCTAGGTTGTTGCAAATGATCAACTTCAATACATGTGTCACTTATTTAAGGGTTTTAATTTGCAAAAGTAGAGAAGATAGAGATGTGCTAAAAGGCACAATCTCATGACACAAAAGGCACTTGACTCATTTATAATTTGGATGTTTAGTGTATCTTAATAGCTAATTTGAAAATACATGTGATTTTAGCATACAATGTTTATTTCCAACTTACAACGATGGACAACATAATAAATCACATCAACAAAAGAAATCAACCATGTGAAAAGTTTGAATAATATGAGAATAAGGATTAGTTTTCTTAAGGCATTCGAGATTGAGTGAATTATTTTTAAGCCCCAAAGTTGAAGTGTTTCCACATAACGTTCATTTTTTTAGCACTTGAGAGCTTATTTTGTAATTATCTAACAATCATCCCAATGAAAAAAAGTGTCCTGAGGTGTAAACATTCATTCCATCAAAAAATCAAAAATTTTCCTTTAAGCATTCAAAATTGAGTTTTGACAAATATACTAATTAACCCTACAAAAAGAACTATTAGGATTCTAGTGAGCTACCCCTACAACACATAATAGTCAGAGACTAGAGCTTGTCAGTCAAACCAGTGAACCTACGAGCGTTAACTTGCAATCTCACAACATGGGAAAGCAGTCAAAAAAATGTGGGATCATGGTGCACAAAACTAGCAAAAACTTAGGAAAAGTGGGCCGTAGGAAAAAATATCAAAGAGTGATCTCACAATAGTGCAATCCCGTAGGTTTTTAGGGTGTTGTTCCTGCTGACAGGGGTATTCACGAGTTTGAAAGTGAAAAGTAAAATTGGATTTGTGGGTCTGGTTATTTTGGTTGAGCATTCTCGTAGGTTTTTACAACAATCTCATTAGTAAAAACTTGTGTTTGTAGACACCTCAATTTGATTACATCAATAAGTAGTCATATTTAGTCATCTCCTAGGACATTATTGATTAAATATTTACTATTTAATTAATTAATCATCATCCCCTAGTTAATTAATTAAATTAAATAAAATATAGTCCAACTGATAAAATCAAATGATCACCCAAAATCAATTTATCAATTAAATACCTATTCCTCTATTAAATTGGATAAATCATCAAATCTATTCAATTTAATTACATACTCCCATTTTATTGAATAAATCATTTAATAAAAAATCTAAAATCCTAAAACCCTATCCTAACCTCTAATCCAACCTATTCACCCATACTAACCTTACTTAGCCACCTAACTAACCCATCCCATCAAAGCTAAGCTACTTGCCCTCCTAACCCTCTTTCTAAGCTAATCCTATTCCCCCTCCTAAGCATGTGCACAACCATAAACATGGGTTAAGGCTTGATAACCCAAACCAAAGTCAAAAAACATCTTCTCCCCTCACCCTCCAACATTTATGACTCTTACACCTCTCCCATCCTCACTCATGACTCTTACATCCCTCTTACATACTCAACCACCCTCATCAAGCCCTTCACCAACCCATATCCTATCCCCTCACATGCATCCTCCTTGTGACACTTCTCACCTCCCCATTGGTGCTAAACAAGCACAATCCTTGTGCTCCCTTTTGAGTGCATCTTGACCCTCCCTCACCATCTCATCATCTTGACATCTTGACCCTCCATTCCTCCAACCCTTGGCCTATAAATTGAACCTCCTTTCTTCACTAAAATCATCCACCTTCGATGCAAAGTTATAATGCTATTTTGAGAGCTCATAAACTACCAAAATACCATTATAATGTTGGAATCACTCCATGAATCCATTATTGAAACCTTGCTTCATTCACTCCATCCATCCATCTAAAGCTTGAGCATATCTTGTGAGAATACACATCCCAAATTAGGGACAAATCCATTGCATCAGGATGTTATACCATCAGGAACCTACCATTCTTAGTTTGCTTCCTTTTGTGGTGATAACAATTGGTCCTATCTTAAGTGTTAACTATTTAGTTGTGTTAAAGCTTTCATTTAATAGTTAGTTTTCAATTTGCACTACTAGAATAGGTGATACAATGTTCCCATGGGAGAATTGGTCTACATAAATGATAGGGGTGTTTTTGATGGCATGTGGTAAAGAGGGTTTATAATAAACACATTCTTGTCGGCGTAGGTTTGCAATCTTGCCAATTTGTGTATGCGAATTCACAACTGTGGATTCATGAATAATGTGTATTTCAAAGGTAGTTGAACAATAAATTGATTAGGTGGCTAGGAACATGCTTCCTTATTAGAGATTTTAGCACTTGCAAACAATGTTAGGAAACCCACTACATACACAAGCAGGCGCAATATGTCAATTTGATTAGTTAACAAAATAAGTGCAAAAACATGATTAGAATGACCCAAATGTGGGGTCCCACTGAGCATGCCAAAATGTAATGCTATAAAACCTAGTGTACTAAGAACATTAATAACTAGCTTAACATCCACAACTAAATAAAATAACAACACTTATTGATGCGGGAGCATCTTGACCCTTCATACATTATGATGAATTGCATAATATTGTAATATTTAAGTCATTTAGATTTCATATAACCATGTTGAAAAAATGGTTAAAATGCGTAACTTTGCATTGTGATGTATTAAAAAAAAAAACATTTTCATTGTAATGGGAGTGCTTCAAAAAGCATTGAAAAATGTACAAGGGTTAAAAGATTGTGTTGGGTTGGTTTAAAAAGTGGTTGGGAAGTTGTAAACCACCAAAGCCACTTTAAAATCATTGTATTGGTCGTTCCAAATAGAGAGGGGTGAATGAGAACAAAAAAAAGTCATTTTGAAGCAATTGGTTTTCAAGAATTTTCCATTTTGATTGGTTTTAACTATTTTAGTGTTGGTTCTAGGTCTTGTAAGGCCATGTACAGCCTGGAACCCTTGTATTTTCTATATATTTGAAGAGTAGGATGAATAATATTCTCTCTCCTTTTGGTTTGGAACAATTTTATTAAGTTTTGAAGAAGTTATGCTAGTTTTGGTAAAAGTGGTCATTTGCAGATTTGAGGATGCCCAGCTACAGTCAGATTTATATGTTTGGTACGGGCATATTTGGATGAAAAAAAAGTTATTGTTATATTCATTGGAAAGATATATGAATAAGCTTTTATTTTCAATTTGTTTGAGTCATTTTTCATTTAGATATGTGTCAGTTATGGTCATTTTAATGAAGACTGGTTTTTAAGGATTTATTTTGAAGTTACAGGCAATGATTGGTGCTTGTAGAACAGTTTATGAATTGGAAAATTTAATGGCTTGTATATTCAGAAACTAGACTCATATAGGGTTTATGAAAAATTGGTTTTGTTTCATTTGGAGTCGTTTTGAGAAATTTATTAGACTCCCAAGGAAGGGTTATTGGTTTTACTTCTGATTTATGACAGAGAAAATGGGTCTACATGAAAAGACTATAACGTCTAATGGATTTAGTTTTTTTGTCTCATATTTTGATATGTTTTAGTATTTCTAATTTGAAACAAATAATCCAAAGTTATTTGAATGAAAATTTAAATATTGAAAGTTATGATTAATGTACTTGGGTATAGCAGTCAAACCATGTGAATGGGTTAGTATTGTAAACGAGTGTTGGAAAGAGTTTTGTTTTTCCTCATGAGATGTCTTTAAAATGGAATTTATTTCATGGATTTTTAAAGGATACTCATGTATCCCAACATATGGTTTACTCCATTGCTTCTATTTACATCAGATTGGTATCAGAGCCAGCGAAAGATCTGGTGTTTTTGTGGGTAGAGATAATTGGTGGTATGTGGATCCATCATAGCTGCAAGAAGGATGCATTTGCAATTGTGCATGGGAAGATCTCAAGCTAGGATCTTGGTATTGTCTCCATCAGAGATACGTCTGGAGTAGGATGTTGAGAGCAACCACTGAGCGAGAGTGGGAAGTTCATCACCAGACCAAGTCTACTGTTGGGTAAGATGACAATAAGGTGGTATGAAGAAGCAGAATAAAGCATGATGGCTAGCAGCCAATATTTACTCCGTTGATGGGAGTCATTTGAAAAAGATAGAGTATGCAGAAGAAGCATGGACTTGGTGATAAAGACAAGGAAGTGAAAGATTTGTTTGCAGAACTCTCCACTGCACATTTCCATGGGACATGGAAATCTTTTAAGCCTGGGAGTATGATGCGGGAGCATCTTGACCCTTCATACATTATGATGAATTGCATAATATTGTAATATTTAAGTCATTTAGATTTCATATAGCCATGTTGAAAAAATGGTTAAAATGCATAACTTTGCATTGTGATGTATTAAAAAAAAAAAAAAATACATTTTCATTGTAATGGGAGTGCTTCAAAAAGCATTGAAAAATGTACAAGGGTTAAAAGATTGTGTTGGGTTGGTTAAAAAGGTGGTTGGGAAGTTGTAAACCACCAAAGCCACTTTAAAATCATTGTATTGGTTGTTCCAAATAGAGAGGGGTGAATGAGAACAAAAAAAAGTCATTTTGAAGCAATTGGTTTTCAAGAATTTTCCATTTTGATTGGTTTTAACTGTTTTAGTGCTGGTTCCAGGTCTTGTACGGCCATGTACAGCTTGGAACCCTTGTATTTTCTATATATTTTAAGAGTAGGATGAATAATATTCTCTCTCCTTTTGTTTTGGAACAATTTTATTAAGTTTTGAAGAAGTTATGCTAGTTTTGGTAAAAGTGGTCATTTGCAAATTTGAGGATGCCCAGCTATAGTCAGATTTATATGTTTGTTACAGGCATATTTGGATGAAACAGAAGTTCTAGTTATATTCATTGGAAATATATATGAATCAGCTTTTATTTCCAATTTGTTTGAGTCATTTTCATTCAGATATGTGTTAGTTATGGTCATTTTAAAGAAGACTGGTTTTTAAGGATTTATTTTGAAGTTACAGGCAATGATTGGTGCTTGTAGAACAGTTTATGAATTGGAAAATTTAATGGATTATATATTCAAAAACTAGACTGATTTAGGGTTTATGAAAAGTTGGTTTTGTTTCATTTGGAGTCGTTTTGAGAAATTTATTAGACTCCCAAGGAAGGGTTACTGGTTTTACTTCTGATTTATGACAGAGAAAATGGGTCTACATGCAAAGACTATAACGTCTAATGGATTTAGTTTTTTTGTCTCAGCTTTTGATATGTTTTAGTATTTCTAATTTGAAACAAATAATCCAAATTTCTTTGCATGAAAATGTAAGGATTGAAAGCTATGATTAATGTACTTGGGTATAGCAGTCAAACCATGTGAATGGGTTAGTATTGTAAACCAGTGTTGGAAAGAGTTTTGTTTTGCCTCATGAGATGTCTTTAAAATGGAATTTATTTCATGGATTTTTAAAGGATACTCATGTATCCCAACATGTGGTTTACTCCATTTCTTCTATTTACATCACTTATGATAAGATAAAGTTGGACACCATGGAGGAAGGCAAACCAAAAATGGTAAGATCCTTGAGTGTGACCTATGATGATGTAGATATGTCTAGATAAGGGTGGATGTGTGCTCAATTGTGCTAAAGCTTCAAGTGGTGGGTTTGTTATCATGCATGGAGATGAGTGAAGGATTCAACAATGGAAGTGAATAACATGGTAAGGGTGTAAATGGTTATGATGTAGTGGTTAGTGGGGCAGTATAAGTTTGCATGGGTAGATGATATATTGTGAGAGGGGAAGGGATCAATTTATAGGCCAAGGGGTAGTGAGACAGAGGGATAGGATGTGAGGATGGAGAAAAGGTGAGGAAGGGCTAGGATGTAATGAGAGGAGAGCATATGTATTGTGCTTCTTCAAAGCTCTATCTTTGTGAGAAGTGTCACAAGGGGATTGAGTGGTCAAAATGGAGGGTCAAGGGGAGTACTGAGCGAGGAAGAGTGTGTAAGAGGAATGTAAGAGGCATTAATGGCGTAAGAGCCATTAATGCTTTAGATAGGGATGGAATAGGACAAGAGAGACCATTGAATTTGGCTTGGGTTAGCAAGTCTTAACCCTTGCTTAAAGTTGTGCATAGGATTAGGAGGGGGATTAGGCTTGGCTTAAGAAGGGGGTTAAGAGGTAAGCGGCTTAGCTTTGATGGTATGGGTAAGTGAGGTTAGTAAGGGTGAATGGATTAGATTAGGGGTAAAGATAGGTTTTAGGGATGGTTTAGGGGTTGGGATGATTTATTAAATGATTTATTTAACAAAAGGGGGTTGATAAATTAAATCAAATATATTTTGGCATTTATTTAATTTAATAGAGGAATAGGGATTTAATTGATAAATTGATTTTGGGTTATTATTTGATTTCATCAATTGGACTATAATTAATTTAATTAATTAATTAATCAGGGGATGATGATTAATTAATTAAATAATAAATATTTAATTATTAATGTCTTAGAAGATGACTAAATAAGATTACCTAATGGTGTAATCAAATTTAGGTGTCTACACTAAGTTCCTTAGTAACTAACCTGGCTTGGTTTACACTGAACTCCTTTGGTAATTGACCAGACTTGGTTTACATAGGAATCCTAAACTTGCTTCTTCTAAACTTACACTCAACTAATATTGGAGTCTTCTTAGCTTGGTTCCATCTGGCAGTGCTCAGTTAGAGTATAACATTTGTGCAACATCAATGACAATATACAATTGAATAATTGTTATCAACATAAGTATTCTCCAAAATTGGGTTCTCCAAGTGCAAATACATGAAACAACCAAGAGCCTTTGAAAAATTCAAAGTTTTAATGGATATTATGGTCTCCAAAGTCAAATACATGCATATGAAAGACGCAGATGTTGTTGCAATCTTCTACCTTCAAACATTTTTGGTGCTAATTGGACTTAGAAGGCCCAATAGTATGGGCATTTGTGGCTCTAGATGCCAAAATCTATTCTCCAAAGTCCTTTATATGATTTTTTTTTTAAAAACACATGTTCTTAGGTGATTTTGCAAAAAAACATGCCCTAAAAATGTATTTACATGAGCCATTTTTTCTTCAAATGGTAAAAAATAGGGTCTATCAATGCGTTTATATGTGTTCAAATGCTAAAATGTGTCCTTCAAATACAAACACATGAGCAAGAATGAATTTCTTTAGGCATTTTTGGAGAAAAACTTGCCCTTTGGATGCCTTGACATGTGGCATTTTGGTGGTCTTTGAGAAAGAGGAAAATGCTTTGAATGTTATTTAGATGCATCCAAGAGTCAAATCACACTCTTGGGATGCATTTGCATTTTTTATTTCTTCCTCAGACTCCAACATTTTTCTTGGAGAGAGAAAACACATTTTCAACATGCAAAGACATGTGGCATTTTGGTTGGGAAGAGGAGAATCACACTTTAGAGGAGCCATTATATGTGATGTTTACATGTAGAAGACACTTTTCATGCAAATTAGACTCTAGAGAGGGCATTGCATATTTAAAATGACTCAGAAATGACATGTTTTAGTGCAAATCACACTCTAGGAGGCCATTTGCATGTGATGCCTAGGCTAGAAATGTCTCTTTACATGCAAATCAGAGTCTAGACATGCAAACACATGTTTTATTCTTTTACTTTTCATTTGATGTCTCCAAGAGAAAAATCATACCCTCCAAGTGCATATGCATGTTTTAATTTTGGGCTTAAGTGCAAATTGTACTCTCCAAGTGCATTTGCATGTGTTGAAAATATGCTTTAACTTTACATGCATTTGGGTTTGACAAGGTAAATCTCAAGCTCTAGATGCATTTGCATGCAAGAGGTAAATCTCATTCTCTAGATGCATTTGCACGTTTTAGTCATTTGCATTTACATTTGCATGCAACAGGTAAATCTCATTCTCTAGAAGCATTTGCATGTGACATATTTAGCACATGTCTAATTGATTATTGAGTGAAAATCACTTTAACTAGTCAAAATATAATATTTACACTATATAGTTTACATATTATGCAAATATTTATTTAAAACCAATATTTTCCTTAAATGTTTTAAATAAAACATTAAAGTAAATCTCACCATTAAATTAGACTATATAGTGAACTATACTCACTTCAGTGAAAAGTCAAAAGACAACTCAACATGAAATTATAACATAAAGTGCACTATACCTACTTAAATCACTCAAGTGATAAATCAAAAGTGACAAAAGTAACTAAAAACATAACATAAAGTCATTTTAAGTTACATTTTTCAAAAAGTGAAACACAACATTAAAATATAATATCCATATTTTAAACATGTGATTACACTTGGAGGCCCACTTTTTGGTTGGTCATATCTTTTAACAAATAAGTTTGATTAAGCCCTAAGATATACCAAATCAAAGGAAAAGTTGAAAGCAAGAGATTGAGCAGAACAAAAAGATTAAAGAAAACTAAACAAACACTCAAAAGCGCAAATAAGGACATTGAAGGCTTCAAAAATCAAGCATGGGCTTAATAAAATGAAAAATAAAAAGGACTTGATGAAAGCCTTTAGTAAAAGGATTCTCTATGCAATTTGGGAATTATTGGTTGATCAATCTTAACCAACTTAATAGTAAATTGTCTATGAGATATGCAAAAATTAGTTGAAAATGTTTTGTACTATTACCTCCATTTTGTGATGACAAAATTTAGGACAACATGTCATAGACCCCTTAATATGTTCTAAGGGGTATTAATTGACTCAAATGTTTCTTATTCAGTTGTATTATTTCCTAAGGGTTGTAATGGGCCATAATAAGTCCTAGGACCACTCAGGATCCATTATGACCCCTTATGATACATTAGAATCATTTACATCCCATTCACGTGTTCTATAGTGGTTGATGTGTTATAAGGTCTCATTATAGGTCATGAGGGGTCCAAAGACCACTTAGGACCCATTATTACCCCTTATGACACATAAGGATATATAACACACTAGGACTTATTATAACCACTCAAGACCCATTACTAGTCCTTAGGATAAATTAGTGTGTCTTATGATAGGTAATGTGTTATAAGGGGTCGTAAGTGGTTCTTATATGTAGACTCCCAATGGATCCTAAGGGCTCCTAATGGACCATAAGGGGTCATTGGATAATTTAGATAACATTAAAACCCATTAGAACACATTAGGACACATTATAACCCATTAGTGTGTCCTATGCCCCTAAAGGTGTTCTACGTGGTATTAATGGGTTAGATAATGTGTCTTAATTGGGCCTAATGTATTGTAAAGGGTCTTAATGGGTCATAATGGGTCATTGGACCATTTAGGAAAAGTTATGACCCTCTATGAGACATAAAGACCCCTTAAAATACATTATTGTTTCCTATTGGGTCTTAATGTGTGATAATGGGCATTAATAGGTCCTAATATGACTTAATGTGTCCTAATGTGTCCCTAATGTACCTTAATGACCTCTTAGGACCCATTAGGACACATGAGACCCCAAAAGTATGTTTTACATTGATCAATATGCTCTAAGGGGCCTTAATGTGTCATAATGGGTCGTAATGAGTCCCAAGAGTTCCTAAAACTACTTAAGACCCACTAAAGCCCCTTAAGACTGATTAGGACACATTGGAACCCTAAAGTGTGCCCTATGATTAATATTGTATTATAAGGGTTCCTAATGGGTCACAATGGGTCCTAAGTTTCTTATGACCACTTAGGATCCATTAAAACCCCTTATAAAACATTAAAATATGTTAGGACTCATTAGAAAGCATTAGTTTCCTACAATAATTTTTATAATGGGTCCTAGAGGTCCTAATGTGTCCTAAGGGGTCTTGATGGCTCCTAATGCCTCTTAAGGATTTGTAATGGGCCTTAAGGGGTCCTAAGACCAGTTATGACCCCTTATGAATCATAACAACAACTTAGAACCCTAAAGTGTGCTCTATAATTATTAATGCTCTCTCTCTCTCTCTCACACACTCTCAACATGATTGAACATAGATGTTAGCTACCAAACTAATAATAGAATATAATCAATACATGAGTAATGATCCTTAATTGATCTTGCACAAGTGAAGGGCTTAAGGTTACAATCAATAGTTCACTAGGAATCATGTTCGCAATAATGTGTTGATTCTTGAAATTTAACTAAGTCTAAAATTTCTTAGAAACCCTCAAAATCTAGAATCTTTATCGTATTCTCTATGAAGCTAAAACCACTCTCAAGCATCCTAAAAGTATATACATAAAACATAACTTACGTATACTTAAATGCTACATTTTATGTATGACCCGAGTGTTAAAATTGGCTTGGTAGGGCTATTGGATTTTGCTTACAAATTAAGAAGGGCTTTTTACATGTAAATGCATTTAAATTTGCATTGCATGATTTCATTATAGGGCAATCATGCTATGTTTTGAATTTCTTAAGCTTGTGGCTCATGCTATCCAATCCATAGTGCAATCACCCTATACTATGATCACATTATTGGAAAATTGTGCTATGCCTTAGATAGGGAAAAACAAAAAAAAGTGACATCCTTTTGTACCACATATTTGTGTGCTTACCCTATGGTCACAAATTAAGGAAGAGGCCAAGGAATTAAGGTCATGAGAAAGGAAAATAGTGTGGAGGATGGTGAAAGTAGAGGTCAAGGACATAGACAAGGATGAGGTTGGTGAACACAAAATGTTGGAGCTCAACGATGGGGTCAAGAGCATGGGCTACAAGTACCAAGGCACAATGAAGGCCTAGGCATAATGAAAGTATGACCTGGAAAAGAATTTTTGTTCTCTATTTAGATTGTTGCCTTCTACTTTTTGATAATTTATTTTGTCATTTGAATAGATTGGGTTGTTCTATACAGTTTGCATTGTTTCAATGTGAGGGATAACCAACTCAAGATATGAATATAGACTATGTTATGAATTTATATGTTTTGCATCTTAATGACTACAAGAGATAGTGATTATATGTAGAAGATAGTTTAAGCTAGGGTTTGAAGGTAGGTCTTGTAGGGGTTGGCAAACTAAAAGTATACAATTTGTTTTCTATCAAGATTACTTTTCAAATTAGTATAAAAAAAAAAAAAATTCATTGAGTGGAAAAAGTCTTTGGCTTACCCTCTTCTCCATTTTTGTGCTTCTCCCCTTTTACGTGGTCTTGGCAACTGGTTCTTTTGGATACTTCCAATAAGCCCAACCTTATTTTCAATACTCATAGACAATTCATCTTCAAGCACATGTAGAAATTCGTGCATTTCTCTATGTTATCCAATATAATTTATCCTACCCGAGTTGTGCTTCTACTGGCATGATCTAGTTGCATGTTCACTTTGGTGGCTATTCTTCTTGCCACATTCAAAATGACACCAATTCTAGCTTGTCAACTACCATTCACAAGCTCTTAGTTCAACTTTAGATTGTAGAGGAGTTTAGTCTTGACAACATGCCTTCTTAGAAGATCCAAATGTCAATCCTACCTCCATCATTGACACTAACTATGTGGGACACTTTCTATCTTTACAATATTTGACTTGTTCTACATTCCTTTCCATTGTTGCAAAGTTATTGACGATGAACATCATAATTGAATTCTCTACATGACACACCTTATATTTTCATCTAAATTTCAAGATTGACAAAGGGACGCCTACTTGAGCAACTTCCTTTAAACTATTATTGTGGCATGAAATCAATAATCAATGAATGTGTTTGATTTTTGTCTCTACTCCACAACTATATAATTTTTCTTGTTGCTATTGTACAATAGAAAATTTTGGTGGTGTTGTGCAACTCTTAATTTAATTATTCGATAATTGAATATTTTAAAAATAAAAACCCTCTTAATAAATAATTCAGAATAGAATAATTTTCTCACCACTTTTAAATTTTTTAATTACATATATAATTTTTTGCTCATTCATTACATTAAGAAGATAAGTATACTATTGTACCCCATTCTTATTCTTGCTATAAAAATAAGTCATTTTCTTTGACAATGATAACTTTCCTTTATCTCTAGATATTATTATTATTTTTTTAATAAATACCAATTTAAATTTAATATCATCTTCTACATAGAAATTTATTTATAAAATAGAAATAAATAATTCTATATACATTAAAAGGATAATATTTTGATTCCAAATGTTTAAATGAGCCATATACACCATCTATTCTGCTTCCCCGCATAGGGAAACATTTGTTACGGGACCGACTGGTCAAATTTCATCTAAAATATTTGTCTGGACACAATCGAGAAACAACAATTTACAGTCATGTGCATATTCAAAAGTAATAATGAATGTTTATTGTTGTAGCGCACCAAACCCACCACTGCGATCGAATATCACCATCACGTTTTGGCTGCAGTTTACTGGAATTATCACCTTCTCGGGGAGTCGGTATATTCCATCCACCAATCCATTTCCATCTAACATTCAGATGCAATTTGAAATGGGAAGGTAAGCATAACAACTCTTCTATTTCACAACGATTTATCAACTTATTATTCCACAAGTGGATACGAGTCTGGATTTGTACTGTACTGGTAGTGACTGTGGAGGAAAACAAAAAGTTGAAGATTCTTGATCAAAATTTATTCATTCGATATTTGATATTTTATTTCCTCGTTGCTTTTCGGACTCGGATTTGTGGACACTTCAAATTGCTTTAATCAGAAGTAAATAAGATTTTATTATCAGAATGAATGTCTATTAAAAGGATGATAGTTTTGATTATGATAAATCCAGTGGAAATCTATTAATTTTGAAATTCATCCTAGTTTTGATTATGATAAATCCAGTGGAAATCTATTAATTTTGAAATTCATCCTGGTGTGTTTTTGCAGGAAAGAGTTTTGACTCTCTGGTGATACATTTGTGCAATGGATAGTGAAACAGTGAAGAGTGTGAGAGAGGTGGGATTAGATGACATAATCCATGCAGGCTTACCACCTCCCAGGGCAGAGGTTTTTTACAGGCAACTTCAAGGAGCCATTGGAGACATTGGGGGATCACCAACCTCGCTATGGCAGAGAGTTTCAAAGGAGCTTCTGGCACCTCATTACCCGCATGCTCTGCACCAGCTCATGTATTATTCCATTTATAAAGACTGGAACACTACCAAGAATGGACCACCCCTTTATTGGTTCCCTACCCAGTAAGCTTCTTTTCATATTTAAATCAAAATGCTTATGAATTTCATTGCAGGCAGGAGTTAGGACGTATTCAAGCTCCAAAGATACTGCAAATAATTATTTTCGTTATTATATAACGAGTCTAGTTCCCGCTGACATGTCGCTTTTACTTTTTATTTGGCCGTCTACCTAGACTGGGAAGCTTAATTTATAGAACAAGCGATTTCTGTTTGGATCGTCCTATTGGCGTCTTCTTCTTTTTCCCCATTTTCCAAGTCTTTAGAGAAACGTTTGAAAAGCTGAGATCTATTAGATTTCTACAATCTATGTTAATACTTTCAGATTTCTGGATTTGATTGTGTATAGTTTTTTTACATAAACATTTTGGATCATAGTACATGATCCATCATCAGGATGCTAGAGAGAAAAGAACATCAAATTGTATGATCCTGATGATGGATCATGTAGTATGATCCGAAACGTTGACGTAAAAAAACTGTACACAATCAAATCCAGAAATCTGAAAGTATGTTTGAAAAGCTTTTCACCACTACTTAGTTGATTAAAACCAATCAATCTATACGCATAATTCCTTGGGAGTACTGGATCATGGTGCATGATCAAGATTGCATGGGTACTCATACCCACACCTCTGGTACTCATACCACGACCCAAGTACATGACTCAAGTACCAGGTACATGTATCTAAGTGCTAGGTACTCCTAAGGACATTGATTAAGATTTATGAGTACATGTATCCAAGTGCCGCGTACTCCTAAGGACATTGGATTAAGATTTGTGATTTTTTTTCATTTGCATATCGGCTTATTGTTTATCAAGCTTAATTTAATACCTAATTAGTTTGAAACTCTCATACAATATTGATTAACATTAATAATAGTTTATCGTTTGCAATATTGTATTGTCATATGATTTATGATCTTCTTGTTCATGTTTAAAGTCTGCCTTCTCTGTTATGCATCTAAACATTTATCATATACTATTATTACAAACATATAGCAAATCTGAAACTGAATTCAATACATTACATTAGTAGAGAGCAGATTTCCACTATCCATAGAATACTTAAAATGTTTCTGGATTCAATTGTGTTACTGTTTTGGATCAAAAACAGTAACACAATTGAATCCAGAAACATTTTAAGAATACATTACACTTGCAAACTTCATCACTGTTCTTGGTTTGAAAAACCATTGTCATGACTCATAATTTCAGATTTAATACAAAAGTAATTTAAAATAAAGTTTGACATACCCAAGTACCCCGTCCCCTATTATGAATAATAGCCGTACCTATACCCGTACCCCAAGTACCCCCGTCCCTGTGCAACCTTGTGCATGATCTAATGATTCCTGTGTAGGCATCGCTAGGTCTCTGGTTCTTGTCTTCTCTGGCAGGAGACCTTTCGCAATTAATGTTAATCACCTGCCTTGACTGCGTGACCAGATAAAAATTTCATCTGGGAAATTGGTTGGTAATCTTCCCTCTTAATAAAGCAATGTGCTTCTTTTTCTGGGGAAAGCTATTCTGAAATGTTTTTTTTTCAGTAATTATCAGGTCGCTATGTAAATAATGTTTGGCTTTGCTTGGATGATGATGGTTGTAATGTTCGATAGCACAAGTGTTTGGAATTTCTGCAATTAGTTTTGTCTCTGAGGTTCTTTGGTTGAACAGTCATAAATGAGGTGGTCTGTTTCTTCAACATATATTGTGTCCTATGCTTCTCTCTGGTCATAATTGTTGGCCCAATCCATCTCATATCTCTTAGTGTATTCTCAAAGTAAATAATAAACATGAATTTATATCCCACCTATTCACCAGATCTATATTGATTGCCAGTGACTTCACCTGGAAAGTCTATAGAAAAAAATACATCCACTTTTGATGCAAACAAGACCGACATAGAGGCTGAATATACAGTCTCTCACAAGTCTCTGTCTGTTTCAATTAGCTCTGGAGGAAACATCAAAACTTCCACTATCCTACTATGCATCTTGGAATCCTCAACTGAGGAAGATATTACAATATTGCACCACTACACTTCCCTGCCCATCCTGTACTTGTTCTCTCCTCTTTTTCTTTTCCTTTTTTAAGTGCTTGTTTTCTTCTCTGTTTATGGCATTATACTTTCATTTCAAATAAAGCATCTCAACGGCTTCCAATCTCCAAATGGTTGTTGTCCTTGTCTGCTACTTGAAAGCCTCCCCTTCCTTTGAAATCACTCCTCACATTTTTGCCTTGTAGCTTTCTTTGCTTATAGTAGGTTCAAAAGAAACTTCTTTCCCTTTACTTTGATTGCCATCACCCCTTTTACTCACCATTTTGTTATTCTGGTTTAGTTTTCCATCTACCTTTATGAAATAATTATAAGCATCCTCTACGGCAATTACTTTTACCAATGTCAGCTCATCTTGAAGTTGAAACTTCAGTCCATTCAGATATCATGCTTCTGCCTGTCTTTCACTCTCCTGTGTATCCATTGAAATTCTAAGCCTCATAATCTGAATCATATAAGCCTATACTGATTGGTATCTTTTTTATAAGTTCTAAACTTTTTTAAACCTCTCCAGAGGATTGAAAACTCTAGCAGCCTTGTTTGAGGGCCTTCACTCTTCCTACCCCTCCACCAGTTCACTGGAAGCATCAAAGACTGCTTTAATATCAAAACTGATGCAAACAAGACCTATATGTGGGCTGAATGGACAGCCAATCACACCTTTCTATCTGTTTTAATCAGTTGAGGAAGAGGTCCATCATAACTTCTCATATCTTCCCTCTTTACATCTTTCAATCCCGGACAGAGGAGGAAAATACTGAATGGCTGCACTCTCCTCCTCTTCTGTACCTGTTCTCTTCTCTGTTTTTATTCATGCATATTTGGTCGATTAAATGCAGGATACCACCTCCTAGCAAGATACCATTGCTGTGGATATGATTATCCCTGGCCTCGTTGAAAACATGTCAGCAGTAAACTTCGTCACAGTATTCCATGTCCTAGTAATCAGAGATGGTGTTGGCAAGTGTATGCCAGGTAACAATACAGATGTTGTCATTGATGAAAACATATAGTTCTGGTATGGCCGCTAGTGTTGATGACAAGTTTTGGTTGGTCAGTTTAGTGAAAAATGTCCAAGTCCAGGAATGGTACACAGAGTACAGTTTGACAGTTTTGGTCAGCGGCGACAGAGGATTTTATCAAATGGGTCTACAACTTAAGGAATATGTTATATGGGATGTATATGGTCTATTACTGTGACTTCTAGTCTTAGTATGTGATGCTGAATAAGATATAGTAGTGCAAATTGGCACAGGTTCGGGAAGGCAGCAATACAGGACAGTTTTTGATATTTGGATAAATTGGGTAAGCAAACCAGTTTACTTAGCATGAAGAGACGACATCCAAGGTTGCAAATTTTGGATAGGATAACCTAATTTTATGCTTGGTATGGGTATGTACACGTTTGGTAAAGCCTTGTTGAAGCCAACAGGAATAAAGAACTGAAGTGGTATAAATGAGGGCAATTTGGTATGTGAGGATATGGATGAATATAATATGCTGTTGTGATGTGCAAGCCTTAATGCTG
The DNA here is from genome assembly GCA_028749045.1 of Cupressus sempervirens. Lineage (NCBI taxonomy): Eukaryota > Viridiplantae > Streptophyta > Pinopsida > Cupressales > Cupressaceae > Cupressus > Cupressus sempervirens. Next base: position 3,920,453 of record CM053783.1, read on the forward strand.
GAAGCCAGAACAGAGCAGATGCGAGCTTCATTAGAACTAATCAGGAATTGAGATGCTATGTATGGTTGATTTTTATATGATCTAATCTTAATGTAATGTATCATGTATTGGACAATGAGTCCTTGAAGGTGGCTTTAACCTTCATCCTTGATCAGTGAGCTCCCTTTTTGTTCTCACAACTCCTAATAGGGTTGAAAACCTTTAACAGGGTCTAGTCTCCAAACAGGGACTGATTTACTGGACATATTGTATGGACTTCTAACAAAGTCAGATTTCCTAACAGGGGCACATTAAAACTAGTGCATTATCTCGTGGGTTCAATCCCCGCCAAGGTTTTCCCTTGGCCAATGTTTTCACAAGAACAAATCATGGTGTTATGAGTTCTCTTATTGTGTATGCTTTATTACTGTGCTTTATCATTTCGGTTATTTGATTAAAAGTGCTGCGCCACTGATTCAGCCCCCTCTCAATGTTGCTTGATCCTAACATATCAAAAGTAGGGGACTACTGACTGAAACACATCAGACCTTCAATCTGCCAAAATGGAGACCAAAAGGGACATCCATCTATTAACAATAGAAGAGTCCAGTAAAAGAGTAGTTGCCGATTAAAATATAGCTGCCATGGTAGCTAGGTTTTGGTGACATCAGTTACGGAAACGACAGTTAATTTGCAGTCCATTTAAGGAAAACATAACCTCCATGTTGAAATAAAATGCCCAAAATTGTAGGAGTAAACATTCTCTCACCTCTCTGATTTGAATGTTAATTGGTTTACATCACTTTGGTATCATAGCTTTGATGCTTCACACCTGCTTTTATTCTGGGAAATCCAATTGCAACTTGAAGGCCTCAAACTAATAATATGAAGATTATCTCATAGTTTACAGCTAAATCAGATGCCAACTTGGCATATAAACCCACTTGGAGGCTTACATAGGGATTTCTTTCTATATACTTGGTATATTATTCTGATGTGCACCTCTTCATGTATTGACCCTTTGATATGACTGCTAACTAAAGCATCACTCTTTCCTGTAAGTTCAAAGTAGGGATATTAATGTGTTGAAAGCTGGATAAATCACATGTTGTGGGATATTAAGATGCTAATAAGGAGCTAACAAATGCTCGTGATCTCATGCCAGCATATGAAGAAAGACAAGACAAGAAAGTGATCTTCAACATCTCTAAAAATAAAGAGATGGCTTTGTCTTCATATGCTTCTTCAACCACCGACGAAATGATGCACAAGGATTCTGAGACTGTACTCACTCCATGTCAAGAATCATATATTGAGGATAACTTATCTAATAAGTCTAGAAATCGAAATAGACTTCATGATTCTACTTCATCTCTTGAAGAGTACATGGCATCCACTAACATGTCAATGGATGTGGATGAGAAGGGTAACATTTCTAATGATAGTGAAGTGAAGGATGCATTGTGTGTCAAATTTAATCAAATTGAAGAAGGTAAACAATAGAATGTGACATCGAAGGTAAGGACGAACAAATGAGAAAACTCTTTTATGAACCTATGGGAAGAAAAGAACCAGGGAAATTAATGGATAGCGGTGAGGATGTAGAAAGGACTATTCGACTATGTGAATAGTTGAAAGAGAGAGCTAAGCATTGCAAGTTGATAGCTTCAAATGCAAGAGAGAATGCACAGAAAATCAAGCAAAGGCATGGACACTTGGATGAACAAGAGATGTCAAAAATCACGACACATGATATTGAAGTCCTGGAAGGTTATTGCATCTAAGGAAGAATATATGAAGAGTTTGATAGATGAAAGTCATTCAGCCTTATAAAAGGTTAAAACAATCAAGAATCATCAAGAACTCACAATGAGCAAAAACTTAGACTTTAGTTTTTTGATGTCTCCAATAACGTGAAAAATGTAAAAATATTGGCTAGAATGTTGGAGCATATTTTTAGGGAGGTGGGAGTAGAGAATGTGGTGTAAATAATCATAGTTAATGCAACAACATATTGTTAGAAACTAAAGTCCACCAAGATAATTGAGAGGGCATGGGGGGTGAATTAGTTATGTAATTAAAACAACTCTGAATATCCTTATTAATTTTGAAGCATATAAATAGTAGATACAACAACCAGAGAAAGATAATATAATAACACCAGATTTGTTATCTAGGGAAACCCTTGATCAGAGGGAAAACCTTGGTGGGAATGATGCCCACAAGATGATGTACTAATATAAAAGTTTCTTTTGAAAGGATGGACCCTGGTAGGAATCAATGAAATACAATTAGTCAATGTGAGTCCTTGTTAGGAGACTTTGAATCCTAGTTAGGAGATTCCAACCTTGTTAGGAGTTGTGCCAACCCTACTAGGAGTTAAAAGGAAGAGAGATGGACCCACTGTCCAAAGAGCTTCAATACTATCAATAATTGTTCAACAACGACTTATCTTGCCAAATACAGTTCATTGTAAGCTCCTCGTGCCTCAACTACACCAATCCCTTCTCTGGTCCAAAAGATATTCACATTTAAGCTCACACAATACATCACATAGATATGACCACATATCACCATATGATCTTACTGATCTACACACTCTACCTCAAGGAAAACATCTTTCCTTTATACCAAGTCCTAAAACAAGTTATTGAGTCAACTTTGAGGCTTCTTAATTTACAATAATAATATAGGACCAACTTAAAATATTACATTACACGTTACATGACAATATTACATCTTTTCACAATTACAAACAATTTGTCGACTTACAGTCTTCATAACTTTCCACTCACTAATCATCTGATTATGCATGTTTAACCAAGCCATCTTCAACATGCCTTCAACCTCTGTCTCAACTCGCTTATTTAGACTCCATTTCAGTTAGGAGATAAAATCCAAACAATAATACCCACTTTCCAGAAACGCTGTTTGAAAGTTGCCTTCACCAAATCCTTCATAACTCTGTCCAGTCTTCATATTTCCACACATGATCTTATCTAGAGCATCTAGACATACTATAGAACATAATCCCAAGTGCACATAAGATGATCTTCAATCCTCGAACCACGTGAAGCCAATCTCTGTCTGTTGCTCTGCCAGTCTTCACAGAATAACCAATATGTTGACATCAATGACAAACTTTGTCATGAATGCAACATATAATCACTAAATCATGTCTCCAACACTACTAGGATACTCCCCCACAGGAATAGCATAAGCATTCATGCTAACACATATGTGGAAGAAGGTAGAATCCTCAAAGAAAGGCATCCCACTCTTTTTTGGACACCTTGTGCAATGCATGCCCTTTACCTTCTTTTGGAGGATATAGGAAAATCTGATTAGGTGACTCTTGTTTTGGAAGATGCAAGGAGGATCACAAAATATATTTACAGTCACCCTTGGGTTCTACATTCGATGAGAGAGCACACTCAAGGGAGAGATTTAGTGAGATCTGGTGTCATAAGGTTCGCAAAATTTTTCTTGATGTTGCAAAGCAGTCTTTGAAACAAACATTTGTGAGAGCATGGCTAGACTCACCTTATTGAAAGAAGCCTGAAGGAGAAGGTGTCACATGCATAGTCTTCGACAACCATTATGAATAAAAGGCTGCAAAAATTGTGAAGCTAACTTCAAAACTTGAATTTTAATTATTGTTGATTCAAGTCTCTCATTGTTAATTTGTAACGTCATTAATTAATCTTTTTGTAATTTGTATTTTTCAATTGTAGGTCCCCAAGCCCTTTGTTAGTTTTGTGCACTTGGTAGATGAGGATCAAACTCCAATGGGGTCTATTAATGAGGCCATGGATAGGGACAAGGAGTCTTTAAAAATTACTACAAGGGGGATAGACTCTAATTTGATTCTATTTGAGAAATTATTGATAGGAGATGTAACAATCAACAACACTAACCCATTCATGCAATAGGGTACTTTCTCAACCTTCATTTTAGGTTCAAGAATACTCAAATTCTGATAGAGAGGTCATGGAGGGCCTCACTACATGCATTCAGAGGATGATAATTGAGGTTGAGGAGAGAGAGATCTTGTTTTGGCCGAACTCCAAACGTCTAAGGAAGGGGTAAGCTATTCTCCTCAGAGCTGGCAAGTGTTAACATTTTGCCTAAAAATACATGATAATCAGCAATAAAGAAGAACAGAAAAAGAACAAAAGATGCAAAACATTTGTCCTAGGAAAACCCTTCCACTTGAAGGGAAAAACCCAACCACACCATGAAAATATCACTTTTATTAACAATGAAATGTTCAAGTACAATGGTTTCCGCTTGATACTATATATATATATATATATATATATATATAAAGGATAGAGAAATTCTTCATTGCACAACTGCAGATCTCTTCAATTTCCAGAACATAAAACTCTTTGTATTTCCATGTTCATGCCTCTTCACATGATACATGTTTCTACATATAATACTATCTCAACTATTATCATAAATGTCTTCTTCAACTGAAAATAACCATAACGGTCATATTTCTATTTCATAAAATCAGAGATAAAGACTTTTGTTGCAGCTACAATCTTCAACACCCCTCTTAGCAAGAGAGAGATTTTAGTATGGAAGACATACATAGCTGCAACCATAGTGTTAATCACATAAAACATGTTATCTCAGCGTAACATAATTCATTGTAGTAGCATAAGATTACCATCATGGAGTCACACACATGACTTCTGCCATGCCTACTTGTAGAGGTGGACCACCATACCTACTCGCAAGTGTGTAATGAGGGTTTTCACCTCAGATTTCTCCCAGAGAAAAATGCATTTTCATCATGCCTACTCACAGAGGGTGGTCCACCATACCTACTCGTAGAGGGTGGAACAGGGGTTTTTACATAGGCTTCTCACAGATAAGAATGCATTTTCGCCATGCCTACTCATAGAGGGTGGTTGACCATACTTACTTACAGAGGGTGGAACAAGAGATTTCACCTTGAACTTGTCTCATGGAGAAGAACTCATTAACACATGTATAAGAAAGATTGAGATTCTTTCTCAACAAAGACTCCCTCTCTGTAGGGACAACTTGATCGCCACAATAAGATAGCTGATGCAACCTCCCTCTAAAGCTAAACATCTCCCTCTAAATATGTTTATCAAGGCAACATTCTCATCTCATTGCTTCGTGTTGCGCCCTACAACTAAGAGAGATATTAATAACTCATAAAATCAACTATAATAGATATCAATACTATAAGCATACACTATTCCCAGTGATATAACAAGAATTCAAGATAAAATACTTATCTCTTTCCATGCAACAAACATAAAAATGAGAACCAACAATTGAAACCAGCATCTTCCAAACAAATTAATACTAGAAAAACCTAGAGCAAGAGGTTGTTACAATAAGATGTAGCAAATATGAAATTGCTCCTCAATACACTTCTCTTTATAGAAAGCATGAATTCCCTTTTTGAAATTCCAAATTTGAAGGCAAGTATAAAACTGCCTGTCAGAACATCATACAAACTGAGGTTTCTGTCAATACTAAAGAGAAAAAAAAATGATAAACACCCAATCCTCTATAAAAAACTAGTACTCTATCCAACCAATCTTTCATATATTCTTCACAATCACAAAATATAATGTCTTTTTCTTTGCTGAAGTTCTCTCACAATCTCTTGATCAAATTGAAATATGCCCTAGCATTCCACATACAAGACTTGGTGTTGAAAATGATTAAGAGCCAAAAGCTGAAGATACATCACCATTAGCATTAAACAGTCAACAACAGTTACAATTAGAATACGATAGGGATTTTCCAGTGGTGCCCAATCCACATGAACATGAAAAGAAACCTCTACACTTATGCATGTCATATTCACCTGAGTTAAATGCATAATGATACTTGTATATACTCTTCATGAATGTTGAGCGGAATAGTTGCAAAGGAGACTATACAACTGTAGAACGGCTAAGGCAATATACATTGCAATAACACTCCTCCCACTTTCTTCTTTTCCTTGTATTTTTTTTTAATTAAGCTCCGAAGACTTGGCTCAATGCCTTGGAACCAAGTTATCAATGCTAATACAGAAACAAATACACTCCAAAATGACCTTTTGTATTTGCTAAAAACATCTAACAGAAAAAACGACGACGATATATGATCATTCATAAAATAACTCCACCACATATGTGAAGAAAACTATCAATGGAAGAATGAAGAGCTTGATGAATTGGCCAGCCCGATGACCATGTTCAGTCACCGTCCCAGCTGGAAGAAGACACATACACTTAAGATTCCAACAATTATAATAGATAGCCAAAAAACAAATTGGGCCTGAAGAATGATAGGAATTGAGCAGCCAACATGGACACACATAGGAGAAATTCAGAGAAGAGTTGATTGCAGAACATAATAGATATGAAGTCTCTATTGTGACTATATTATACACCAAATTCAAATTACCATCTGAACAAATTAGAGACTTCTTTGTTGCTGTTAACAAAACTAGGCTTTCTTACCATGTTAATGTTTTGCCCAGAAATAAATAATAAACAGTAATAAAGAAGAACAAAAGATGCAAAATATATATCCTGGGAAAACCCTTCCACTTGAAGGGAAAAACCCAGCCACACCACGAAAATATCACTTTTATTGATAATGAAATGTTCAAGTACAATGCTTTTCACTTGATATATATATAAAGAATAGAGAAACTCTTCCTTACACAACCGAAGGTCTCTTCAATTTCTATAGAACTCTTAATGTTTCCATATGCATGCATCTTTGCATGACATATGTTTCTATATATAATATTGTCTCAAATATTATCATAAATGTCTTCTTCGGCTGAAGATGACCATAACGGTCATATAATCAAGATAAAGATCTCTATCGCAGCAATAATCTTCAATAAGGAGAAGAAGAACTACTCAAACCTTAGCTATAACATCTCCCGTTTGGATTTTGAGGTCTAAAGTAATTGATGAATTGATAAAATATGTTTTCGCTTTTCTCTTGCTTTCTAACTTTTTAATATTTATTTGATAGATTCTTGGTAACAAAGTTGGGGTGGAGATATTCCAAAACTCTAAAAAGCTCCCTCAAAAATCTGTGTGAGCCTTGTAGGTCATCTAATTTTGAGCATAATTGGACCTTGTTTGAAGCCATCCACACAAAGGAGAGGAACAAGTTAACTCAAAAACACCTCACTGACCTTGTCTTTGTGCAATATAATCTTCAGTAGTGTGCAAAGAAGGCACAAGAAGTAGCAACTTGTCCAATCGCTTTAGAGAATATAAATCCTTACAGTGATTGGACATCACAGGAGCAACTAGAGGATGGTGTCAATGATTTGGAGAGGCGGGCTGTGGAGGCATTGGGGGTGGATTTGGTTTCATAGTAGATGGTTTTGAGGAGGATGAGTTGGATGAGGAGTCTTTGCCAGTGTTACAAGAAGCTAGTGGCAAAGCTACATCTAGGATGTAGGATGTGCCACAAACTAAGGTAGACATACTGAATGAGGAGGCACAATCATGCCCAACACAGACTTCTAGGACTACACCCTCTAGTTCTACCTCTCCTTTAGGTTTTACTAGAGCTAGGAAGAGTAATATGTAATTGTAATGATATATTTACTTTTACAAAAACTGTATACCATTTTGCTTCCAGCCATTAACAGTCCTCATGACAATGCAATTTTGTACCCACCTTGCATTTAAATATATCTAGACTCATCTTGTTTCTTTTGTGTTCTCATTTATTGACACATTGGATGCATCTTCTTATTGAATTTTGCAAAAAAAAAAAAAACATTTCTAATTGAATTTAAGCAATTTTTTAAGCTCCTGATTTTTTTTGCCGAGAACTGGCCAAGGTTTTCTTGATTTTTTTTTTTCAGGCCTTGGTGAGTTTTCCATCTATGGAGGAGGCACAATCATGCCCAACACAGACTTCTAGGACTACACCCTATAGCTCTACCTCTCCCTTAGTTCTTACTAGAGCTAGGAAATGTAATTGTAATGATGTATTTACTTTTACTTTTACAAAAACTGTTTACTATTTTGCTTCCAGCCATCAACATTCCTCATGACAATGCAATTTGTACCCACTTTGCATTTAAATATATCTAGACTCAGCTTGTTTCTTTTGTGTTCTCATTTATTGACACATTAGATGCATCTTCTTATTGAATTTTACAAAAAAACAATGCATTTCTAATTGAATTTAACTTATTTAAGCAATTTTTTAAGCTCCTGAGTTTTTTTGCCAAGTTTTTGCCAAGAACATGCTGAGGTCTTCCCGAATTCTTTTCAGGCCTTGGCAACTTTTCCATCTATGGATTGAAGTATATGGAAACAATCTTCTGTTTGTTGAGCACTTATATCGTCACTTACAGTAAGTCTAAGGCTGATGTTTGAGGTTTAAACCCCAGTAAGAGGTGTCATACTTGCTGGAGTAAATCTCAGAGATTTAGGGCTGGCTGTACATGCTCAGGAAGGGCCTATATTTGTCAGTAATAACTCTGAAATATGCTACAACAGTCTGAAACTCCATGAAACTGAGCAATACAAGTCTGATAATGAATTAAAAAGGAATTACGTGGTTTTGCAGTGTGCCATACAAGTCTGATAGGGACCAAACCAGGTCTGAAATCAGTGTTTGGGCTGTGTTTTTCAGTATGCAACTTCGATATTCATTTGTCGAACATTAATAAGTATCTTGGTTGCATTATTATCTAAGCATCCGTGAAAAATGATTAATGGCAATCTAATTCAGTATTGAAAGTTTGAATTACATCTGAATATTGTTGTTGCAAGCATTTTAATACATTTCAGTATTTGGTCATTTCAATTGGTATTGGTTTAGTAGATGCAGCATTGTGTCTTGTGGATTGGCTTGGCATTTTACTATCATTGCAAAAACATCTGAGAAAATAATAAAAGTTGCAACTAGGGGGTCCTCTTACATCCAATTATACTTGAACTTTATATAGTGAATAAGTTTATCATATTACATTATATATTCTATAGATAAACAACTATATAGCAAATCTTAAGTGTTTTTCTTATAGTAATTGCTATCATCTATCTTCAATATAAGTTTTCAAAGGAATTTTGTGTTATAAGAAGTCTTTGATTAGAAAGAAGTGTCTTGAAAATGAATTGCAAATTAATAGTCCCTTATTTCTAAGAATTTACACAACGGGACATCACATAGTGCCTCATGTTTGCTATAGTGAATTTCTTGGCATTCTCTTGAACAAATTCCCAGTTAATAATCATGTTTGTAATGTTTTGAACTTATTTATGTGTATTCTTATAATGTTTTACAACAGATTCTAATTGTATTTACTTCTCCTGTTCCAAACCACAGAGAATCGGCTAGACTCACAAACCTAGGACGTATGATGGAAGCCCATGGACCACAGCTTTTGGGATCATCCTATTATAATCCTATCACAAATTTTCAATCATTTCAGCAGTTTTCTGTAGATCATCCAGAGGTCCGTAACTTGAATTTATACCTTGTACTTGTAGGGTTTCTGCAGTAGTGATCTTATTTAGGAAGAATGTAAAAGATCACTAAAAAATATTGCAAACTACGATTTATGAGATTTTATTAGGGATGGATATGCTGAGTGTGATGGTCATTCTGTTATTGTGGTTTTAGTCCATTTATTGTCTCTGTCTTTTCAGCGAGATAATATTCTACGGAGGGGATCTGATATTTCTGTTATGTGCATTTTGCAGATTTATTGGTCACTTGTTTTTAAGGAATTATCGATTATCTTCCATAAAAGTCCTAGGTGTATTCTTAATACCAGTGACAAGTCCCGACCTGGTGGGATATGGCTGCCTGGTTCAGTTGTAAATGTTGCTGAAAGCTGCCTCTCAACGAAGGAGAGTATAAATAAAACAGATGATAACATAGCTATCGTTTGGAGAGAGGAAGGTCGAGATGAATATCCTTTGAATAAGATGACATTGAGGGAAGTACGCGCTAGAGTGATGTAAGATTCCCCTATCTTAGAAATACACTATTTATTCATTATCAATTATTCTATGTTATTTTTTATGTTCTGTGTATAATAATTTTTAACAAGAAAGTTTGTCTTTATTGCTATATTATAGTGACATGCATCTTAGATGTCTGACAACTTTTTGGTACCTTAATCTCACTAATAAAATAGCATTAATTCATCTTTCTTTAATTATATATCAATAACTTTGTCAAAATAAGAATATCCATTTGTTGAAAAACCAATAGTTGTGATATAAAATAATGCAGAAGATCCCAGCATAAGGGAAATTATCCAGGGGAAAAACTAGCTCTAAAATATTTATCTTTGGTTTTGCGTATGCTGTGCAGGCGAATTGCAAATGCACTTGATGCAGTATTTGCAAAGGGCGATGCAGTTGCAATAGACATGCCCATGACTGTGAATGCGGTGCTTATATACTTGGCACTGGTTCTTGCAGGGTATGTGGTTGTATCAATAGCAGACAGTTTCGTTCCCAAGGAAATTGCAACTCGTATTCGAGTAACAAAAGCAAAGGGGATTTTTACCCAGGTGCACAGCCACAGCCATTTAAACCATCCAGCTTTATTTTAGAAAGCGCAGTGGTTACTTTTTGACAAGACATAAAAATAAAATTCGATTAAGCCCATTAGAAATGTGTGTGCAGAATGTTATTTTATTCAAAAAGAAGTTTAATGGATGGAAAATGAGTTCCTTCTTTGGTTAAAAATGGCATCACTTGAAGGGTACTGACAATCCTCTACTTATGGGGTAGCCATCTTGAAGAGTGGCTGACCTGTAATTAGTACATATATCCCATTACTAATTCACCAGAAAAAACTTGATCAGTGAATTGGTAGAAAATAGTCAAATTGGAGTGCGAGAAAATGTTGTTTAAGTGCTGAACTGAAAAGAGATAGTTTTAATCTTTAAGTGAAAAAGATGCAAACTGAAACATTGCATGAATACTATCACAATGGAAAAGGTTACCTCGGAAAACCCAATATAAGAAGAAACTTGAGAAATATAAGGAATTTTACCATATTTGGCACCGTTTTTGCCGCAATTACTAACCTACTTTCTTCTTAGGCCTTAAAGGACTGTTATTGTTTGTAATATAAAGTTGTAATTGTCATACTACTGTTTAGTGATAGAATCATGAATTAGGTTAATTTACCACTTCATTTTAAATTATCTAAAATTGTAAAGATGACTTCATATGTATCAATTACATTAGGGTTTATGTTGTTGCTTTCTTACAAAGGGACCATTGCTATTCTGTTAATATATACGAGCTATTTCGAAGTTCTATCTTGTGTTCTTGCTTTGTTTCTTTGTATGTCTCGGTTTTTGTAATATAGTGTTAGAGCTATGGTAAGAAGAGGCTGAAGAGGGTGAAGGCCTAGGAACTGCACAAACCAGTTACGGATGAGGAACTATATATTTCACATGTAATTAGCATTAAATGAAGTCATAATATTTTGTTGGCTTGTGGAGCTGACTATGTTATTAGCTGACTTGTTGGCTTAGTTTCAGTTGCAGGGGCTTCTAATGGCTTTGCTCTAATCAGAATTTGTTGCCTCCTTAATATTGAGTAACATAGATAGGCATAGTGTATGATTTCAACATGGTCTTTCTTGATCTACCCATATCTACAAAAACTCTGTAATAACACTTATTTTGTGTTACCCTATCTGGTATGCATTATTAGTTTATTTCATTGTGTGTGTTTGAACTTAAGTTGACTAATATAAAACATTGGCATTATTGCCTCTAGCAAATAAGGTCAGTTTTCCATGAAGTAGTGGAAACAAATCAAGAGCAGGAGCATAATCTCATTAGATATTTTTAACATCTCTATGATGCTTTAGTAGAGAACATTTTCGTGAAGAAGTTGAGAGGAATAAAGTATTGTTGGATCCGATTTTCCCATTGCTACACCACACAAACCAATAAACAATGCACAAGGCAATGCTTGCTTTGTTACCATTGAAGAATTGTACAAGCTACAGGGTCTGTTGGATTTTGTTGAAGCTCGCAAGGTAGGAGTGATATTTTTCTCCTCATGCTACTAATTCACAAATATATAGGTGTTGCAGTGCTTTCCGAATTCTCAACTTCAAGTTCAAAATTTGGTGAACCTTAAAAGCATGCTTGAAATTCGTTATATGTGTGTGTGTGTATTTATGTGCACATACACACATATGTATGTATGTATAGACACATATATAAGAAGGTGAGCTTAGTTTTAATATAAAATTATTAATGCAAAGTATTTTTTAGGTTTTTCTTACAACATTTTTCCATGTGTTAATGACAAACGTCCCTTGTTGGTGGGTAGGGCATGATAAATTTCCTTTGTTTGCATGGAAAAGCTTTGAAAAGACACAAGTCATGATAGCAAACGAGAAGGCCAAGATGTGGAGCAGGGTGAATTTTTTAGTTTTTGCCATGAGAACACCTCTTCATGAACTTGCATCTTGCGAACCTATGCTCAATTCCAAGGCTTTGAGAGAGACCATAGCTTCATTTCTATTTTAGGGCTTTTTTAAAGTTTTCAAAAAAAATAAAATAAGTAAATTAGTGTGCTGAAATGAAAGAGGGGAAGTGGATTGGGTTTTTTTTTTCTTTGCTAGGGTTTCATGCGATCTTTGAGTTTCCTTGTGTATGACTCTTTGTCTGAGCTTTCGTTCTGTGTCCTCCACTTGTCAAACTGCATTTACTACGAGAGTTTTTAGGCTAGTTTATAATGGCCCCGGCCAATGGTGACCTAGTTGTTGATACTAGTGTTCACACTGCTGCTTCAAAAAGCCATGGCGCCTCCATTGAACAAACATCCTCGCAAGTTCATCCCGAAGGTTTTTCATGAGGTAATCCTGATATTATCCTTCCTTTGCAAGAATTTGATGTTGCTTGTGATTGGTTAGAACAACATACCTTGATAGGGTATTTTGTGGGTAGGACTCCTCCTGAAGCTATGCTCCGAGAATGGGTTAACAAGAGTTGGACTCCTCATGGAGTCCACCTTGACGCTGTGCAAAACCTTACCAAAGTTTTTTTTTATTTTGCTTTGCCAACCCGTCGTAAGCAGACGTGGTTTTTAATAATGGTCCTTGGTCAGTGCGTTCTTCCTTGCTTGTTTTTCAAAGATGGTCGAGAGATTTCACTGTCTTTGATGACGAAAAGATTAGGGTTCCTGTGTGGGTAGAGTTCCCGTGTTTACCCTTGCCTTGCTGGCCTTTTATTGAGTCCATTGCCAATACTCTTGGCAAAGTTATTACCAAGGAACATGAAATTTTTTCAATGCTCGTCCTCAGAAACACATTTGCATTAAGGTTGATCTTTCCAAGGATCTTAAGAATTCTATGGAAATACAGATTGGTTCCCAAACCTTCTCTTAGAAAGTGCTTTATTTGAACCTGCCTAACACCTACTATAGGTGCCAGTCAACAGAACACAAGTTTAGGGATTGCCCTTTGGCTATGCCTAGGGTTAAACCCCTGCCTAAAGAGGCTCCTGCCAAACCAACAAAAGGGAAAAAAAGAAGAATGGACTACTGTTGGGTGCAAGGACAAGGCTCCCTCAGCTCCTAAACAGTCATATGCGGTTGTCGTTTCGGTTCCTTCTATCTCAACAAGAGCACAAACCCCAGCTAGCGTAGGGACGCAAGCGGTTTTTTCAGAACCAAACCCTGGTGTTTCACAGGTTTCAAACCCTGGTTCATAGGGGATTAAGGTGGCTGCTAGGGCTAACACCTCGGTTGTGATTTGCACCCCTCTTTCTGCTTCTTCCATAGTGACTTAGAATGTGGGATGTTCTCGTAGTCCTCCCTGACGTGTTGAGAAACTAGAGAAGAAACGTTGGGCCATCAGTCCAGAGGATTTTCCTTATGGCTTTGACCTAGATTCAACTTTCTTGGAGAATAGCTACTCCTCTCTCGAGGACGAGGAAGATATGGAAGAATTTTCATGAATTTTTTATCATGGAATGTGCGAGGTCTTACAGACCTCTCTAGAAAGTACTATGTCAGGAATACCCATCATAGACTTGGAAATTTAGATTTTCCCTTATGCAAAAAGTTAAGATCTCTGGCTTCATGATTTCTTCTACATGTAGTGTCATTTGGCCGGATGGCATTGTGTTTTCCTCTCAACACGATTCTGGCAAGGGTGGTGTAGTTACTCTCTTGTCACCTCGTCTTCATTCTGCTATTATTTTGCATGGTTCTAACTCCATGCACAAAATCATTTGGCTTTTGCTTTCCATTAACAATCATTCTTTTGGAGTTGTTAATGTTTATGCTCCCAATGATGCTATGGAAAGATCTCAATTGTGGGGCTGACTGGCTGACAACTTGCCTCCAGCTACTTGGGTTAGGTGTGGTGACTTCAATATGGTTGAGCTGGCCTTTGACAAAGATGGCATTTCACCTTTTCGTTGGACAACTGGGGAAAGGGAAGCCTGGTACTACATGCGCAATAAAATGGGCCTTTTTGATCCCAATACGCCGCCGCCAACATAGTGGGGTTTGGCACACTTGGTCCAACTTTCGAGCTGGCTCTAACCACATATTAAAATGTCTCAGTCGTGCCATGATTACTGCACAATTTTTTTCTCCTTTTCTAAGGATCAAGATTTACCAGTCATTCCCTTGCCAGATGTGACATTATCTGACCACTATCCCATTTATTTTGCTATTCCGTGGCATACAGCTGTCTAGAGAGTTGTCAGATCTCAATTTTTCCTTAGCACGTTAGTGCTGATGCATACTTCCACTATTGCTTATATCCTACACGTCTGGAATTTGAAGCCACATCTGCATTCCCAAACAGGGTGGATTTAGTGGTGGAATGATGTCATTACCAGAACCGCTTGCTTTCTGTGCATCTATGGGCAGCAGTTGGCGGTTTTCAAAAGGCAGTCTTATGAATCCACTACCACTGCTCTCAGAAAAGCTTTTGAGGCTCTTACCCTTAACCCTTTTGATGTTGTTTTGCAAATTCAACTTGCCAAATTTTGCCATGACAAACAGGTTGCAGATAATTATGCTACTCGAGGGGCCCAAATCAAAGCTCGCCTCCATTGTTTGGAGGTTGGCGATAAAGCTTCGAAAGAGTTCTTTCAGGCTCTTCGAGCCCGTCATACCGATATTGGGATTAAAAAAATCAAACAAGGCACTTCTGTTCTCTCCAGTCTCCCTAACATCCTACAAACATTTGTTCATCACTATGAAAACGTGTTTGCTTCGTAGGGAAACTCAGTTGCTCAAGAGGAAGCTCTCAAAATGTGTATTTTTGTTACTCCAAACTGCCCAGCAATTGAGCAATGTACTTTCTGTGAGCAACTTCTTACCCTCTGAGACCTTAAAGAGGTGGTTTTCTCCATGGCAGATGATAAATCCCCTGGGTGTGATGGGTTTCCTTGTGAATTTTACAAACACCTCTAGGAGTATATTGGTCCCAATCTGCACAAAGTTTATCTTGAAGTCTATCATTCTAAAAGCTTAGGAGCTATTATCAACAAAGGAAACATTAAATTCATACCTAAAGCTGGAGATCCTGAGGATATTTGCAATTGGTGGCCCATTACCCTTCTTAATGTGTCATACAAGATTATTGCCAACGCAATTTCTCTCAAAATTTGCCATCTCCTTTCTTTAATTGTGCGGCCTGAGCAAATTGGCTTTATCAAATCCAGATATATTCTTGACAACATTATTGTTGTCTAGGAAGGTATGGAGTGGGCTCGCAAGTCCAAGCAGTCGGCTATCTTTTTGAAAAAAGATTTTGCTAAAGCTTATGACTAGATTGAATGGCCTTTTATTTTGGCTATGCTCCAAGCTCTTGGTTTTGGTCCCAATTTCCTACAATCCATGGAGATGCTCTTTAGAGATGCTAATGCTTGCATTACCATCAATAACTCCCAATCTAATGCCTTTGGGCTTTTCTGTTCCATCAAGCAAGGTTGCCCTCTGGTTCCGCCGCTTTATGTTCTTGCTGTTGAAGGGTTTGGTTACTTGCTAGGTCACTCCATGTCCTCAGGTTTGGTTTGTGGCACCTCTTTACCAAAATCCTCTTCCCAGTTGGTCAATGGTCATTTTGCTGATGATTCCTTTCTCACTCTTTTGGAGGATGAAGAAAACATCAATAATGCCTTGAATTGCCTTGACACTTTTTTCGAGCCTCTGGCTTTGCTATTCAATGGCGTAAAATGCTCTGTTATCACTAGTGTCTTTTGCCAGCTTCACCTTGGCTTAACCAGTTTGAATGGAAATGGGTCACTCACGGGGAGATTTTCTACTTTTTAGGCATTCCTTTTTCCTTTTAAGCGTCGCCAGTGGATCTATGGAATGCTATGCTTGCCAAGGTTACTAAGAAGTTGGATTTTTGTCTTACGAAACTGCTTTCTCTTGCAGGCAAATTCTAGATTTGCTCTATAGTTCTTGTTGCTACGCATGTCTATTATTATTCTTGTTGGGCTCCTTTAAAAGCCTCTTATCAAAAATTAGAGCGATTTCTCTGTGATTTTCTTTGGGCTTTTGGTTCCGATCATCATGGCTTTCACAGAGTTGCTTGGGACTTTTGTTGTCTCCCCAAAGAGTCTGGAGGCCTTGGCCTTCTCTCCAAACAGAAGAAAGACCTTGCTCTATGTGCCAAATGGATTATTCGTGCCATCACTAGAGATGAAGCTTGGAAGATTCTGGTTCGACATTGCATTTCCTCTAGGTTTCCTGTTAACAGACTTCATGGAAGGGTATTGGGTTTCAAACCCTTCTCATCATGCGAGAACCTGTGCTCATACCGGGCTCTTTTTTTATCAAGAGCTTATGGAAAGCTTGGGAAGCTGTTAAGCCTTGGCTTCACTGGTCTAGCGATGAGTTCTGTGATAGGCTTTCTTTGAACCAACAGAACATTTGCTGCTCTCTCCTGTTTGCCATCTAGGGTATTCCCCTAGCCAAGACTCAAGGTGCTTGTGCTCTGTGTTTTTTCAAAAGAAGCATCAAGACTCCTAAAGATCTTTTCTCTAGGGTCTCCATGAGTCTCAGATCTTGAGAAGATATGCAAGTCCAGTACCGTCTTGCTTGTTTAGATCGACAGACTTTTGACTTATTGCTTTCTGCAATTCCAGGTCACTTAATTCATAAAGTGGGTATCCAGTCTGTTAGACCTTGGTGGACTAATTGAAAGTGGTATCCTGCCACTCCTTTCAACAGCTACAAACCAAGTCTGGGTTATAGATGGCTTTCTCCCCATCTGCTGATGGTGGATATGCTCAATCAGAGATGGCACTTAGAATCTTCCCTTTCTCAATGGAGAAAGTGCTTTGACACTATTTGGAGTGCCATTACAGAGCCCAAGATTGCCCACTTTGCTAGGTGCTTGGCTTTTCAAGGTCTTTCCCTTGGGCCTCGACTCAAGCATATTGGGGTTCCAGATCCTAGGTGTCCATTTTGTGGCCAACCAAAGTCTTTCCTGCATATTTTCTGGTTTTGTAGACGTGCTCAAAATTATTGGGACTAGATTCATGATTTTTTTAAGCTGTTTCGACCTGAACCCTTTTCTTGGCACATGGTTATTTTGGGGGATTCCCCCAGGATCCCTAGAAAATTTACCCAAATTTGGCATACCTTTAGGATGGAAATTTTGTTCACTCTGTGGAAAGATAGAAATGCTGTTCTTTTCACTCAGTTTTTTTGATATAAATATTGCTATGTATGCTAAGGCGTGCATTTGTAATAATGTAATGATGCAGATTCAAGTACAAGCAAACAAGGTGGCCCTGGAGGTGGCCCACCTTCAAGAGCTTCTTAATCACTGGGGCAATGCCCCTTGTACTGTTGCCAGGGTACCTCCAAATGCCTTAGTTGATACCATGATGCCCAGAGGCCACTGCTAGAGCTGCACTTCTTTAGGCCGCCGCTCGCATACGCTGCTTTCCCAGGCTTCCCGCCACTGCTCTACCGGTGATGGCGATGGTGGGTGGAGGCACTACTCGGTTTCCTCGCCCTGTGGTGGCACTGGTTGGTCCTTGGTGGGTGGTTTCTAAAAAGTGGCCTTTTTGCGTAGAATTGGTCATCTCTCCTTTGCGGCCTAATGCGAAGGATGCTGACCAGGCCCCTGATGATGTTGCTGACGGCTGGACTGTTCCTAGCCCACTTGCCAACCCCAAGGATGACTGGGGATTTCATGATTGGGATGAACCACCCCCCTTAGTTGGCACTACTTTAGTTGCCTGAGGTGTTGCTTCTTCTTTTTTTTTTGATGAATATTTTTTGATTTCGGCTTCGATTGTGGGAACTCTTGCAAGGTGATCTTGTATTCCCGGGCCCCTTTTTCGTGAATTTTAATATTAGTGTATTATTTTTTAATAGAAAAGCACTATTCATCAAAAAAAAATTCAAAATTTGTTTTCATAAATTTTAAATAATGTTTTTTTTTAATGACTAACATATTTGTCTTATTATTTTATTAATAAAAATATGTTTATCTTTCCATTCTTTTATATAAATCAGATTTTATTTAAATACCTTTGTCCTTGTATTGTTTTATTTATACTAGGTTAAACTAAAATAGTAAGATTTTTAATTTATTTAAACTAGTGCTATTTAAATTTATTTATTAATCATACAACTTTTACATGGAACTCAATTTATTATTTTGTTTATTTTGATAAGCTTTTGGTTTACAATTTATTTAAATTGTTTTTGAATTTAAAAGTAAAAAAGTACATATATTTTTACTGTCTTATAAACTAATGTTTGTGTTTTTTAATTAAACACTAAAATTTACTTTTAAAGATAAAGTAAAATATATGAACTTTTTAATTTTAACTTAAAAAAATAAATTTAAACATACTAGTTAAGATTTTTAAATGAAAATATATTTTCTTTTACGGTTCAAGTTTGATAGTTTTATTATGATTTATAAATGTGTCCCTTTTTATAATGTTTTAAACCTATTAAAAAATTCTAACTATTTTGAAATTTTATGTATATATTATTTATATTTAAAAGAAAAAGAATTTATATATGAGAATTGTATGACAAATTGTTTTCCAAATTTTAATCCTCGTCAAACTTCATCCAAATTTTATTGTTTCACAACACAAAAATGAACTTGAACTCGAACTTGAACTCAAACCTTGTGACTTGGTAGACCTTTTGACTCAATTTTTATATTTCTAGATGGGCTTTACAAAGGTCTTCCTTGCAAAATCAAGTTTAAACACCTCTACACATTTCTTGGAAGATAAGGTACAAATGTTTACCAAGGCCCTTGGGATCTGCCATCTTCCACACATAGCTTCTAACAGCTTCCTTCTTTTTCCAATGATTGTGTTGCTTCAACACTTCTCACCAATTGCCTTCTTTCAATACTGCTCAATACTAATAGTGAAGAAAATGGCATCCTCCAGCATCATAAACTAGAGACTACCTTTTTTGTCTTTTTTTCATCATCTTTCTTCAATGTTGTACTTTTCCTTCTGCCCTTTCACATCAACTCTTTCCAATAAAACAAATGGATGCAATAGAGAATAGGAAAGGTTAGTTGCCAATTTGGTATGGAAATAGGTATTGGTAGGGGGTATTGGTATGTCGTTATGACAATTTTGTTTAGGTACAATTTATTTGGGGACGACCACACTTACACACACATCTACTCAGTTTGTTCCGTACTTGCAAATTAAATAAGATACTATTCATTTTTTCCTATTTTTGCAACTCCAATCAAAAAACAAACTAGGAACATATGAAAAGAACCAAAATAATGATTCCTTGAATATCATTCTCACATGCATGCCAACTGTTTGACAAAATAATAAATTGGGAAAGTTGTTAAAAAATTGGTTCAAATCGGTAGGGTATTTTATAAAACTCGAGACATAGTCCATACGAGCCTACTAATTTGCATCTAGGATCAATGAATTGACCTTCTATGCCTACTTCAAATTTGATTGCTTCCAAGTCTTGCATTGGTGACTTATAACCATGACACCCAGTGCCTCTTGTACCTCCACAAGTCTCAAAACAATCATCTGTGACACAAATAGTGTTTCGACAACCTAATGATGTGTAAAAGATTAAGTTTATAACACATTAAAATATAAGAAAACATGGCATAGATTAAATTTTTAAATAAATAAAATAATCTAAGTTACTAGATTGGGGACAAGGACAGGTGCGGGTGTGGGTACAAGAACTTGGTATGTGAGTATGTGAATATATTTTAGCACTTTGGCTACATGTGTGTATGTGTATATTTATGCATTATATATTTAAAAAAGAAGAAGAGAAATATACAAAATTCTGAAACTCAATCATTTCATAGTATGATGCTTGATCATTGATCAATGGCAAATGCCAAAGATAATATTAAATACAATTGATAGTGGAAAAATATTCAAATATGCATATATGTACCCAATAATTACCTTGTACGAACCCAAAAGGTACTCATAGATGTACCTGTACCCGGTGCATACCCGATTTTCTTAACAAGAACTCCTTATTTATTCCTAGTCTATGTTTGAGTACTTCCAATTTCCTTCATTCTTCTATTTGCATAGTTCATATGTCTTGGTCAAGCTATATACTCTTATACTGCCACCGATGTTGCTTTCCTACATAATCATTATCATTAGAATATGTTTGATTAAAGTGCCAATCTCCGCTAGTTTATACTCCATAAAATTGAGTTTACTATTATAAGTCTTTATATTAGATTTTATTATTACTTATCTAATCTTATTATTATTATTGTTTATTATCAAATACTATTCTTGAGAGGGGACATTACAATTTTCCTCGCTGAAGGATGGGATATTCATTTTTTTTACTTTCACTAAAAATATTAGTTGCTTCTTGTTCATTAATGAAGGCACCAATTTTTTCTTTTAGCAACCCCTCATGTTGATCCCTAAGGAAAAGTTTCTATTAGTGTCAAACACTTAAGTCATTCACAAGGTATGGTTGTTCAGTCATCATTGCGAACGAGCCATCCTATATAGGCAGAGTCATGTATTAAAGACTTGAATATATTTCAAGTTATGTGTCGAGCCTTAGTTACTGTGGAGCAAGCCAGAGGTCACCGAGTACTCCAGTGATTGCTGAGTTTTTCAGGGACAGTAGTAGAAGCCGAGTGATATAGAGGCCGAAGGACAATAGGATGGAGTAGTTTATGCCAAGCATTAGTATGGTGTAAGTTCCGAGTAACACAGTTTTGCATATTTGTTTGGAATTGCACAAACTTTAAGGTAAACTTTTTTTTTTTGGTCGAGCTAGAAGCATGTTTTAAAGATCGAGGAGCTAATCAAGGAGCTGATTACACACCAAATAGAGGATCATTAATCCCTATTTAAGGCAATCCACTAATCAGAAAATTACGAGGAATAATCGGTAAAAGAAATGAATCTAGATCTTTGATTGGGATCTGTAAGGTTCACCCAAACAGCTATTTAAGAAGGGTTTATGACCTAGTTCAAGAGATTTCACGTGAGTGAGTGTATGTGGAGCAAATTTGATTAAGAGTTTGGTTGCATGCGAAGTATAGAGATTAATCCGACAGAAGTGACAGAGCAGTGCAGTGAACAATTTTGAGCAAAGATAAAGAAGATCAATCATTGCAAGGTGATAATACATTGCATAGAGGAGTATTGATATCAACACTAAAGTGTATACCAAAGGATCAAGTACTGAACATTCTAACAAGTGTTTCAAGGTTCAAGTCTCTTAACGTAGTAGCTTTAATAGGCTTTCGTAATCTCCTTACAAAGTACACACTTAGTTGTGATGTAAAAATCCTTTAATCGAGGTAGGATTCAACAGTCTTTTTAGCTTTTAATTGGCCAAACCCCTCATAGGGTAGATCATCAAAAGTGATCAAATTATTGTAGGTTTAATGGGCAAAGCTTTATTTCTGTAGTAGTGAAGATTTTGTGGGTGTCATCCCCACCACAGTTTTACCTTCACCTTGGAGGGTTTATGCGTTACCAAATCTGTGTGTTAATGTGTTATGTGTTTGTGAGTTTTCATTTATGTAATTAGAAGTTAGATCTGATGCTATGTTGAAGTAAATGATTACATTGATGTGAGGTTAATGCTCAAATGAGGATATATGTGAAGATATGTTTCATGTTTGAAGTGATAAAAGTTTTATAGATCCTGATTCACCCCCTCCCCCCCTCTCAGTATCTCGCTTCCCTATTAGATTTCCAACAACTTCTTGTTTCACACTTTACAAATTCTAATCCCATGCTCACTTACAGTACACAAATGAGCTTTCATTTGTCTATACGATCTCTTAAATTGGACTTTGCATTCATTAAAATTCCAAATAAAAGCCATAACTCCTAGTTGATTAAGCATCAGAATAGATTTCCATAAAAGAGACACTTTATCATTTTTAAATTGTTTGTTTGTCTCAATATCCAATGAACTTCAACTAGTGGTCATTTCCAAATATAATGCAATTTGAATTTTCTATGATAAGAGATTATAAGTTTTGTAATTTAAATAAAAATAAAATAAACGCAACCCCACAATATGTTTAAACTAATGAAACTATTGATGTAATTAATTATCCACCTAATTACACTTTTCTTAGGCTTTCTTAGGATAATGAACAAAATAGTACTCTGCATACGTGTCATTTAGGAAGATACACATTTAGTTGCACATAGTGTAGAAGAATTTCTATTTGAGGTGGTGATAATATTTATCACATTGCACTTTATGTGCTATCTTCTCCTTTAAATGAACTTATCACTTTATCATCCTCCACCTTGCTGCACATGTTTGCACAAACTTTCATTGTACAATGGAGAATGATCTGCCTTTGGTGAACATGTGATTCCACCTTGTGTGGGTTATTATGTTCTCTTATTTCCTTGCCCATATAAGAATACAAATCTACATTCTAGTCAATTCAATTAATTCAAGTATTGTGTCATTGATGAGAATACAACTTTTCTTGTCCATTTTGTCTCTCTTCCTTTTGTGCTATTTACTGGCATCTAGATCTTGGGTTGTTGCTATTGGAAAATTAATACATGGTATTAGAGTCATTGGACATGCCATTTCATAGTCGTATTGGAGAGATCTCTGTGCATATGAAGGAAGGCATAGTAGCAGATCCGAGGACTAGCGATCTTTAGGAGCATCTTAAGCCAAATTTGACCTCATCATTGCATTCAAGAGGCTATTTTGGTAAAATATGATTATAAATTTGCCCATATTGAGTGAAAATGGTTTTTGGGGAAAAATATGTTTAGGTAGGAAGGTTATACAACCTACATACCCGATGGTATGATCTTTGAATTTTTCTTTCATTTCTGCATTATTTACAACTCTGTATAAGTATTTTTTAAAATAAAAAAAATAAAAAAATAGTAGGGGGTCTGTAGACAATCCTTACCCTTTTTAATTTGTCATAGGAGCCATATTCAATTTAGCAGGATCATACCCCTGCATACATTGGGGCCACTACAACCAATGTTTTCTCTTGTTGGCATACTATATGACCTGGCAACCCTTCACTTTGTCTTCAATTGTCGTGATTAATCCTATCGATGACCGCTTCACCTCTTCCAGCCCGAGCACAAACTCCTAGCACTCTGGCTAGCCTAGTTGACCACCTCTTCTTCTCTGAACATGCATCGCAAAATAAGAGGTTTGCAACACACAAACCATGACCCAGGGTTAACATATCACACAAAGTATATCTAGGTGTTTCTTATTCAATCAATTGTTGGAGTGTCGAGTAATTTAAACAGCAAAAAAATTCAATCCACAATGCATGTATTAAATTTCCATTATCACCAAGTTGTTTAACATGTAGGTGCCACCTCAACACCTTTCTGCCACCTCAGAGGACACACATACTTGCCACATCAAAAACAATTCAATGTGGCACACCCAGGCAATACAAAACACAATCACCACATCCTTAGTGAATTAGTATCATGACAATCGAGATTGGTTTTCACCTACATTCATGCATACCTCTTTTATATGTCTCACTTTAATGTTTGTGTGTTTTTTTATTTAAACGAAAAAAAATTTCCACATCCCAATGAATGAGGGACAAATGGTTTTACACCCCTCTTACATATGACAGTTTACTTTGTGATGTTGGTTTTCAAACACTGATAACTTGGCCATATTAACTCCTTTTTCATTGCATTTTTTTATTTGGGTGGCTTCTTGTCCTCTACAAAATGGTGTGGGTGATCTTGATTTTGATGTATAGATGTTTCACAAATTCAAATTTTTGTATTTGTAGCTAATCCTCATCTTTGGAACTCCTAAGGTTCCGTTCGGGCACATACAAACACATTTTTAGGTGATTCTTTTTTAAGTGCATAATTTGTCTTTACTCTTATTTTTCTATTAGATTGTAGCCATTGTGAGTGGACATATCACTTTCAGAACTTGGTCTATTTTGGCACTTTTATTTGATTGGATCTATGATAGATTTTGTGCATTGTTCATTTGAATCAGCTATAGCATATTTGATATAATTGTAAACACTAAAATCAGATGCTTTCCCTTGTTTTGCAGGTGGCAATTGTGCATGTCCTAAGGTGCCAAACTCATATTTTCTTTAGGAGGGGCAGGGGGCTTTAATCAAGTGATTAGTTTTTTTGGGAGGGTGGGGGTTGGGTGTCTTGTGTGATTCTGTCTCTATCTTTTGTATTTTTTCATTATGGGTTCTCTTAAGTTTCCTCATTGGAATCCATATAATTACTCTTTTTGGAAAATTAATACATGGAGTAAGTTAATGGGAAAATTATTAACAAATTATATTGGCGGAACTTTGTTGTACCATCTGATCTTGAAACTGATCCTAACACTCAATTCATTAGCAAACTGAAAATTCTATAGCTCTTGGATTTTTGAGGAAATATGTATCAGAGGATCTCATAGATCACAATGAGAAGTGTAAGACAATTATAGAGCCTTGGGACAAATTTGGTTGATTGTATAGCCAAGTTGATGAGATTAGGGGCTATCATCTTGATAATGATCTCATAATGTTGGACCCCAAGGATTTTGATGTAACCTAAGACTGTCACTAAAGCAAATGAACTAAGAGAAAAGCTCAAGGACTATGGAGCTGATGAGAAGGATATTTAGTTGATATAAATTTTGTTGAGAAAGTTTCCATCAAATCATGCAACATTTAATCCAGCTTCCAAAGCCAGTGGCTGATATACCAACTTCTTGCGAGAAGTTTTGCCCGGAAAGAAAATACATAGTTTTCGTACCAAAATCTCGGTCGAGAAGTTGGCGATATATCATTGAGAAGTCACATACTTCTCCCAAGAAGTTGAAAAAATCTCACGGGAGACCCAGCGAGATATCATTTAGTGGCCTATTTCAAAATTTGCATCCTTTGGAGGAGAGGAGAAGGGTTTTGGTGGAGAGAACTAGTCATTGGATTCCTTGTAGATTGATTGTAAGTGGATTTGAAGTGGATTTGAAGAGATTTTTCAAGGAAATACTAATTTGAAAGAGGGTGGATTCACACTGGGATTGGTTGACATTCAAGATGGTAGTGAAAGTGACGATACCGAGAGTGAGAATATAGATGATGAGTATTCATTGCTAGTGCTAGCACCATCTACATCTAGGATGGATATTGAGTCACAACTACAGCCACAACCACAGTGGACTACCAGGGATATTGAGTCCCATAGTTTTTACTAGAGCTACTGGGAAGGGGAAGAGGAAGATATAGAATGTTTTTATATTGTACTTGACATTTGTATTTGTTTGTCTTTTTACAAAGACAATTTTCTATTTTAGTTTTCTTCAGAGTTTAGAGTCTTAGGCTATGGATGTCAATCGTCAACATTCCACATGAGGATGCGATTTTGTTACATATTGCATTCATTATATATATATATATATATATATATATATATATATATATATATATATATATATATATATATATATATATATATATATATATATATATATATATATATATATATATATATATATATATAGATCTACTTGTTTTCTTTGTTTACTCATTGATTCATTAGATGCATCTCCTTGTTGATTTTGCAAAAAAAATGCATTGTAAATGAAATTTAAGTCATTTTTAAAATTCTCGACATTTTCTCGAGAAGTTACCAATTTATCTCCGATATTTGCCGAGAATGAGATTTTGAATTATGGTTCATTCACTTCACCACCAGTTAATGCCTTCAAACAAATGTTGATCTTAGAGCACTCAATATTGATTGACATGGAGATTCCCACGTAGTTAAAGTCCAAAGCATTGGTGCCTAATCATGAGAATCAATGGAACCAAGGAAAGGGTTACCACAAAAAGAAAAAATAGGGTGACCCAAAACAAGAGAGAAAACAATCATTGTCTCCACAACAAGGAAATTCTTCATCCTCTCTTAAGAAGGAATCATCTAAGAATACTATTTTATAAGAAGGATATTGATGAATTGAAACATCTTCTTAAGAAGAATAAAATTAGTTCTCCTTCAAGAATGCCTACTTCATCTTCTTTTTCACAACAAAAAAAATTCAGTAAGGGAAAGAGTTGCACACATGGAACAAGTAAGAACAAAGGAAAAGCTCTTTCTACTATGACATTTCATGACTCAAACTGATGTCTTCTAGATTAAGGGGCTTCTCATCATATGGCACTTTTGATCTCTATGTTCTCTTCATTTGAGATCTTTGTGCTATGACATGTCATGATTCAGAGTGATGTCTTCTAGATTAAGGGGATTCTCATCATACGACATCCTTTTCCTCTATGTTCTCTTCATTTGAGCCAATCTTGTTATAAAGCTAAAAGAATCAGTTAAAAAGGTTAACTTAGATGACTAGATTTCCTTTGTGCAAACTATCTTCACCTCTTTGACACTTTATGATCAATCTCCTTTTGAAAAACTAGCTACCTTTCAAAATGCACAAATGGCGTACTGTTGTGAGGTTCTCACATCATCGCCCCAAAAATTTTGGGGACCCCCCTTTTTTTGATTGCCTTGACAAATTTTTTTGAAGTTGTCCAAAAATTTTAGATTTAGAAAATTTTACGCCTTGGATGCATTCGGGCCAAGAGAGATGTGGTTAGATTTGTCTTTTTTGAGCTGATCTTAACTTGATTTTCTGGAGCGAGTAATTTTATCATCAGGCCGAACAAATTTCGAAGAACAACACTTGGCAAGATAAATTTACAAATTTTTGGAATTAGACGATTTTATTTTGAAAATTGG
The DNA here is from genome assembly GCA_028749045.1 of Cupressus sempervirens. Lineage (NCBI taxonomy): Eukaryota > Viridiplantae > Streptophyta > Pinopsida > Cupressales > Cupressaceae > Cupressus > Cupressus sempervirens. The sequence continues at coordinate 3,947,682 of CM053783.1, forward strand.
ATGTAATTGTATAATCTTGAGCATTTTCAAAATGATTTTTTTTTTTAAGATTTAACTGTTTTGGAAAATCTTAAATTTTTTGGTGAAAAGGAAAATATTGTGACTGTAAAATTAAATTGGAAAATCGATTTCGGACGCTATAGAAAATGATTTATTTTGGGAAAAAATTAAATGGAAAGTGGATTTAATTGCAAAATTTTGCATTAAATTGGTTAAAATTGCCTAGAAGATTTTTAAATATTTAAAGAGATTGGTGAATTAAAATTGAAAATTGATCTCAATCTGATTTTAATGATATTTTAATTACCAAAACGTCATTAAATGAAATTTTTTTAACATCTCCAAGGCTTTCTTAATTTTATTTTGCAATTTTTCCTCCTAACCGGCAATTAAATGTGCAAATTTCACTATAGGCAAAATTATTTTTGGTTTTGCATTTAAATTGGGACCATTAATGAGACATTAATTTAATTGTCTTCTCTTATAGGTGCTCGTCGGCCAGCTTGGAGGAGTAAAAGGAAAATGGTATAAGAGGGCTCCTACCTCTCTCATTTCTTCATTGCATCACAGCCTTCTTCTCTTGTGTTTAGCAATTTTTTTTGGAGCAGCTTTCTTCTCTTTATTTGGCAATTTTTCCTTGGAAGGGCAGCTCTCTCACATGGCGATTTTTCTCTTGGAAGACAATTTTAGACTTGGCGATATTTTTTCCTTGGAGCGGATTTGTCATTGTTTTGGCATCAATTTCCTACTTGCATAAAGGGCTACGATTTCTGCCCTAGGCAATTCGAGGTAGATTTGAAACTTCTTCTTGTTTGGCATTTTTTCAAGGACTGATTTTCTAGCAAAGGGCTGCCATTTTTTGCACCAGATCTGGGCGATTTTACTTGGACAATGAAATACATGATCAAAAGTCCGATTTTTGGCAAAGTATGGGCAGTCTCAAAGAGATTAAAATTCTGATTTTGCAAGGAGGATTGAATTTTCTATAATCTGATCCGAATTCAAAGAAGGCCCGATTATTGGTAAAGGCAAAATCAAGGTAAAATTCAATTCGTTTAGAGCTGAAGGTTGGTTTAAGAGAGGATTTTACTCCTTGTTTTTGTTTGGTTTCGTTTCCCTCATGTTCTTCCTGCATTCATCATCCACCACTTCATCATCCCATCTATAGGTTGAAGTTTGGAGAGATAAGTGTAGATTTCATGATAGGACATTTGGTGAGGCAAAAATAAGCTAGACCACCTTAGGAATGAAGTTGGGAGATATAAGTGTAATCCATCCTAAGGTAACGGAGAGGCAAAAATAAGTGGTAGTCCCACCCCTAGGTTGAAAATTGGAGATTGATAAGTGTAGTGATAGGACTTGGCAAGGTAGAAATAAGTTAGAATCCATTGATAGAAAGAAGGTTGGAGATCGATAAGGGTAGTCCATATCACTTAGAATGAAGGGGCAGAAATAAGTGTTTAGGATGGTAGATGTTAGTGCAAGCAAGAACCCTAAGAGAATGAATACTAAAAAAGAAAAGGAAGACATGATGCCTAAGACCACCTTTTTCTCAAAAGTGAGACGAATAAGTGATACCAATATCAGTATAGTGAACATGATACAGCTAAAGGATAGACTGAAGGAAGGACAATCCCCCATGGCAAAGAAGATTTACAAAAGCAAAATTGTACATGCGGCGGCCTTCACTCCTACCTTGCTCTGTCTAGAATTGGTCATGGAGTGTGCATCCAAGTTTGATTTGGTTAGTAAATCCATCATTTTTGATAAAGGGAAGAGGGTGTTAGCCAACATTGGTAGACAAGTGGTCGAAGAAGCATTCAATATCCCTCAGTACAAAAGCATGATAGTGGTAATGATGGATTAGGCGGCTAAGTTATTTCAGGATAACCAGGAGGCTTATTTCATTTATCTAAAGCAGGATTGGCTACACGAAGGCAAAAAAGGAGTCACTAGGTCATCAAGGCTCACTGTGGCAAATTTCAAATCAGAGTATGGTGATCTCATTCCGTTTCTTAGCCGGATCATGGTGCTAGCTCAAGGTATGCAATTCAAAAAGTGGATGTACTTCTTTATTGATGAAATTGAAAAAGCAAAAAGAAGATTTGATTGGGCAGGGATCATAAGCGAGAATCTAGAATTGCAACTTAGGACCGCACAAAATCAAAAGCAATTCTATATGGCATCCTATTTGTTCTATTTGATTGCAAGATTGTATAAGAACCTTGGGCTTAAGGACTTAGGAGTAATTGGCAGTGGGTCGGGGCAATGTTTGGTGCATGAGTCTTATCCATAGCTTCATTTGCACAACAACAAAGACTATAAGATATTTTTTGATGCCTTTTCCATGAAGACACTAAGGATATTGCAAGGGACACCTGCTAAGAGACTCATCAGAAGCAAAAGAAAAAGGTAAGAAGTATGGGAGTTGGTTTATCTAGTTTTTGCAATTCACTTATATTAGAGTAGCAGGAAGCACAGTTTGTCCCAAGAGACTTCCAAGGTACCCATCCGACAAGGTAGTTTTGATGGAGTTGACTAGGCAACTTGAGCATTATGACAGAATAATGAAACTTAAGGGTGAGACAGGGATTACCTTCTCATTCGGAATTGGCAATGATAGCTGCCCCAATCCTGTCGCCTTTGTAGCTGCGGAGAAAGAATTAGAATGGTATCATCTAGGATGGTATAGAGCAAGGCAAAGATTTGATCCTAATGGTCTTGTCAAGGCATCTCACGAAAATACATTTAAAGATGTTCCTACTATAGAAGATTTTTGGGCCAATGCCCGAGATGGCTTTCATGTGAAAAAGCTAGCTTTCTCAAGATTGTCGGTGAACATGATGAGAGATATTAGATGGAGAGGCCTTGATATTCCTAAGCAATTGGAGGATGATGCAAATGTGTTGAGAGAAGATTATGATACATTGGAGGGAACAAAGTTGAATCCAGTCAATTGGGATGATCATCTTTTTTATCCTTCCTTGGAGGCAGTTACAAGGACAGTCGATTTGCACACTGAGACGTGGTACAATGGGAAGTTAAGGAAACTATGAAGTCAGAGGGTACACCTTACTTATGAGAAGATGAAATCAAAGGAAAATCCACCGGAGTCAGTCGGACAAAAAGGTGAAGAAAGTAGCCAGTAGCAAGGAACGTTAGAAGCAAGAAGAGAAGTTTGGAGGTTGAGAAAGGTAAAGAACATCAGGAACCTCCAGTAAAGAGACAGAATATGATACCATCAAGGGAGAGCATAATTGAGGCTAGAGGCCAAGAAGATAATACAAGTGGACAAGGGGCCATGATAGAGGTGAGCTCTGATTTAGAATCAAGTGGTTACAGTGACAGCACCGAGTACTCTCCTTTCTCAGAGAATGAACATGGAGATGACACGGTAGTTACTAGTGAAGAAGAAGATGCACCGATTGAAATTGAGGAAATAAGTTAGGCTCCCAAGGCCATTGGCGATGCTTTGCTAATCAAACTAAATCTAGATTTGGGGAGATGCACTGCACCACTATGGTTAAGGCAAATGCTTATGCTGAGAGGCGAGGTAGTAACTGCCCGAACAATTGAAGACATCCAAGGGTTAATGGAAAAGGGTGATAGCGAGAACTAGAGACAAATTGCAAAAATAGTGGCAAAGCTGATTAGGAGTGACAACGATGGTCATTGAAAGTTTCAGATTGCTATACCAATGGTTAGCAAGGCATTGGATGAGATTGTAGCTCAGAAATACGAGATAGTAGAATGTAACTTGGGAAGAAACACGGATGACATGGAATGTGAGGAGATCTAGGAGGGCATAGTTTCAATCAGAGAAAGGTTGAGGAAGGCAAATGAAAGGATCATAAAGTTGGAAGCCGAGAACAAGTATTGGAGAGATTGCTAGCCTATCCAATAGTTGCACCAAGCAACCCTTCCTCAAGATAGCGGGAGCAACATAGAAGAGATATTGGCTCAGCTGCATGAAGTCAAGGATTGGATCCATGATACAATCCAAGAGAGGCGAAATTTCTTGCCTTCCTTTGTCTCAACATTTAGGTAATTAGTGGCTATTAGAGATAAATTCAAAATATTTGGAGGTGAGAGGAAGGATTTCCCTCCAGTCAAATACTTAGCCATCCCTAGACTACAGGCATTCATTGAGCTACTGGAGAAATATTTGGAAAAAGCCAAGTTGATAGATGAAGGAGGATTGAGTACAGTGGAATCTTTGTTTGTTGCCTTGACTACCAGATTGAGAATACTTGAGGAGATACAGAATGCAATCACACAACATAGCCCAGGCATTGACACTTCCATTTCAACCATGATGAGTAATGTTGGGGCTGCACTTGAAGATATCAAAGAGGAGAGCATCAATGAGACAGAGTTGGGATCAAGATTGGATGAGTTGGGGAAGGTTGCTATCAAGAAGAAACATTTGGACACCCTTGCCTCCCTCAATGCCTTTATTGGATATGCAAAAGAGTATGAGGACCATGAGAAGATACTGCAAGTAGCAAGCAGCAAGCAACATGATGAATTCAGTTGAGCTCAAGATGAAACACACACCTTGTCCTCCTATGAAGGAAGTCAATGAAAGGCTAGCCAAATTCATTGCTTTGGCTAAAAAGATAAAAGAAAAGGGTAGATTTATATTAGGAGATCATTCGATGTAAGCCCAAGTGGCAATTTCTCCCTCTTCTTGGATAGGACAAGTTTCTAGTTTTGATTGACTACCATTTTGGTGCCTTCTCATTGGTTGCCACTTTTCCTTTTTTCCATTGGTCCATTGACGAGGTGGCGTCTTCTCATTGGCCGATGGGGTGGCAACCCTAATTAGGGTTTCTTGGATCCAATCTAGATCGTTCATTTTGCCTCTTCATCTCTACCGTTGATTGTAAATTTTTGCCTCTATATAAGGCCATTTGCTCTCATTTGTAAAGGGTCAGAGAAAATTGTTGCTAAGATAATACCAAAATCGCTTCTCTTTATCATTGTTGTTACTTGCATGGTGATTAAGAACATTTGGTGTTATTGCATGGTTTCTACTTCCAATAGTTAGAATTAGATTTCCTTTGAAGTTGTTAAAGTAGATTTTATTTCAAGAAGTTGTTAAGTAAGAGTAAGAGTAGATGGATAGTTGCATGCTGATATTAGTGGATGTTTGATAGGGATCTATAACTAGGCCACTAGCATCCTAGCGGCTTGTTAGGAAGCCTTGTGTTGTAAACTAGTCCTTTTCCCTTTGAATCATTGCATCTATAGAGGTAGAGCCGCTGGTAAACTTTCATTAGATTCAATCCTCGTCCATTTGCTAATCTTTCTATTCATAGGAGTAGGAGTAAAGAAATGAATAGTTTAGTATTTGGAGCTTTGAGGAAAGAAGTAAAGAAAGGCATCATTGGTAGACACACCACCCCCATCACCACCACCATCAACATTATCTGGCAGTCATATATTTTACAAACCCATCACCATCACACCCAAATTCCAAGTTATTGTTGAATGAACAACATAAGGCTGCCTACGTGATTACCAACAAATCACATCGATAACTGAGTTAGTATCCATAGGTGTAAGGAACATTGGTTTTTTTTCCTCATGTGTTCTTGAGTATTAACTTTTTAAGAGAGGAATTGAGTGTTTGATATCTCATATCAAGTGTTCAATTGCTATATGTTATGTAGTGGTACAAAACTGACATCAACATTATCTGGCGCTAGGAGGGCCTGAAAGTGTTTTGTTTAAGGATTTGTTGGTATTCAATTATGAAGAAGAATGGTGCTTCCTAGATCAAATCAACCTAGAGCAACTTGGAGAACACTCCAAGACCATATTGTAGCTAGTGTGTGCTCAATTGCTTGGGAGGAAGGTGAGAACACTAGAGAGTATCTGGACACCGTTGACATATTGAATCATGAAGAAAGGAAAGCATGAGCTATTGAAAGGCAAATTCAAAAAAGGTTGGAGCGTTAAAGAGAACTAGAAAGGAAGCTTGAAAGAGAAAGGAAAGCATGAAGACAAGCTCAAGCTAATGATGAGGAAAACTCAAATTAGGAAAATCAATCATTTTTGAATTATAGTCAAGCTGGATAGAAGAATTGGGTCTTTTCCTCCGAAAGGTTTGGAAAACTGCAATTTGATAGAAAACAAAGGATACTGAGATCCACACCACACCAAGAAGAGGATTTACTTGTGTTAGAATTTCATAAGAAATCAAGGAATCGTTGGGTAGCTGATACTTCAAATTTGGCTAGCTCCTCAAGTCAGCCAGTTCATGCTCAAGACAATCAAGCAACAATGGCTCAACCACCATGGATTCAAAACAATGCCTCACCCATTTCATTTGAACAATATCATGATTTATTGAAGAATCCGACAGTATTCTACTCCAAGTTCTTTGTTAATGACCCTAATCATACAATAGAGGAGCATATCAAAGTATTTGAAGATGTATTGTGCAATAGAAGGATTCAACATGAGGATGTAGCATGCAGGCTTTTCCCTTATTCAATGGGGGAAGAACCTTACTACCGGTTTGTCAATTTGCCAATATCATCGATAACAGGATGGGTTTAGCTCAGAGAGCTTTTATTGCAAAATTTGGCATGCCTACCACACAATTGGATTTGCATAGGATGTTTTTGGACATTAGGAGACTTGATAAAGAGTCAATAAGTTCCTTCAACAATTGCTTCTGTAAGGCCTACATGAGATTGCAAGCCTCTTACACAATGATGGAGGCAGGTGCTTTGGAGGCATATTACAATGCCTTAGTCAAACAACTATGTTTACAAGGATGGAAAATCCTGCTCCCACAACGTTGAATGAGGCTTACACTAAAGCAATTGAAATAGGGAAGCAATTAGGCCAACAAGGAATGGAACCTCCAAGTGCTAGGTATCCAAAAATCTAGTTCCACAACTTCCATACCAAATGCCTACAAATCAGTTGGTGGTAAATCTAGGACCTCCGTTGTCTTAGGCACCACCATCAATGCCAGTTTATCTACAAAGTGCAAGTTCATCCACAAGAACACAAGAAGAAAAGGATGAAATGAAGGAATTGATCGAGCAAGTCAAGAAACTGTCTACAGAAGTTACTTATTTGAGAAATCAAAACAGTCAACTCCAATCCTTCCAGAGGAACAACCAAGGAGGTAATCAAGGAAACAATTATCAAAATCATGGCAAAAGTTATCAAGGAGGGTATCAAAGAAATCATCAAGAAGGTGGATACCAAAGGAACTGTCAGGACAGAGACTACCAAAGAAACAACCAAGGTGGTGGTTATCAAAGGTGATGGAACTCTAATTTTTAGAGTCTCCATTTAAGAAATGATGGTGGAGAAGATTGTTTATTGATTATGATATATACGTTTCAATAATATACAAAACAAAGATGGGAACCTTCAGCACCTAAGAAGGGACAAGAGAACACGTATTGGATAGCCAACCTGCACCATATTAAGATACATCAGAGTTATCATATGATAGTAAAGTGCGGCTGTATCATAAATATCAGTAAACAAATGACAGGTTCTCAATGGTTTGATTAACAGAGATGATCCGAAAGAAGCAATGACTCCCAATTGGAATTATTCCTGCAGGCTCTGATAACTCCCTTGTTTTGACAGTGATGGGGGTTAGGGATCCTATCTTTGCTGCATTAGCTATTGTAAAGGGCAGTCTAACAGTGACAGACATTTTTGCAGTTGAGTGGGTCCAAACTGGTGACATTCATGCAGGTCTTACAGTTGCATATTATGGTTTCGCGAGTGATTTTCTAGAGCTTTCAGAAAAGTACCTAAAGCATTTTGGTACTTTGTAGCTAGTGCTCTTAAATTCTTTTGCTTGCCAAAGTACAACTATGAACTTGAATATCTCCCTGTACCAGAACCAACAACAAACAATGGTACTGCTGGTGGAAATCTGGGTTTGCAATTGATGTATCAGAGAATCAATCTGATATGTTTGGAAGAAAATCAAATATTGAAAGATTGCCAAGGGCCTCAAATTTATCAAGTATAGATTCAATTCTGATGACACCAAGCCGAATGTCAGCAGATCTTGATGTAATAACAATGCAGGGATCTGCAACTCCTACTAGACCCCAAAGATTGAAGTCCCGAACAGATAAAGGATGGACAGGACAACGCACAACAAATGATTCTTCAAGATGTTCATAGGGAAATCCAGTAACTCTTGATCGGAAAGACATCTCTTTTACAATGTCTGATCCTGGACCAATATGGGATGTGGAAGCTCAATGGGATACAGGCTCAAAGTGGGATGCAGAGCCAATATGAAAGCCTCACCATTCACTTCTCAGCGACTCTGAAGACAAAACTTCTGACATCAAAGCAAAAGAGAATGTTAGAGTATGAACGGCAATAGAGAAGAAACAATTATGTGCGCAGCCTAATAAAAAAATAAAAAATGAAAGGAATTTGTGTGTTTGCTTGTAGTAAAAAGGAACACAGCATGCTATGTTCTACACGTGACTTCTGCTGGTTAAAGAAGATGATACGGATGATGAACGCGAGAAGATGTCTTTCCCAGGAAATCTTTGACGAGAAGATATATACATCTGTGCAATTCTAAAACCTTTCTCTTCCATATTCACATCATTCGGAAAAACAATCAGCCCAAGCAGGTCCAAGAATAATTGACGGGAAGATATACAAACAAAAAATGCAAATATATTCAAAATTCCACAGAGATTTATCAAAGGGCAGCAATATCGTCAATAAAAGATTAATACCTTCAGCGATAACTTCAGTCGGGCATATGTAGACGACAAACAGGAGGAGTATTACGGCAATAATTATGATTAGTCAGGTTGCATATTAAAGTCAAATGATAAATTTTAGAATCCGTTAAATTAAAGTATCAAAATATTATGTTTTCGGTGGTTAGTATAGGATACAATTATTTAAAAGATGTGATTCAATTCTATAAGAGTCCTAACATGAGCAAATATAAATAAGGGAGAATTTATTTGTAATAAGGGGACATGGTATCATCCGAACATTTTTATTCAATTAGAGAGAAGTATTTTATATTTATTTTATTGTATGGAGAGATAAGGGCAATATTATGATTCTGTAATAAAGTCCATTATTTTATTTTTTAAATAAAATAAAAATGTCTTTTGTTTACCTATAATGGCATGGAGATTTAAACTGCACGTGAATCATCCTTCATAATTATATTTTAAAATTTTGTATATGATTTTGTTATCAGATAAGTGGACATGGTCAATTAGCATTTTAAATTTGATCATCATAGGTGTTGTGAAATATTTAATTGTTTCCGCAGCTATGTCCAGTTTGTCTCAGTGGAGTTAAAATTCAATCTGGACTAATTTAAAAATTGCATTATAATTGGTCTATCGCATCTGCATTATCAAAATTATTGGCAGTACAAGTGCATTGAACATTATGAAGTTGTATGTAAAAGTTCACCGAAGTTGACTCTATCGCCCAAATGAGCAAAGGCACTGGTCTTTTTATTGAAGTCAGAAAATCTATATATTCCTCCTGCAAGCATCAAATTTATTATTATTCAATTGTTCAAAATATTTAACCATTATTGAACATTTCAGTTTCATTTTGATCGAGTTCAAAGACCTTCCCAGCCGAGGAACTCGCAAAGTTTAAATTCGCTATAGAAAACCCTTGAATTGAGTAGTCAGTATTCAAGGTGAAGGTTTACCCGCCTGGGAGTAGCGGAGCCCGAAGTGCAGGGGAATCTAAGCGATTTTTGTTCGTTGGCCAAAATTTGATTGAGAGATCCTATCGGAGAAGTGGCAAGCTCTTGGATTTCCAATCTGCGGTTTTGGGAACCAACAAAAGGAACTATCAAAATAATAATCATCAAGGTAATAGCCAGCCACAAGATCAAGGATATAACAATCAATCTAACCAAAAGAGGACATGGAACACAGGCCCAAACAATGGAAATGTGGTGTCACCATTGGATAATCAAGCCTCAGCGGATAGTAGGTTGGTGGATAGAATATTTCTAGCCGAGTCCGCCATGTCTAAATATTGCAGATTCCATGAGACTAATCAACGTTCGGACTTAGGATGTGCTGAGTTCAAGAGGGCATCTAACCTATTTCAAAACATAATAGATGAGTCAAACAACCAAGAAGATATTAAGGTCACAGGGTATAAAATTGTCCCATCCTCGAGATATGATCAATGCTTGACTTTTGAGATTTCATTTCCACTAGAATTTGAAGCATATGAAGAATAAGGGAGATTTCCTCCCGAGTCAGTCAACGGGCCAGTTAGCGAGGTAATAGATCAAAATGGGTATAACAATGGGTCGGATTCTTTCCCACCTTTGAGTGACGTTCTTCTAGTTCAAGGGACAGGTGGAAACCAAACATTTCAACAACCAGCTAGCAATGCAAGGTTTTATCAAAGAAACAATAAGAGGAATGATGGACCTTTCACATCCTCCATACCCCCGAACAATTTCAATACGCCTCCACACACCAATACAAGTAACATATCAAATTCTTCAAGGAATGCACCCAAGTACAGACATGGTAACCATAACAATGGAGGTGGAATACAGAGTTCCCAACAAAGTATGCAACAAAACAATCAAGATGTTTGAGGATCACATAGTGTCCAATCAACACAAGAAGCAAATAGAGGAACACTAGGAAATAGTGCCGTGAGCAATGATGAGTTGAAAAGATTAGGACAAAGTGTAATTGAGGAGATGAAGAAGATCAAAATCAATCTCCCTTTGTTTGAATTATTGAAGATAATGGAGATTAGAGATACATTCCTTAACAGTTTGAAGGATAACAAATCACGAGGGTCTCACACTCAAAGTGCAATAACACATACTCAAGGGAGGCCTCCTCCTAACTCAGTGCATGTGATCCAAGACATTCCAAGAGGGAACGTGACGAATTCATCTCAAGATATTTCATATAAAGAGATAGAGAACTCTACACAAGAGATTGCATATGGCGACATTAGTAATTTCAACAGACAGCCAGAGCCTCAACTAGTTTATGTAGCCCAAGGATCAACACTAGTGGAATCACTGAATCAAAGGAGTCAAGACCTAGTAAACAATAAGGAAATGGTGAAGAAAGAAGAGGTAGCTCAATTGACAGATTTTGGAGTAAAGCTGAAGCAAGTACATAAGACACAAGTGGTATATTAGCAAGGGAAAGATGAGCCAGCCCCATTCTTGCTATCAGTGAGGATATTTGGGAAGCTTCTGCATGATTGTTTGATAGATTCAGGAGCATCGAGTGATGTCATGCCTTTGAATATTTGTAGAAGTTTGGAAATCACACCTTTGGGATCAAATAGAAAGGTTACTCAATTGGATAAGACAGAAGTATCGGTGTTAGGTGAGCTACACAACATACACATGCAGTTGGCATCTGATCCAAGGATGGAACACATGGTAGATATTTCAGTCATAGATGTGGCTGATACCTATGGATTTATCCTAGGTAGAGATTAGGCCAAAAGGTTGAATGGATACATGGCAACTAACTTTTCTCACATGTGGCTCCCATGGAGAGGACTGGCCAACCAAATCAGAATTGATAGCACCCCAAGGTTGAGATTGATAGTTACTAAGTATGGGGAATCAAATGAAATATTGTTTGTAGAAACAAATATGAACACCTATAGACCTAAGGAGAAAGAAGTGTTGACAATGAATATCATAAGTGAAGGAAGGGATTCCACTGAGATCCTAATTGAGTCAGATCCAGATACTTCATCAGAAGATGGTCAAGGCATGTTCGAGAATTTTAAGAACTTTGTGATTAGAACTATACAACGAGGGGTAGAGTTGGGTAACCAAACATCAGTGAGCGACTTGTTATTGCCCAACTGGTGCAAAATCCACAATGCATTCCATTCAGAATTATCTTGCTCCTTGTGCACAGTTGCCTCAGAACAAGTAGAGAAGAGAATCCCAGGGGCACCAAAACAAGATGATCAACATGGAAAATAGAAGATTGAAACTTTACAAGTTGATGAAGCAGAAAGTAGCATGACGGATGAAACAAAGAACCAAACTATACCACCTAACCTAGAAATGAAGAAAAGTGATGAATTAGACAAGTCCAAGGGTTCCCAAAAGGAGTATCAGGAAAGTGATGATGTATGGACCCTAAGGTTCGATGGTTCCAAAACTAAGCAAGGAGCTGGAGCCGGATTTGAGTTAGTCAGCTCGACAGTGACAACATATTTGGAGGCACATAGATTGCAATTCCCATGCACCAACAATATGGCAAAAGTGATGATGTATGGACCCTAAGGTTCGATGGTTCCAAAACTAAGCAAGGAGCTGGAGCTGAATTTGAGTTAGTCAGCTCGACAGTGGCAACATATTTGGAGGCACATAGATTGCAATTCCCGTGCACCAACAATATGGCAAAATATGAAGCTTTCATTTTAGGCTTGTTGTGTGCTATCAAGAAAGGTGCCACGATACTTCATGTACTTGAGATTCATATTTAGTAATTGAGAAGATAAAGCAGAAGTTTGCTTGCCATGACAAGAGATTGAAAAGGTACAGAAACAGAGTTGGGATTTGATAGAGGACTTTGATGCCTTCAATATCAAGTTTAGCTATAGAGTAAATAATCATGTGGCTAATGCCCTCGCACAAACTGCAAGCTCACTAGCACCAATTATGTTGGACGGCTTGAAGAAATTTAGAGTTGAGTTAGCGTCAGTCCCATCAGTATTAGATAATGTCAAGAACTTCCAAGTGTTCAAAGATGATAGACATATCCTCAAATTCTTGACCAATTCAAATGTCTTCATAGCACAAATCATTGATGGCGAAGTGGATGAAGAAGCAGAGATCGATTTAGGAGTTATGAGCTTGAAGACATACTATTCCAAAGGTAATGATTGAGTTAGAAAGAATATTCGACATAGACCAATTCAGCAAAGTGCAATATCAACCCACGAGGGGTGATGAATGCGAAAAGGTAAATTTGGGAACAAAGGATTGTCCCAAAATAGTTCATATTGGGAAAGTTTGTACACCTAAGGAGAAGGAAGATATACTGAGTTTGATGAAGGAATTCCCAGATGTAATTGCTTGGGAGTATGAAGATTTGAAAACATATGATCCTTCCATCATCACATATACAATTCCACTGAAGGAAGGGAGTAAGCCATTCAGGCAATGACAAAGGCCAGTCAATCCTTTGTTAGAACCATTGATATTCCAAGAAGTAAAGAAGCTGCTAAATGCGTGGATCATCTTCCCAGTGAGGCATTCAACGTGGGTTGCCAATCTTGTCCCAGTTAGGAAGAAAAATAGAGAAATAAGGTTATGTGTCAGTTTTAGGAATTTGAACAGAGCATCAAAAAAGGATAATTATCCATTGCCATCACTAGATGAGGTCTTGCAAATTGTAAATGGAGCACAGGTGATTTCATTTATGGATGGATATTCGGGGTACAATCAAGTGATTAGTGAAGAAGAAGATAGATTGAAGACAGCTTTCACCACGAAGTGGGGAACATTTGGATACAAGAGGATGCCTTTTGGCTTGATCAACATAGGTACAACATTTCAAAGAGCCATGGATTATGCTTTCAAGGACTTAAAAGACAAGTGCATTATTATTTACATGGACGACATAACAATATTTTCAAAGAATAGAGAAAATCACATTCTGGATTTGAGGAAAGTTTTTATGAGATGTAGAAGGTTCAGAGTTTCTTTGAATCCGAAGAAATGTATGTTTGGAGTCACTAAGGGGAAACTTTTAGGACATGTAATTTCAGAAAAGGGTATCATGATAGATCCATAGAGAGTGGAGGCAATTTCCAAACTTGGCGTACTGGCTAGCAAGAAAGAGCTTAAATCATTCTTTGGAAAGATCAACTTCGTGAGAAAGTTCATATCCGCATTCGCTGAGATTGTAAAGCCAATGAATGACATGTTAAAGAAAGATGCAAAAATGGATTCGACTCTAACAGCAAAGAAGGCATTCAAAGAAATAAAGCATGCTATTATTAATGCACCAGTTCTAGTAAGCCCGAATTATGAGAGACCATTCAATATATACTCTTTCGCCTTTGATCATGCATGTGCGGCCATTTTAACACAAAAGAATGAGTCAGGTGAAGAGCACCCAATAGCGTTCATGAGTGCACCTTTCAGGGAGGCCGAATTGAATTATCCAAATGTGGAGAAACAAGCCTATGCCTTGGTGAAGGCGGTGAAGAAATTCAGGCATGACATCTTGAGAAGCAAAGTACATGTAATTGTACCTAACATAGCAGTGAAGACTCTTTTAATGCAAAGCGAACTTGGAGAAAGAAGAGGCAAGTGGGTCACCACTATCCAGGAATATGATGTAGAAATTCAACTGATGAAATTGGTCAGAGGACAACAATTGGCGCAAACCATGGCATCTGAGGGGCATGGACTTGTGCAACAAGTTTACGAATTGGAGGAGGTGCACCTGGACGAATGGTATCAAGACATAATCAATTATTTGTTAAATCACCAATGCCCTTCACATTTGAATCTAGTACAGAAGCGAGCATTGAGATTCAAGAGCAAAAGGTACATGTTGCAGGGAGCAATGCTTACAAGAAAAATCATGAGGGGATATATTTGAGATGTGTTGGAAAAGAAGAAGCTAGAAACATTTTGGAACATTTTCATGATAAATGGGGAACAGGACATGGATCAGATTTGGCTACGACACATTGGATACTAAGAGTCAAATACTATTTGCCAACCTTGTTCAAAGACACTCATGAGCACATAAAGACTTGTCATGTTTGCCAGATATTGGCAAAGAGAGAAAAAAATCCAACAATGCCTTCGTGGCCAATTATTGAGGTGAGACCTTTCGCGATGTGGGGGCTCAACTTCATTGGTCCTATCAATTCACCTTCCTCGGCACAACACAGGTATATTCTACTCGCAACTGACTACCGTACTCAGTGGTCAAAAGCCAAGCTTTCAAGAATTGCACAGTTGAGATTGCCATCAAAATTTTAGAGGAAAGAATCACTACCAAGTTTGGGTTTCCTTCTGCTTTTGTATGTGATAATGGTTTTGCTTTCATTTCCTTGAAATTTCATACATGGGCATTCGGCCATGGGATTATTTTAAAATTTTCATCAGGTTACTATCCCCAGGGTAATGGCCTAGCAGAATCTACAAACAAAAACCTTTTGACTATGATTGGAAAACTTTTAGAAAGGAACCCAAGAGATTGGCACACACAACTAAGATATGCTTTGTGGGTCGATAGAACAAGAGTTAAAGAGTCCATAGAAATCACTCCTTATCATTTGGTTTATAGACAAGACTCTGTATTCCCGATTCAATTGAAAATTCCAACTTTTAAGATTCATACAAGGGTACTATGATGAGAATGAAGACCGATTCTAAGTTAGGTTGGCTCAATTGATGCAGTTAGATGAAAAAAGAGACGAAGCCCTAGAAAAATTTGCAAAACATCAAGGGGTAGTAAAACATTGGTTTGACAGAAAAGTGCAAAACAAGGCCTTTAGGATCTCTGACTTGGTCCTATATTGGGACAAAGCCCATGAAAAGAAAGGACAACATGATAAATTTGACAAGCTATGAAAGGGTCCTTTCCAAATTTCAGAAATTATCGAGGATAATGCATTCAGACTTAAGACACTCATTGGTGAGGATGTCCCATTGCCTGTCAATGGGCAATTCCTCAAACATTATTTCCAAGCCTAGGACTCCATCCAGAGCCCTTTTTGTACATAGTTAGTTTAGGTTTTCTTTCAGTTAGGAGTTAGTTTGCTTTCCATTCTTTAGAGTAGAGTTTGTTTTAGACCATTTGGCCCAAGGGTTAGAGTAGTTTCCCTCTCAGTTGGTTAGAGTAGTTTTCTTTCAGTTGTTTAGTTTAAGTGTTGCAAGGGAACTTGAGTTTAATTTGCATCAAATCATTTGACTTGAGATCTTTTAGCTTCCCTCAATTGGAAAGAAGTTTTGGTTTTGGGCCTTTGCAAGTGCAAAGGGGGTCCATGTTATCACTCGTGGGCAGGTGTGTAGATTTTACATTTTTGGTGACAAAATGGAGTCCGTCTTGTTCGTTTCTCGAGTACATTTGCTAAGGTTCAGAGATTAAAGGATGTGCTTAGTCGTTAGTTTATGGTAGGACTTGTACTAAATGTAGGTCAAACTTGATAGAGGTTCTTAAGTTATCTTTGACATGGTTACAACATTCTACCCACACTTAATTGCTCTGAGTTCTTGGTGTTTTGAAGTGAAGTTACACTTGGTAAAAATCTTACACCTGCTTCAGTGCCATTATGGTCTTCCAAATCCTCCGCAAGCTTCATTGCCTGCAAGCCAAACAAAAGATTGAAAAGAAAAGAAAAGATTGAAAAGAAAAAAGAGGAATATCATAAATAAAATAAAAAATGAGAATGTATGCAAAAGAAAAGGCATTATCAAAGTGGAAATAAAAATGAAATTTGGTTCAAAGGTGTGCAATCATCTCTACCGGTGCTATAAAAATAATCACTAAAGGTAAAACCATGATTGTGGTACCACAGCAATAACTCCGTCGGGGATATAGATGCCTAACTCGTAGTGGGGCTCTATCTAGGTTGCTTTTGAAGTAAGGATATTACAATAGCTAAGTTCAATGAATCTGAGAGATTATACAGTTCTTGTTGAGTGGGGAATAAATCATTTGCACACACATGAGTAACTTATGGTCAA
Organism: Cupressus sempervirens; assembly: GCA_028749045.1. Classification (NCBI taxonomy): domain Eukaryota; kingdom Viridiplantae; phylum Streptophyta; class Pinopsida; order Cupressales; family Cupressaceae; genus Cupressus; species Cupressus sempervirens. The sequence goes on from CM053783.1 coordinate 3,964,411, forward strand.
GATGCTTTGGTTCAACTTGAGAGTTCTTTCCCTTGTTGAGTGCTTGTCCTTGAGTAGGTTTTCGGATAGGCCACCCTGAGATTTTTGTTCTAAATTGTCTTATTTCTTGAAATGTTTAGGAACATTTCACCCGTGGAGTTGCCAGATGTTGTGAGGTTCTCACATCATCGCCCCAAAAATTTTGGGGACCCCCTTTTTTTTATCGCCTTGGTAAATTTTTTTGAATTTGTCCAAAAATTTTAGATTTAGAAAATTTTACGCCTTGGACACCTTCGGGCCAAGAGAGATGTGGCTAGATTTGTCTTTTTTCACCCGGTCTTAACTTGATTTTCCGTAGTGAGTAATTTTATCCTTAGGCAGAACAAATTTCAAAGAACAATACTTGACAAGATAAATTTACAAATTTTTGGAATTAGACGATTTTATTTTGAAAATTGGATATAATTGTATAATCTTGAGCATTTTCAAAATGATTTTTTTTTAAAAGATTTAATTGTTTTGGAAAATCTTAAATTTTTCGGTGAAAAGGAAAATTCTATGATAGTGAAATTAAATTGGAAAATCGATTTCGGACGCTAGAGAAAATGATTTATTTTAGAAAAGAATTTAAAAATTGCATTGCAAAATGGAAAGTGGACTTAATTGCAAAATTTTGCATTAAATTGGTTAAAATTGCCTAGAAGATTTTAAAATATTTAAAGAGATTGGTGAACTAAAATTGAAAATCGATCTCAATCCGATTTTAATGATATTTTAATTACCAAAACGTCATTAAATGAAATTTTTTTAACATCTCCAAGGCTTTCTTAATTTTATTTTGCAATTTTTGGTTCTAACCGGCAATTAAATGTGCAAATTTCACTATAGGCAAAATTAATTTTGGCTTGACATTAAATTGGGACCATTAATGAGACATTAATTTAATTGTCTTCTCCTATAGGTGCTAGTCGGCCAGCTTGGAGGAGTAAAAGGAAAATGGTATAAGAGGGCTCCTCCCTCTCCATCACAGCCTTCTTCTCTTGTGTTTAACAATTTTTTTTGGAGCAGCTTTCTTCTCTTTATTTGGCAATTTTCCCTTGGAAGGGCAGCTCTCTCACTTGGAAGACAATTTCAGACTTGGCGATAATATTTTCCTTGGAACAAATTTGTCATTGTTTTGGCATCAATTTCCTACTTGCATAAGGGGCTACGATTTCTGCCCTAGGCAATTCAAGGCAGATCTGAAACTTCTTGTTTGGCATTTTTTCAAGGACAGATTTTCTTGCAAAAGGCTGCGATTTTTTGCAGCAGATCTGGGTGATTTTACTTGGAGGAGGAAACAAATGATTAAAAGTCCAATTTTTGGCAAAGTGTACGCAGTTTCAAAGAGATTAAAATTCTGATTTTGCAAGGAGGCTTGAATTTTCTATAATCTGATCCGAATTCAAAGAAGGCCTGATTGATAAAGGCAAAATCAAGGTAAAGTTCAATTCATTTAGAGCTGAAGGTTGGTTTAAAAATAGATTTTACTCCTTGTTCTTGTTTGGTTTCCTTTCCCTCATGTTCTTCTTGCATTCATGATCCACCACTTCATCATCCCATCTATAGGTTGAAGTTTGGACAGATAAATGTAGATTCCATGATAGGACATTTGGCGAGGCAGAAATAAGCTAGACCACCCTAGGAATGAAGTTGGGAGATATAAGTTTAGTCTATCCTAACCTAACGAAGAGGCAAAAATAAGTGGTAGTCCCACCCCTAGGTTGAAGATTGGAGATTGATAAGTGTAGTGATAGGACTTGACGAGGCAGAAATAAGTTAGAATCCATTGATAGAAAGAAGGTTGGAGATCGATAAGGGTAGTCCATATTACTTAGAACGAAGCGGCAGAAATAAGTGTTTAGGATGGTAGATGTTAGTGCAAGCAAGGACCCTAAGGGAATGAATACTAAAAAAGGCAAGGAAGACATGATACCTAAGACCACCTTTTTCTTGAAAGTGAGGTGAATAAGTGATACCAATATTGGTATAGTGAACATGATACAGCTAAAGGAGAGACTGAAGGAAGGAAAATCCCCCATGGCAAAGAAGATTGACAAAAGCGAAATTGTACACGCAGCGGCCTTCCCTCCTACTTTGCCTTGTCCAAAATTAGTCATGGAGTGTGCATCCAAGTTTGATTTGGTTAGTAAATCCATCATTTTTGATAAAGAGAAGAGGGTGTTAGCCAACATTGGCAGACAAGTGGTCAAAGAAGCATTCAATATCCCCCAGTACAGAAGCATGATAGTGGTAATGATGGATCAAGTGGCTAAGTTATTCCAGGATAACCAGGAGGCTTATTTCATTCATCTAAAGCAAGATTGGCTACACGAAGGCAAGAAAGGAATCACCGGAGCATCAAGGCTCACCGTGGTAGATTTCAAATCAGAGTATGGTGATCTCATTCCGCTTCTCAGTTGGATCATGGGTCTAGCTCAAGGTATGCAATTCAAAAACTGGATGTACTTCTTTATTGATGAAATTAAAAAATGAAAAAGAAGATTTGATTGGGCTAGGATCATAAGCGAGAATCTAGAATTAAAATTTAAGACTATACAAAATCAAAAGCAATTCTATATGGCGTCCTATCTGTTCTATTTGATTGCAAGATTGTATAAAAACCCTGGACTTAAGGCCTTAGGAGTAATTGGCAATGGGTCGGGGCAATGTTTGGTGCATGAGTGCTATCCATAGCTTCATTTGCACAACAGCAAAGACTATAAGATATTTTGTGATGCCTTTGCCATGAAGACAGTAAGGATATTGCAAGGGATACCTGCTAAGAGACTCTGATCAAAAGCAGAAGCAAAGATTAAGAAGTATGGGAGTTGGTTTATCTAGTTTCCGCAATTCACTTATATTAAAGTAGCAAGAAGAACAGTTTGTCCCAAGAGACTTCCAAGGTACCCACCCGACAAGGTAGTTTTGATGGAGTTGGCTAGGCAACTTGATTATTATGACAGAATAATGAAACTTAAGGGTGAGACAAGGATTACCTTCTCATTTGGAATTGGCAATGATAGCTGCCCCAATCCTGTTGCCTTTGCAGCTATGGAGAAAGAATTAGAATGGTATCATCTAGGATGGTATAGAGCAAGGCAAGGATTCGATCCTAATGGTCTTATCAAGTCATCTCACAGAAATACATTTAAACATGTTCCTACTATAGAAGATTTTTGGGCAAATGCCCAAGATGAATTTCATGTGAGAAAGCTAGCTTTCTCAAGATTGTCGGTGAACATGATGACAGATATCAGATGGAGAGGCCTTGATATTCCCGATCAATTGCAGGATGATGAAAATGTGTTGAGAGAAGATTATGATACAGTTGAGGGAATAGAGTTGAATCTAGTCAATTGGGATGATCATCAGGATCCTTCCTTGGAGGCAGTTACAAGGATAGTCGATTTGCACACCGAGTCATGGTACAATGGGAAGTTAAGGAAACTACAAAGTTAGAGGGTACACCATACTTATTAGAAGATGAAGCGAAAGGAAGATCCAATGGAGTCAGTTAGACATAAAGGTAAAGGAAGTAGTTGACAACAAGGAATAGTTAGAAGCAAGAAGAGAGGTTTGGAGGTTGAGAAAGGTAAAGACCATCAGGAACCTCCAACAAAGAGACAGAATACGGCACCGTCAATGGAGAGCATAATTGAGGCTAGAGGTCAAGAAGATAATACAAGTGGACAAGGGGCCACGGTAGAGGTGAGCTCTGATTCAGAATCAAGCGATTACAGTGACAGCGCCGAGTACTGTCCTCTCTTAGATAATCAACATGGAGATGACATGGCAGTTACTAGTGAAGAAGAAGATGGACCGATTGATATTGAGGAAATAAGTCAAGCTCTCGAGGCCGTTGGCGATGCTTTGCTAATCGAACCAAATCCAGATTTGGGGAGATGCACTGCACCACTATGGTTAAGGCAAATGCTTATGTCGAGAGGTGAGGTAGTAATTGCCTAAACAGTTGAAGACATCCAAGGGTTAATGGAAAAGGGTGATAGCAAGAACCAGAGACAAATTGTAAAAACAGTGGCAAAGGTGATTAGGAGTGACAACGATGGTCACCGAAAGGTTTAAATTGCTATACCAATGGTTAGCAAGGCATTGGATGAGATTGTAGCTCAGGAATACAAGATAGTAGAACATAACTTGGGAAGAAACACGGATGACATGGAACGTGAGGAGATCCAAGAGGGCATAGTTTCAGTCAAAGAAAGGTCGAGGAAGGCAAATGAAAGGATCATAAAGTTGGAAGCCGAGAACAAGTATTGGAGAGATTGCCAGCCTATCCAACAGTTGCACAGGCAGCCCTTCCTCAAGACAACGGGAGCAACATAGAAGAGATATTGGCTCAGCTGCATGAAGTCAAGGATTTGATCCATGATACAATCTAAGACGGGTGGAATTTCTTGCCTTCCTTTGTCTCGACATTCAAGTTATTAGTGGCTATTAGAGATAAATTCAAAATATTTGGAGGTGAGTGGAAGGATTTCCTTCTAGTCAAAGACTTAGCCATCCCCGAACTACAGGCATTCATTGAGCTACCGGATAAATATTTGGAAAAAGCCAAGTTGATAGATGGAGGAGGATTGAGTATGGTGGAATCTTGGTCCATTGCCTTGACTACCAGATTGAGAATACTTGAGGAGATACAAAATATAATCGCACAGCACAGCCCAGGCGTTGACACTTCCATTTCAACCATGATGAGCGACGTTGGGGCTGCACTTGATTTTGAAGATATCAAAGAGGAGAGCATCAATGAGACAGAGTTGGGATCAAGATTGGATGAGTTGGGGAAGGTTGCTATCAAGAAGAAACATTTGGGCACCCTTGCCTCCCTCAATGCCTTTATCGAATATGCAAAATAGTATGACAAGGACCATGAGAAGACACTACAAGCAGCAAGCAGCATGATGAATTCAGCTGAGCTCAAGATGAAACACACACCTTGTCCTCCCATGAAGGAAGTCAACGAAAGGCTAGCTAAATTCATTGCTTTGGGTAAAAAGATGAAAGAAAATGGTAGATTTATATTAGGAGATCATTTGATGTAAGCCCAAGTGGCAATTTCTCCCTCTTCTTGGATAGGACAAGTGTCTAATTCTTATTGGCTACCATTTTGGTGCCTTCTCATTGGTTGCCACTTTTCCTTTTTTTCATTGGTCCATTGACGAGGTGGCATCTTCTCATTGGCCAATGGGGTGGCAACCCTAATTAGGGTTTCTTGGATCCAATCTAGATCGTTCATTTTGCCTCTTTATCTCTACCATCAATTGTAAATTTTGGCCTCTATATAAGGCCATTTTCTCTCATTTGTAAAGGGTCGGAGAAAATTGTTGCTAAGATAATACCAAAATCGCTTCTCTTTATCATTGTTGTGACTTGCATGGTGATTAAGAACAATTGGGTTATTGCATGGTTTCCACTTCGAATAGTTAGAATTAGATTTCCTTTGAAGTTGTTAAAGTAGATTTTATTTCAAGAAGTTGTTAAGAGTAAGAGTAGATTGATAGTTGCATGGTGATATTAGTGGATGTTTGATAGGGATCTATAACTAGGCCACTAGCATCCTAACGGCTTGTTAGGAAGCCTTGTGTGGTAAACTAGTCCTTTTCCCTTTGAATCATTACATCTATGGAGTTAGAGCCGCTGGTAAACTTTCATTAGATTCAATCCCTGTCCATTTGGTAATCTTTCCATTCATAGGAGTAGGAGTAGAGCAGTGAATAGTTTAGTATTTGGAGCTTTGAGGAAGGAAGTAAAGAATGACATCATTGGTAGACACACCACCCCCATCACCACCACTATCAACATTATCTGGCACTCATATATTTTACGAACCCATCACCATCACACCCAAAATCCAAATTATCCTTGAATGAACAACGTAAGGCTGCCTATGTGATTACTAGCAAATCACATCAATAACTGAGTTAGTATCCATAGGTATAAGGAACATTGGAGTTTTTTTCTCATGTGTTCATGAGTATTAACTTTTCAAGAGAGGAATTGAGTGTTTGATATCCCATATCAAGTGTTCAATTGCTATATGTTTTGTCATGGTACAAAACTGACATCAACACATGCAAGGGCATGTTTGAGAAAAATGAAATTGTGTTTACATAGAGTGGGGCAACTTTCAGGTATATGATTTTTTTGTGTGGTCTTTCGTTGTTTTTCTGCAGTAAAATGGTGATTTTTCCTTAAAAATGGTGTTTGTGATGAATTTTCTTAGTAGACAGAAATTCTTATTATATTAAACAAGAAAAACAAACACAATCTCATCATTACTGGCGCTAAGGAAGTATATCAAATGGTGTTAACTAATCACCAATTAGTTATCCAGAAACGGGTGTGAATACTATGGGAAGTTATATATTTAAGTGGTATGATTTGATAATGAAAAGATGCAACCATTGGCCTCATATCCCTTTGGAACATTAAAGAGACATCAATGCCATTCCAGAATCATTCAATCATTGTTCAATCATTTTATTCTATAATTCTTTGGATTTGAGTGGAAATTGTCTACCATTGGACAGAAGATCAGATTGCATAAGCATAGAAAAGTCAATCGGGAAAAGAAATCCAATATCGCATAAACTATAAGCCTTAAATCCGAAACATCGATAATTACAGATTGGCATCATTGGAATAACATTTTATAAGACATACATCCAATAAACAATCAGGTTAATCTATAGTAGATCATTTTCATATACATCACAAAGAAGATATCAGAAGAAGCAAAATTGTTCTAACTTGATCGATATATTACATCGTTCATACTTCAAAATATCTCAGATATATCTGCGATAAGTCTACTTGTCACAATATTTTTGGCTCTTGAGAATTAACATCAACTTATCTTGGATAAGTCATCACAGAGAAGTTTTGAAAGATCACAGAGAACTTGGCTAAATATCAGCAATATTTCTCTATTTTATCGCAATAAAAAGAAAACTTATTGCCTGATGGCCTAAAGAAGGAAAAGACACTTTGGAAAAACAGATTTGGAGAGGAAAGAAATAAGGTTCCATCAGAATTAGGAAAACAGAATTTTGACTGTCCTGAGAAGTTTCTGACTTATCTCCGATATTTCAATATCTTTTTTTGCCCTCGTTGATAAGTTGCTGATAACAATATTTTGAACTATGATATCAATAAATATTCATCTCTTATATTGTTCGATATTCAGTTCATACAAGTTTCATAAATTTGGCAAGTATTGGATAAGATGTACTATCTTTATCATATTCAGATCAATCTTGTGACATCAGCAATTACATATTGTCTTGCATATTGTATTACAATTTATTGCAATTACAATACATTCGATTTATACAGGGTCCCCAATACATTGTAGACCAAATACTTAGATATTTGAAATAGATTCATAATTTCATATACATTGATCATGCAACTCAAAGTGATTGTATATAGGGTGTATATAGTAGACATTTGTTGAGCAAAGGTAATCACCATCATTTTGCAATTATACCCTCATACCAGAAATATTGTTGAGCAATCTAACTCTTGCATAATATTGAGATATCTGACATTGCATTAATCAATCACCACATGAAAGATACTGTTATTATGCAAGTCATATTAAATCTAAGTTGCCGGTTCGGATTCTGGTTCGTATGCAGGTTCAATATTCAAGTTCGACATTCACTCAAAATTTTCTTGGGCTGGGTTTGGTTAGTTTTGGGTTCGTTTGTACTAGATTTTTTTTTTAAAGAGAAATTATATATATGTATATTAGGGTCAATATATATATTTCCTAATCCTTTTTAAATATAAAGGATTATTTATGAGCCTGATATAATATTAATATAGTTAATATAAAATATAGCAATAAAATAATAAATAAAGTTAATATTAATATAAATATGTTATTAATTCTGAAAAGTGATTAAAGCTAGTTATTAATAAATTCAGTAAAACATGATTTAACTCGAATAAATAAAGGACAAAGGTTTATGTTCTTATTTTGTTGTTTTATAAAGGCAATTAGAGTTCGCTATTAAATTTGTAGGAGCAGAAAACATTGCAAATGTGGCACTAAAAATGCAGACTACCCACATAGACCCAATTTTGTCTTCCCCAGACACAGTCAAACTGTCAAAAGTAATAATAAAAAGCAAAAACAAATATTAACAAATTATTGCATAGGTTCTAAACAGAATTCTTTCGGTTCTTGGCAGATCCATCTGGGTTTGTCCAGGATAATACCACAGTCCAAAAATCACCCCCTGCAATAACCCACACTTGGATCTATCTGCAATCGGGACCAGGTTCCATGGCCTTAAGTAAATAAATCAGTTACGTTGTTATAAAATGATTCACATATTCTAGATTTAGATTCTTATCTTTTTCATAACTGTATTATCACAGGTTTAGATTTTTTTGGTGCCAAAATTATTATATTTTAGTGCATTAAAATTTGAGAAATTTGATTTCAAAATATCATTTTTGTACAGCTATACCATATCCACTATTTGCTTCAGGCATTATGTTCTTTTATCTGAAACATCATTGATTGCTGCATAATGTATTGGAGCTTATTGGCTGTCACACATCCTTTCTTTTATACCAATTGACTTAGCCTCTAATTGCAAAATCGCAGCGGAATGGATCATTGAAATGTCAAGCTTCAAGATCAATCACGAGTCACAACATTGAAACATCTGATTGCATCGACTTTACAAGCCATGCTTTCTAGGTTTATCACAACTTTAGTCTTTACATTATAATATTAATGAAAAAAATTAAAACTATTGCCATTGAAGTCAATCAAAACAAAATTCGTTTTAAATTCATTATAAATTTGTGCCCGTGGTTTCGCATTTGCTCAAAATGGAGACGTATTCGACCCGGGTCTATATAACCGAATTTCCATCGAATTTTACATTCAAATTGCAATTTGGAATCGAATATGAATCGACTTCGCATATACAGTGAACCGACTTGTGAATTTCCAGTTGCCAGACCAAATACAGTAATTAAATACATACATTAGTAGAAACCAAAGAATTAGATAGAAAGAAGTCTCTTGCTACTGAAGAAATTAGGCAAAACCCTAAGAAATCACCAAAGTGGATATTCCCTCTTCGACTTTCCATCATAGTAACCTATGTCTAAGGCTACCCCTAGAGCTTCCTTGCTATATTTTCAAACTTTGTTACTTCTACTTCTGCTAACACTGGCTTGGGTAAATAGTCTCCATTGCAATAATGATATCCAGATAATTCCTATCCCATCCACATGACCACTTGCCAGTTGTCATGTTCACTATCCATCTTTTTGCATTGGATAAAGCTTATCCGCTAACTTGAAGTGTTGCAGGAAGCAGTTTTTTTCCCAGTATAAATAATTCTAGTAGAAAAAAGTGCTCTAATCTATTGAATAGGATTCTACATCACTTGCAGCTAAAATAGAGCACTTGCAACATCGGGACAATTAAATTTGCAGCAAAACAAAGCACTTGCAGCACTAGTTGTAGGTCATACTTGCATCACCTACTACAGTTAACACTTGCAGCATGCTGTCAGTGAACATTCATGATTCTACAAAGCTTGACTGTGGGACCTTTAGAATTTGAACAGTCATACCAAGTTTCAGATTGGCTAATGAATACCCTTGCAGTTTTCCTTTTTGCAAAACATTGTTTCCACATTCTTTGTTACCAGCCAGCATTGGTCTTACACATTTTGGACTTTGAATACTGTGATTCTATATGGAAGAACACAGAACCTTTAGTATACCTTTGCAAGTTTTCAAAGTCTGAAATTTCTCTCTCCAGTGTGCATGAACATTGATAACCACGATTCTATATGGAACAACACAGACCTTTGGTATACCTGTGCAAGTTTTCAAAGTTAGCAGTTTCTCTCTCCGCTATATGGTGCATTACTATATTCATTAATGCACACTTTTTGTTTAAATAGGTTCTCCATAAGGAAGGTGGACATTCTCATGCCTTAGAAAAATTTAGGTTTTTTCCTTCATTGGTTTTTGTCTGTTCTCCTCCATGTCAATTGTATTTGAAAGCTTTGCCATTGACCCAGAAAAGATACAAATGGAAGACACCAAGAAAAATAAAGACAAAAGGGACAAATGCATGATCACTTGATCTGATGAAAAGGCTACAGTTAGCTTGAAATCTGTCACAATATAGAAAAACTCATATGGGTACAATAAGTCCCATAGTAGATGAAGGGATTTGGATATTACCAAACATTAGCAAGGTAATTCATTAAAATTAATATTAATCTTGCTTCTTTTTGACAATTTATTTGTTAAACTGATACTTTAGGTTGTTTTCATAGCCTTATTTTCTACATAACAATGTATATGTAAAACCATCTTTCTTTTTTGTTTCCAAGAATATTTTTAAACAAAAATGACTATCTTATCACAAAATACAATGCGAAATTGGAAAAATTCAAGTTTTTAACTATGTTCTAACATCTTTCTATAGAACAAGAATGGATTTGAATGTTGAAAATTTTTCATGGATGGAGAGAGTTAGTAGGAAGCAAAACCTTTCAAGGTGAAACTAGTTATGCAGTTTGTTCATGACACTTAGATATCCATATCTGCAAATATGCTTTTGTTCTGATATTAGTATCAGTGGTTTTGATGCAGGATTTCATATTGAGGGGTGGTAAAAAGATTCCTTTGTACAGGTATGCAACATGCTTTGCATTATTACAAAATAATTTTTGGAATTGTTTTTTTACTATTAAAGATACTATATATCCTTATTTGTGAAAGAACAATTACATTTGGTATAGTTGAATTTTGATGTGTTTTTCCAAGATAGTTATATAAATTCCAATTTGCATCTTTTTCCTTCACAAAGAGAATGAGTACATGATTAGGTCGTGGCTAGGGTGCCTTGTCAGGCAGCCCAACCATGCAGCGCTACCATGATATACAAATTAAACTTTTTTGCAAATAATTCAAAACATTTATTTCACAGCCTTTATCTCTATTAGTACCTTTTTCTTCAGTTTGGCATCATTTTCTCTGGCATTCTTTCCTCTTCCCTCAGTCACTTCTTTAGTACTCCTTTTGCACTCTCTTCCTCAGTCTGTAAATTATCTTCTATTCATTGTCACCTTAACTTTGTTGGCAATATTCCTCTTCCTTCAGCTACACCCTCCCTCTCTTTCTCTAACAGTGAAAAGCCTCAAACAAATATCATTTCCTCATTTCATGCTTCCCATGTGAGGAAAATTGACATTTGGAACTGAATTTTTATAAGCTTTCTAATATTAACTTATCACATACCATCTTCTAACATGTTGATGAAAACTTGGAAAGTCATGTTGGGCTTTATCAGCACTTTTCTACCCATTATGAAATCTATCAGTAGTTCCCAATGTATCATGATCTAGTTGATCCTCTAACCTCTTCGTAATAATTCAGCTGTTCATCTTTGTTTCCTTTGTATCAATCCTTTCGATGAACACAATTATTGTCAGGGTTCAAAAGGAATTCTCCCTTCACTTACATCAGAGTTTGGAACTTTGGAAGTCTTTGTGATGCTCTTCTTGTTTGGGTATTGAGGTTGCATAGGAACTCCAACCCTCATTTTGTCCAATCTCTAGTTCATGGTTGTTGACATTTGAGATTTTCTTGAATGTAATGGTTGTTGACATTTGAGATTTTCTTGAATGTAATGTCCCCCTTTCGTAGGTTATTTTGGAAGTGAAATAATTATTAAAATACATTTTAATCATTAATTTCTAAGTATGCATTATTTCTACAAAATCCTTAAGAATTCCTTTACTAAGGCTTCCTCATGCTTTGGGAGGATCCCCTATGTCCTAGAGAACGATCCTCAATTACTTAGCCTTCCTCCTTGAAACTACCTTTCAAGTCAAGCTTCAGAATGACCCTCGATTAGTTAGCCATCTTCTTGAAAGGGGTGTCTTTAAGGTCTATATCTATTAAATCTGCAGACCCATTATAGAACTACTTTGGTTTGTACCTTATATATTTTCATACGACTCTAAATAGATAATCAAATATAAAATCATCTTCCCATAACCTATCCCTTTATTTTTTAATTACCTTTACTATCCTCGCAATGATCTTGTCCTTGAAAAGATCTCCACCACACGATCCTTTTTATGGGGTCATGTGTCTTGATTTTATGCCCCGGTTTGTGCATAGATGTTTGTTCTATCTTTTTTGTACCCTCCTCTCATGTTAGGTCTTTCACTCATTGGCAATCTTCTTAATGCCATGAGTTTGACTCCTTAAATGTATATATTGTTCATCCCTTCTGCCTTTGTTTAGATGGTGACGTGGCTTACTATTTCGTTGATCCTATTAAATCTCTCCCTGAAGTATCCCAGATGTCCCCTTCATACTCTATTTTTATATGATAAGTATGACATGGATCGGTATGACCATAGGTGGCTAGAGGCGCTTGGACTTAGCGTGCCATCAGTATATTATTTTGATCAATAGTATAGTTAGTTATGTATAACTGTGTGTGTGTCTAATTTAATAGATTTGATTATTACTTGGATTAAATTACTATTTAGAACATTGTATTAATTATTAAAATATTATTTAATATGGACCATTGATATTTAAAATTATGTCATATTATTATTGATTGTATTATCCATTGATTATTATTATATTATTTGATTTATCATAACCTATATAATACACATGTTTTAGTAAATTAATATATAAAATATCTTTAACAGTCTGGGCTCATGACATTGAGCCTTGTAAATTCATTGTTTGGGCCATTAGAGTTATGACATTCCACAATATCCTAGTTGCATATATTGTTGGGGTTATATATTTTCCTGAAATCTTGATGCGTAACACTGCTTGTAAGGGATGTAGAGGATTTTAAGAAACCTAAACATCTCTCACAAGTAATTATCACCCAAATCTTCAACCAATCAGATCATGCCAGATGTCCTAGTGGGCAAGATCAACAATATGATGACCAGATTCATTGAATTCACCAAAAAAGTGATAAGTCAAAGAAAATTGTCTTCTTAAAGAAGACTTGTTATTAGCCTATGTGTCATTTTACCATTTCCCACTAATTGTTGCCTTCCTCTACAAGTTTATACCTAACCTCTCTTCTCATTGACCCACAAAGCATTGTAATTTTCTTATTGGCTCACAAAGTGGTGCTTAATTGTTTTTGACTAGCATTAATGCTTGTAGAAGCTAGGTAGATTAGGTCTTTGTTGGCTAAATCTTGTCCCCTATTCTTGAATTGATCTTGACCCTTCATTGTAATTGAACAACTATATAGGACAAGGCCTTCTCATTTGTAACTCATTAGGGGTACAATAGAGTAGAGAGACTTGTTAAAATTGTTACCATAATGCTATCAGAGTAATTGTCAATTCATTGTTGGTCTTCATGGTGGATTATTTGTGTTTTTTTGGAGTATTGCATGGTTTCTTCATTTTCTCACTTAAAGTAGGTTTTCATTTCATGTTACTATTGAATGGTTATTAATAGTGGAGCTAGTGTCCATACCTTTTGGTATTTGTTGATTGTAAGTAATAATGCAAGCTAAGTGTAGGCCTAAATTTCAAACATTTTAACATATTTTGTAAATGTTCATTTAGATTGTACCTTTATAGAATATTTGTATGAGTATTTACTGTGTTGTAACCATTCCCACATTTGTAGAATACATGACCCTCTTATGCGTGGTTGATAGGGTGAATGATTGGTTAAAGGCCCACCCCCATCCTCAACATTGTCTTACATTCTTAGAGTTAGATTAGATTCTCTACACCCTTTATCCTTTGTAGTTTTTTTAGTGAGAATAAGTTGAAGTTGAGTTGATATCCATTGATTGAACAACAAAAGTCCCCTTGTGATAACCAACATATCACATCAAAATGATAATTGAGTGAAATTAGAAGGAACCCTTAGGCTGTCTCATTTGATCACACAATCTAGCATATGAGCATCATTATTCACGTGAGAGTTGGAGATTTGGTGTTTCATCCTAGAATACTACGTATTTGATTCTGCATGTTGTAGTGGAATAAACTCACATCAGCACACCCTAAGGGTGTCTTTTTACTGTGATATTCTTCATTTCCTTGCATATTTCTTAGTGTACATATTCATTGTAAGTGACCTAGAAAAACCTTGTTCCTATTTCTTATGTTCTTTTGGAAGGTCACTAGGATAGGTTCACTTGTTGGATATGCATATGAGTTGGTAATTTCTCTCTGGATGCTCCTGGTCACCTCCTCTCCTCATAGCAAGAGTTGAATGAGCATGTTACATTTGACATCTACAGACAATACATTATCATGACTTGGAGTAACCCTCCCAAGGGTTTACGTCTATGGATGGCCTTTTATGTTGAGCACTTTCTTAATATTTAGGATGGGATTATTGTACATTTGATGCAGGAGCACCTAAGGATTGCTTAATTAATCCAAGTTTTTGTTTTGCTGTGTGTGTGTGTGTCTTTAGGGCATTTTGGAAGTATGTTGTTTAAGGTCATGTGGACCATGGTAGGAGTACAATAGGGTTTGTTGGAAGAGTCTTAGGAGATTTGTAGGTGCAATTAGGGATCAACAAGATGTAAAAGCCCCGATTTGCACAAAGCTGATGATGATGTTGGCATGAGGTCAGTAGGGTCTAGGACGGGTCAGAATCATGTTTTTACCATAGTTAAGGTGTTTGGTAAGGTTTAAGGAGCATTGGGGCTCATTTAGTTAAGTTGCGCAAAAGCTTGCCAAAATATGTAAAAGTTTCATTGTGCAACTTTGCAACTTTGAAAAATTGCTTGGACAACATTGTCCAGATGTTGCAAATCGGTGACAAGGAGCCCAAAGGGGTATGTAACTACCTAAACACCATACATAAGGCATGCCCTAACCAAGATGCAAGGTTGGGCACCCGTTGTATGGAGAGAAGTTTTGAATATTGGAGTTTGAAGTGATTTTTGATTGTTTTCTATGTATTTTCCATGACATTGGGTAGTTAGAGGATTGAAGTTGGTACTGTAACACCCGTTGTGTGTAGTTTAGATGTTTTATTAATTCTGTGTGGCATTAGATAGGAATTTTGTCCACATTTTCTTTCTTTTTGTAAATAGTCTTGTTTTTTCAGTGTTGTTGGTTCTGTCTAGGTAGTTTGAAAAGATCAGGTTCTAACTCACTTTCCCACCGTCCATTTTGAACAACCTCTTGGAAATAATGAGTATACCCCATGTACATACATTGTGCAGAATCTTGGGCCCTCAAATGCAGGCAATCTATTTTTAATGTGTTGCCCTAGGCGAGCCCGTAGTGAGTCCGGCTAGGGAAGACCAAGTTTCAAACAACATAACTTGCAGAGGTGAATAGCTAGAGTCAAAATTCTTTTTGTAATTTGAAGATAGGAGTCTTGGCAAGATTTTGTAAAGAGGGAGTGGTCTTACCAATTCATTTGTCATCCTAAAGCTTTCCAACTTGCAGAGCAGCCAAAAAGAGCCTAAAAACCCTTAAATTCACTCAATTTGTGTTAGGTATTGTACGGAAGGTGGTGACCCGTGACCCCAAAAATACTTGAGTGTTGGCATTTGATTCAAGAATCCTAAGAAAAGTTATAGGGTTTCTTTGGAAGGATTGGGAGAAAATCCCTATTTTCTCGGAGTAGGAGATCTAATTGGGGCTAGTAGCCTTTTAGGCCTATTCTTAAAGACTTGATGAAATTGGATGAAAATTTGAACCAAGTGGGAGTCCTAAAACCCCTAGTTGGTCGAATCGAAGTACTTGGAGATACCTCCACACCTCTGCAAGGCTAAGTAGAGGATTTGGAGGTTAAAGAGCCTTTAAGGTGGTTTAAGGGCTATGGTTAGTTGAGCAAGAATGCATCAAGTTTTGACTTGATTGGTGAATCTTTCTTGGTAGTTGGGTTGGCTAGAGAGACCAAGGGATCCTTAGATAATGAAGATCCTATAGGTGATAAGTGGTGTGGTGAAGACACCTTAGAAATCTTCCAAGAAGACTAAGAGCATGAACCTGTGATTGGTTCATCCAACCTCCCTATTAGATTGGTATTAGAGCCTCAAAAGATTAGGCTTGTGGATAGATGTTTGAGACAGACGAATCAGTAGGAGAAACTACAATGGTAACAAATGCATAGTTAGCAAAGAAGGTGACCAAGCAAAAGGAAGAAAACAGGCTACTTAGAGATAGATTAACTCAACTAGAAGAAAAATTGGATCAAGTGGAAGAAATGACTAAGGAAGTCAAGGGTCAAGTTGAAGGAAAGAAGAAAGAGGTGGCTATAGAAGATGAAGAACCTACCCCTGGTCATATCCTTACAAAGGAACCATTCTTAAAGGCATTGAAAGCCATGAGTGGGTAAGCACTTAAAGGAATACCACTATTCATTGGGAAGATGGAGGTAGATCTAGTCATGGACTGGATAGAAGGAATGGAAAACCATTTCAAATGTGATGGAATCACTAAGGCATAGAAGGTGAGGGTAGCAAAGTCAAGGCTGAGAGGCTCTGCATAGACATGGTGGAAGTTCATCTAGGAAGAGAGAGAAAAAGAAGTTAAGAAACCAATTTCCACTTGGAAGGGAATAGTTCACATAGTGAGAGAGGCATACATGCCAAAGGATTATGAAATTCAATTGTATCAAAAGAGGCAAAGGGATCTTGATGTGTATTCCTATACTCAGGAATTCAAAAGCTTTGCTTAAGGTCAAATGTAGCTAAAGATGAAAGCCTTAAGGTAGCTAGATACCTAAATGGATTAAACTGGAGTATTCAAGGAGAGATGACTCTTCTTAGTCCCAAAAAAGTAGATCAATGCTATCAATTGGTTACCAAGGTTGAAGACAAGAGCAAAAGGAAACATGATCAGACTTCCAAGGGAAGAGGAAGAGGAAGAGATTGAAGAGGTCATAGAGGTGGATACCAAGGTAGAGGGATTGAATCAAGAAATCAGGGAGAGTCTAAATCTGTAGAGCATGGGAATGAAACCACTCCTAGAGGAGGTCATGGAAGAGGTAGAGGAACTCGAGGGGGTTCTGACAGAGGAAGAGGTGCAAGCAAAAGCAACTCATACTTTTCTAGCATGGAGTGCTATAGTTGTGGACAAATGGGTCACCCTGCATCTTCTTCAAATAGTGAGAAAAGAGTAACATATGTTCAAGAGGACACATCAAGTGTCAAGTCACTAGAGATTAGCCATATTGCATCATAGATGGGGGAGAACTTAATGTTTAGAAGAGTTCTAATCAAACAACCAATCAAAGAGGAGCCAAAGGAGAGAAAAGCCTTATTCAAGATAAGGTGCAAGATACTTGGTAAAGTATGGAAGGTTATCATGGATTCAGGTTCCAAGATAGCATAACCTCAAAGGAAGTAGTAAAGAATCTTGAGTTGGAGAAGCTACCCCATATGAATCCATACAAGGTGACATGGTTGAATAAGAAGCAAAGTGTACTTGTGAATGAGCAAACATGGGTAGAGTTTTCCATTGGAGGATGTAAAGGCAAGTTGATTTGTGATGTGTTGCCTATGGATGCATGTCATCTCTTATTGGGAAGAACATGGCAATATGACAGAGGAGCCATCTATGATGGGAAGGAGAACACCATTTCTTTCAAGAAGGATGAAAGGACCTTCAAAATCCAATCACTAATAGATGAAGAGGAAACATAGTCAAAGACCTCTAGTGTCTTATCAAGTAGTGGCAAGGAGTTTGTTAATACTCTTCAACAAGGAGGTAAAGGATATGCTATAATGGTTCAAACTAAAGGAGAGAAGACTATGAAGACAACAATACCAAAAGAAGTACAAGACTTACTTGGGAAGTTCAAAGACATAATCAATGATGGGACACCTGCAACATTACCTCCTAAAAGGTCTATTAGTCATCAGATAGACTTTATTCGAGGAGCTTCTTTACCAAATAAGGAAGCCTACAAGTTCACACCAAAGTAGAACCAAGAAGTGGCTAGACAAGTGTAGTAGTTACTAGACCAAGGATTGATCAAGAATAGCATCAACCCTTTTGTCGTATCAGTGGTATTGGCATCCAAGAAAGGTGGTAAGTGAAAGCTTTGTACTGATTCTAGGGCTATAAATAGGATTACAATCAAATACAGGTTTCCTATACCTAGGATTAAGGACTTGATGGATTGTATAAGTGGATCTAAGTATTTCACCATGTTGGGCCTTAAGAGTGGCTACTATCAGATAAGGATCAAGGAAGAGGATGAGCAGAAGACAACATTCAAGACCACTGAACGGTTATATGAGTGGAGAGTTATGCCATTTGGGCTTATAAATGCCCCTAACACATTCATGAGTCTAATGAATGAAGTGCATAAGGATTACATTGGAAGATTTGTGGTAGTATACTTAGATGATATACTCATCTTTAGCAAAACAAAGGAGGAACATCTGAAACACTTAGAGATTGTGCTTAAAAGATTGCAGGAAGAGAAATTGTCTATCAATCTAGAAAAGTGTGAATTCCTCAAACAAGAACTTGTTTATTTGGGATTTGTAGTATCCCAAGGTTCATTGAAGATGGACCCAAGCAAGGTGGAGGCTATCTTGAACTGGCCAACACCAACAATAGGGACAGAGGTAAGGAGTTTTCATGGGTTAGCTCAATTCTATAGAAAGTTTATAAGAAACTTTAGTGGTATTTGTGCACCAGTATTAGACGTTATCAAGGTGGATTAAAGACCAAGTTCAAATGGACTCTTGAAGCAAGGAGAGCTTTTGAGAAGTTGAAACAAGAAGTGGCTACCCAAGCTATCCTCTTGTTACCTAGTTTTGATAAATTGTTCATAGTGGAGTGTAATGCAAGTGGGATTGTGATAGGAGAAGTCCTGAGCCATGAAGATAGACCTATAGCTTTCTTTAGTGAAAAGCTCAATGAAGCCAAGAAGAAGTACTCTGCTTATGATTTGGAGTTATATGCTCTAGTGTAGTCACTTAGGAAGTGGAGACATTATCTCCTACCTAAGGAGTTTGTGGTGTTCACAAATAACCAAGCACTTAGCTATATCAACACACAAGAGAAGTTGAGCAATAGACACTTAAAATGGATGGAATATCTGCAAGCTTTCACATTTACTATTGAGCACAAGAAAGGACAGTTGAACAAAGTGACAGATGCACTAAGTAGAAGGATGTTGACAATCCAAGAAACACAACTCCAAAGCATTGGCATAGAGAGTTTCAAAGAGCTCAATGGAGATGATGAAGACTTCTCTGAAGCATAGAAGGTATGTTATGATTTCCAAAACCATTGTCATGGTCAATTCTCAGAATATAGACTATAGAGTGGACTTTTCTTTAAGGGGAATCAGTTATGTGTTCCTCAAGGTTCCATGAGAGAGAACCTCGTTCAAGAGAAGCACAATGGCAATCTTAGTGGCCATTTTGGTATCAATAAGAAAATAGAGTTGGTATGGAGGTTTAATTATTGGCCCAAGTTGCCAATAGATGTTAGGAGATATGTGGAACAATGTGTGGTATGTATAAAAGCCAAAGGGGGAACTAGTAATGCAGGTTTATACCAACCATTTCCTATTCCCAATAGACCATGGGAGTTTATCAACATGGATTTTGCGGCAGGTATTCCTAAGACCAAGACAGGGATGGAGAGTGTCTATGTAGTGGTAGACAGATTTAGTAAAATGAGTCATTTTATCCCTTGCAAGACCACCCATGTTACTAGTTATATTGCTCATCTATTTTTCAAGGAGACTGTAAGGATACACGGACTACCCCTAAGCATAGTATCTGACAAAGATGTGAAGTTTATGAGTCATTTTTGGAAGACTCTATGGACCAGATTAGGTACTAGCTTATCTTTTGGTTCAGCTTACCATCCTCAAACAGATGGTCAAATTGAGGTGATCAATAGAGTGTTAGGCAACCTTCTCAAATGTCTAACCAAGAAATATGGTCAAACATGAGACTTAATCATCCCACAAGCTGAGTATGCCTACAATGGCACTGTGAACAAGACCACGGGAAGGAGTCCTTTTGAGATAGTATATGGTATGCACCTAAGAGGTGTGTGTGACCTCAGAGATTTAGGAGCCATGGATTATAGAAGTTGACATGCAAAAGATTTCTCACAGATAATGAAGGAGATACAAGAGTAGGTGAAGAAGACACAGAGGCTACCCACAAGCTAAAGACTAAAGTGGATATGTCAAGGAGAGATGTACAGTTTGAAGTGGGAGATGATGTCATGGTCCACCTAAACAAGTCTAGGTTACATAAGGGAATGCCAACTAAGTTGCAAATGAAGAGAGTAGGACCATGAAAAGTATTAGCCAAATATGGACAAAATACATATAAGGTAGAACTTCTAGTAGAGTTAAGTATCTCACCAGTGTTCAATGTGGCTGATTTAGTCAAATACAAAAGACCATTGATTGATATGAATCAGAATAGCTAGGAGATATTGGGGGATGTGAGTGTTAAAGTTTTACCTCCCAAGGTTCAGTTGCAAGCAGAGAGAATCTTGGGATCCAGGGTGAAGAAATCACCTAGACACAAGGTATACATGGAGCATTTGATACAATGGAAGAAGCAACCAAATCTGAAGCCACAAGGGTAGAGGAAGCTAACTTCAAGAAGCTAGGTAGTGATTTGTCTCTAATTTCTCCTCATGTCCTTGAGAGTTGTGCAGGGGGGGAGAATGGTGCAAGAGCACCTAAGGATTGCTTAATCAATTCAAGTTTTTGTTTTGTTGTGTCTGTCTTTAGGGCATTTTGGAAGTATAATGTTTAAGGTCATGTGGACCATGGTAGGAGTACAATAGGGTTTGTTGGAAGAGTCTTAGGACATTTCTAGGTGCAATTAGGGATCAACAAGTTGTAAAAGCCCCGATTTGCACAAAGTTGATGTTGATGTCAGCATGAGGTTAGTAGGGTCTAGGATGGGTTAGAATTATGTTTCTACCATAGTTAAGGTCTTTGGTAAGGTTTAAGAAGCATTGGGGCTCATTTAGTTAAGTTGTGCCAAAACTTGCCAAAAAGATGTAAAAGTTGCATCGTGCAACTTTGCAACTTTGAAAAATTGCTCGGACAACATTGTCCAAATGTTGCAAATCAGTGACAAGGAGCCAAAGAGGTAAGTAACTACCTAAAAACCCTACATATGGCATGCCTTGGACAAGATGTAGGGTTGGGCACCCATTGTATGGAGATAAGTTTTGAATATTGGAGTTTGAAGTGATTTTTGAGCATTTTTTGTGTATTTTCCATGACAGTAGGTAGTTAGAGGATTCAAGTTGGTACTATAACACCTATTGTGTGTAGTTTAGATTTTTTCTTAATTCTTTGTGGCATTAGATAGGAATTTTGTGCACATTTGCTTTCTTTTTGTAAATAGTCTTGTTTTGGCACTGTTGGTTCTATCCAGGTAGTTTGAAAAGATTGGGTTTTAACTCACTTTCCCACCGTCCATTCTGAACGGCCTCTTGGGAATAGTGAGTAGACTCCATGTGCATACATTGTGCAGAAGCTTGGGCCCTCAAATGTAGGTAAGCTATTTTTAATGTCTTGCCCTAGGCAAGCTTATAGTGAGTCCGGCTAGGGAAGACCAAGTTGCAAACAACTTAACTTGCAGAGGTGAATAGCTAGAGTCAAAATTCCTTGTGTAATTTTAAGATAGGAGTCCTACCAAGATTTGGTGAAGAGGGAGCCGTCATACCAATCCATTTGTTAGCCTAAAGCTTTCCAACTTGCAAAGTAGCCAGTAAGAGCCTAAAAACCCTTAAATTCACTCAACTTGGGTTAGGGTACTGTACGGAAGGTGGTGACCTCAAGAACCCAAAAATCCTTGAGGGGTTGGCATTTGATTCAAGTATCCTAAGAAAAATTATAGGGTTTATTTGGAAGGATTGGGAGAAAATCCCTATTTTCTCGGAGTAGGAGACCTAATTGGGCCTAGTAGCCTTTTAGGCCTATTCTAAAAGAATTGATGAAATCGGATGAACAATTGAACCAAGTGGGATTCCTAACACCCCTAGTTGGTTGAATTGAAGTACTTGGAGACACCTCTTGACCTCTGCAAGGCTAAGTACAGGATTTGGAGGTTAAAGAGCCTTTAAGGTGGTTTAAGGGCTATGGTTAGTTAAGCAAGAATGCATCAAGTTTTGACTTGATTGGTGAATCTTTCTTGGTAGTTGGTTTGGCTAGAGAGACTAGGGGATCCTTAGACAATGAAGATCCTATAGGTGACAAGTGGTGTGGTGAAGACACCCTAGAAGTCTTCCAAGAAGACTAAGAGCATGAACATGTGATTGGTTCATCCAACCTCCCTATCAGCATCCTTAGATGGTGCAGCAATTATGTCCATATCTCTCTAAGGTCTTTCAGAGTTGGCTCTCACTAGCTTCAATGCCAAACAGACCATCACATTACTAGAGAGGGACAAGATCTGTTGCCTTTGCACCTTGACTGCTTGATAGAGACTAAGACCCACTTCATCTTTCACTGTCCCATATACTATGAGATTAGAGGCATGTTCCACTGCCTTGTCAAAGATTGCAGGTCCATGTCAACCTTTTTCAAATACACTGACCAACAATGCCTGACACTTTACATTCGGTCATAGCTTTGTGACCACACTTTACAACTCTTGTTTACTCAGAGCCAGGTCTCAGATCAACATATCACTAGCTTTTTCCCTCCCATGTCCCCTTCCTAGGGCTTGAAGCGGTCAATCGATGCTCCCATTTTTGGCTACACTAGATCCGTGAGACCCTGTTGTAGGCTCACTAGATAGCAACACTCTACCCCCAACAGTACTCAGAGACGAGTCGGGGCTTTTGATCATTCGAGACCTTAGGTCCTTTGATGTTGGATTTCTTTTCAATGAGAAAGGACTTCTAGTCCTCTTGTTGTTTCCTCAAGTTACTTTCTTGTTTGCTCTTTCACTATTTGGTGCTCCTACAGGGGTGTGTTTTCCTATGTTTTCTCAATCCCTTGACCCTTTTGTCGGTCTCTTGTTGGACATTAATAGATTTATCTTATATATCTTATTTTATCTTATCTCAAGTCTTTATAGTGAGTGGTTCTCAAGCTATGATTGATTCACTGATGAGGGGTCAAGGATTATTGGTTACTTGGGCAATTTAATGTTGTTATGCTAGCACCATGTTGTGTGGTATTTTATTGTCAACTGATATTTAGAAAAAAAAATGGCAAAAAATTACACACCTTATTGTATTAAATAATAGAAATTTACACAAGGATTACAAAAAATGTCAAATTGGCTCTAGTCACCCAAATAGAATTTATTCTAACCACATAAATAAACCTAATAATCTAAACTAAAAAGATACCAATATCCTAAATTGTCCAAAAACCATAATTGTTTTAATTAATATTATTGCCATCATTAAAATTATTATTTATTAATTGACACTTGAGCTAGGTTCTTATGGTTGGGAGCATGTCAATGAATAAAAGGGACATATATATGTTATTAGCCTATATATATTTTAATTTTATTATTATACAAATGCTATATATATAGTCTATAATTAGGAGAATCCATTGTTAAATAATTTCATATTCATGATCATGAAATTCGATACATTATATATGTTTATATATACAATTTACTCATCATATAATTATTAAACAGACACACAAACATACGCACACGCACACGCAAATGCACATGCACACGCACACGCACACACACGACACGCACACACACATGCACACACACACGCACACACATGCACGCACGTGCACGGACATGCGCACACACACACATTGGTGAAAGTTACAGTCAACATTCTAATCTAATTGAAAACTTGTACCTGCTTTGTCGCCTACTGTTACCATCTATTTAAGGTTGTGTTATTGTACCTGAATCTCCTCTCCTAATTTTGGCACTATCTACACAGCAATATATTTGCACCTTAATAAAAAATATGTTGCTAACAAACATTAGTCTGTTAGCATATATGTTAGCTAATTGTATTCGTATGAGTTAGTAATTTGCAAACACCCACAATTAGCTAACATATACGTTAACACACTAATGTTTGTTAGCCACTTATTTTTTATCAAGGTGCAAATATGTTGCTACGTAGACAATGCTCCTTATTTTCTTCCCAATGGAATACATTTCCACTCCATTATATACTCTTTTCCACCCAACTGACACATCTCATTAATGCAACTATTCCCATCCCCATCGCTCGTGTGTAGGAAAAGTTACTAACAGTTATTTTGACTTCCTAATTAACTATTTAGTCTATTACTATGTTAGATGTTAATTTGTTGATATTATCAATAATAATAATATAGTTGCTATGATTAGGGATGAATATATATTATTTGTTACTGTTAGATTTATTATAAAAATATATATTTACATTCATTGGATCGGGATATATATATATATATATATATATATATAGTAAGTGTTTTTTTAATATTATTAACATTATTACTTATTTACTTACTAAAGTTATTATTAATAATGAATATAATTTATTAATAACATTGTTAATTGACCAAGTTTATTTCATTATTTTTTACTAGATACCTATGTAAGGAATTAGTTATTGCTTGACATAAATAAAAAATTTAATTATGTATTTGTAATCAAAGCGATGTATTTTTTATCAAATATATTTGCATCAAGAAATATATTTGTATTATACATGCATCAATGACACTTCATGACATAGGACATGTCCAAACTCCATACACATAAGATGCAAATTTTTTACTTAAATTTTGCTATCATTCATTGGATCATTCCATTGTCCTATCTATCATTTGTGTTGGAAAATTATTTTTCTTGCCCACCCAAGACATGGACCAAAAAACAACAGGGACAACATGACAAACTAAATTTAAAGCATAACTCATGACTTGAATAAATAAGGATTTAACTTAAAATGAGACAAAATAAAAAAAAGGAGAAAAATTGAACCATTGCAACACTGTATGTAACTTATTTCTGAGTGCGTCTGTTTCTTAAATAGTTCATTAGTTTCATAAATCTTGATATGTTATGTATTTGTTTTCTTCTTGCAAGCATGAAAAGAAAGTAATTCTTGGAGGTGACTAAACAAAATGGAGTATGAACGTGATCTGATGAAGCTTAACCTAGCATCACATGATAAGCAGATCATGCTTTGCTGATTTTCCATTTTTAATTGGTTTTCCTTTTGTGAGTTATATATTATATGTTATAAGGGAACACAACTAATTTCCTTTTCAGGCAATATTTTGTTCAGAAGTTTCGACATCAGAGTCCTAATTTCGTTTTCAGTAAAAAAAATTATCTCTGGTTCCAATTGCAACCCTGTAATAATGTTTTCCTGGGTAAACTGGAAAGCTCAGTGGTCGGTTGTTAAGCAGTTTTCTTGTCCAAAATCTTATTATATTATAAATTTTATATTGCACGAGTCATAACTACGATTGAGTGATAAAAGTAATTTGATTATGTAATCAACGCTTCGTAGCATCAATCTTATTGAAAGCTACTCTCATAAGCTTTATTTTTACTAAGAAGAGCTATATGTGTTTCAGTCGCATCTACACACCATAATGGTAAATTATCAATCTACACACCATAATAGTATACTATCATTCTGCCTATAACTTACACCACACTTAAATATTTATGTTTATTATTTGGCAACATGCGATGATAGCCGAGTCGTTGAATCTGGCGCTCCCAAGGCAATTGTGATCCCTGCCGAGGAGCGATTGGGAACCCAACTAAGAGAAAATGACATAGCATGGAGCAAGTTCCTTTCGTCTGCAGATTCTCTTCAAAGGTATGCTATATGCTCAACATTAAATGATTATATTGGTTATTTGAATTTAAATCCCTGGTTCAGTTCTATAAAATGTACCAAGTCCAGCTGCAGTCTCTTTATAAGATAGTCCTCACGCTTTTGTTCACATGCACCTACATTCATAAAAACGGTTACTGCAGTGTCTACGTTACATCCTGAGTAATGTAATGAAATCATTGACAAATAATAGGGTTTGTAAATAACATGGCTCAAAATTAATTTACTTGCAGCCCAGAGTATTATTCACCTGTTTGTCAGACCATAGATGCAACAACAAATATTTTGTTTTCCTCTGGCACATCAGGTAAAGATGGAATTATTCTGCAATGCATGTTTATACTGATTAGAAATTGTTTCTCCCAACATATCCACTTCTTGTACTATTGTTGTTTCTTGTATTAACATATTTTCCTATACATGCAAGGTGAACCGAAGGCCATTCCATGGACACATGCTCCACCAATTAGGTGTGCATCAGAGTGTTGGTCACACTTAGATGTTAAAGCTGGAGATGTATTTTGCTGGCCAACAAACTTAGGATGGGTCATGGGACCAGTTCTAATCTATTCATCTTTTCTTAGCGGCGCTACAGCAGCCATCTATGAGGGTTCTCCTCTTGGTCGTGGATTTGGAAAATTTGTTCAGGTAAAAAATATACCTGGCTTTAATTTTACAACTCTCTAATAGCTCTTAGTATAGAGATCCATAATGGCAAACCTTGTGCAGGATGCAGGGATAACTGTGCTAGGTACAGTACCAAGTATGGTAAAGACATGGAAGAGCACTGGTTGCATGGAAGGGCTTGATTGGTCTCATATAAGGTCTCCATATGGCATTTGAATATCAAAGTCTACAAGAAATATGTCTTTGTTAATGCCCATGCTGGTCAAATAGCCTGATGATGAACATTTTCCATTTTCTTGCAGAACTTTTGCCTCTACAGGAGAGGCCTCTAGTATTGATGATGATTTATGGCTGAGTTCTAAAAGTTGGTACAAGCCAGTGATAGAGATCTGTGGTGGTACAGAACTTTCAGCTTGCTTTGTCCATGGCTCATTATTGCAGCCACAGGCTTTAGGAGTGTTTAGCACACCCACTATGACAACAGGATTTGTGTTATTTGATGACGAACAAACTATATATGTGAGAAAACAAATTGCTTTGGTATTTTTTCATTTAATCAAATTCTTTCTAAATAACTTACAGAAAACCAAAAGGCAGTACTAGCCATTTGATGGGAAGATATTTTTTCTAACTATTGCTGTTAATGAGCTCTCTGCTGTTCAATTTCAGCCAAATGATCAACCTTGCATTGGTGAGATAGGATTGTTTCCTTCGTTCTTTGGAGCATCATATACATTGCTCAATGCAGATCACGATGCTGTATACTTCAAAGGAATGCCAGTATACAAAGGAATGGTATGCTCTAACAAATCTCCCATGTCCTCTTCTCTATATCTACTTTAGGCGAGAGACAATGCTAGAAATGATAGATTCTACAGCCTTCGTTTTCTATTAATTCAAATACTACTTCCAGGGCACAACTTGCCATTTGAATTGAAAATTTGCCCGTGAAGAGAGATTTTCTTCACTTCCTATATTGTTCTGTTGCTTCATCTTGACATGGATCTTTTCTTTGGGCAGCGTCTAAGGAGGCATGGTGATATGATTGAGCGGATGGTAGGAGGATACTACAAAGCACATGGTCGTGCTGATGACACTATGAATCTTGGTGGCATCAAGGTTTATTTAATTGATTTTTGTAGACAGAAATACACTTCTCATTCAATCTCTATCTTTTTTCCAGGCCTATTTATGTCCTAGATTTCCAGTAAGACATTTCATGATAAAGCTACTATTTAG
Organism: Cupressus sempervirens; assembly: GCA_028749045.1. NCBI lineage: Eukaryota > Viridiplantae > Streptophyta > Pinopsida > Cupressales > Cupressaceae > Cupressus > Cupressus sempervirens. The sequence goes on from CM053783.1 coordinate 3,992,142, forward strand.
TGAGTGTTCACTTTCCATATTGCAAAAAATCATGCATGCCTGGATTATAGCAATCCGTTTGAATTTTTAAAGATGATTGGTGAATGACAGACCAGTGCCATTGAGATCGAACGGGTTTGCAATAGAGCTCATGAACAAGTATTAGAAACTGCTGCCATCAGCATATCATTTCCAGGAGGTGGTCCAGAACTACTTGCTATAGTTGCAGTTTTGAGGGATGGACACAATGTTAGCATGGATACACTGAAGATGTCTTTCTCAAGAGCCATTCAAAATAACCTAAATCCTTTGTTTAAGGTGAAAGTCAATTCTCTCATTTCGATCAACTTCAAAAGTTTGGTTGGGTGTACCATAATTGAAGATGAATGAAATTTATACCTTTGTTTTTTTAATTTTTGACAATCACGGCCATTAAAAGTTGCTCGTCAAACTAATCTAAATCGTTTGTTCAAGGGAAAAAGTATCAACCCATCTTCCTATATTATTTTGGTTGGGCGCATGTTATATGTAGGCAGCGAATTAGATTATATCAGTAAACGTATTTTGTAACTTTGATTTTTGTTTAGAAGCATTGCCATTGAAATTTGTCATTCAAACTAATCTAAATCCTTTGATCAAGGTGAAATTCATCATCCCATCTCTTCCTTCATAATTTTGGTTGGGTGCATGACGTACGCAGGCAGCAAATTAGATTTTACCAGCGTTGACACTGAATTCTTTTGTTCTATTAGTTGGAATCTAGTCTTGATAGTTAATATCGACCAATATAGAATTTGCTTACTGGAAAGTTTTCTTTGAGAATCAGCTGAACTAGATTTTGACCTTCTGATATCTATAATTCATGTGTAGGTGAGCTTTGTCAAAGTCATTTCCGACTTTCCTCGTACAGCATCTAATAAAATATTGAGGAGAGTTTTACGGGACCAGATCAAGCGAGAATTATCTGTTCAAAAGAGCAGGCTATGATAAAGATTGCTATGCGTACGCAACATAGCGACTTCCCTTAATAGCTGAACTTATTTAATATTATACAGAATATCCGCATATTTTTTCTGTCATGTTACAGTTGCTTATGAACATGTCAAGGATAATTCACAATAAATTTTATACCATTGTAAATATAATTTTGAATCTTTCAATTTTGTTTGTTGTTTGTAGTATGAGATTGCGTTAATATAAGTATTTGAAGACGTGTAGTCTACTTGTTTGCCCTTTATTTTAGGGAAAGTGTAACATTATAATTATGTCGAATGTTATCAAATCAGGATTATAAACGAATTCGAAATTTTGATTATAATATTTTATGACAATGTAATAGAATGTAAAATATGAAAATGTTGATTATTTGTTCTCTTTTACCAATAAAAATTAAAATTAAAAAAAAAAAAAAAAAAAAAAAAAAAAAAACATTAAAATTATGTATCAAATCAGAATTTTATACTTTTACAAAAAAAAAAAAAAAAAAATTAACATTAAAATTATGTATCAGAATTTTATACAATTTGACGATTTTTTTTTACAATATTTAAAGTAATGTAAAATATGAAAATATTGTTCATTTATAATATGCTCAAAATATTTATTAATGAATGCTAAGAATAAAATATTAAATTGAGATGTTATATAATGACATCTTTAAGAATATAAAAAATAATTTTAAATTATAAAATTACAAAATATGAATTTAAACTGTACATTATTAGCTCGAATTCAATTAATAAAAGTTATAAATAAATTTTAAAAATAATTAAATTTGAAGAATATATAGTTATTAATAAGAAATATAATTGAAAATTACATAAATGATTGATAAAAAGTATAATTAAAAATTATATAAATAATCGATATAAAGTATAGTGACTATTTTACCGAATATGGTTATATTGATAACTACTATATTATTATCAAGATGTACTCAGTATTTTCTATAATAATTTTTTTTTAAAATCATATTATGAGCAACTACCAAAAGAATGAGACTCTTATCTTATTGTTAGCAAATTCTAATTGCTAACTTATATTGAATGAAATACCAAACAATATTCTCAATGCATAATATAATAGGCTAACTCTTGTAGTTCTCTTTTAATTGCCATTGTTTTCTTTGTAACTAGTTGTACTTTCCTTAAAAGTCAGTACACATATTTGGATGTTCTACTAGGCCCCATTTTGTGAATTTGAGATTAGATTTTTGTCATGTGTAATCTTTGCAACTTTATACATCTTTTCTCTCTTCTTCTCTACCATATTAGCACACAATTCGATTTTGGGATCAAAATCCTAAGTGTAGTGATGTAATGCTAGGTTAAATTGCTTCTTAATCCTTACCTTCCCAAGGACTTGCTCAGGATTTCTCTTAGCTTATTAGGGTTCCTTTGATGCCCTAATCTCTAGAGGACTTCTTCACCATCCTCCAACCACTCACTACCTATTTACATCAATGGTTGTAGTTCCTTCTTCTCCAAATTGCTCTTCAAACTCACTAGCTAACCTACTTCTTTAGTTTTTCTTGACCATTTTCTCCAACTTTGTAGAGTGAGGGGCTCTCACAAGTGATGTCAGACTTCCCTTGGACTTCTAGACAACAATCTTACAAGGCATCGTCAAGTTATTTGCTCCTAAGCCAAAACTACCACAAATAAGGCTACTAGAATTAGCCCTCCAACTTGAGTTTTTGGGCTTTAATCTTAATTTTCCACAAAGGAGGTGGCAAAAAAACCTTATATTCGAGTACCCTTTTGGAAAATCTCAAAGAATTTGTGGGTCTTAGGTCTTTAAGATGTCTGTACACCCAAAAGCAACTTTTAAGATTATATTTAAGGGTTTCTCAATAAGGATGACAGGTTTGTTTAGGGCATGATCTTTCCCTCTACAAAATTTATCATGATACATTTTCCTCTAGTAGATGTTGACACTACTCATCCCTCATTCTGCAACACTTGGTTTGAAGTATCAAACACTTTCAAACCCTAAAAACTCTCTTCCCAATATTTTGATCGCCTAACCAAGTATAGCAATCTTGCCCCAAGGCATCACTTTTAAAAGGCTTGCATTCCTTCCAAGGCCTTAAAACTTATAAAAAGCATGTACATTGGTTCTACTCGCATGTCCCCTAAAGCCATGAAGAACTCACTGTAGGAACTCGTGGGGGAGCCATTATTGCTCAAGCAGTCAAAATTGAAACAACACATAGGATACTTAGAAAAGAATTTCAAAACCTACTTAGATGAGGACTTAAAAAATTGAAACTTGAATAGAAAAGCATTGTACTAACACAAGAAACACAAATCCAACCCCAAATTGAAGGATTTAATCCATTTGTCCATACAGGCAATCCAAATTCTAAAAATTGTCTAAAAACTAAATTGAAAAATCGTGTATTCAATTGCACAAAATTGCGCAATACAACTCCCAACCATCAAGATGTGTTTGATTGATGGATTTATAAGTTCCCAAAGATTTTGTAGGTCATTGGAATAACCACCAAAATCCTCCTTGCACTTTTGCAACTTTTCTGCCAAAAAGTTGTCACAAACTTGACAACTTTACTTTTCTCTCCTTCACTTGGAAACTTCCAAAACTATCTAATTTGATCCATAAATGATGTGTCTAGGCATGATTTAACCCCTAGGACATCAATATGCATAATTTAGGCCATTTTTGCCTTCTTGACAACTTTTCCCAATTGTTTCCCAATTTGACAGCTTTTGACATCTACTCTCTTTCTAACTCCCAAATGACATGTTAGGAGTCATAATTCATGCAAGAGGATTAAACCACATCATAGAGGACAAGGTGAGTTAAAATCACACATTCAAACTTCTTATGGTCCTAAACCTATGCCCCCTAACACAAGCTACACTCACAAACATACACCAAAAACATCTACCTACTAACTTTTGCAACCCAAAATGATGGCCTTTACAAGGCCCAAACTCACCCACACCCCTAACTTGGCTAGAGTCAATACATGCCCAAAATCCAAACCAATTAGAAAACAAAAATGAAGTCTTTGACTAGGTGCCCCTGCACCATACTCCCCCAAACAAAAGAAGCTAATCTATCCTTGGATTTAGAAGGTTGAGATGGATGCCCACTTAGTGGAAGTTTGTCTCTTTAATCCAGGTAGCTTCAACATCATCCTTGCCAATCCATTTGACAAGGTGTTCTAATTAGTCCTTCTTCCTAGTCTATTTGTATAGTTTGGAATCTAGTACCCTATTTGGCTTGGAGAGGTGGAGTAAGGTTTAGTTGGAGGTCTACTACATCCTGTGTGACCTCTTGGAGACTATGATCAACATTTGGGATAGGTCCTTTGTAGGCAACCAAATCTGCAACATTGAAGGCTGGTGACAAACCTAGGTTTGTAGGCAACTCAACCTTATAGGCATTGTCCCCATATTTTGCAAGTATTTTGCAAGGACCTAACCTTCTAATTTGGAGCTTTTTTGGTATCCCCTTTGGTAATCTTTGTTTGGTTAGATGGCCATCACAAGATCCCCTATCTAAAATTGTAAGTCCCTCTTTGAGACATCCACCTTTTGTTTCAATTTGTCAGCATTTTCAATCAATGCCTTCCTTACACTTTCATGAACTTGCCTCATGGATTGGGCAAAGTCCTCAACATAGCTACTACTTGGAACCCCATCTCTCAAGGATCTCAACTCAAAAAACCCTCTAGGATGCAAACCATAAACTACTTCAAAGGGTCTCTTTCCTATAGATCTATTCATTGTATCATTGTAGGCATATTCAACTTGCCCAATGAGTTGATCCCAAGTTTTCCCATACTCCTTTGTGACTCACGTCAATAGGTTGCCATGACTCTAATTAGCTACCTATGTTTGGCCATTAGTTTGTGGGTGGTAGGAAAATCCAAAGGACAAGTTAGTTCCAAGTCTTCTCCATAGAGTCTTCCAAAAGTGGATCATGAATTTGGTGTCCCTGTCTGAAACAATACTCATAGGTAGTCCATGGATCCTGACCACCTCTCAGCAAAACAAATTAGAAATATGACAAGCATCATGAATAGCCTTGCAATGCACAAAGTGAGCCATCTTACTAAACCTATCCATGATCACATAGATCATATCGTATCCTTGCCTTGTTTTGGGTAGGTCAACTATGAAATCCATACATATACATTCCCATGGTCTGTTACGATTAAACAACAGACAAAAATAATAATTACGTGCAAATATAAACAATATCAAAAAATAATAGATCTCATAGAAAAGAACACAAGACACCAAAATTTAATGTGGTTCACTCAATCAATAGGCTACATCCACCAAATAGCAAGTTTGATATTATTACAATCTAGTGATTACAACTTGATTATAATCTATAATCCCTTACAGCTCAATACTATCGCAAGACCCAATTTTCACATCGCCACACTAAAACAATCCCTAACCCTAAACCCTTTTATACAAGTACTTTTACCACTTTAGGGTTACAATTAATTAATACATGACAGTCCAAACCCCCGCTTGGGGCCTGGCCTGGCTCCGAACCCCGCCAAGGAATTATGGAGTATGTATAGTACTTCCCTGATCAGTCACCACAATCTAACAATCTCCCACTTGGGGAATGATCAAGCTCCACACTAAAAAACAATCTTTCACTTGGAGACTAATCCTATAGCTATGTTGCTACTCCATGAGGTTCCCACAAGATCAAACCACCTTGGACTCTATTGTTCTTTTATTCATGTTTAGTCTAGAAGACCAACCGAAGCTGAAGATGAGTTCAACTTCTCCATGCTTACTACTTTTGTAAACATATCTGTTGGATTTTCATCTGTATGTATATTGTCCGGCTTTAACTATCCATCATCCAAAATTGACTAAATGAAATGGTACTGCAACTATATGTGCTTGGTCTTTGAATGTAGAGCTGAATTCTTTGCAAGATGAATGGCATTCTGACTATTTGTAAACAAATAATTATCCTTTTGAGGGTGTCCTAATTCTTCCAAGAAAAGCTGAAGCCATATCATCTCCTTCACTACCTCTATAGTAGAAACATACTCTGCCTCTATAGCGGATAAAGAATTAATCTTCTATAACCTAGAAATCCATCTCACAATTGGCCCACCAATAGTAAAGACATAACCTGTAGTACTCCGCCTGGTATCAATATCCCCTACCAAATATGAGTCAACATAGCCCTGCAAATTAGTAGTAGACCCCCAAAGTGTAAACACTTATTAGATGTTCCTCTCAAATATCTAAGAATCCATTTGACTGTATTCCAATGCTCAATTCCTGGATGACTCATATACCTACCAACAACTCCCATTGCATGTGCAATATTTGGCCTTGTACATACCATAACATACATCAAACTTCTTACAACTAAAGCATAGGGTACCTTTGACATCTTCTCCTCCTCTTCTTGTATCTTGTGACACATCTCCTTAGTCAAATTCAAATGACCAGATAAAGGTGTGCTGACAGCTTTAGCATTCTCCATAGAGAAACATTGCAACACCTTTTCAACATAATCAGCCTGAGATAGCATCAATTTCTTGTTCTTCCTATCTCTACAAATCTTCATACCAAGAATTTTTTTTGCTATCCTCAAATCCTTCATAGAAAATGCATGTGCTAACTGGCATTTCAAACCCTTAATCTGATCCTTGTTAGACCCAACTACAAGCATATCATCAACATATAAACATAAAATAATATAGCTATCATCATCCAACCTCTTAAAGTAAACACAATGATATGAATGACACCTACTATATCCATGCTCATGCATAAAACTGTCAAACTTCAGACACCATTGTTGAGGTGCTTGCTTTAAGCCATATAAACTTTTCTTCAATTTACATACTAAGCTATCATTATCTTTGACCTCAAATCCCTATGGCTGAGCCATATATATATATATATATCCAAATCACCATGGAGGAAGGTTGTTTTAACATCAAGTTGCTCTAAATACAAATTTTCAGTAGCCACAATACTTAAAACAGTATGGATAGAAGTCATCTTAACAACAGGAGAAAATATCTCATCAAAATCAATGCCCTTTTTCTGTGTAATTCCTTTTACAACTAAACTGGCTTTAAATCTTTTCCTACCTCCATCCTCTTCTTTTAACCTGTAAATCCACTTATTCTGTAAAGCACTTTTACCTGTAGGCAACTTACATAAATCCCATGTCTTATTTTTCAGCAAAGAGTCCATTTTATCTTTCATTGCAAACTCCCACTAAATCTTAGTGTCCACCTATACAGCTTCATCATAACATTCAAGTTCATCAGCATCTATTAGTAAAATAGAATACAAAGAGGGAGAAAATCTTTCTGGAGGTCTAATTAGCCTTGTCGACCGTCTAACATTCACTGGTGTATGTGGTATTTGTTGTTGTGGTTGTTGCAAATCATGAGGAAAGGTTGGAACATCATCTTTTGGAGTATTATCCAACACTACATTATCATCTTCTTTCTTCTTGTGTTGCTACATTATATCTTTGTACAACACTTTCTCATTAAATATGACATCCCTGCTTCTTACAATTTTATGATTTTCAAAATCCCAAAGCCTATAACCAGATTCATTAATTTCATATCCAACAAATACACATTTCTTTGACTTAGCTTTCAGTTTGGTTCTATTTTCAGAATCTATGTGAGCAAATGCTTCACAATCGAAGGTTTTGAGAAAAGAATAACTCACCTTCTTACCAGTCCATGCTTCCTCTGGAATACCACAACCCAAAGGAGTAGAGGGACCTCTATTAATCAAATATATAGTAGTATTGATAGCCTCTGCCCACATGTGTAAGGGCAACCCAACATGCAACCTCATGCTCCTTACATGCTCCATTATAGTCATGTTCATGTGTTTAGCCACTCCATTTTTCTATGGAGTCCTTGGAATAGTTTTTCGTCTATGAATACCATTAGTGGAGCATTAATCTTCAAATTCATGAATGCAAACTCACCACCATTATCAAATCTTAGACATTTTAATTTCTTACCAGTTTCATTTTCAACCAAGCATTTTCATTTCTTAAAAGTTTGAAATATATTAGATTTCTATCTAAGGAAATAAATCCATACTTTTTTAGTTGCATCATCAATAAATGCAACATAATAATGAGAGCCACCAAGGTAAGATACCTGAGCCAGTCCCCATACATCGATATGCACAAGCTCTAATTTCTCCTTTTTATTTTCCTCCCCAGTCTTCACAAAACTCACACTCTTTTGTTTTTAATACACAACTTTTATAAAAATCCATATTAACACATCTCAGACCTGGTAAAACATTCTTTGAATGAAGTACTTTCATACCTTTCTCACACAACTTTCATAGAAATCCATATTAACACATCTCAGACCTGGTAAAATATTCTTTGAATGAAGTACTTCCATACCTTTCTCACTCATATGCCCAAGTTTGTTGTGCCATAGTGTTGTATTAGAATCTACAATAGCTATTTGTTCTCCCTACTCAACTGCAGTAATTGTTTCTGAACATTCATTCTTCTCTAAAAGAATTAAAGTAGAAGGAACAATATGACTTGTAAAAAGATATTGTTGGGATTATAGATGGAGTAATTGAGAGGGGGGGGTGAATCAGTTACTACAAAAATAATTCACAGATCCCTTAGATGTCTTTAATGCTTATTTACTACTAATACTCGGTAAACAATGTAAGAATGTTGTAACTCAGTAGATTAACTAGTTACTGATCATTCTAGCATTTATAATTATTAGTATGCATGCAAAAGTTAAATAAAATGAACACAAGAGACATGAGATTTAACGTGGAAACTCAATATGAGAAAAACCACAAAGTAACTAGCTACCAATTTTTCACTCTTCTAAAGTGAGCCCTGTTAGGAGCCAACCCTGTTAAAGGTTACAATACACACTATTAGGTGTGACCCTATTAGAGGATTTAATCACCTTGTTAAGAGTGGCCTTGCTAGAGGTCTTTAGAACAATTCAACTGAACTATCACCTTGTTAGAGGATTTACAAAATGGTTGTTAAACCAACTCTATTAAGAGATTTGAAATCACTGCTACAATGGTTAGAAAGTAACAATGAATTGACCTAAATAAGATGCAACTAAATTTGCAAATAATAGATCTTCATTCTGCACTATTAGATCTTTCTTGTCAGATACAACTTTGCTACTCCTCAATGATCTCTGGTCATCCTTCACAATTTGACACTCTTAGACCTTCTTTTTCATTCACACATATCACACACTTAGAATTCGGAACTTGATCTCTTGTATATACCATTCAGATTATCAAGTCAGCTCATTCACAAGTTACATTTACCAATAAATCATATATCAGTCGAATACAACTATTACATTAAACAAATGAGTTTTATTTCAAAAAATAATGGAATCCTTCACTGGCTGACCCTGCTTGGTAAATACTGCTTCTAGAAATATTTTTTCGAGTTTACCGTCTTAACTTGGTTAACACTACAAAAGCCGCAAAATCCTTTGGTTGCCGAGTTAACTCGGTAAGAACTAGATTTCCTTTACTGTCCATGAAAGCTCAGTTAGAACTATTTTCTGCACTATTTTCTCTCGATGACTGAGTGAGCTCGGTAACAACTGAATTTCCTGCATTATTTTCTCTTGATGACCGAGTGAGCTCGGTAACAACTAGATTTCCTTTGCTAAACCTTGAAATCTCGGTAGCAACTGCTTGTGCAAGGTAAAGCCTGAGAATGCTCAGTAGACACTATCTTTTGCCTTGCTAACCAACTGAGCTCGGTAGATTCTGTCTGATAACTGATATGACATTTGTGTAACATCAAAGACAACACACGATTGAATAATTGTATCCAACAATCTCCGTCTTTGGCATTGATGGCAACACAACATGTCATAGAGAATGAAATTTGAAAACAAGTCTTTTCTAACAAAATACTTCACTTTCTTCTTCAAACACAACAAACTCCCACTTTCATAATAATCTCCCCCTCTTACACAAACTCTTATTATATTGCAAATTTTAGAAAGATGTGATAGTATATTCTCCCTCTTTGACAGCACATGCCAAAGACAACATAAATCAACTGAATAGCATTGTACCTAATGTACTGATTCATATGCAATGTCTTCATTACTTTGTTGCATCAATTGATAGATCTTCAATTTTGTTTCTATTGATGCATCACTAAAATTGTATTTTAGTGAACTTCAGATAGGGGAATGACCCCTAACTTACCTCTAAGATACAAGAATGCATCCTTAGGTAAAGACTTTGTGAATATGTCAACAATTTGTTCCTTTGTATGGACATATTCCAATCTAATTTTTTTTTCTTGTACTAATTCTCTAACAAAGTGATACTTTATGGCAATATGCTTGGTTTTTGAATGCATCACTGGATTCTTGGAGACATTAATTGCACTTGTGTTATCACAAAACATAACAACAAGTTCTTTGATTTCTTGCTTCATACCTTCCAATAATTGTTTGAACTACACAATGTTTGAATAGTTTAATGCTACTGCAACATATTCAGCCTCTACTGTGGATTAGGATGTATAATTCTGCTTTTTACTTGTCCAAGAAACCAACCTTTTTCCAAGAAAGAAAGCTCCTCCACTTGTGCTCTTTCTAGCATCAACATTTCCTGCCCAATCTGCATCAGTGAACACTTTTAAATTCAAATTTTCTCCAATTTTATACCATAATCCATAATCTTCAGTTCCTTTTAAATATCTCATGATCCTTTTGATTGCCATCATGTGATTTTATTTTTTTTTTTCTGAAAATCTTGCCACAATTCCTACTGCAAGGCCAATGTCTAGTCTTGTATGCACTACATATTGCAACTTTCCAATCATAGATCTATACAATGTCTGATCCACTTCTTTTGATTCATCATCTTTGGTAAGTTTCAATCCAGTACACATAGGAGTCCTAACTGGTTTTTGGGCATATGCACCGAGTTGTGGTGCCAAAAAGGTGACAAGGAGATTTTTTTTTTCTATTTTAAAAAGCGTGTGCGCGCTATAGCACGTACGCGCTTTTAAAAAAATAAAAATTATATATGATGGGCTGCAAACCCGCAACCCATCATTTTCATCAGCATTTTCTTCTACTCCTACAGCGAGCAGTGCGTACGCGAGTTGAAGACTCAACATTTGCACCACCATTTTCCAAAATGTCTCCTCGTCGACGAAATCCAAGACCACAAGCGCACCCACGACGACGCCGTAAGTGATATAAACCTAACTTTGCATTGTTTGATATATTTTTCATATTGTTTTGTAAGTTTTTTATATTCTTTTGTAGGGTTTTTACAAATTTCATTTAGATTTGTTTATTTATTTGAATTTCAATTGATTTTTTATCAGGAAATGTTCATAATCAACCAAAAAATCCACAAGAACATCAAAACCCTCAAGAACCCCAAAACCAAAACCCTCCTCAAGAAGAAGAACAAATTCCACAACCCGAACAAATTGCAAGACCTCCACCAGGCACACAAGAAAATATAAGAAATGAAATAGAGAGAGGCAAAACTCAATTAGAAGGAATCATTGCTCGGTTGAAAGAATCTAGACAAACCAATCCAATGAGGGCTCAATTGGCATCATCCCTTGAATCCATTAACACTCAGATAGCCTCAGTTAGTGGTCAGTTAGATATTTGGCAGGCTAAGAGGGATGAACAAAAAAGATTTTATGCAAATAAATTGTCATATGAAGATGTTAGAAAAAAGGAAATACCAAAAGGTAGTATATGTGCATTATTTAGAAAACTCGGTGAGAAAAATACTGTTAGAGAGGGTACTAAACGATTCCCCATCCATTGGTGCCTACATGATGCTATTAGAAATAATTTTTGGGATAGATGGTGGATGGTTTTTGATGCCCCTCCTTGCAACAATCACGAGGTCCCCATGTATTTTTTGAAGAAATTATATTGTGAGTTTTTCCTTGGGGAGATCCCCAATTATTTTGATATGTTAGACTCCCAGGGTAGAGGTGGGGGGTCATCATTTGAGAGGCCCGGAGCATGTCGTGACCCTAATGTAGTTAGGGCACCCATGGTCCATCCATAGCGTGAGCATGTGATTATTCCTTCAGTTGTGAAGGAACATGTAGAGGCCAGCACTCTAGGGACCATTAATGCTTTGACAGAAACTCTCATCCATTCCACGAGCCCATTAGTTGAGGGGGAGCCTTCTATACGTCATGGTCACATGTGCACTTCATGCGGATCCCTATGCACATTTGGCACTCATGTTGGAGATGATGCAGATGATGGGCTTGTCACCGATTAGTTCCTAAATGAGACATTTGGCATTGACACACAGGTAAATTACTAATTTGATCACATTTCATACGTATAGTGAATGATTAATTAATTAGGATTTATTGACATTGTTCAAAATTTAGGGTCAAAGTGTTCCTGGGCCTAGCAGCGATCCTCCAGGCCCATTTTTTGTCCCTTCGACGAGTCCTGAGGTATGTATCAATTTAATCATTTTAATTAATACATATATTTATTACGTAATGATATTAAGGATTGACCAAAAAAAATATGCATGTGCATCAGTTCTCCACAGGACCCTTAACCTTTACCACAGACGCAGAGCAGAGACATCATACGAGCTTCACACAAGTACAGTTGTTTCATGTTAATTTAATTCATTTGATTATATTTATTCCATGTTTCATGTTAGATATAACGTGTATTGTATGACATGCAGCTCATGATGTCGGACACACCTCCTCATCTGCGACAGTCTGTTGATAGTGGAGTGGCCGCAGCTGTGGCTAGCTCACAGCCACTGACGGAGGTATGAAAGAATTTTCTTCATTTTAGTTGTTGTTTATAATAGTTAATCTCAAAATTTCTAATTTTATTTATAAGTGATTATATTTATTGAATTGTTGTAGGGTCTTTTCACACCTGATCGTCCACGAGCATTTGAGTTTGACTTACAGAGTGACTATTTGTTGGCGGTAAGAAAATAATTGATTTTGTGAGTACATATATTTGATTTCAACGTATAATAAATATTGATTCATATCTACTTTCTTTGTATCAGTTGGACCTGGAGAAGAGCCTCAACAAGAGGTCAAGTGAGCGTGTCAGGAGGGCCCCATCATCTCCACTGTCTCCCTCCACACGATGGAAAAGGACGTCAAGCGACTTGTTTCCTTCCCCTCGTGGGAAGGAAAAGATGTAGTTGAGATATTTGATACATATATATAGAGATTTGTTTCCTTCCCCATGTATATATATAGGCATCTGAGAGACATATTCGATACACATTTGATGTACATATGACATTCTATATTTGATGTATGACATTATTGGTTAATATATGATATGTTTGTTCATATACGACATTATTGGTTATCATAATATATTATGTGTTTGTTAATGTATATGACATTATTGGTTATCATTTTATATTATATGTTTGTTCATGTATGACATTAAATTAGATATGTTCATGTATGACATTAAATTAGATATGTGCATGTATGAAATTAAATTCAATTGCTAGAGAGTTGCCATTATGTCTACCAACTAGTAGATGTTCTTTTTTGCTTTATTAGTATTTCTCAAAAACTACAAAGAAGTTGTTTCTAGTGAATAGTTGTAAACAATTGTGATCATCGACTTCATGTACTCATGGCTTTGGCTGCGAACACTTGTAACTTTGGCTATAAGCATCCATGGCTTTGGCTATGTGCACTAGTGGCTTTGGCTGTGAGCATTTATGGCTTTGGTTGTAGGCACAATATAGCCTTGGCTGTAGGTTGTCTTTCTTGCTGCATGTCAAAGTTACCTTCAAGAATATCATTAGTCTAAGATCATTACAATTAAAATACTATGACATAATACCTTGGAAATAATAGTCTTTAACCCATACTTTATTTGTTAAAACATCATGTAGTATCTACTGTAGTCCTTCTACTCAAATATGTTTTCAAAAATACTTAGTATGGCAAAGAAACGTCTATGGAAAGCTTTTGAAATAGGATATTGAAGAACTAAATGTGGATAGTCATTAGTACCCATCAATAAGAACACAGACATCTTTCTCAAGCAAGCCATATGACATTAGCAAGTAATTTATAAATTTCCTTTGCAAATAACTAGAAGATGCTATGAATCTTAATACAGAGTTAATCACGAACTCATTATTCCATCCAAGAAGCATATATCACCCTAAGCCAATTAACCGACAAGATAAAAATTAATTCAATTTCAAAAAAAATTTGAGTATAACAAGCATCTTAGGGATTCTTACAAGAATTAACACAATGTTCACAAGAGCATTACAAGTTCTTGTAATGCTATTTCACATATTGTAATCATATTCAGTTTTGAATGGCCATTTGTGTTACAAGCATAAATGTTCTTTAAGGTCTTTTAATTCTAGACATGAATTTTATTATGAAGCTTTTTTATGACAACCCACTCAATGCATATATTGTTGTTCCACATTATGCTAATTTGACTTTCATTGGTTGATTTGGGTCTAGACATGATGTTATTCACTACCTTTTTTATATATTATTTTTTTGTAGTGAGGTTCTGGCCTGAATGAATGTATTAATCATCGAAGTTGTGAACCTTGGTCGAGATCCTTACAAATATATTTTCAAATTGGACCTCAAATAGTTTTCTCAGTCACCCCCTGTACACAGATACTGAAATTGTAGTTAATTACAAAATTAATACTGAATTAACACAAGTTTAATTGAGAAGTATTATGTACCTCAATAGGCTAGATTATTATTGAACGGGAAGCTTTATCTTAGAGCAGTTGGTTTCCTAAATCTTTAGTGCAATGACAGTCTTATGGAATGTGGAATTAGGTCTGCTAGCTAAGGAACGTTCTTTAAAAGGTAGAGGAAACTCAAGACTCACATGTTTCCAATCAATATAAATGTTTAAATCGCTTCTCTAATTTTTTCTATTTATGATCTTCTTAAAACTTAACTTTCTAAATGCATTGATGGGGAAATAAAGATCTTCTAGGAACTAAAGGCTAATCATGTTTAATACTTACAATTCTCTATTTTTATCTAATAATTTTAAAAATATTGTACAAGTGTTTTCAAAGAGCAACACTTGTCACTAACATCATAAGAAGGAATATCCAAGGAGTCTTACCACTGATCCCCCACCACCAAATTCAAGAGAAAACAAAATTCCACTACTAAAGAGATAGTAACAATGATCATCCCTAGTCTCTCCCTTATCACAAAATGATTACCATCAAAATTTGCATTTCCAATTGCATCATGTGCGTTGAAGTGATAGTAACATTTTCACTCTCTTACCTAATGTCTCCCATTTCTGAAACTCCTGTGGAAGGGCAAGGCCATCTTCTCAGTACTTCAAAATAAAATGAGTTCCATTTTTTCACATATTGATAATCGTTGACTTAAAGTATAGTCAAAGTATTGACAGCCCATAGATATGCCCCGTCAAAGATCGCAGCCCTGTGGCATTTAGTGACCCTTAGGGACATTCTGGTTCTGCGTGCCTGAGAACGTTCGAGCACTGAAGGGGACAGGAAGAGGTTGGGGATAGGGTTTACCCGGCCACCCGGAGCTAATGGAGCAGACAGTTTGATCCCACGACGAAAGATGAGAGAGATTTGGCAGTTGGCAACTTTGTACTGGCCAACACTACAAGTTTCAACATCACCCGAGATGGCATTGTAGAATGAAAATGGAATGTGATCTCCAAAAAGCGAGAGAGGTTATTGTAGGTCTCTGCAACATAGTCCTGTAGGAATTGGAATCTCATCCATATCTCGCACGAGCTCTGAGATATGCCCCGTCAAAGATCGTAGCCCTGTGGCATTTTGTGACCCTTAGGGACATTCTGGTTCGGTGTGCCTGAGAACGTTCGAGCATTGAAGGGGACAAGAAAAGGTTGGGTATAGGGTTTACCCGGCCACCTAGAGCTAATGGAGTAGACAGTTTGATCTCACGACGAAAGATGAGAGAGATTTGGCAGTTGACAACTTTGTACTGGCCAACACTACAAGTTTCAGCATCACCCAAGATGGCGTTGTAAAATGAAAATGGAATGTGATCTCCAAAAAGTGAGAGAGGTTATTGTAGGTCTCTACAACACGGTCCTATAGGAACTGGAATCACATCCATACCTTGCACGAGCTCCGAGATATGCCCTGTCAAAGATCGCAGCCCTATGGCATTTAGTGACCCTTTGGGACATTCTGGATTGGCGTGCCTGAGAATGTTCGAGCACTGAAGGGGATAGGACGAGGTTGGGGATAGGGTTTACCCAACCACACAGAGCTAACGGAGCAGACAGTTCAATCCCACGAGGAAAGGTGAGAGAGATTTGGTAGTTGGCAACTTTGTACTAGCCGACATTGCAAGTTTCAGCATCACCCGAGATGGCGTCGTAAAATGAAAACAGAGTGTGATCTCCAAAAAGTGAGAGAGATTATTGTAGACCTCTGCAACACAGTCCTGTAGGAATTGGAATCTCATCCATATCTCGCACGAGCTTCGAGATATGCCCCGTCAAAGATCACAGCCCTGTGGCATTTAGTGACCCTTAGGGACATTCTGGTTCGGTGTGCCTGAGAACGTTCGAGCACTGAAGGGGACAAGACAAGGTTGGGGATAGGGTTTACCCAGCCACTCGGAGCTAATGGAGCAGACAGTTTGATCCCAAGATGAAAGATGAGAGAGATTTGGCAGTTGGCAACTTTGTACTGGCCAACACTACAAGTTTCAGCATCACCCGAGATGGCATTGTAAAATGAAAACAGAATGTGATCTCCAAAAAGTGAGAGAGGTTATTGTAGGTCTCTACAACACGGTCCTGTAGGAACTAGAATCTCATCCATACCTTGCACGAGCTTCGAGATATGCCCCATCAAAGATCGCAGCCCTATGGCATTTAGTGACCCTTAGGGACATTCTAGTTCAGTGTGCCTGAGAACGTTCGAGCATTGAAGGGGATAGGAAGAGGTTGGGGATAGGGTTTACCCAGCCACCAGGAGCTAATGGAGTAGACAGTTTGATCCCATGATGAAAGATGAGAGAGATTTGGCAGTTGGCAACTTTGTACTGGCCAACACTACAAGTTTCAGCATCACCCGAGATGGCATTGTAGAATGAAAACAGAATGTGATCTCCAAAAAGTGAGAGAGGTTATTGTAGGTCTCTGCAACACAGTCCTGTAGGAATTGGAATCTCATCCATATCTCGCACGAGCTTTGAGATATGCCCCATCAAAGATCGCAGCCCTGTGGCATTTAGTGACCCTTAGGGACATTCTGGTTCGGCGTGCCTGAGAACGTTCGAGCACTGAAGGGGACAAGACAAGGTTGGGGATAGGTTTTACCCGGCCACCCGGAGCTAATGGAGCAAACAGTTTGATCCCATGATGAAAGATGAGAGAGATTTGGCAGTTGGCAACTTTGTACTGGCCAACACTACAAGTTTCAGCATCACCCGAGATGGCGTTGTAAAATGAAAACAAAATGTAATCTCCAAAAAGCGAGAGAGGTTATTGTAGGTCTCTGTAACACGGTCCTGTAGGAACTAGAATCGCATCCATACCTCGCACGAGCTCCGAGATAGGCCCTGTCAAAGATCGCAGCCCTATGGCATTTAGTGACCCTTGGGGACATTTCGGATTGGCATGCCTGAGAACGTTCGAGCACTGAAGGGGATAGGATGAGGTTGGGGATAGGGTTTACCTAGCCACCTGGAGCTAACGGAGCAGACAGTTCGATCCCACGACGAAAGGTGAGAGAGATTTGGCAGTTGGCAACTTTGTACTGGCCCACACTGCAAGTTTTAGCATCACCCGAGATGGCGTTGTAAAACAAAAATGGAGTGTGATCTCCAAAAAGTGAGAGAGTTTATTGTAGGTCTCCGCAACATGGTCCTGTAGGAACTGGAATCACATCCATACCTTGCACGAGCTTCGAGATATGCTCTGTCAAAGATTGCAGCCCTATGGCATTTAGTGACCCTTGGGGACATTTTGGATTGGCGTGCCTGAGAACGTTTGAGCAGTGAAGGGGATCGGACGAGGTTGGGGATAGGGTTTACCCTACCACGTGGAGCTAACAGAGCAGACAGTTCGATCCCACGAGGAAAGGTGAGAGAGATTTGGCAGTTGGCAACTTTGTACTAGCCGACATTGCAAGTTTCAGCATCACCCGAGATGGCATCGTAAAATGAAAACGGAGTGTGATCTCCAAAAAGTGAGAGAGGTTATTGTAGGTCTCCAAAAAGAGTGTTTAAAAATGCAAAAACAGTGGGGGGTCCTTTGTATGGTTTGGGAGTTTGACCATTAAAACTAGAAATTGTCCTAGTAGTAAGTGCTGGTAACAATTTTGAAATTTGATTGTTGAGTGTTGAGAAACCTCAAGTTTGGGATTTTTCTTGTTGGTTTGAGTCTATAAAAACCATTTCCATCTGAAAAGTTGAGTGTTGAAACCATTTAAGAAGTATTTGCATAGTTTTCCCTAAAATTTGAGTGCATAAAAAGGGGTATGTGATTGCTCCCAAGGTGGATTTAGTGTTTTCTCCAAACAAGAGTTGCATTTTATGTTTGAAGTCATCTAATATAACCAAAGTGAAGGTGTTTGAACCATTTTTGGGTTCTAGAGACGTTGCAAACTAAGAGTTCTAGAAAGCCCTAGGGTAAAGGGGCTAGAAAGGAGGGTTTTGTAAAAACCATTGTAAAGTTGATCATGAAACCAAAAAAATAGAAGAATCCTTGCATTTGAGTCGTGTCTTAAGAATTTTTTTGGTCATGGGAGTTCCAAAAGTCAAGGGATTGTGAGTTGCTTTGTAAATGGCCTCAAACTAGGCCTAGTTGGCAGACTAAAATAGCCAGTTTTGAGTGAAATTTTACAAAACAAGTGTAGTTGGTTTTGGAGTATATTTTAGAGTGAGGAAAAGGGTATTTTAATAACCCAATAGTTTAGGAAGTTCTATGGAAAATTTTGGAGAAAACAGCAAATTAGTGACTGGCAAGGGCTAGTTGGAACAAGCCTAGAAGAGACAAAATTGAGAAAGTGTAAGAGATGAATTGCTGAGAGTGTGCAAGGAGTTGGAAAATGTTAGATGAGATGTTTTGAGATGATCCAAGGTGTTGAGGCCATGATATGATGCCAAGGACGAGTTTTGGTACTTGCATAGGGTGTTCCAACCAAGCTACAAATGCATAGGATAGGACCTTGTAAGGTACTTGCAAATTATGGTTCTAATGCCGACAAAATAGAACTCCCACCAAACTTGGAAATTTACCTTATCTTTAATGTCAAGGACTAAGTTCAATATAAAGGGCCTACATTCATAGAAGGACAAACAAAATCAAAGGTTGAAGAAGTCACTATCCCATTATAATCTCAGCCAAAAGCTGAAAAGGTTATGGATTCAAGAATCAAGAAGAAGACTTGGCATGGCACCTATATGGAGCATCTTATCAAATGGAAGGATCAAAAAGAATCTGAAGTAACATGGATAGATGAGAGTGGTTTTGGAAAGAAAGGTATTCCTACGAAATTCCTTCAGATTTATCCACCATGAGTTCTTTGTCACATAGTCAATTGGTGTGCATAGATCCTAGGGAAGGGGATAGTTGGGAGATATCCTCTTGGGAATAGGGTCAAGAAGAAACCCTATAGGATCAGAAGAAGTCATTGGTTAGTTTGGGCATAGTGGCCTAAACTAGCAGGGTGGGTCTCCTTACATTACTGTTGGTTAGAGAATTCCAATTTTTATTTGTTCAAGGCTAAGAGACATATAAAAAACTACATTTCCAATTATGATCTCAAGGCCTGCATGGCAGTCCAAGTACATGGATGGATGATGAAATAATTATTCTTGAATTGGCTAGACCACTTTGTAAGAACAATTCCATGTGGGGTGTTTCTCTCAAAAAGGTGTCTTCTAGTATTTGATGATCATGGAATCCATGACATGGAAAATAATTGATAAAGCAAAGAAGTTGGGCATAGATCGTGTGTCACTTGTAGCGTATACCATCTATAGGTGTCAATCATTGGATGTTAATTTTTTCTCACCATTAAAATCTTACTTAAAACATATTTGGAATGTGTGGTTGGCTAGGAACCCTCAAATCAATATTGGTCGTGAGGAGTTAGGAATGTTATCCAGCAAAGCCTCCAATTTGGCACTTACACCCGATAATATAATGAGTGGCTTCCATAGGATAGGGATATGGTCTTTGAATAGGGAGGTTTTAGTGAATGATATAGGCCCAAGAAAGTGCTTCGTTGTTGATGAGGATGGAAAATAGGGATCTAAACCAATACCCACAAGTAGTGGATCAGAAGAAACAACTACTATAGATGATGCAAATATTGATGAGTTGTAAAGTGAGGGGGAGGAAATCACTATTGAATCCTTCCTAAAAATCAATGGCTTATTAGATGAACCAATTAACACTTTGTTGAGGAGTTATGGACAAAATATGAAGGGACTAGGTACAATTGCACCTAAAAATACCCAACTAGAAAACCTGAACCAGCCAGTGGACTATTATAGGAGATAAAACCTTGAGCATACAACAAACATTGATATTAGATTAAGCTTGCTAATGCAAGATTCACAACCAGATTGGTTGTAGGAGGTTGTCACAAACCTTGGGTAACCAAATACTTGTGGGGATGAAAATGTTTCCTTTTTAATTCCATCCCCACCACATGTTGACCCCAAGGACGTCATCTAATGCTTTGCAAATGGTGGCAACCATGATGAAATAAATAGTTAACAATTTTTTGATACCCAGGCCCAAAATGACTATGATGGAGATGTTGATTTTATACGTTACATGCCACTAGACAGAAAACAACATAGTGGTTTACCCAGTAGATTCCTATAGCTACCAAAGAAAAGGATACAAAATTCTAAGGAACAAGAGAGACTAAGAAGTTATTTGAGGCTAATGCACTTTACATGAAGGAGAAGATCAGGGATAGGAAAGATGGGAGAGAGGAAAAGATTGCAAGATATGAGATCTTAGATGCTATAGAGAGGGGAAAATGAGTTGCGAAGAAGGTTGCACTAAAGGAATAGAAGAGGAAAGAAAGAGAGGATAATCTAAATGTTTGAAAGAGATATAGACCAAATATTGGAGGTGCACCTTCAACAACTATAGAAATTATATTTACAACACTAGTGGAAGGAGATGTAATTGCACTAGCCCTAGAATCAATTAGTATGCCCAACATACCTCTTCTCCCATAGCATAAATCACATTCTGATATGTTCAATGCTCTAATCCCTAGATTAGGAAATATTCTTACTTAATAAGTGTAACCCCAAGCATTGTCACCATAGTTGGCAACAAATGGTGAGAGTCCCAATCAACTAGTGAAAAAAATGACTAAGTTGATGGAGCTGAATCCTACATTACACACATCTCCTAGTAGTGGACAGGAGGATGTTGGGATTGGGAGCATAGCACCTATTCCCTTTCCCAGTTTTATGGACAACTGATGGGAACTCAAGTAGATGGGAGAAATTCAAATTTTTTTGAAGCGATAAAGTTTTGTGATGTATTTAGAATATCTAAGATAGACTTATTTTTTATGTGAACTAAACCATTCTTACATTACTATTTAAATGTGTTTGTATTGTTATAATAGTTTGATTGTTGGTCATGGTGTAAAATATGTAAAGTTTAGAAATATAAATAGTTCATCATAGAGATATTATATAATTAATTTATTTTAAATAATAGAAATAATCATAACAAATAGATAGAAATAAATAATAATAATTTTATACAAAAAAATTTAATTTATTTTAAATAATTAAATAATAGAAACATCGTAGAATTAATAATTCAGTATAATCATAACAAATAGACACTAAACAATCCCAAATTCAAACATACGAAGGTCCAACTAGAATAATGACTTTAAATAACCAAATACCAAAGCCAAACAAAGGAAATGGGACTTTTACCTTAAATGAATAAATTACATGAAGAATGGTGGCTGGCTGTTTGGAAATCTAATTATTTTGCTTCTCTCCCTCCTGTCATCCAAAAGAACATGCAATGAAAGAAAAATATCATCACAATAAGAAAATATGAAAAATATTGTTCTAGCTTTAAAAAAATTGGAGACATCAAAACATAAAATCTAGATTCTAAACAAATCAAAACATAAAATCTATGATTTAAACTAAATCTCATCACTTACGCATCATAACAATACGGTCCACCTTAGTCATGTGGACAGTCTTGGGGAAGAGGTTGCAACAATGTATTTGGATCCAGTTGATCACTCTTTCTCTCTCTCCCTCTCTCTATATTCAATCTAATGAGCCAACTTGATCTGCTCGAAATTTTAATGTCTCAAGTATTGCCTCATGGTCTGACTCGCGAACTCTCCAAAGATTCTTATTATGTGGTTTTCCACCATATTTTATCAAGTGGACATTTGATGCGACAACAAGATTTGAATAATGAAGAATCTTCCTCTCTGTTTACTAATCCTCGAATAACCACAAGTTAGGGTTCTTCATAGAATATCGTCTAAGCCATGTGCCAGTTACAACCACCGCACCGACATGGTACTCTAAACCTTCACCATTTATAACTGAGTGATCCAATTTTTGTTTGGCTTGAACACAACGATACAAATAATAATTTGTCCCTTCTTCATTGTCTTCAGGTGCAATAACAGCAAAAACATGGCCTGCAGTGACAAATGTACAAAATGTGGTCATTAATTCAAAAAATACTTGCATAAAAGTTATAAAGTTACATATTGAAATTACAAAGATATATAAATATATATATTACCAGGTTGCACTAGATCAGAAAAGCGGTCAAAGTCAATAGACGATTCCATCTGTACCATTTCCAGTGCTTGTGGGGGACGATAGGTGTTAATTGGGTCCAAAACCCGTATATCCCATTTGTCCACCCATTCAGTCAACTCATAGTCATCCCAATTTTCCTCTGCACATGATGGACAATAGCATGCCATTTTTCGTGTGTGGATACTCCATGAACCTGCATCAGAGCTTCTAAAAGAGTGCAACTCACTGGATCCTGTTAGTGTGCAACAATCCTGATATGGTGCAATGTTAGTATTATCTATCAACCAAAAAAATCTACGAACCGTAGACTCACCTTCCTTACCTGGACCCATTGTAGCGTTACACCACTGAACGATGGATTTTGCATCTATCAATATTGCTCCATCTTTGTACTTTAGTTCTTCACGAGCTAAGGCTCTTTTGATGCATGCGCCTGCACCATCGTGCTCTCCCTTTCCATGACCAGCCTCTGTGAAATTCCACATGTATTAAATTCTACACAACTTGTGCATCCTGCTCAACCAATAGAACATCCGTGCATTCTTGAATTGAGATGCACAATTGTCTGACCAAATAATATGCTGACGACATGTGATGCCCCTGTTAGCCAAATCTCCATAAAATAGTTGAAAACAACCATGTACGAACTCTGTAGAATGTGATCGATCATCGCTAATGTAAAAATGGTACTCCCTCAAAATCTTCCTGTCATCCTCTGTACTTGTAGGTGAATGCATGAATGTTATGTGAACAAATATGGAAACCTGTTGAGAAGTATAATACTTTGCTTGCACCTCATTTTTTGGTTGTAGTTTGTAGTTCTCTGCGAAATCTACAACCGAAACAATGGTATCTAGTGGAAACGTATCCTTGCACAACTTGAATGGAAAATCCAACCATCGAGCTCTATGGGTATGCCTTGCATACTCGTAAATAATATTTTCACAAAAAATCTTCATGAACTCATACACTGGAATCTTTTCAATGACTAAATCACATCTTTTACCATGTTTTCCATCTTTTAGAGCATATTTCACTGTCTTAAATTTTCCATAATCTACTATTTCATTTCCAATTGCATGTGTACTATCCATATGTTGACAAGTTGATAAAAGTTGCAAAGAACCACAAAATAAGCACGTACCATCCAAGCATGATGTCTTGTAAAATTGTTGGTCGTCCCTTATTTCACATAAACTGTTGGATATGAATTCTCTTGAAGATCTTGGTGGCTCATTTATGTCACAATCCTTCAAAACAAACTAAGAATGCAAAATTACACATATATGCCTAAAAACATCAAAATGGTTAGAAAATTCAATATTTATCCTACAACAACAAGTTGTGCGTGTGTGATTTATCTTCACATAAAAAGGTTTACCCATCTCAAAAAATCTTTGACTTATTCGAATTTGAGGATACATACCAATAAATTTTGCAAAAAATTGTATCTGAGTTGTGTCCAAAAAATGTTTCGCATGTGGCTCGCGATTTTGGCTACCAATCCTCCTTCTTACAACATCTCTTTGATTAGGGGAAACACGTGTCTTATTTTTCCAAAAAATTTTGATCAATGATTTCAAGGCTTCACTAATTTCTTTATCCTTTCGCGGTAGTCTACCGCTAAATGTCCATAACTCATTTTTTGTTGGATCTTCCAATCTCTCACGCCTTAGCATGGCTCTCCTTAGAGTACCTCTACCAATTTTAAATATTTTTCTTGTCTTTCTCATGAGTCAAGCTTTCTTCATTTGGCTACTTGCTATTGTCGATGTAAGTACTCGTCTTGCGATATTACTATCTTTGGTGTGTGATTTAGAACCCACTTTTTCATAAGCATTCATTAGATTCTTTACAATGTTTTTTTCATTTGAATCATCCATCGTTCTTAGCCCAAGAATCTTCATGATAGGCCTAAATTTTAAATTCCTCATCATTTCAACAAATAATTGGCATTGACCTGTAATATTTAATTCATCAAAAAATAATCTCCACATACGATTAACTTTTCTTTGACAAGTACACTTGCTAATCTTGTCAGGCATTGATTTCAAAATGTTACTATCAATATCAATCAAATATTTTGGTCTTCTAAAACGAATTCTAGAAGATGTTATAATCTCTTCAATTCTCTCAACATTTTGAACATCAACATAAGGTTGAGTGTATTGCGTACCTTGAACCAAAGATGATGTGCCTTGGCAATAAGATGCAAAAGATGGAATATCACCTACTTGATGTGTTGATGTTGTGCCTTCAACATGACATGATGGAGTGTGTATATCGTCGGATCTACAAATCGGTGTCTCTTCAACATGAGAGGACGATATGACTTCAACATTGGAAGATGGTGTAGCGGACGATATGACTCCAACATTAGAAGATGGTGTAGCTTCACAATTCAATTGTCTTCTTGAGTGTAACAGTCTCATTCGTTCTCTTTGTCTTTCCAATTCTTCCTCTTTGTTTCTTGGTACCGGTGGTTCTTGATCCTCTTCAAAAGTCAATTCTTCATTATTGCTTTGCAATTTTTTTTGCTCACGTAGTAATTTCATTTTATCTTTTTTAATTTCCAAATCTCTCTCCCTATCTTCATTTGTTTGATTTTTTGGTTTCTTCCTTGGCATGATGATGATTTCTACATGTCAAATTATTCAAACATTTGAATTACTTAAAATGTGTAAATTACAAATTATTCAAATACATATAAAAATTATAATTATTTGAATGAATACACAATATATATATATAAAACGACTTGTCAAATTTCTAACCATTTCGAAATAACATTTCATTGAAACATACAAATTTCAATGAATTCACTATATATTAAACAACATGTCAAATTATAATCAAATTTGTATCTATATATCAATAAACAATATTTAAAATAGATTACACTAACCTTTTCTATACAAGGAATATTCAAAAAGTCTTCAAATCATGTATCCAATGATTGAATTTGTTGTTTGCTAGCTTCCAAAAGTGTTTGCCACCTTGAAATAGTGTTTGTTAGCTTGAAATAGTGTTTGCCACCTTGAAAGAGTGTTTGCTGTGTTGAAACCCGTGATTTCTGTCGGGATAACAGAGTGCAGAACAGAACAAAAGTAGAGAATGAATGAAACGGACCCCAAAGTTGTTTGTTGACCATTTTTAGGTGATTTCACATAGTGCGTACGCGCTATAGCGCGTACGCACTATATGAGAACACATCACTCTCCACCCTCCCTACTCTCTCTCTCTCTCTCTCCCTACTCTCTCTCTCTTCCTACTCTCTATCCCCTCTCCCATCCCCTACACTCTCTCTCTCTCCCCTCTCCCATCCTTTACTCTCTCTCGCTCTCCCTCTCCCACCGCCTACTCTCTCTATCTATCTCACCCTCTCTCCTCTCCCATCCCCTACTCTTTAGATCTCTCACACACACTCCCATCCTCCCTCTCCCACTTCTTACTCTCTCTCTCTCTACCACCTCCTACTCTCTCTCACACTCTCTCCCATCCCCTACTCTCTCTTACACACACTCCCATCTGCCCCTCTCTCCCATCTGCTACTCTCTCTCTCTCTCTCTCTTGGCTACTCTCTCTCTCCCCTCTCCCATCCCCTAAACTCTCTCTTTTGCAGATACACACTCCCATCCCCCTCTCTCTCTCCCCTCTCCCATCCCTTACTCTCTAGATCGCTCACACGCACTCCCATCCCTCTCTCTCCTCCTCTCCCACTCCCTCTCCCACCACCTACTATCTCTCTCTCTCTCTCAAGTTCTCTCTCTCCCTCTCTACTCTCTCTCTCTCTCTCTCCCATCCCCTACTCTTACTCTCTCTTTCTCTCCAATCCCCAACTCTCTCTCACACTCTCTCCCATCCCCTACTCTCTCTGACACTCTCTCTCATCCTTTCACTATGTCTCTCTCATCTCATACTCTCTCTCTCTCTGCCACCTCCTACTCTCTCTCACACTCTTTCCCATCCTTTCACTCTGTCTCTCCCATCTCGTACTCTCTCTTTGCCACCCCCTACTCTCTCTCACACTCTCACACTCTCTCCTATCCCCTACTCTCTCTCTTTCACACACACACACACACACACACACACACACACACACACACTCACACTCCCATCCCCCCTCTCTCTTCTCTCCCATCCCCTACTCTCTAGATTTTTCACACGCACTCCCATCCCTCTCTCTCCTCCTCTCCCACTCCCTCCCAGGTCACCTACTATTTCTCTCTCTCCCTCTCTACTCTCTCTCTCCCATCCACTACTCTTACTCTCTCTCTCTCCCATTCCCAACTCTCTCACACACTCTCTCCCATCCCCTAATCTCTCTCACACTCTCTCCCATCCTTTCACTCTGTCTCTCCCATCCCATACTCTCTCTCTCTACCGCCCCCTACTCTCTCTCTCACTCTCTCCCATCCTTTCACTCTATCTCTCCCATCCTTTCACTCTGTCTCTCCCATCTCGTACTCTCTCTCTGCCACCCCCTACTCTCTCTCACACTCTCACACTCTCTCCCATCCCCTACTCTCTCTCTTTCACAGACACACACACTCTTATCCCCCCACTCTCTTCTCTCCCATCCCCTACTCTCTACATCTGTCACACACACTCCCATCCCCCCTATCTCTCTCCCTCTCCCTCTCCTACTGCCTACTAGATCTCTCTCTCTCAAGTTCTCTCTCTCCCTCTCTACTCTCTCTCTCTCTCCCATCCCATCCCTTACTCTCTCTCTCTCTCTCCCATCCCCTACTCTCTCTCACACTCCCATCCCCTAATCTCACTCTCTCTCTCCCATCCAGTACGAGCTCTCTCCGCCACCACCTACTCTCTCTCACACTCTCACACTCTCTCCCAGCCCCTACTCTATCTCTCTTACACACATTCCCATTCCCCCTCTCTCTCTCCCTCTCCCACTCCCTCTCCCACTGCCTACTTTCTCTCCCCCATCCCCTACTCTCTCTCTCCCCTCTCCCATCCCCTACTCTCTCTCTTTCATAGATACACACTCCCATCCCCCCCCCTCTCTCTCTCCTCTCCCATCCCCTACTCTCTAGATTTGTAACACACACTCCCATCCCCCCTCTCTCTCCCTCTCCCACTCCCTCTTGCACCACCTACTATCTCTCTCTCTCTCAAGTACTCTCTTTCCCTCTTTACTTTCTCTCTCCCATCCCCTACTCTCACTCTCTCTCTTCCATCCCCTACTCTCTCTCACACTCTCTCTGATCCCCTACTCTCTCTCTCTCTCTCTCTCACCCCCATCCTGTACAAGCTCTCTCTACCACCCCCTACTCTCTCTCAAACTCTCACACTGTCTCCCATCCCCTACTCTATCTCTCTTATACACATTCCCATTCCACCCCCCTCTCTCTCTCACTCCCTCTCCCATTGCCTACTCTCTCCCATCCCCAACTCTATCTCTCTTACACACTTCCATTCCCCCTCTCTCTCTCCCTCCCACTCCCTCTCCCATCGCCTACTCTCTCTCTCTCTCTCCCTCTCTCTCCCTCTCTCTCCCATCCCCTACTCTCACTCTCTCTCTCTGCCACCCCTACTCTCTCTCACACTCTCACACTTTCTCCCATCCCCTACTTTCTCTCTTACACACACTTCCATCCCCCCTCTCTCTCCCTCTTCCATTGCCTAATCTCTTTCTCTTCCATCCACCCTGTCTCTCCCTCTCCCACTCCCTCTACCATTTCCTACTCTCTTTCTATCCCATCCCCTACTCTCTCTATCTCTCTCTCCCCTCTCTCATTCCCTACTCTCTCTCTTTCACACACACCCATCCCCCCTCTCTCCTCTCCCATCCTCTACTTTTTCTCTCACTCACTCTCCCTCTCCCACTACCTACTCTCACTCTCTCTCACTCTCTCTCTCTCTCTCTCTCCCTCTCTACTCTCTCTTTGCTACCCCCTACCCTCTCTCACATTTTCACACTCTCTCTCTTTCTCTCTTACACACATTTCCATCCCCCCTCTCTCTCTCCCTCTCCCACTCCCTCTCCCATCTCCTACTCTCTCTTCCATCCCCTACTCTCTCTCAAGCTACTCTATCTTCCCCCTCTCCCATTCCCTACTCTCTCTCTTTCACACACATGCACTCCCATCCTCCTCTCTCTCGCTCTTCCTCTCCCACTCTATCTCCCACCACCTACTCTCTCTCTCCCCCATCCCCTACTCTCAATCTCTCTCTCCCAACTTGTACTCTCTCTCACACTTCCTCTCTCTCCCATCCCCTACTTTCAATCTCTCTCCCCCATCTCGTACTCTCTCTTTGCCACCTCTACTCTCTCTCTCTCTCACACTTCCTCTCTCTTGCATCTTGTACTCTCTTTGCCACCCCTCCTACTCTCACATTTCCTCTATCTCCCATCCTATACTCTCTCTGCCACCCCTACTCTTTCTCATTTCCTCTCTCCCCTCTCCCATCCCCTACTTTCTCTCTATCTCTCTCACACACACAAATAGCCATTCCCTCGCCCCACCCCCTAGCTCTCTCTTGGTTTTGGTTTGCAATTTAGGTCTCAATAGTGCGTGCGCACTACCTCGAATTCACTAGCATTTTAATACCGTGTGCATGCTATAGGGCGCACGCGCTATTCAAAGCTTTGCATTAAAACCAAGCCTAAGGCTTGATTTTTCCTTGGAGATCCAACACAAAGGTTTGAAGTTTATAAACAGGTCTGAGACATGTTTTCCAGCAAACATACAAAAAATGATTGATTTTTCTTGTGTGCTCCCCTTCAAGATTCCTCATGGTTAGGTATCGATAAGATCAGGTTACATAACATTATAGGTCTCTGTGTTAGCTATCTAACCATATAATTTATTTTTAATTTGAACTATTTTAAGTCTTTCATCTATAATTTCTTTTGAATGTATGTTCATTTTTTGTCAGAAACCACCATGTACTAATTGGGCTGTAAATTTTAGCTCATTCATCGAATTTTGTAACAACTTAGTTTTTTAGAAACTAGACTCCATTCTACACACTTTGAAAAAAAGAAGTTTTGATTTTAGATTAGTTTTCAATCATTTCTAGGGGGAGCACATAGATATTTCACATTTTTGGGATGGGTCTAATTTAAAAATTCATTTAAAAAAAAATACACATTATAAAATTACCCGAAAAATCTGGGATAAACTACATAGTGTTAGGTAACTTTTGACCAGAGCGATTAAAGAATTTCAAAAAAAAGTTAAAATTTTAGGGGGCCACACTTTGTACTATGTTATGTTTTTTTGGAATAAACAGTACCACTTTCTGTGGCCCCCTTTTTTTTGAGGACCTAAAACTAAACCATTTTGAAAAAAAAAATTAGTAGTTTAGAAACTAGATTCAAAGGACTACGACTTTTGTTTTTGTCATATCTTAAAATTTTGAGCGTAACTATCTTCAAATTCTTGTTGAAGTCCAGAATTTGCTGATTTCAGGAAAAAGTTGTCCACTTATACCCCCCTTTTGGCACCACAACTTGGTGCACTTACCCTTGTAGTCTTTCATACCAAACTTTTTCAGTATCTCCTTGATGTATTTAGATTGAGTGATGTAGATGTCATTCTTACTTTGTTGAATTTGAAGACCAACAAAGAATTTGATTTCACCAAACATTGACATTTCAAATTTTTTGTTCATTTGTTCTGAAAATTCTTTGCAAAGATCATCATTTCCTGTGAACAAAGTATCATCTACAAATATCTCTGGTAAAACAATCTTATTATCTGGTCCTTCCTTTATGTACAAACTACTAATATAATTAGTTCTTTGAAAACCAATCTGAATAAAATAGTTATGCAATCTTTCATACCATACTCTAGGGGCTTATTTCAGACCATATAATGCTTTATGCAGTTTGCAGACCATGTCCTTCTTGTTTTGATCAACAAAACCTTCAAGCTGTTCAATGTAAACTTCTTCATCCAATATGCCATTGAAAAATTCTGACTTGACATCCCTTTAATAAACTTTGAATCTTTTGTATGCACCATATGCAAGTAAGGTTTTGACACCTTCTAATCTTGCAACAGGAGCAAAAGTTTCTTCATAGTCTACACCTTCTTCTTGAGAGTATCCTTTGCATACCAGTCTAGCTTTGTTCCTTGACACTTTACCATATTCATTTAACTTGTTTCTGAATACCCACTTACTTCCAATCACATTTTTGTCTTTAGGTCTAGGTACAAGAGTCCATGTTTTGTTTTTCTCTATTTGTTCTATCTCTTCATTCATAGCTTCAATCCAACTTTCATTGTCTAGTGCATCTTTGACATTTCTAGATTCAAAATCAGCAAGTAAACAAGTGCCTTTCAACTTACTTCTTGTCATTGTTCCTTCTAATTTATCTCCAATGATCTGATCTGGTCCATGATGCTTCCTGACATACTTGGCTAACACCGGCTCTTTGCCTTTGTATACACTAAAAATTGTTCCGAATGACTTTATTAATTTAATTAATAATAGTCACATTATTCTAATTATTTAATTAAATTATTTTAATTAAATAAGTTCATTTTTGTCTAAGTATTTAAATTTAATTTAAATACTTCCTAGCCTTAATGTGTTAATTTAATTAACACATGATTCTCCATTTATTTCTTTTTAAAATAAATTTTATTTATTTAAAATCCTCCATTTCCTATTAATTTCTTCTAGACCTTGATTAAATTAAATTTTATTTAATTTAATCTTTATTCCAACCGCCTAAGAGTACGTGCATTCATATGGGTTGTCATCACATATTTTAAGCACATGTTGTCTACACCTTAAGAATCTTCTACACACATGTCAGTCTTATCTATCTATCTAGAATGTGAGATAAGATGCTTAGTTGTTGATTCTTATCCTTATCTCCTGTGCTTAGTTGTCTATCCTTATCCTTATCTCCTAGTGGTTTCTAAGCACATTCTAGAAGCTTCCTCCATCCACTTTAAATAGACATCTTGTCTCAAGCATTTGATACTAGGAGACATATAGACATCGCAGATACACTAGGGATCCATTAGGTACCATTAGAATTACTTATCATTGCATCATCATTTTGTCATTTTTGATTTCTCCTATCATCTAGTTTAGGCACATATTCCATTTGCATTCATACATCCAAGAGATTCAACCATTGTTGTGTTCCTAAGAGCATACCGAACATACACTCCATTTGTTCTGAATCATAGTTTGAGGTTTGCATAATCTTGGTTACAATTTTATGCAACACATTTTGGCACGTCCGGTGGGACCCACTTTGCGGGTTCAAATTTATTCACGCTAAGGTTGGAGGCTTGCGGTTGAAGAATAACTTGCGTAGGGAGCGTCAAATCAAGCCACGAGGTCAGTCATCATCTTTGGAAGCGCATGAGGTAAGTACCCTATATCTTGTTCTTCGTTGTTAAAAAAAGAAAAAAAAATAGCGACTTGGGGTAGGTTTTCTTCAATTTATGCTATTTAGGTTGTTATTAAAAAAAATAAATAAATAAAAATTAAAAGTGTGATAGGGGGGATATTTTCTTTTATTTTGTCTAGGTTATTTGTTTTTGTTTATTTTATATATATAGTTCGTTTTTAAAAAAAAAAATTTAAAATCAAAAAATAAAATAAAAAAATCAAAAAATAAAAAAATAAAAATAAAATTTTTTTTGCAGGCCCGAGCCGCCTCTCCGGCGGCTCCCCTTACACCCGGCGCTGCCGCCGCCGCGTCAGCAGCCCTCTTCCTTCTGCCGCCGTCGCCGCTCCAGCGGCTCCCCCAACTTTCGGCGCCGATGCCGCCTCCGCTAGCGGTTCTCCTTTCCGGCAACGCCTGCGGCCCCCGCTGCCGCCTCTGTCAGCAACTCTCCACCCGCGTTCCACAGCCGCCACCGCAGTTTCACTTTTGCGCCCACTTATTTCCTCTTCCCGCAGCCGTTCCCTTTCTTCCGCGGCGCTGTTCTCCTCGCCGCCCGCGAAACCACCTCGGCGCCGCTCTCCCGCGTTCCTCCGTCGGTGTTTTCCGTGCTCTGCCCGTTCTGCGACCTGCTCTGCCCGCGTTCTATACTCGCCATCGCTACAGCTGCGTCCACTGCCACCCGTGCTTATCGCCGCCCTCGCATGAATCCACGCTCACCGCACCACTGCAATTCCTCCGTCGCCGCTAACAACCTCACATTCACATCTCTGTTACTGCGGCCATCGCTACTTGTGAAATACCATCCAAGACATTGCCTCTTTGATGGATCTCTAATCTCCGCAGCAAAGTGGTTTGAATGCCTCTTTCTCACTCCTCTGTAACGACTTTTTTTGTCGGTTGCATGTGCACTGGATTGGGCTCGAAGGGAAGACATTGTAAACATAGGGAAGAGGAAGTAAAGGATGGAAAACAGTGGAATAGGGCTGTATGAAAAGGGGCGGCTCCTCTGTTAACCCAAATCCGCCATCTTTGCCTGCTAATATCCCTCTCCTTCCTCTCCATTGTCCTCTCTCTCCTCCCCTGCGATATCCTACGGTTGATGCGCTCATTGCGCTCTCTCTCCTAAGATCGCGGATCTTCAGAGCTTAGACACATTGGATTTGTCTCGCAATTCATTTTTTATGAATTTACCAAAAACTCTGGGAACCTAAAGAGACTGCGCGCGCTTGACCTATCACACAACGAATTTAGTGGGCATATACCTGCATCGCTCGGTCAAATCAGATCTCTCCGCCTTCTAAATCTTCACTTCAATAAACTGGAAAGTCGTATTCCAACAGACGGATCGCTGTCTTTATTTGGATATATGAGCTTTGAAGGCAATCCAGATTTGTGTGGCCCTGTCGTGCGAAGGGAGTGCCCAAGGAGAGGCTTGAACCCTTGACAACTTCAATCCAGTTCAATCTGAGATGAGAGGAAGCATACATCTGATGCTTAATGTAATGTAATCACATTTCAATTAAAATCAATGAAATAAATCTCGTTTTTGAAAAAAAAAAAAAAAATTAAAAAAATTAAAAAATAATAAAATAATAAAAAAAAAATTCAAAAAAATAAAAATAAAATAAAAACATTTTTGTTTTTTATTTCTTTCAAATAGGCCTTTACGTTTGTCAAACTTATTTTGTATATATAGGCATTTAAGTTTTTATTTTTATTTTCCTTTTAGCCAAATATTCAAAAAATTAAAAAAAAAAATTTGCTTTTCGTGTGCCTAATTTTTTGCAAACTTGAATGAACATTGTACATTTTAATCACATGTGTCTTCAATTAGATTAGAAAACTTAAAATTTCTTTGGCAACGAACAAGTGTCTTTTAGACCTAAGTCCACTTACGTATTCTCTCCCCTCGCGCCTTTGGGTGATCTTGGGTGCACAAGAAATAAGTGGACTTGTTTTTATTTTTCTAGGATGCCTGCTTGGGGATTTCATCACCCCTTGGGACGACCTCAACTCCAGCGTTCTGGCGGAGTATAAAAATCGGGAGGTGAATCGAAAGACACCTCTCTTGGAAGTGTAATATTGTCACTCTTGGCTAAGCCCCAAAGAACTTTATACCTTTGGGAAGTGAAGGAGGAGATTGGGTTACCGTTTCCCCCCGACTGTGTGGCAGTATTTCCTTTCATCTACAGAATTGGGCCTCACGTACCTAGTGTCTATCAAGGACACCCCCTAGTTGAGCCTTGTACAGCCTAGTCAAACCTTATAGGACTGTTGGTGTGTTTGGTGTGTCTGAAACACATTTGCATTCTACATATTTCATTGTTTGCTTTTGCATTTTAAACCTAAAAGTTCAAAAATCCAAAAAAAATCAAAAACAGAAGAAAAAAAAAAAAAAAAATGCCTCTTCTTAATCATCATTCCAAATCATTTCACGTCACATATATTCCTTCCATCCAAGGCATCGTTCCCTCTTACATATCTTCTTCATCATTCAAAACGTTACTTGACATCTTCATCTTCTTTATTTATCCAAATCATTTCCTTGTCATCCAATCACATTCCTAATCTTCATCCTAGTCATAATTCATCATCATTCATCATGCATTCTTAATTCGATCTCTCAAATCCGCATTCTTCTAATCCAATCCCTTGTCAAATTCAGTCATCCAAGTCATAATCAATCTTTCAAAAACTTCATTCACATCTTCTTCTATTTCAATTTGACATCACATATTTTGCTTCGGACATAGGAGCATTGTCTTATCATTGGACTTTCATTCAAATCAAACATTCACTTTGTTTGCACTATCATAGGGTTCTAATCAAATCAAATCGAACCCTCATCCAATCCAAATTCAAACCAAATCAATATCAAATCAATTCAAATTCAATCAAATCGAATCATATCAAGTGCAATCAATTTCAAATCAAATCAAATCAAAGTCCAATCAGCACACAGCTCCTAATTCCAAGTTCACATTCTCTCTTCAAATCTATTCATCACTTTTCATCTTGCATCCATGGATCTAAATCTGCTTCTTCAAATGATTGACAATATTGCACGACAACATGGTCTCATACTTCCTCCATATCAAATTCCTTCTCAAAACTTCAATTCTAATCTATCTCATGTTCACCATTCTCCTACCTTTGACAAGGGAAATCCATCTCCTTATCCTTCATCTGTAGACAATTCCATCCATAGCCAATACAATTCCTCCATCATAAATGACCTCGCCACAGAAGTTGAGAAACTAAAGAACACACTCTTGAACAAACTAAGTCCGCAGGAAAAGGTCATTTTCTTTGCTATGTGTCCTTCATTTTCTAGCTCTCATATACCTCCATACAATTCCATTCCTGGCCCACACAATGCCTCAGACGTAAAAACCCTTATCAAGAAAATGGAAGAAATGAAAATTTTTCTCTCATATATCAAAGGCAGTAGTTCTCATGTCCCATTCAATCCTATTCCTCCATGTAATTCCCCTTATTATGAACCTAATCCAAATCCTTTATCCATAATTCCACCTCCACAAAATCTTAGTCCTCTAACTACATCATCCCCTAATACTCCACCAACATCATCTCCTAAGCCTACAACAATGTCATCTCCACCTTGTCAGGGGTATTTCACATCACTTTTGGCTATATTAAATATTCAGCATAATGTGAGCCAATCACCCAAGGCCACACCTCCAGTTCCATCTCAAGACCTTCCTTCAAAGCATGATTTTTTTCCTCTAGATCTGAGCACCTCTCCATCCCATCATTCCACTATCCCCCAAGATTCATCCATCCCTCCTAGTCCATCTTCTGATTCCCCTCCTAATCAAGATCAAGACATTACACCTACCAAGCACATTACTGATTCCATTCTGTCTCCAACATTAGCATCCATAGATATTCTCCTTCATCAAAAAGTTTCTTCCACTCCATTTACTAATACTTCTCCATGTCAAGATCAAATTACTCTATCTCGTGATTCCATTTCCTCGACATCCACATATGATGATCCACTTACCATGCTATATGATCTTCTTTCACCACATGATTCCATTCCTTCCACGTCCTCATATGATTCTAGTCCATTTTATGATCCACTCCTTGAGCTATGTGATATTCTTTCATGTCAAGATCAAAGTACTCTATCTCATAGCTCCACTCCCTTCATTCCATCTCATGAACCTATTCCATCTCATAATCCACTCGTTCCACTCACTGATCCTCTTCCAAGACAAGATCAATGCACCCCTTCATCCAAATTTCATAATCCTACTCCTTCACATGATCCTATCACACCTATTCAATCTCCTCGTGAACCCTATACACCTAGACTCGCATCTTGCGTTGAGAATACTAAGTATCCTCTTAAAAAAATAATTCCTCAAGATGTTGGTACACCTTCCACTTTTTCCAATTCCAAAACTATTCCTTCCACACCTAAAACTTTTCCTCCTTCATCTTCTAAGTCCATTTTAGGTCCTTATAGTTCATCCATTCTAGGTTCTTATAGTCCATCCATTCTAGGTCCTTATGTTCCATCGTCAAACTCTTCTTCCCTTCCTTCCATATTAGGTCCTTATATACATCCTTCTATCTTATCCACGTTTTCCAATTTATCCCCTCATAGTCCTAATAAAGATCAACAAAGGCGCACATCCTTGAATTCCTTCCAACGTTCACCTTCCATAAACTCTTCATCATATTTACCTTCATGCACCCATACCATGGCCAATGGAAGTCAATTGGATGCTAAAGAAAAAGAAAACAAAGTCACGAGTCCACAAGAGCGCAAGGATCAACATGTCCCATTTAAGCGACATGTCCAAGAAAAGAAAAATCAGATCCAAAATGCAATCAAAATACCACAAAGGCTAAAAATCAAAAGTGCAAAAGTTATGTGGATACCCAAGTTACTTAATGTAGCAATGAATCTCAAAGAAGGATTCCAAATGACATCCAATTCTGCTAATCCAAAGGCCTCCCTCCTTCATAAATTCTCTCAACCTCCATTTTCCAAATCCATTTTGGGTACTAATACACCTAAATCCGCCATCCCAACTCTATCATCTCCTTCATCCATTTTGGGTCCCTATATCCCAAAATTCCAACATTCTCCTACACATCCTTCACAATTTACTCCTTTCCACCACCCTTCAAGGTGTGTGCCAATGAAGATCTTTCCACTTCCTTCACAAGTCTTCCAATCTAGTATCCATCAACCATGTCTTCCTCCTACCTACTCAACTCCCTTCATCCGAACTTTTTCATAGGTCATTGTCTTCTATTCCCCAATTCACTTTAGCATTCTTTTCC
The DNA here is from genome assembly GCA_028749045.1 of Cupressus sempervirens. Lineage (NCBI taxonomy): Eukaryota > Viridiplantae > Streptophyta > Pinopsida > Cupressales > Cupressaceae > Cupressus > Cupressus sempervirens. The sequence continues at coordinate 4,029,679 of CM053783.1, forward strand.
TTACCCTATCAACATCTACGAGAGAATACCAATAATTCCTTGAAAAAAAAAAAAAAACATAACAAACAAATTAAAGAAGCATAAATACCAAGGGATACATCCATATACCTAGAATGCTTGAGTCCACCCTTCATTTTCCTACTATGTATCCATTGTCCTCCACTTTCACTTACCTATCCATTAAATTCTTCTTTTTCCACTTGCACTCTACACTAGGGGCAAGTTTCATCCATATTGTTCTTCCTTACCTATCTTCTATATTCCATCTATTGTCCATCGTCATTCACATCTTTGATCTTGACTTACACTTTCCATTTTCCGTTGTGCTTCATCCATACAAACCTTCTATACATATCCTTTCCTACATATTCCCATAATTCCTCCATATGTTTGATCTTGACATGTTATCCCTATCTTGCATTCCCTAGTCCTTGTCAAGTTCATCCATTTTCCATCCATATGCATACATATTCCCATCCTTTTCATGATTCATTCATATCTTTTCCATCCATAATCCCACGCACGTCTATCCTTCTTCCATATATCCTTGATCTTGGTTATCCCTTTCATTTCATCCACTTCTTATCACACATTTCCTCCATATCCTTCATATAATTATCCCCCTTTCATATCCTTCATATCATTATCCCTTTTTCATGCCTTCCTTCATTCCACTTTCATACCCATGCTCGTAATCAATAATAGAGGCACAACAACAAAAATGCTCATACATGCATAATCTTGGTTACAATTTTATGCAACACAGCCTTTTGAATGACTTCCATTGTTATCTTTCTGTGTCTCAACTTCTGGTTCTGGATCTGGTTGCTTGGCTCGGTAGATGTTGATTCGATAGCTTCTATTCGCAACTCGAGAGGCATTAGCTCAGTTTGAACTTCCTGTGACTCGATAACTGAAGACTCTAGAGTTGAGGATTCCTGATTAATAGGTATACTTGGCATTGTATCAAGTTCAATGTAAACAAATCTCATGTAGTTTTCAAGTTCCCTTTTGCTTTCTTCTTCAGATCTTTTTGCAAACTCATCAACTTTCACATGTGCACTTTCTATGACTTTGTGAGTAGACAAATTCAAACATCTATATGCTTTACTTTTGCAAGAATATCCCAAAAATATTCCTTCATCACCCTTTACATCAAATTTATCTTTTCCAGATTCTTTCAAAATGTAACATTTGCTTCCAAATACTTTTAGGTAACTTACATCAGGTTTGTAGCCATACCATAACTCATAGGGAGTCTTGAATGAGTCCTTTTTCAACTGTACTCAGTTCAAGGTATGAACTGCAGTGTTGATAGCTACTTTCCACTATTTGATGGCAATGCTCTTCTCAATCATTAAGGTTCTTGCACAGTCCATGATAGATCTGTTCCTTCTTTCGGCTATTCCATTTTGTTCAGGAGTTCCTAGTGCTGAAACCTATCTTTTGATTCCCCTTTCAATGCAAAAGTTATTGAATTCATGTGAAATAAACTCACCACCTCTGTCAGACCTTAAACATTTTAGTCTTTTTCATGTTTCCTTTTCAACTCTAGCTAAATACCATTTGAATTTTTCAAATGCTTCTGATTTCTCTCTTAGGTAGATGACAGTCATTATTCTTGAATAATCATCAACAAAAAGAATGAAGAATTTTTCACCAATATAACTTTCAATGCCAATAGGTCTACATAAATCAGTATGCACAATTTCTAAAAAAAATTCCGACTGATAGTTCTTGTTTTTAAAGCTAGTCTTTCCCATTTTACCAATTTGACAATTCTTGCATAGACCAACTTCAGGTTTCTTCATGTTAGGAATGCCTCTTACTTTCTTGAATTTACTTATTTTTACCAAGTTGTCAAAGTTTACATGACATAAGCTCCTATGCCATAACCAATTTTCTTCAACTTGAGCAATAAAACATGAACACACATTAAGTTCAAGATAAAACAAGTTACCTTTAGTTTGAGTGCCTGATCCGATCAGCTTTCCTTTGCCATCTAGCAGTCTTGCTTTTACATGCATAAATTCCACTTTGAATCCATTATTGAGTAGCTATGCCACACTCAAAAAATTATGCTTTAGTCCTTCTACCCAATATGCATTATCACACACAAGTTCCTTGGTCAGTGAGATTCTTCCTTTTCCTTTTATACAACAAGATTCATTGTTACCAAATCTTACACTACCACCATCATAGTCTTCAAAGTGTTCAAACTTAGTTTTATCACTAGTCATGTGATGAGAACAACCACTATCTATAATCTATGTATCATTTTTTTATATATGAGAAATAAGTGTCATTTTTTCATCATTATCAGATTCATCCTTTACAACTATGTAAACAATTTCATCTTCTTCTTCATCATCAGAATCATTAGAATCTTTAGCCATGAAACATGTTTTCTTACCTTTGTCCTTGAATGATTTGAAGTCTTTCTTGCCATTGCACTTGTGACCCTTTTTCTCATCATTGTTTTGCTTATTTGGGCACCTAGCAGCAATATGTCCAATTTTTTCACAAGAAAAATAGATTAGAGAAACCTTACCTTTGTATTTTCCTTTGCCTCTTGAATATTTCCTTGCTAGCAGAGCTTCAACCACTTCAAGATCACTGTTTGAACTCTATTCTTATTCTTCATCACTATCTGATTGAGGATCATTTAACTTTTTTCCTTTTTCTTTGAGTGAAAGCTTGGCTTCAAATGTTGATTCAATGTTTTTGGCTGCTGGAACATAATTATCATAGTTGTCTAGCTCAAATGCAGTCAATCTTCCAACTATGGCCTCTAGATTTATCTTATGATTTGCTTCACATCTTTTTTCTTGAATTTTAGAGACTCTAATTGTATAAATGGGAAATAGAGTTTTAAGAACTTTATTTATAATTGTCTCCTCTTGGATATCTCCTCCAGATGCTTTGATTACACTAACACATGCTTTAATTCTTTCAACATATTTTGCAATTTTTTCATCCTCTCTCATCCTCATTTGATCAAATTGTCCTCTCAAATTTTTTTCTTTGGCTCTTCTCACATTATCATCTCCTCCATAGATTTCTTACAGCTTGTTCCACATTTCAAAGGTGGTTTTGCAATCTTTAATGTCATCAAATTCTTCATAACGCAGAGCAGATGCTATATCTATGATCATGTTGTTGTGGGTCTTCTTTTTAGCAATAACATTGACAGATAATGTACCAGCAGGTTCTGCATATTTCTCATCAAGGTACTTCAGTCCTATGTCTCCAATAGAAGCTAGATGAAGTCTCACCAACCCTTGCCATGCTAAGAATTTGTCCTTGTTAAGTCTTGAAATTTCCCTCTTATAAGACATCCTAACCTTTGGCTTAGATCCTTGAAATCTTTTCCTGCAAGCACCAAGAGCTCTGATACCAATTTTTGCGATTATAGATGGAGTAACAGAGAGGGGGGGAGGGTGGCGTGAATCAGTTACTACAAAAACAATTCACGAATCCCTTAGATGTCTTTAATGCTTATTTACTGTTGATACTTGGTAAACAATGTAAGAATGCTATAACTCAGTAGATTAACTAGTTATTGATCATTCTAGCATTCATAATTATTAGTATGCATGCAAAAGTTTAATAAAATGAACACAAGAGACATCAAATTTAACGTGGAAATCCAATATGAGAAAAACCACCAAGTAACTAGCTACCAATTTTTCACTCTTCTAAAGTGAGCCCTATTAGGAGGCAACCCTGTTAAAGGTTACAATACACACTGTTAGGTGTGACCTTGTTAGAGGATTTAATCAGCCTATTAGGAGTGGCCTTGCTAGAGGTCTTTAGAACAATTCAATTGAACTGTCACCTTGTTAGAGGATTTACAAAATGGTTGTTAAACCAACTATGTTAAGAGATTTGAAATCACTGCTACAATGGTTAGAAAGTAATAATGGATTGACCTGAATAAGATGCAACTAAATTTTTTGATAACAGATCTTCATTCTGCACTATTAGATCATTCTTGATCAAATATAACTTTGCTGCTCCTCAATGATCTCTGGTCATCCTTCACAATTCGCTCTTAGACCTTCTTTTTCATTCACACATATCACACACTTAGAATTCACAACTTGATCTCTTGTATATACCATTCAGATTATCAAGTTGGCTCATTCACAAGTTTCATCTATCAATAAATCATATATCAGTCAGCTACAACTATTACATTAAATAAATAAGTTTTATTTCACAAAATAATGGAATCCTTCACTGGCTGACCCTGCTTGGTAAATACTGCTTCTAGAAATCATTTCCTAAGTTAACCATCTTAACTTGGTTAACACTACAAAAGCTACAAAATTCTTTGGTTTTCGAGTTAACTTGGTAAGAACTAGATTTCCCTTACTGTCCATGAAAGCTCAGTTAGAATTGTTTTCTGCACTATTTTCTCTCAATGACTGAGTGAGCTCGGTAACAACTGAATTTCCTACATTATTTTCTCTTGATGACTGAGTGAGATCGGTAACAACTGAATTTCCTTTGTTAAACCTTGAAAGTTCAGTAGCAGCTACCTATGCAAGGTAAAGCCTGAGAATGCTCAGTAGACACTGTCTTTTGCCTTGTTGACTAACTGAGCTCGGTAGACTCTGTCTGATAATTGATATGACATTTGTGTAACATCAAAGACAACACACAATTGAATAATTGTATCCAACAAGATATAAGGTGCCTATTTTCACACCTTTTGCTCCTACAAGGGAACCTTTTGAAACCTTCCAATTTTTATTATTAAAAGTAACTAAACAACCATTATCACCGAGTTTCCCTGTTGAAATTAAATTTCTACTCAGCCTTGGAACATGTCTTACCTCATGTAGTAGCCAATGATTCCCATTTTACAACTTAATCTTAACTTTTCCCTTTCCAGCAATCTGACAGGGTTCATTATCCCCCAAATAAACAAGTCCATAATCCCCTTGGACATAATCAATGAAATAACCTCTATGAGGTGTAGCATGAAATGAAGCACTAGAATCTAAAACACGTGAACTGTCAACACTTTTTAAAGACAGAAGCAAAGCATCCTCTTCAGATTTGTTACTTACCACATTTGCCTCCTTGTCTCCATCTAGTTTATCTCCTTCATTTTTCTTTTGAGTTCAACAATCTTTCTTTTTATGACCTAGTTTTCCATAGTACCAATATTCTTTCGGTCCTCTCAATTGAGACCTCCTCCCCTTTGACTTTCCTCTTGATTTCCCACGCTTTTCAGAATTACTTCCTCTCTTAATCATTCTGCCTCGACTTTGTCTGTTTAAAGCACTTCTTGATGTAGATCCACCTGAGGCTTTCCTACAAGTTTCCTCACTCAAAATAACACTGATCACATCATCATATTTTTGGGTACTAGATCCAGGAACATAATTACTGACAACCATTACCAAGCCATTCCAACTTTCAAGCAAAGAACACAAAATCAAAAGAGCCCTAATTTCTTCATCATAATTAATAACCACAAAATATAACTAACTAGTAATAGTATTAAACTCATTTAAATCATCTACAACAAATTCACCTTCTGTCATTTTCATATTAAATAAATATTTCAAGAGAAATACCTTGTTTGAAGCGGAGGGCTTTTCATACAATTTCGCTAGGGTTTGTATCAACTCTTCTGTTGTCTTTGCTTTTGTAATATTAAATGCCACCGATGGTACCAAGCATAATTGAATGCTTTCAAGTACCTTTCTCCCCAAAAGATCCTAGTCATCATTTGACATAGATCTCTGATTCTTGGTTTTGCCTTCCAACAGCTGCCATAAATCCTTATGATAAAGATAGTCCTTCCATTTACATCTTCCATAACTAAAAGTTCTACCCATTTAACATGTCAACCCTCATCTTATCCTCGTCTGCCATCGCTCTCACTCAATTATGAGACTACCACTCAATTGTGAGACTTTCCTGCAGAGGATAACTGAAAGAACAACTTCGCTCTAATACTACTTGCTAGGATTAAACCATAGACAGAAATAACAATTACATGCAAATACAAACAATATCAAAAAATAATAGATCTCATAGAAAAGAACACAAGACACCAGAATTTAACGTGGTTCACCCAATCAATGGGCTACATCTACTAAACAAAAATTTTGATATTATTATGATCCAATGATTACAACCTGATTACAATCTATAATCTCTTACAGCTCAATACTGTCGCGAGACCCAATTTTCACATCACCATATTGAAACAATCCCTAATTGTAAGCTCTTTTATACAAGTATTTTTACTTCTTTGGGGTTATAATTAATTATTACATGTCGGCCCAAAATCTTGATAAAATAGTGCTCAAATTTTTATTTTTTGGGGGCTCCACCCTTGAACCCCTGTACAACTGAGGCCTAATAGCCCTAGTTGTATTGGGGGCTACTGCTCCCAAACCCCCGCTTAGGGCCTAGCCTAGCCCTGAACTCCACCAAGGAATTATGGAGTAATACAATACTTCCCTAATCATTCACCACAATCTAACATGGTCTTCTAAGGATTGGAAGTGGTTGGTAAAGACCAACATTTGAGGATGTTTCCTTGGCTTTTTGGCACACTATGCAACTCTCAACATACTATTTAATGTCTTTAGTCATCCTAGGCCAAAAATAGAACCTACTAACTAACTCTTGAGTCTTATTGACTCCAAAATGACCACTAAGTGCCCCATTATGCTTCTCTTAGATCAAATTCTCCCTCGCTGACCCTCTAGGAACACAAAGTTGACTACCCTTGAACAATAGGTCATTCTACAATGTATAATAAAAAAACTCACCATGAATTTTTTTTAAAACTCCTTGCATACCTTGTAAATTTGACCAAAGTCTTCATCATCAACATATAGGTCTTTGAAGCTATCAATACCTATGCTTTGTAGTTGAACCTCTTGGACTATGAGGATTCTTCTACTCAAAGAATCAACTATTTTTTTATGTACTCCCTTCTTGTGCTTGATTGTAAATGTTTAGGCTTGAACATATTCTACCCACTTCATATGCTTGCTTCTTAGTTTGTCTTGAGATTTAAGGAAGCTAAGGGCTTGGTTGTCTGAATACACAACAAATTCCTTTGGGAGAAAATATTGCCTCCACTTCCTTAGAGCCTAGACGAGAGCATACAACTCTAGATCATAGGAGGAGTACTTTCTCTCAACATCATTGAGTTTCTCACTATGAAAGGCCACTAGTCTCCCTTCTTAGATTAGGATAGCTCCAATAGCTACATTTCTAGCATCACATTCCACTTGGAAAAAAATTTCAAAGCTAGGAAGTACTAGTGTATGCAACTCTACTATCTTCCTCTTGAGTGTTTCAAAGCCTTGATCTACTTGAGGGGTCCAAAAGAACTTTTTCTTCATTCCTTCCTTGATTGTGTCCAACATAGGAGCACATATGCCACTAATAATGCCTAATAAATTTCCTATAATACTAAGCTAAACCATGGAATCTCCTCACATCTAATGGAGTTTTAGGAGTAGGCCAACTTAGAATGGCATCTACCTTCTCTTGATCCATTTTTAAGTTACCCTAAGATAGAACAAGGCCAATGTACACTAACTCCTGCTTCATGAAGTAACACTTCTCCAAATTGATCATAAGCTTTTCATCATGCAATTTCTTAAAAACAATATGCAGATGCCTAATATGTTCCTCTTTAGTTTTGCTAAAAATTAAGATGTCATCTAAATAGACAACAACAAACTTACCAATGTATTCTACCAACACCTCGTTCATCAACATTGTAAAAGGAGGAGCACTAGATAAACCAAATGGCATCACAAGCCACTCATATAAACCTTTTGTAGTTTTGAAGTTTTTTTTTCCATTCATCCCCTTCATTGACCTTGATTTGATGATAGCCACTTTTCAAGTCTATCTTGGTGAAATACTTGGCTTCCCCTGAACTGTCCATTAGGTCTTCAATTCTAGGTATTGGGAACCTATACCTAATGGTGATTCTATTAATGGCTCTAGAATCAGTTCAAAATCTCCAAGTTCCCCCTTTCTTGGGTGCTAAAATATAGGGATTGCACATGGACTAATGCTTTTCCTAATTAGGCCTTGGTTTAGGAGCTCTCGGATTTGCTTGGCAATTTCCTTATTTTGTTGAGGATTCATCTTGTAGGCATATTTATTAGGTAGGGTAGCTCCTGGGATAAAGTCTATTTGGTGGCTCGCAAGTCTCTTAGGAGGTAAGGTGACAAGTTGTCCATCACTAACAATGGCTTTATACTCCTTTAGCAATTCTTGAACTTCATTTGGTACCTCTATTTTCTTGGCAGAAGCTCCATCTTTAGGTTTTAAAACCAATGCAAACTCAGCTCCATATCCTTCCTCTAGGGTCTACAAGAACTCCTTCTCACCAACCATTAGTACACTTGGTCTTATAGTCTTCAACTCTCCTTCCTCTAGCAAGGATTGGATCTTGAAAGCTACCCTGTCCTTCTTGAATGAGTAGGAATTTTTAGTCCCATCATGTATAGACTAATTATCAAACTGCCATGGCCTTCCAAGTAGAAGGTGGCATGCATCCATGGGAAGAGTATCACATAGCACTCTATCTTTGTACCTCCCTATAGTGAACTCCACCCATGATTGCTCTCTGACAAGTATATGTTGTCCTTTATTGAGCCATGTGATCTTGTATGTATTGGCATGAGGGATTCTTTTTAACTTCAACTTGTTTATTGTCTTTCATTAATTATATTATCAGTTGAGTTTGAGTCAATGATGACTCTACACACCTTTTCCATGATCTTACACCTGATCTTAAAGAGTCCTCTCCTCTAACTTGATTCTTCTTTCATTGGCTCCTTAATCAATGTTCTCCTTATCATTAGATTCTCCCCTTCCTCTAATTCTAGGGGTACCTTAGAGTGCTTGTTACTGCTACTAGATTCCTCTTGTACATAGTTGACCCTTTTTGTGCTTCCTTGGGAAGTTGAGCTCTTCTAAGGGCACCTATATGTAGAGTGACCTAACTAATGGCAATGATATCACTTCATGATGGAAAAGTAGGAGCCTCTCCCTTGATTGTTCTTCCTTCCTCTCTAACTAGTGTTAGAGCCTCTACCCATGTTGAAACCTCCTCTTCCTAAACTTCCCTCTTGGTGCTCAGTAACTTTATTGTCTCCTTGGAACTTGTAGTCTAATTCTCTTCAACCATAGCTTCTACCTATTCCATCTCTACCCTTACCTCTTCCTCTGAAATTTGAGTCTACCTTCTTTTTATTCTCTTCCACTTTCAAAGAAAATTGGAAGCATTTATGGACTATTGTAAGAGTCCATAAATTGATCTCTTCTTGTATGCTCAATTTCAAACCCCCTAAATACCTAGCCACCTTAATGGCCTCATCTTTTTGTACTCTTGACCTTGAACACAAATTTTGAAACTCTCGTGTATCTATGTCTTTTTGCTTCAAAAGATTTCTTGTCTTGTGTAATTGAACCTCATAATCATTTGGTAGATATTTTTTCTTCACCTTTGTTACCATGGAATTCCAATTTGCAATGGGATTCTTTCCCACTTTTTGCCTCTCTTCTTGGAGGTACTTCCACCATGCTAGGGTTGATCTCCTTAGCCTAGCTTTGGCTACTATAACTTTTTGTGCTTCACTCACACCTTCACATTCAAAGTGATTGTCCATTCCTTCAACCCATTCCATCACCAACTTAGGGTCCATCTTCCCATTGAACAAAGGAACTCCTTCTAGGGCCTTCCCACCTAATTCTTTGATGACTTTTAGGAATGACTCTTCATTTATAGGAGGGTCAAATTCAGGGATAAGGTCTTCTTCATCAACCTTCTTGTTACCCTTACTTCTACTTTCTCCTTCTTGATCCTTCTTCTTAGCTACCTCAGCAACTTCTTCAATTTGGTCTTCATTTCTTCTAAAGCTTCTTCAAGGATTATATTTCTCTCCTTTTGCTCACCCATCTTTTTGGCCAATTCTTCATTTTTCAACATATTTAATTCTCCAACTGACTCTACATGCTGAAATATCCACCCACAAACCCCAATCTTCAAGCTCTGATACCACTCTAATTTAATTCTAGGTTAAATTTGTTCTTAGTCCTTACCTTCCCAAGGGATTTATTAGGCTTTCTCTTAGCCTATTAGGGTTCCTTTGATGTCCTAATCTCTAGAGGACTTCTTCACCATCATCCAACCACTCACCACCTAGTTAAATCAATGGTTGTAGTGTTAAAGTTGATGAAAGATCAACCCCACATCTCCCAAGAATCACTTGCATGCAAACACCTGTCATAGAAAGAGAAAAGAAAAATCTATGGAGACTAGAATTCCTAGATCCATAGATGAGGCATTCTTGATGAGAAAAAAGAGAAATTGTTGTTATCAAATTTGAATAAATAAATTACAAAGATATCAATCCTTATAAAAGGAGATCAAAACCCTAACAGGTAAGTAACCTAGGTTACATGATAATAATTAATAAAAGAATAAATTAATATATGCCCAAAGTTTAGCTTAAGTAAACTAGAGATAATAAGTGACTTAATAATTAAATCCATATCATTTAATTAATAAGAAAATACTTTATTACTCTAACACGCCCCCTTAAGATAAACTTAGGAAGTAGCTAAAAACCTAGAAACTACTACTGAAAGAAGAATTATGTCTCAACAACAAGGCCTAATGAGGTACCCAAGAACAACCAAATCTCTAAAAATAGGAGAAATAGAGAAAAACCCTGCTCCAAAAAGAGATGGAAAGAATGTTCCAGAAGATAGGAACAAAAGGATGATCATGAAGAACAAGCTGCAAACATTGCCAAACTGCTGATCTAAAGAACCTCCACTATATAGAACATGACCAAGTAGAGAAGACTATGTCTCAAAAGCTAATCAATCAAAGATGGAAGGTAACTTTGTGGCCTCCAAAAGCATGAATGGAAGAATGTATATATGGTAAATGATCCATCTCATTGAAAACCATCTCTAAAAATAAGAGAAATAGAGAAAACCAAATGTGAAAAACCCCACTCCAAAAAGAGATGGAAAGAATGTTCTAGAAGATAGGAACAAAAGGATGATCATGAAGAACACCATTGAAGCATGAAGTTGCAAACACTATCAAAATATTGATCTGAAGAACCTCCACTATATAAAACATGACTAGGTAGAGAAGAATAAGTTTGAAGAGCTAATCAATAAAAGATGGAAGCTATCTTCATGGCCTCCAAAAATAGGAATGCAAGAATGTCTATATGTAAATGATCCATCTCATTGAAATGCATAGGTATCCAACCACTACAATCGCCTAGTACATAAGATCAAATACTGAATACATAGCTCACTTCATCAAACCAATAAAGAAATAGAACCAACATAACCCCCCTATGCTGAGAGGTAAGACATCATGAACACTGAAACTAAATGCAATATCTCCTACAGAAAGAAGAACCAAGAACATCGAGAGTGCAAAAGAAGTACAAATACCTATAATGACACGTGTCATTGACACATCATGAGGCTAATGTCGTGAAAGGAACACTCACTTGGCAAAGGAAGATGGTGAATATGGCCAACATGTAACCCCCCAAGGCACTTTATAATGTAGTGTGAGTACAACAAAACAAAAAGATGTGCATGATCCTAAAATGCAATAAAGTGACACTTTATCTCAATGCATTTGCATAAATGCTACAAAAGGATGTCAACAAGAATCAAAAAAGGCATAAGGCTCATACAAATAATAGTACAATCCATGAAAAATCATCTAAAGCAACAAAATCATTTGAAAAAATGGATGGGATGTGCCTAAAGCAGAATCTAGAAAATAGAATGTCGCAAGATATGTCTCTTGGAATGTGAAATAGAACCTATGACTTTGAATGCATAAACCGCATACCAAATAACATCAACAGTCCAAATAAACTCCACCATCACAATGGGCTCAGAACCAACTTTCTAGATACCTCAAGAAGCATGCCCACCAGTACTAGAAATTACCTCAGGATTCATGCCAAATCACTTTAATTTTTGTACTAGACTACCTCGATTTACGTACAAAAATCTTGATTTTTGTACCAAAAATATTAATTTACATACCAAAAATCTTGAGTAGTGTGCCAAAAAAACTTGATTTGTGTGCAATTTTTTTTATTTTTGTAAAAATTATTGATTTGTGTGCCCAAAAATCTCAATTTTTGAGAAAAATGATCTCAATTTCTATGCAAAAAGACCTCAATTTTTGAGCCAAAAATTCTTGAAAATCATAAAATCGCTACCTTAGGAAATGTGCCCAATTTGGATGTAATATTTTTTTGCCTCAAATTTCAACTATGTCCAAATTGGACAAATTTTAAATGAAAATAAGGTTTTTTGGGTGCTTAGAGCTCAACGATGGTGTCTATTTGGGCTCAAAGTGACCTGAAAATCAGTGGTCCCTAGATTCAACTTAAAATAATTTTAAAAAATGAAACCTTCTGAAAGAAAAGACATAGATCTGAAAGCCAAGCCAAAAATTCTCATAAATAGAATAGGGGCATGAAGATTTGGAGCTCTGATACCATGTTGAATTTGATGAAAGATCAACCCCATAGCTGTCAAGAATCACCTGCATGCAAACACCATTCACAGAAAGAGAGAAGCTAAAGCTACGGAGGCTAGAATTCCCAGATCCACATATGGGACATTCTTGATGAGAAAAAAGAGAGATTTTTGTTATCAAAACTAAATGAATAAATTACAAAGAGATCAATCCTTATAAAAGGAGATCAAAACCCTAATAGGTAACTAACCTAGGTTGCATGATAATAATTTATAAAAGAATTAATTATTATATGCCCAAAGTTTAGCTTAAGTAAACTAGAGATAATAGGTGACTTAATAACTAAATCAATATGATTTAATTAATAAGAAAATACTTTATTACTCTAACATGTAGTTCCTTCTTCTCCAAATTGCTCTTCAAACTCACTAGCTAACCTACTTCTTTAGTCTTCCTTGACCATTTTCCCCAACTTTGTAGATTGAGGGCCTCTCACAAGTGATGTTAGAATTACCTTGGACTTCTGGACAACAATCGCACAAGGTATCATCAAGTTCTTTGCTCCTAAGCCAAAACTCCCACAAACAAGGCAACTAGAATTAGCCCTCCAACTTGAGCTTTTGGGGTTTAGTCTTAATTTTTTCCAAAGGAGGTGGAAAAAAAAACCTTATATTCAAGTACCCTTTTCAAAAATCTCAAATAATTTGTGGGTCTTAGGTCTCTATGATGTCCGTACACCCAAAAGAAACTTTTAAACCTATATTTAAGGGTTTCTCAATAAGGATGACATGCATGTCTAGGGCATTATCTTTCCCTCTAAAAAACTTATCATGATACCTTTTCCTCTAGTAGATTTTGACACTACTCACCCCTCCTCATTCTACAACACTTGGTTTGAAGTATCAAAAACTTTCAAACCCCAAAAACTATCTTCGCAATATTGTGATTGCCTAACCAAGTATAGCAGACTTGCCTAGGGCATCACTTTTAAAAAGCTTTCCATGCTTTCCAGGGCCCCAAAACTTATATACAATATGTGCATTGGCTCTACTCCCATCTCCCATAAATCCATGAATAACTCATAGTAGGAACTCATGGGGGAGCCATTATTGCTTAGGCAATCAAAACTGAAACAACACACAAGATACTTAGAAAAGAATTTCAAAACCTACTTAGATGAGCACTTACAAAATTTCAACTTGAATAGAAAATAATTTTACTAACATAAGAAACAAAAATCCGACCCCATATTGAAGGATTCAATGTATTTTTCTATATAGGCAATCCGAATTCTAAAAATTGTCTAAAAACTAAATTGGAAAATCGTGTATTCAATTGCACAAAATTGCTCAATACAGCTCCCAATCCTTGGGATGTGTTTGATTGATGGTTTTATAAGTTCCCAAAGAGGTTTCAAGTGGTTGGAATAACCACCATACTCCTCCTAACGGTTTTGTAACTTTTCTGCCAAAAAGTTGTCAAGCAACTTTTCAAAAGGTTGCACAACCTTGACAACTTTTGGCATCTTTGAGAAAATTTTCTCTCCTTCACTTGGGAACTTCCAAACCTGTCTAGTTTGATCCATAAATGATTTCTAGGCATGATTTATTCCCTGGGATATCAATATGCATGATTTAGGCCATTTTTACCTTCCTGACAACTTTTTCCAATTGTTGCCCAGTTTGACATATTTTGACATCTTTTGACATCTACTCTCTCTTTCTAACTCCCAAATGACATGTTAGGATTTCTAATTCATGCAAGAGAATTAAACCACATCATAAAGGAAACTATGGGTTAAAATCAAACCTTCTTCAAACTTCCTATGGTCCTAGACCTATGCCCCCTAACACAAGCTACACTTACAAACATACACCAAAAACATCTACCTAGTAAGTTCTGCAACCCAAAAAGATGACCTTGGTCCAAACTCACCCACACCCCTGAATTGGTTAGAGTTAGTACATGCCCAAAATCCAAACCAATTAGAAACCAAAAATGAAGGCTTTGACTAGGTGCCCCTAAACCATGTAGATTAACCTAGGACCAATAACTTTGGATTTGGGCCCAAAATTGGCCCAAAGCAATATGTTAGGTTGTTGTAAGAAAAAAAAAAAGTTGTTGACTTAGATCGAATTTGAATCCTTGAATGGTGGAAAGGTATATAGAAACAACCAATATCTCCTCAGTTTGTAACTGAGAATAATCCTCAAGCATTTTGTAGTCAAGTTTTCATAAGAAATCAAGTGATCAAGAGTAATTGAGCAATTTTTTAAGATTTGAAGACAAACATCCAAGATCTAGTTTCTCCAATTTATTCAAGTTCATTTCAAGATGATCTTCTCCATTAAAGAAAGTTTCTATCCTATTATGACCAAGTAGAGGAATTCCTAATCAAGCAAGGAGATCCTTCCATCGATCTATGCATTCATCTCTTTTTCATTGCAAGTGAATGTTAAGCATATCTACATTGAAGATCTAGGAGAGACATTTATAGATCTACACATTTATGAGGTCATGTTTGATTCATATTCTATAAATCAAGATCAACTCCTTGATTTCAAGTGTATTTAAGTACCCTCATGGGTGTGAGTGATTTCTACATTCATCCATGAGGTTTCATGAAAAGGCGAGTCTAGCATTTACTTTTTTTACTTACATTCCTTTATAAAATTTAAATTCACTTTCAAGGTTGATTCCCAAATGAGGGTTTGATCAAGGAAAACTCTTTTTGCCCAACCTTTTCCCTATCTTTTGTGTGTCACTAATACATTTGGCATCATTTTGTGATGGCTATGTGTCGCAATTACGATAGAAATGTGTTGCCATTGCAACAATCATAAACATCACTATTTTTTAGTCTCAAATTACGATGTCTATCCTATACCGTCACAATTGTGATGCCTATCTATCACTATGAAACCACTTTATTGTGACAGAAACCCTGTCGCAATGCTTGTGGTTGATGTCACAATTGCGATGGATACCCTGGCAATTGCGATAATAGTTGGGTGTCATCGCTACAGCAACCCTGTCGCAATGCTTGTGGCTGACATCACAATTACGACAAACACCCTGGCAATTGCGACAAAAATTGGGCATCACTGCTACAGCAACCCCATCACAATTCATGTGGCTGACATCGCAATAGCGACGGAGACAAAGTAAAACAAAACAAAAATCGTTGGCTTCTAGCTACGTCAAACCAAATCAAACCTCCTAAACCTTGTGTAACTTCATTTGCTCACATCTTATATTTGAGTAGGATGGTGTCTTATTAGTGCTCCTTCCATTATTTCATGATATATTATTATCAGGCCATCCAATCAGCTATAGGACAAAGATGATTCCTGAACAATCGAATTAGCAATACGGTCGATCTACATTGTATTTGGACAATTGGTTTGAGGTTCATCTCATTGATTCCCATTCATCATAGGATCTTTATTTGATTAGACCTTGATAGAAAACATTGAGATTTCCCAAGCCCCAAGCCCAAATCGTGCAGGCTTCAATCTCTACATATTATAAAGCTTGTATATAGAGTTGAGCATCCCGTAGCTGGAAGCTTCACCTGCATCAGCTCTCGAATGGTGTGAGAATGCTTAGCTCTATATATAGGCTTTATGATATGTGGAGATTGAAGCCTGCATGATTTGGGCTTGGGGCTCAGTAAATCTCAATGTTTTCTATCGAGGTCTAATTAGATAAAGATCTTGTGATGAATGGGAATCGATGAGATGAACCTCAAACCAAGTGTCCAAATGCAATGCAGATTGACCGTATTGCTAATTTGATTGTTCAGGAATCATCTTTTTCCTATAGCTGATTGGATGGCTTGATAATAATATATCATGAAATAATGGAAGCAACACTAATAAGACACCATCCTGCTCAAATATAAGATGTGACCAAATGAAGATACGTAGGGTTTAAGAGTCTTGATTTGGTTTGATGTTGGAGGTAGTTGAGAATGACGTAGCTGGAAGCTTCACCTCCCTTGTCTCCTCCCTTTGCCTCACTCCTTCTCAGGCCTTAATATGTCATACTTATGTTGCTTAAATCATTGAGTATTGACAATTTTGCTAAAATTGATTCCTTACATTTCTCTTTTCAGAAGCTTTCTTATAAAGATAAACTATGATAGAAACAATCTCTTGAACATGCACACACTTTTCCAGCTATGGTGGACTAGGAATGTGCAATATATATTTTGTGCACTATAATATCACGTAGTGAAACTGATTATACAAATATAGAAGTAGTGAAACCATGGAAGCAAAAGCAAGTAAAATTGGGAAGGTTCAATGAAAACAAATATTATGAAGAAAGATTGCAATGATGTGGCATTAGATTGAATACATCGATATGTGTAATTGGATCAAAAATATCTTTGGATATTAATTCCAGTAAAGCAGCATCATAATTTTTTGAGATGTGTGTATTGATCTCATCATTATTTATTTAATTAATGTTACTTGAATTATTTGAACAAAAACATACACAAAATAATAAAGCTACTTTGATTTTTAATCCATGTCACTCAGGTAGAAGAAAAATAGAACAACTTTCTTTTTTAATATGTATAGCATACCTAAAATGCACCCGTAAAGCCCCATCTCAGTTGATTTGTTGTCAATCTTGGGATGACAACAAAAATTACTGGCATAGTAGGCCTGCACTTCGCAATCAAGTTGGGGCAAATAAAATATAAATATCGTGTTGAGAATTAGAATGCGTAGATGTCTTATTTGTATATCAGAAAATCAAATTCAGATATAGAACAAACCTTAATTGCATCATGAAATTTATTTGAAATTTCCAACTGTTTCTACTGCCCTTCTATTGAGACCTTTCTAGATTCTTCCTGTCAAAAACAAAGCCCAACCATCAAACTATCATGATCATACTTTAAAAATTTAATATTTAGCTTTTGACTTCACATTTTAGAAGTTAAATCACAACAACAACAAAACAAAAATCCATTTTTTGAATTTCATGAACACCCCTAAATCCAGAGGGGCATGCTTGGGAAGTAATTTGTTCCCTATCACCTTAGAACTGAAATAAGAAACTAGTTTGTGTTCAAAAGAAACATTGAGACCATAAACAGACAGAATGACAAAATAACACAAAATTCAGATATTATAATTTATTATCACAGTTTGAAATAGCAAAATTTCATAACAAAAAATGATTAGGGAGCTCCATGAAAGTTGGCTTACATGTGCTTTTTAAAAAATGTAATTTCATATTAGCTCTTTGCAACTTTCACTAAAATAAATACACAAAACATATCGCAACCCAAGCTAACTTCAGTAAATAAATAAGAAACAATGTTTAGGAAAGCCATGAATAGTAATAGCTCTTTTAAGTAAAAGTTGCAAGAAACAACTTATATAAAACACCCTACTAGGAAGCTGTGGTGAAATTTAGAAAAAAAAAAATGATGATACAATTCATAACTTTGTTGAATGCTGAGGATACAAATCCAATTAGGATAGGCTTGAACGGGAAGATAGTTGGATCAAAAAGATTAAACATTGAATCCATATTGCAATATCTTGGACTCTCTTGGCACAAGCAGTAGCTATGCTTAGTGAACTGACAGAGGGCCCATTCGATATAAAATTCAAAGACTATGGGTGGGAAGATTTGGAACTTGGAGGTAAGCTTTGTATCTGACCATGAACTCATGGATACAATTGATTTGAAGCCCAAGAGTTAGATATATTTGTTAGGAAAGCTATCTAATATGATCAAATCCTAATTCCCTTTGCTTAAAATAACCTCTTCCAAGTAGCAACATATTCAGATAACATAGTCCCAAGACAGTGCTAATCAAGGGTTTCCCTAGTTAATTATGATAATCGTATCATTGGTGATAACATAGTCCCAAGATAGTGCTGAGATCCAAGGATGCAATAAAAAAGCTAAAAATTTAGAACTTCATGACAGTTCAAAGCATGAAGCCTTAGATGCATAGGACAACAGTCTAAACATAGGACAAAATAGAGAATATTTAGTATCTTATTGAGCTTCACTTTATTTTGAGAATAGCTTAATATTCTCTACTAAATAGGGCCAACCACGTGAAGGTGGAAGCTCATTTGGCCCCATCCCCCTCCCCCTAACATCACTCTACATTCCCCGTTAACATATAACATTCATTCATTCTTTCAACCATTAATAAAATGTAACATTCAATCAATATCACATGATAACATTCAATCAATATCACATGATAACATTCATTAACACATTAGATTCGTTAACATGCAACATTCATCAATATTCTACATTAACACATAATGCATGAACATTTATTAGCACATAATTAAATTCATTGAGACATAAAATCCAATCATTATCAATTAAGGTATGTAGATGACAATCATTTCTTCTTTTTTTTCTCTCTATTTCTTTTTTCTATGTAAGCTATAAGAGGAGCATCAGTGTCATCATCAATTCCCCCCTCATCAGTGTATGAGGTAGTGTTCCTGTGCATTAAAAAAAGTTGGAGGTAGACACTTTTGCATTTCACACAGTAAATGAGAAATTCTTCTCTTCCAATAGTTTATATCTTCTTTATGGATTTCTTTAGATGACAACCACCTACATTAAGAGATTCAAGTCACAAAAAATATATAGATACGAGACTTTACAAAATAATATACAATAGATTACATAGAAAGAAAAATAAATCGCAAATATAATAAATATATAAAACAAATTGAATAGATATTACTGCTTACCTCATTTATTTTAAAAGATCATATATCACTTGTTTGATGTTATTGTTGAAGTGCTTTGGGAGAGATAGAGGAAGCACGTACTGCAGTAATTATAAACCAATCATTTCATTGTTTTCTAACATAACATAACGAACAATACATGTAGTTTATGAATATATTGCAAATACAGAAGAACATAACTTACCTTGACGAAAGTATGCCAATCATGCGTTTTGAGCCTTGGCCCAAATTCACTTTTTTTTAATATGAGATTGTTTATGTTCACAGCAAATCCTGTGGGAAATTAATTTTTTCATATGACTTCTTGTATGGCATCACTTTGTTGCTCCGTTAATAACCAAGGAAGGACACTTATATTAATCTGATCTCTGTTGCTATTTGAGTGAATGAAATTCTTCAATGCATGATTCAATTCATCAATGTCATTACAAATTTTGACAATTTTTTCCTATGTCACGCCTTCCATCCAATATTTTCCACAATATCTCTATTATATTCTTTCCAATATGAATAGTATCAAAAAAATGCACAATTTGTAAGTGCTCGTAGTAGGGCAACCTACTAAATTGTTTGGGATAGCTTTTTAGTCCCTTTGGAAGGTTGTCAGTACTGCCTTGACAACCTTCACGATCATCAATTACACAATTAGTAAACAAAAATCACAATATAAATATATATATTACAAACATAAACCATTAGGTGGAATGACATTACCTCGACGATTAATTCTATTATATTCCAACTTCCATAGGCGAGGTGTCATTCTTCATGGCTTTGATGTAGTCTCTTCTTTCCCATTGTAAAGATGTTTTTCTGTACTTTGATACTTATGATTCCTATGGAGGAAGTGTCTACACTCATCAAACACCTACTTTCCTAAACTTTTTGAATGACGAGATTTCATCTTTGGACCACAAACTGGACATGCAAAATTTCCCTTTGTTTGAAGACCTACAAGATAATGATATAATTGGATTATTAAATATGTTGATTTTTATAATTAAAATTATCGTGCGCAACTTGAATTCACTATAACATACCACAAAAATGTGTTAGCCCTGGGGCATCATGTATTGTCCATGCAAGTGTTGCATGGAATTGAAATTTTCTTTGTCCTATTGGTCTAGACACGTCACACATAGTGACACCATTCCATAACTCCACCAACTCGTTGATAAGAGGCTCAATATATACATTCATATCTTTTACTTGATATTTACCTACTTGAATGAACAGTAACATTACATAATTATTGTGACCATTTTACTGCAAGATTTGTAAGTACATGTAAATTAATAACTATCAAATGATAAGATACATAGAACAATCATTGCCAACATAATGTGCTCCCACTTTATTGACATCCACGGAGGAATGTTATTGTTGATAACAAAAATAGGCCACACCGAGTAAACAGATCTCATCTCTCCAAATGGATTGACATCATCCACTGCCAATGAAAGCTTGAGATTACGAGGTTCTTCTTTGAAGTGTTGCCACTTTTCCTCTATGTGCATAAATGTCGAACCATCCACAGAGATTTGAATAATGTTTCTCGACTTCTATTGCATGCATGATAATCCATAAATTGAGCCAAGCTACTACACCTGAATAATTTTCGCATCCGTGGAATAATGGGGATGTAACGAAGAACCTTTTGAGGCACCTTTTTTGTTAGTCGATCTGTTTGATATCTACTCATATGACATATAGGGCATTGTGTTGCAAATTCATGTTCTTTATAATATATAATATGATAATTGGGACAAGCATGTATTGCTTCATCCTCCATTCCAATATCTTTCATAACAATAGATAATTCTCGATATGAGCAAGGTAGAATATTTGATGGTGGTAAAAGAAACTTTCTTATCAATCGACAACAAAAATATTTTTTGTTAATATAAACAATATTAGTGGTACATTATTCACCCTTTGTTAACTATAAAGACATATATGACATACCTTAACATACGTAACATTTTTATGTTGGATAAACCATTCATAACCTTCAAGTTCAACAACAACAATACAACAGAGAGAAGAGTTGTTTGGGAGTCTTTGTATAGGGGCTCGTATGCCTTCTCAAGTAGAGGTACATCGAGGCTATCATCATCATCATGATCAAATAAGCTTGGAATAAATGTGTCATGGATCAATGTATTTATACCATCATCTTCAATTGTGTTTTCTAGCACATGATCATCATCTTCCATAGGATCATTATCTTCACCTTGGATATTCGCACCTCCATGTTCCTCCACTTTGAAAACCATATTCTTCATATTGTTGTGGTTCATATCATGTACTTCCCTTGGGAGATCAACCTATGTAAAATTGATTAACATAAATAAACCGTGATCATCAACTCATCATCAAGTGATTTCATATGTTTATAAATTGTTAAAATGATATAATGAACAACTTACTAGTGGATGATAGTCATGCCCCCCTTCAATGTGACCATTCTCCCTACAATGTCTCTTAACTATTTTGATTAGCAGTCTTCTACGGTTTAAGCCCTTACAAATTTTGCAAGAAAAATAACATTTTCCATCACCTTTTCTTTTCAAGTTAGACCACAATCTAGCCATTGTCTCTCTTATTTTGTTCTTCACTTATATTATCTAACATGATCGTTCTTCACAGGAAGCAAAAATCGAGCTATGAAAACTTCGGTCTACAATTTTCACAAATTAAGAAAAATTGTCAAAAGTACACAAATCTTCTTAGACCTAGCTAAACACTTTAATATTTTAAAAATACTTGCTTTGACTTTATTCCTAAGATATTTAACCCAATCACCTTTTATAACATTTAGTCAATTGCTCTAGGCAAATTTGTGGATAAGATTATTTGTAAAACTTTGACCAACCACCTGAAGGTCTTATTTCAAGAGACCTTACAACATTAAGCCACTAAAAGAAATTTCAAAACATATAAGCTAAAAGTCTAGTTAAAATATAAATTAGATTAAAAAATATACAATTTTCATACTCTAGCGTGCAACTATAACTCATGCAACAACCTTCTTGCTTAGCTGTAGAAGCTCTCCAACAATCAAATTATACAAGCTACAAGGCCTAACAGCAATTTCAAAACATATAAGCTACAAGGCAAGACATATTACATGACATGGCAAAAGGAACAAAATTTACAAGCTTTAGCAAGACATATTAAACAACATCATAGTGCTAGAGAGATCACAATTATATGAGTCAAACATAGTCATGAAAAAGCACATAAATTAGTTATTATATGCAATTAAAAGATATATAGTTAGATAGGGACATCCATAGAGCATATTGAAAATGGAGCAATGAGATCTGGTGGGGGTGAAATAGGTGGCCAAACACAAAGGAACAACACAGCAGTGACAGATGCAGATGGAGATGCAGACGAGATGGATCGATGGTGGGCAATGTCAGTGGGGTTGTGTTTTGGAGTTGGATTTGCTAGCATGTTTTCAATGTTGTGCTTTCACCTAAAATCAAGGTACAAGTATTTTACTTTGATGGATAGTTTTATCCAATATCTTTTTTGAATGCTAAATTCATGAAGGTTTTATGTTGGTCCTGATGTATTTGAATTTTTATATTTAACTTCTTACATACAGTTAGAAGTCCCATGAAGTAGTTGTTATATGGGTTGAACTAATTCTTCCTCTCCTTTATTTTATTGACCAAATTTCTCAAAATTAATTGTTCACATATTGCATTTGATTCCAATTTTCTCTAAATGCTTGCAAGTGTGAGTGTTGAAGTTAGATGCATTGAATATGTTTAGGATTGCCATAAGTGATTGGGGTCTTGGGAACCCACCTAGTCCATCCTTCCTTGAAGCCCTAGCTTAACTTGATCAACTATGCCTAGGTACCAAGCAACAGTTTGGAGGGTGCTAGAGCAAGATCATCCTAGAAGCTTTTTGGATTCTAGCAAGTGTCTTAAGAGGTGCCTAAAATAGTGGAGAAGTCCCTATGCCATAGAGGGATAGTTGGTGAAAATACAAGAAAATGGATTGGAAAGGCTACAAGGATTGTAGGCCTAGAAGTGCAAAGGATTGTTGTGGATTTGGTAGATTCCAAACAAACAGAGGATTGTGGTTGGACTAAAGGTCTTGGTTGCTGTCACCATTTCTTGTGTTAGCGAGTGAAGTTTTTGAAGTGGATTGCCCCATTTGGGCTCAACAGTTGTGTATACCCAGTGTGGGTAAGGGGACTTATACCAAATCCTAGATCCAAAAATTCGATTGTGAAAGCCTTCTGAAGGCTAGTAGAAGAAGTGGCTGCTAGACTCTGCATCAGAATATAATTGTGATACTATACTACAAGAGAAGATGATCTTCAATATTATAATCTTTCATAACTAAAGACAGCTAATTGAAGTTTGACCTATAACATAACCTTGTATATCCAAGCTATGAATGGAGTCAAGTTCTTATGGTTTGGAATCATAAAATTGTGAAAAAGTTTAAACGTTGAGTGACTACCAAAGGGGGGTCATTACAATCTACATCATAAACACATAACACTTAAACACATAACAAAAGAGAGAAAAAGAGGGATTTGTGTACTAGTAGATGGTGCAACAGTCGATGCGTGTTGTCAATTCAATAGTCGAAAAGAGATTTTTGGTTGTTCTGGATGGAGGCGACGTCGTCATAGGATACAATTGATTTGAAGCTAAAGAATAAAATTGTTAGAGCATACATAAATATAGAATGCGTGGACTAGCATGGACAAGATTGTTAGAGCATTAAAAAAAAAGGATTGTTCGAGCATGTATTGCCAATGATTATGATCATTCCTATATATATTCAATGGAAAACACAAGTGGGGAATGGAGCATGCGATCTACCTGAATCACCTATAGCACCCTCATCATGGGAATGGGGCTCGAAATCACGCAAAAACCTCTATAAAGACAATGCATCCATATTTTAATTAATGCCATAAAAGAGCATAACATAAAAACCATTATTGAACTCTTGTTATAATTAAAAATTTCATTAATACTTACCTTTAAGGTTTTAGAGGTGTGCAAAAATTCAGATCCCCTATCTTTTATTTCCTAAGTAGTAGGCTTTATGGTTGACAAACGTATAATTTCTTTGCCAGTTTTCTTTAGCACCTTTTTAATCAAACCAATCAGGTCATCGGTCTCTACTAAATCAATATAGAAAGGGTCCTCCTCGGGGGGGGACTATTGAGGAACTGCAGGTTCCTTTCCCTCCCTCCGACCACTGGCCCTCTGTGACAACAATAGTATTAGTATTATCAAAATTACTCCAAAACAATGAAAAAAACAATATTGAAAAAAAACATTTTGCTTCTATCTAGTTTGCACAATTACAATGAGTTTTACCTGCTGATGTGTAGATGAGCCAGGAACATCGCCAACATCCCCTCTGGGTGGTTACTCCATATTGTGCCCCTGTGTCAAAGATCAAGTATAAAAATTTTAGCCAAAAATTTATTGACTAAATGGTATGTTGGAGTCATTGATTAGAAGTTGGTTTAATAGTATGTTCCATCCCCATGATAATAGCCTCATTTGTATCTATGCGGTTCAAATTGTAATCAATAAGAAGCTCTTCCCTTGCACATATTGATTTTATCACATAGATGAAAACACAATTTCCCTTGCACGCCTCAAATATGCAATTGGGTTGCTTTATAGTTGACCCAGGTAATGATGATGGTGTTATGCAATATATCCTCTCGTTAACACAAAAATCAATGTTTATTGGAGGAAGTTCCTTGGGTACCCAATGTTTCTGTAGATGTTGATACCTCAAGGGCACCTTGATGTCGCCTTTCATCTCATCATCATAAGAACATGAACCCCCTTGAGCAAGGAAAAATTTCATGTGTTTATTGAATTTCCTTCTAGTCCTTTGACCTCTAGTTAATCTCCCTGTTCTAGATAAAATGCATGTCTCACTTTCCTCTTCTATTCCTATATTTCCCTCACTCGAGGAAGACACTTCTAAAAAATACCTATTCGCTACTACCTACAAATGGGAGAGATCTTAGAAGAAATCAATCTTACTATTGATAAGTGTATTAAATAGACTGTCTATAAGGAGTATTGACTTATACCTGTCGATCCATGAGATTGTGTGGGATGCTCCTGAAAGGGGTTCAATTTCCTGCAAATGCAATTCAATTATCGTGAGTAGAATCACATCATAATCATAATCAAATCCATCATAAGCATAACATAAAAATTAAAACCATTAAAAGGTACACAATATAACACTTAAATCAAGATCACATTATAAGCCTACTAGGGAAGTAGACCTAGTTAAGGGCTAAAACTGGGTTTTTGTATCAGCTGATGAGTTGAGGGCTTAGCCACCTTGGGGAGATTATTTGAAGTTTTTTGATGTGTGTGGAGGTGGAGGAAACACCTAGTTAAGGTGAAGTCAAGTTTGGCGCCTATTGAGGCATTGTGAGCATTTGATAATTTGTTGATTAGATTGCTTGGATGAATCCATTAGATGGATTGAGGGACATTCATGGGATTATTCCAAAGATGTAGAACCTAAGGTAGCATAAGGATTTGGTGTGCACTCTGGTAGGTTATGGAGTTGGCTTGGATTAAGGAGAGGGATCTTATGAAGATGCTTGGTTGGTGCTGTGAGAACACTATGGAAGTCCCTCTTGTTATGAATGATTGCAAGTCCACCTAGGGTCTCTGCATCACCTATAGAGGTAGAATTATTAACCAAAAAATTGGGTAAGCACTTATATTATGTTTTCCCTATGAATTTTATTCTAGGTACAACTCCCTTTTATAGATATTTAATCAATTCCCTTTTCTAAACTAAATACTTACAAATGCTTTTGACCTGAAAGAAAATAAGGCTCAATACATTCACGCATCAATATGTGTTTTAAATATTTTTATTTAATTAATTTAGATTAATAGTTAATTTAGATTAGCAGTATTCTATTTGTAGTTGAAACTTGTAGCTTTTAAATAGATAATGAATAAACTATGTAACCATATAAGACAAATATATTTCTATCAAGAAATGAATATTAAATAGATTAAGGATTGATGGCATACCTCTAAATTTCATCATCATCATCCTCATCGTCATCATCATCATCATCATCATCATCATCATCATCCTCATCATCATCATCATCATCATCATCATCCTCGCCATCATCATCGTTGTCATCGTCATCATCAATATCATCATCATCAACATCAACATCATCTTCATCATCATCATCATTAACAACATCATCGTCATCATCTTCTTCTTTTTCTTCATGAAAATTTGTGTCAAGAACATCATCCAATAACTGTTGATCATGATCACCATCTACATCATCTTCTACTTCTTTGATATCTTCTTCTTCCATCGCATTATACTTTATTGGCCTTCCTCTTGGTTCATGTCTAACAAAAAATGACCAACCCGGTTTATGTGGAACCTCTGAGTAAAATACCTACTCAAATTGGCTTCAAAGAACATAGGGCTCATCCCCAACTGGCTCAAATGACGTTGTATTAACCATTGTAAATCCATTATCATGTTCAATAACAGTTCTATCAGGATCATTTGGATTAAGTCGTAGCCTATACCATTTGACAACGAAGAGTACTAATTTGAAGGAACTAAAGTCACACTCAAGTATATCATCCAAAATGCCATAGTATCGATTTTCAAACTCTCGAGGATGTAAGTTGTTTCTAAATGAAATATTAGTCACTTGAAAGATTGTAGTTATTCCTGAATCACAAGTTTTCTTCGTGTCATCCAACACTTTGACGCGAAATTTTTGACCGTTACAAAACATAGCCTTGTGGTGTTTAACCTACAATAATATGTGAAACATGTCAAAATTATTGTATCGTGAGTTGATAAACATACAGGTGATTAATAAATTTGTACATACCTAGAAATCTCTTAAACCATGTGCTAAGTCTATTTCCCTTTGTGTAACATTGGAATCTCCATTACGATGAGCTTCTTTAACCAATGAAGATACACCTTCCCATGTTAATGTGCGACCAAAATGTTGACATCGTTCAATCCATACCGTCATCCTATCAAGATTTTTTGCAATATACAAATGTAGTGCATCCCACTCTTGAGCACATATACAAAAAAAAAAAGACAACTTACAACCGATTTATTTTGAAGATTAGGAAATAATTTATTACAATAACATCTTATAATTTATTACCTCTCACTTTTCTCAATGTACCTTTCCCCATCAAGTACTCCCCTTCTAATTTTTTAAAAGGCTCAAGATCCCAAATGCGATCTACATGGATATTTGATGCAAACTTAGGAAGATATTTAGTAATGTACACCATAGTCTGGTATACCATATATCCCTCTACCATAGAACCCTCAGGATGTGCTCTTTGCTGAACCAAAGCCTTCAAAGATTTCAAGTGCCTCTCAACTATCCAAATTGACCTAGTGTGTACAGGTCCACACAATTCAATCTCCTCAACTAGGTGTATGAGGTAGTGTTCCCGTGCATTAAAAAAAGTTGGAGGTAGACACTTTTGCATTTCACATAGTAAATGAGGAATTCTTCTCTTCTAATAGTTTATATCTTCTTTATGGATTTCTTTAGATGACAACCACCTACATTAAGAGATTCAAGTCACAAAAAATATATAGATATGAGACTTTACAAAATAATATACAATAGATTACATAGCAAGAAAAATAAATCGCAAATATAATAAATATATACAACAAATTGAACAGATATTACTACTTAACTCATGTATTTTCCAAGATTGTATATCACTTGTTTGATGTTATTGTTGAAGTGCTCTGGGAGAGATAGAGGAAGCACGTACTGTAGTAATTATAAACTAATCATTTCATTGTTTTCTAACATAAAATAATGAACAATACACGTAGTTTATGAATATATTGTAAATACATAAGAACATAACTTACCTTGACAAAAGTATGCCAATCATGCGTTTTGAGCCTTGGCCCAAATTCACTTTTTTTTTATATGAGATTGTTTATGTTTGCAGTAAATCCTATGGGAAATTAATTTTTTCGTATGACTTCTTTTATGGCATCACTTTTCTGCTCCATTAATAACCAAGGAAGGGCACTTATATTAATCTGATCTCTGTTGCTATTTGAGTGAATGAAATTCTTCAATGCATGATTCGATTCATGAATGTCATTACAAATTTTGACAATTTTTTCCTATGTCACGCCTTCCATCCAATATTTTCCACAATGTCTCTATTATATTCTTTCCAATATGAATAGTATCAAAAAAATGCACAATTTGTAAGTGCTCATAGTAGGGCAACCTACTAAATTGTTTGGGATAGCTTTTTAGTCCCTTTGGAAGGTTGTCAATACTGCCTTGACGACCTTCACGATCATCAATTACACAATTAGTAAACAAAAATCACAATAGAAATATATATATTACAAACATAAACCATTAGGTGGAACTACATTACCTCGACGATTAATTCTATTACATTCCAACTTCCATAGGCGAGGTGTCATTCTTCATGGCTTTGATGTAGTCTCTTCTTTCCCATTGAAAAGATGTTTTTTCGTACTTCGATACTTATGATTCCTATGGAGGAAGTGTCTACACTCATCAAACACCTACTTTCCTAAACATTTTGAATGACGAGATTTCATCTTTGGACCACAAACTGGACATGCAAATTTTCCCTTTGTTTGAAGACCTACAAGATAATGATATAATTGGATTATTAAATATGTTGATTTTTATAGTTAGAATTATCGTGCGCAACTTGAATTCACTATAACATACCACAAAAATGTGTTAGCCCTGGGGCATCATGTATTGTCCATGCAAGTGTTGCATGGAATTGAAATTGTCTTTGTCCTATTGGTCTAGACACGTCATACATAGTGACACCGTTCCATAACTCCACCAACTCGTCGATAAGAGGCTCAATATATACATTCATATCTTTTACTTGATATTTACCTACTTGAATAAACAATAAAATTACATAATTATTGTGACCATTTTACTGCAAGATTTGTAAGTACATGTAAATTAATAACTATCAAATGATAAGATACCTGGAACAATCATTGCCAACATAATGTGCTCCCTCTTTATTGACATCCATGGAGGAATGTTATTGTTGATAACAAAAATAGGCCACACCGAGCAAACAGATCTCATCTCTCCAAATGAATTGACACCGTCCGCTGCCAATGAAAGCTTGAGATTATGAAGTTCTTTGAAGTGTTGCCACTTTTTCTCTATGTGCATAAATGTCAAACCATCCGCAGGGATTCGAATAATGTCATCTCGACTTCTATTGCATGCATGATAATCCATAAATTGAGCCAAGCTACTACACCTGAATAATTATCACATCCGTGGAATAATGGGGATGTAACGAAAAACCTTTTGAGGCACCTTTTTTGTTAGTCAATCTATTTGATATCTACTTGTATGACATACAGGGCATTGTGTTGCAAATTCATGTTCTTTATAATATATAATATGATCATTGGGACAAGCATGTATTGCTTCATACTCCATTCCAATATCTTTCATAACAATAGATAATTCTCGATATGAGCAAGGTAGAATATTTGATGGTGGTAACAGAAACTTGCCTATCAATCTACAACAAAAAATATTTGTTGTTAATATAAACATTATTAGTGGTACATTATTCACCCTTTGTTAAATATAAAGACATATATGACATACCTTAACATACGTGACATTGTTATGTTGGATAAACCATTCATAACCTTCAAGTTCAACAACAACAATACAATAGAGAGAAGAGTTGTTTGGGAGTCTTTGTATAGGGGCTCGTATGCCTTCTCAAGTAGAGGTACATCGAGGCTATCATCATCATCATGATCAAATAAGCTTGGACTAAATGTGTCATGGATCAATGTATTTATACCATCATCTTCAATTGTGTTTTCTAGCACATGATCATCATCTTCCGTAGGATCATTATCTTCACCTTGGATATTCACACCTCCATGTTCCTCCACTTCGAAAACCATATTCTTTGGATTGTTGT
The DNA here is from genome assembly GCA_028749045.1 of Cupressus sempervirens. NCBI lineage: Eukaryota > Viridiplantae > Streptophyta > Pinopsida > Cupressales > Cupressaceae > Cupressus > Cupressus sempervirens. Next base: position 4,060,023 of record CM053783.1, read on the forward strand.
GGTTCATATTATGTACTTCCCTAGGGAGATCAACCTATATAAAATTGATTAACATAAATAACCATGATCATCAACTCATCATCAAGTGATTTCATATGTATATAAATTGTTAAAATGATATAATGAACAACTTACTAGTTGATTATAGTCATGCCCCCCTTCATGTGACCATTCTCCCTACAATGTCTCTTAACTATTTTGATTAGCAATCTTCTATGGTTTAAGCCCTTACAAATTTTGCAAGGAAAATAACATTTTCCATCACCTTTTCTTTTCAAGTTAGACCAAAATCTAGCGATTGTCTCCCTATTTTGTTCTTCACTTATATTAAATCTAACATGATCATTCTTCGCAAGAAGCAAAAATCGAGCTATGAAAACTTCGGTCTACAACTTTCACAAACTAAGGAAAATTGTCAAAAGTACACAAATCTTCTTAGACCTAGCTAAATACTTTAATATTTTAAAAATACTTTCTTTGACTTTATTCCTAAGACATTTAACCCAATCACCTTTTATAACATTTAGTCAATTGCTCTAGGCAAATTTGTGGATAAGATTATTTGTAAAACTTTGACCAACCGCCTGAAGGTCTTATTTCAAGAGACCTTACAACATTAAGCCACCAAAAGAAATTTCAAAAAATATAAGCTAAAAGTCTAGTTAAAATATACATTAGATTAAAAAATATACAATTTTCATACCCAAGCGTGCAGCTATAACTCATGCAATGACCTTCTTGCTTAGTTGTAGAAGCTCTCCAGCAATCAAATTATACAAGCTACAAGGCCTAACAGCAGTTTCAAAACATATAAGCTACAAGGCAAGACATATTACATGACATGGCAAAAGGAACAAAATTTACAAGCTTTAGCAAGACATATTAAACAACATCATAGTGCTAGAGAGATCACAATTATATGAGTCAAACATAGTCATGAAAAAGAACATAAATTAGTTATTATATGCAATTAAAAGATATATAGTTAGATAGGGACATCCATAGGGCATATTAAAAATGGAGCAATGAGATCTAGTGGGGGTGATATAGGTGGCCAAACACAAAGGAACAACACAGCAGTGACAGATGCAGATGGAGATGCAGACAAGATGGATCAATGGTGGGCAGTGTCAGTGGGGTTGTGTTTTAGAGTTGGATTTGCTAGCATGATTGCAATGTTGTGCTTTCACCCAAAATCAAGGTACAAGTATTTTACTTTGATGGATAGTTTTATCCAATATCTTTTTGAACGCTGAATTCATGAAGGTTTCATGTTGGTCCTGATGTATTTGAATTTTTATATTTAACTTCTTACATACAATTAGAAGTCCCACGAAGTAGTTGTTATATGGGTTGAACTAATTCTTCCTCTCCTTTATTTTATTGACCAAATTTCTCAAAATTAATTGTTCACATATTAAATTTGATTCCAGTTTTCCCTAAATGCTTGCAATTGAATATTAAAGATATAACATTTTGTTAACAATCAAGATAATTCTGCACAATCAGATTTTATTCAAGAGGCAACTTCTTATCACTTTGAAAGGTGACCAATATTTGGTGGATCTACACAATAAAATATATAATTCTTGCATAATTTTGATAATGAGTAGAATGTATGTGAGAATTTCAAAATACATTTCAATTGCCCCAGATACATATTCTTGATAGAATCTTCTTAATAGTTTGCCTTTAAAGAGTGCAAACATAAGAGCTTATTTGTACTGAATTAAATATGATTAATGTTGTTTGTTGATATTCTTTCTGCTGAAAATTGTTTTAGAGCTTTGGCTAGCAATCTGTAGCAATATATTACAAAGATTAGAACAAGTAAAACATGGAGGCTCTTCAATATATTTCCAGTGATGCAAAATTTGCAGCTGTCTTGTTAACTGGCTCTATTCCACTATCTATATGTCTTGCCAATAATATTTTAGTATTTGTGGACTTTTCAAAGAATGCACTAAGTGATGTCACTCCTACAAATCTGGTCAGATGTTCTCAATTGAGAATTTTGAATTTGACTCAAAATTATTTCAAAGGTGGGGTACTAGAAGAGTTAGGGAATCTTCCTCTACTTGAGACACTAAATCTGAGTAAAGAAAAAATTGCAAGCTATTATTCCTCCTCCTATTGTAAATTGCACAAAACTTTGAGTATTTGACTTGCAAAATAAAATTTAGGGGTGTATCTCAATTTGTATTGGAGAACTAGCAGAGTTACGATTTCTCAACTTGTCTTTTAATGAGTTGTAAAACATTCTCTCACCAAAGTTGTTTACGTTCAAGAATCTTCAAATTCTAGATTAATCTCATAATAATTTATGAGGATTGATTCTTGAGAGTTCAAGGATGTTGAATGATATGACAAATTTGACACAAAGTGAAAAACATAGAGACAACATTTAGAGTTTCGGACTGGATTTCACGTTAGCTCCATGTTTCAAATAATGTTTATGAATCAAACAATATTTTGGATTAAAGGACAAGCAATGCCATACCCTAAGATTATCAATGCCTTCCAAATTCATTGATTTTTTTTACAAGAAGCTCCCAAGAAATATTCCTAAGGAAATGGAAGAGCTGAAGGGTATAATTGCTCTAAACATTACGGGATTGTTTTATTCAATATATTTTTCAACATTGAATCCTTAAAGGATATATTATGGATACCATTTCAAGTCTAATACCCTTGAACATCTTCACCTCTAATGAGTAGGTGTGTGGAACAATTCTAGACACCAATTCCAATTTTTGTCAAATTAGAAAGTTTGTTGCTTTGCTCTAATATTGCTCCTTCCATATTGGATTTTCTAAAAATCAACTTACAAATAATATCTCTTGCAATTGGATTCCACAATTTGCGCAACTGCAATAGTATCTAGGGTTGAGGTCTTGTAATAATACAATAAAATGAAAAGATGAAACAAGGGAAGTGTGGATACTCACAAAATAATACAAAGTGAATGGGGACAATCCCCATGTATAAGAAATTTGGAGTTGGCTAAAGTGTTTGAATGTGTATAAGAGAAGGGATCCAAAATACCAGTTGCACATTTGTTATGTCATAGTCCTTCATAAGTCTTGTCCAATACCAAAGAACAAGAGGCCTTTCTAATGGATCCCTCACGGCTTCGAAGAACCAATAAAATAGGGCCTTCCTTTCATTAATGCTCACATAACCAGCATATTGAGAAAAACCTACGGGGGGTTGGCCTGGGAGGCTTTCCACTCTGTCTGCTTCTTTAGCGGCTCCATTGCTCCCCTTCACTAGGAAAACCAAAGCCAACTCAGGTCAGAATGTGAATAAGAGTCTGAAAATGGCCTCACCTCAAACTTTCCCTAAATCATCCATCCATCCAACATTGCGTCTGGTAGCGGAGAATAAGATAGTGGTGAGCCAAATGAGGTGATGTTGTATAACAAATTACCCAAATGAGCAATGTTTTCTTTTCTTTTTTCTCTTATATCCCATTAGCGTCACAATTGCGATGTCGTCGGGCTATAATTGAAAAAAAAGAGCCAAAAACACATTACATTTTCCTGTCATTGCAAATTGACCCCTAATGTATTAGTGTGTGAGAATAGGTTACAAAGTTGTGGAACTTTTTTGGGCAGATTGGACCAGTCAAAATAACTTTGAGGTTTTCTTATAAAAACCTAGGCTATAGACCGACTTAGTTGTTATATACCTGGGTACAAATTGGCTCAAATGGTCTTAGATTTGGCAAATAGATAGGTTCCAGTGTTAAGGTCTTAGAAAAGTTGATACCAAACATACTTTCAACATTTCATTTATTAGTTACTCATATCTAAATTTTCTTATTTCCTATTTAGTTTCTAGACATATTTAAATCTTTCCTAACATGTATTATTGTCTTTACTATCATTTCCTGTTTCAAAATTACATGTTTAGAGAAGGATCATTGTCCCCATCTCATGCTTGAGTCTTCTCTTGAGCTTGTTAGGGGCATCTTCCTTCTAAATGTGAAAACTTGAAAAGGAGAGGTGATCTATTATATTTGAATTACTTCTCTTTTCACCATTCACATTTTAGGCAACCCAACTCAACACAGTTCATCTTTTGGTTTTGATACTTGCATTGACTTCATTTTATGTTTTAAATCTTCATATATTTCATTTGATAGTTAGATGTGATTTTTCATTTATTGTGCTTAGTTGATGTTTGCATATCTCTTTCAAAGTTCCTATTTACATTACATCTATCTCTTATTCATTTTATAGTGGATAATTTTTACAACATTGATTTCTACTTATAAAATTTTGGTTAGGAAAATTTGTAGACTTATGGGTTCCTTTGATCCTGAGTCCTCTTTATTTCTTAGGAGTCTTCACAAGACCAACATCTCTACTAATGACATTCCTCCTTTTAAGAAAAAATCTTTCTACTCTTCTCATGATAAAGATGGGATCTTAACCTCATGCAAGTTCAAAATATTTCCCAAGATTTTAAAAATTTTGAGCAATGGTTAGGACATGAAAACTTCAATCCCAAATTCATTTTCATAGAAGAGGGTTTGAGGAAGATAATTCATAATGATGAACATAGTGTTAACATCTGGTGTAGTATCTCTCATCTCATTAATAACAATGGGAAGCCTATTAGTGTTTGTGTTGAAGAGTTAGGATTCAGTCCAATTGCCACTAATGTTATGATCTATGTTCCTATTCCTACATCCATATCTAGTATGTCTACTTATTCTCTACCTATCATACTAGCCTCCATTCAAAAAACCAATCCTACACATGTTAGGACTCATAATCCTTTTAGTCATCCTTCAAATGTTTCATGTGGGTCCTTACCTTCATCCATGCCCACTTATAGTAGAGTTCCTTTTTCATACTCTTGTGTTCCTTCTATTTCCCATAGTGGTCCAAATATTTCACACAAACCACTCTTTCTTTTGAATCTACTATTAGTGTCTTGATACAAATTATTTCATCTTTCTAACAAAAAATGCTTCTATGATCCAATCCAAGTTTAACAGTCTTATTTGTGATATTGCTAGTGTTTATACCTAGAGATCATCAAATATTGTCACTCCTCAACACATGGAAATAACTAATTTAGAGACTTACAATGGTAAGGGTGATCCTTGTCTTAGGTTAAAAACTTTCAAACAATGTGTAATGAGTTCTCTCACGATCATAGGTTCATGGCTAAATTGTTTAATAGAACATTACAATTGTATCTTTTGTTACCTACTTATTTCATTAATTCATTTCAAATAATTGTTAATACTTGCATTCAAAGTTTTGAAAATAATATCAATCCCAAGATTTATTTGATTTATTTGATGCATTGTAAACAAGGCATTACAAAAAAAGTGAATGATTGTATTTTTATATTTAAACATTAGCATACTCAAATTCCTTATCTTGTGTGTGATGTTGATATGCAACATATTTTTATTTATAATTTTCAAGAAGACATTAGGGATGTTTAGGGGGGAAATGGAAGCAATGAATTTGTTATTGTAAACTTAGATGAGATGAGTTCATTAGTTAAACATCTCCAACCTAAGTTATTCAATACAAGAGATAGAGGGGATTCTAAACACAACTCTAAATATAACTCAAGTTAGATTAGCCAAACTCAAGTAAGATGTAGAGATGCCAAGACTAAACCCAAATCATACTAAGGAAGTATGTGAGAAATTCCTCTTTCATGCAATGTTCATCAACCTTAAGATATGAAATGTGATTAAAGTAAATTGATTGAATTGATTTTTCATGTGTGACATTGAATGATCCAAATGAAAGAAGCACATGTACAACCTTGATAAAGCAAGAAATTAGATCTAAGAGATTAAAGGAAGAGAGATAAAATGACTCACCTTAAAGAGGAGTGATACAAAACACCTTTCTTCTCATACAATTATTGATTGGAAACAGTGGTACATAAACTAAATACAGATGTAGAATTAGAACACAAAACCCTCAAACCCTAATTAGTATAGATCTCTAGGTATGAGTTGAACTAGTCAACCTATACTGGTATATGTTCCACCTGACGACCATGTTCTCGGAGGATAGAAACAAAATTAACCTTAGATTTCCTAGAAACTTCAGACAATATGTTTTCAGATCAAAATTTGCAAACTTGATAGCTTGTTCCTGTGCATAATAAAAAAATGATTTTTGTTGAGAGGGAGGGGCTTTCCTTAAAGTCAAACCCTCATTTAGGATTTAATCTTGAAAGAGAAAAGTATGTAAAAGTATGTAAAGAAGTAAGAAAAATGTAATGACTCACCTTACATGATTAATAAAATCTTGTCAAAAAGAGCTTTATTATGCTAGATGTTGTTGATCTTGAGTATTCAATCAAAATGTCAAAAATCTCCATCGATGAAATAGATCTAATCAATGAAAAATCACTAGAGCCATGGATGTATATGTGCATAAATAAAGAAGAAGATAAATGCCATAATGTAGATCTCCTCCCTTGATGGCTAACAAGATGTTAGATCTTGAAGATGAAATACTCACAATAGATCCTTGAACCTTGAGAATGCTTTAAATACTTGATGAATTCCATGAATAATCTTGTTTGTTATAAAAATTATTGTATTAAAATGTGTGAAATGCTTGTATAGGTCTTGGGATGCAGAAATGAAGTGACCAACCTTCCTTATATACCATTTTTCAAGATAAAAAATAAAGCAAGCTTCACCTATGCGAGCATCACGTAGATCCAATGAGTGTTAAGTGTTCCATTTATTCTCATGAGAGATGGATTCGTGTTGAATCAATACTCATGAAACATGGGTCAATGAGTTTGACTCAAAAACTTCACAGTTAAATCTTGGTAGCAATATCAAAATTTGACTTCTTGTGGAAATTATCTCCTACTTATCAAGCTAACAAGGTCACCACATTTTAAAATTTAAACCCCCAAAACAAAATTGGTCTTGACACTAAAATATGTCAAGGTATAGCTTGACCTAGTCAACCTATACTTGGCCTATACAAGGATTATCGCGAGGAGAGATGATCTTGGCATCTCTTAAATTGCCCATAACGAAATAGGAAAAATGAAAAAGAGCAAGAAAAAGAGTTCAAATTTCCTCAATCCATTAAAATTGTTCATAATTTCTTATGGATTAGATTGTGTTGAAATTTTTATCATCACTTTAAAAATGTTTTGAATCACACTACATGATTCATCATTAGGATGAGAGAGCAAGAGTTGCAAAAAATAAAGTGAGTTGTAGATTGGGACTAACTCCAAAGATATAGGGGACTACAGAGAGAGAGAGAGAGAGAGAGAGAGAGAGCACACAAACCAAGAGAGGAAACCCTAAAAAAATTTAAATATAAAAGTAAAAAAGAAAAACAATAAGAAAATTATAAAAATAAAATAAAAGCAAAAGTTAAAAAATAAATAAAGACAATGGAATAAACCATACAAACCACACATAACACGAAGCACATGATGTTATATGTGTGTGTGTGTGTGTGTGTGTGTGTGTGTGTGTGTGTGTGTACAGATATACATTCACACATATCTATATATAAATATAAATATAGTGAATTGTATGTGTGTGTATATATATATATAAACCCAACAAAACCTAGGGGAAAAAGAAAGAAACAGGGGACATTTTATTAACCAAAGAAACTAAAAACAAAGGTTAAAACCAAAAACAAGGTAACTAAAGCAAGAAAATAAAACTAATGAAAATAACCCAATGAAAAAAGAGAAAGGAGGCAAACCCCAAAGAAAAAGAGTTGTTTCAACATCAATACATCTATGTACAATAAGAGGTCAAGAGCTAAAAGGTCTTAAATGATGATATATTTATCCCCCACTTTAGAAGGAGGTCATGATCCCACCTCATACTCATGGTAATGTAGATCAAAACCAAGAGTTGATCTTATCATGTCTAAGGAGACAAATAAACTACCAAGCCCCCAACAAACTAGAGTCTTCACCATTTCCAAATAGAGAGAGAGAGAGAGAGAGAGAGAGAGAGAGAGAGAGAGAGAGAGAGAGTTGAATGGTCTAGAAAGTGTATATGGCATGTCACTCAATCAATCAAAGATTCATCCTCAAGGATAACAATCTAATAGAGGGATCCAAAAGGATCAAGCCCTCAAATTGTTAATGGTTTGATAGAGGGATAAAAATAATTATGAGAAAACCATCAAAGTGGGTGTGTGCAAAAGTGAGTAGAGTGTATGCCCCCATGTTTAAGTGATTGCAAATACCTCAATGGGAGAAATGACTTTAATAGAAGTTTACATGCATCTAAGAAGAACATGTCCACTATGAAATGCCCCCAGGAGGGAATACTTCAAAGGGAAATAAACACAACATAAAAAGAGAACAAGAAGGCTCTACCAATTTTGGGGTTAGTATGATCATATGCATAGAATTATATTAAATATGAAGTGTCAACATTCCCCAAATAAAGTAGAACTACAACACAATGGAGTAAAATCAAGTAAGAGATATGAAGAAGAGTCTTTTTGGGACGACATCTCAAAGACTAAAATTAATTGATGCTACCATGTCATAAGCATCCAAGAAGGTTATACGCTTCTAGCACATGATCATGTGACTCTCATAGGGTGATCTTGTATGCACCTAACATGTAGTTCAATATTATAAATTAATAGAGAAGGCCTATTCATTAAAAAAAAAATAAGGGAAAAACCTAACATCACCAGAGCCTGGCTATGATTGAAAGTGAAAAGTAATAAAATTTTGGAGAATGCTCATATTTATGGAAAGCTTGGTCGACGGATGGAGGAAGCAAATAAAGATAACCAAAATTCTAGTGCTATATATGAAGGAGACAGATGAAATAAACCAAGGTGTCCCAAATGTAGCTAAGTGTCAAACATTAGCAAGACAAGAGGGTGAATTTTGTAGGAACGTGATGCAACCACTCCAATGAGAATGTCATACATAACAACAATAGAAGTGGGACATAAACCTCTATTGAACACTTAAAATGGGTGAAATATTTTTAGTTGAAATTAATATCATGTCCACTTAAGTGTAAATAAGCCAAAAGCCTAAACTACATGATCGATGGACAAAACAATTTCAATTGTCTTATAAAATTCCTAAGATGATTTGATGCATTGATCTTGAATTTTAGTTCTTAAGACTAGGCATATCTATGACATAATTAAGGATAAATTGGCAAATACCTTAAACATCTTTTTTCATACAAGGACAAAACACATGACATTAAAGTGTGATTAAAGTGGTATTCTAAGGTGTTTAAACATTGTATATGTTTCTCTAAATAAGATTTATGATGTAACATTTAGTTTATACTTACAAGGAACATTTTTAAGCACAAAAAAGACTCAAGAAATTATATAGAAATATTTTGAAATTTTGAAACATTTCTTTATTTAAAATTTGCAATCCATTATACTCTTTTTAACTAAGTATTATTACTTTATTTTACTATTGAATTTATTACATCCATTTTTTTAATTATCTATATTGGACATGACTACTTAAATTATTATTTATTCTCAAATAAATAGTTCATTACAATAATTTAAAAAATTAACTATTTCCTTTTTATTTCAAAAGTGGAAGAATAACAATTAAAACTAATAAATGAAGATGTGTAAAATTTTATTGTTAATCTAAAAGTAAGATTAACAAGTGCCACACAATGGCTTAGTACTTACCTTCAATTAGTCTAGATTTTGTATATAAATTTTATTATATATTATTATAAATATTAAATATATTAATTTGTATATAATTGAATACTTTAATAATCTTAATCTAATTATAATAGTAAATATCAATTATTATTTAAATCTTAATTTTAAATAAATACATTTTCATTTATAATAAATCTATAAATATTATTTAAATATTTTAAAATAAATATAAGTCTATTAATAATAGATATTTATTATAAGTTATAAATAATTTAAATATAATATAATTTAAATTTTATTCATAATTAATTTAAAAATTTTAATTGAAATAGTTAGAAATAGAAATAGTATAAGAAAAGGAAAAAAATTTAAAATGATAAACTATTTTAATTTTAGAATTTTTTTTTTTTTTTTTCTATTAGATATAAGAGTTACAAAAAGGAGGAGAACCAAAAAGGTCACCACGAGAGAAAACAAGGAGGCCAAGCCTCACCACAAAGAATCAGAGACCATTGTACATCAAGTCAGAAAAAAAACAGAAGAGAAGAGGAACAGTCTAGCCAAGAACATCATAGGGCGTATCCACCCACGCTATCCAACCTATGGGGCCCTCCATCCAAACAATTCTTTTGTGCTATTGAATTTGCATCAGCATGAACAATTCCTCTTTTCTGGCATTGCCCTTTCTCTCTGATCTCCCTGGTCAGCCTATTATAAGCATGCGCGAAAAATTGCAAGTCATCCAAAGTTCTATGCCATTAGTACCCATCATGTGGGAACCTTCTCAATTTCTCCCACTCAATCAACATGGTAGCTTGCACCTGCAAGTAGATTTTAAAATAAGTGAGTTTTTGAAAAAACTCAGTAAGACCCCTTTGCATAGGAGCATTAAAAATAAAATTTGATTATTGTATAATAATAATAAAAAAATATTATTGCACTATGCATAAATAGTAGTCACTTAAAAATCATCTTAAACTTTGAATTTGGAAGAGGTGCAAATCCCTATGCCCGATGTTTTTAGCAAATCAAATACTCTAAATTATTCAAGTTCTTAATTTATAAATGTAGGAAATGTGCATCTATACTTTTGATTACAATAATACTATGCCTCACGACAAGTACTACTAAGACTAATAACAACTTAAAATAACATTATTCTATTTTTAAAAATATTTTTCTATAAAATAAAGAAAAATGGTTTGTAATTTAAATTTTTAAAATTACGAAAACTTAATTTATTACCTCCATAATTTTTTTTCCATTACAAATTTTGAATGCTTTTATTATTATTTCCATTACAAATTTTGACTGCTTTAATTTTTCAAGTTAAAGATATTTTACTTTCCATTTAATTTTTAAAGTGAAAATACAAACTTATTCATGAGAAAAATTGAAAAATTAAATATTTATATATTAAAAATTTAAAATGAAAATAGAAAATAGTTCATGTTGATAATTAAGAAAGCAATGAATTGCTTTTCAATTTTTCAATTATAGCTTTTGATTAAGAATTTCTTTTAACTTTTTGTATCACATTCTTTGATCTATCATCAAGATGAAAAAGAGAAAGCAAAGGGATCACCGTGATGGATTGCACTTATTTTGCTTTCTCTCTTTCATCGCAATGATAGATTACAGAGTTGAAACATTGATGAACAAAATTCTCACATAATAAATTTCAATTTCACACACTAAATTTATTTTTCAATTTCAAAAGGGAAGAAATAACAATTAAAACTAATAGTTGAAGATATTTTTATTTTTTATGAATGACATTAAAATATTAGAATAGTAAGAATATTTAAAACAAAAATATGAATGACATTAAAATATTAGAATAATAAGAATATTAAAATTTAACACAAATATCATATTTTAAGTTTTTCTTAAACAATAGATAAAAAGTTATTTTTAAATTGTTATTTAAATCCTTCTTGAATAATATTATTAGGTTATTATTTAATTTATTATATATATATATATATATATATATATATATAATTCTTTTTGTCTATGGTAGACTTTGAATTCTCCTATTATTTATCTATTGACTCTATATTAATATTAAAGATACTTATTCTCTATTCAATATTAAAATTGAAAATAAAGAACAATTCATGACAATAATTGAGAGTGGAATAACAATTAAAACTAATAATTGAAGATGTTTGAATTTTTTTATTATTAAAAGTAAGATTAATGAGAATAACATGTAAAAAAGAGTCATTTATTTAAAAAATATTTTTATATAAAGTAGAATAAAAATAATTTGACCATTTAAGCTTTTTTTGGAAAAATTAATAAAAAGTGAAAAGTATTTTAATGGTGGATTCTTGTCAAAGGATTCTTGATTTAATCACAAAGTTTATGGTTTATCTAAACGATGCTTTGAATATTTTACAATTTAAAAAAAAAATGAAGAAATTTTACTTTAATTCTTTTCTTTCTTATTTCCATCTTTTCCCTTTCCTCATTTTAGCTTATACTACATGGACTTCTTAGTTAAGGATTGAGAATATCCATTCCACCAATTGGTTCCATGACCTCATTCCTTATAATGTTAGATCCTTGAACTTGAAAGACTTGGACCTTGATAGATTTATCAAGAACCTAATTCAACATTTTCAAGAAAGACTAATTTTAACATTTATGTGAACCAAAACATAAACTTTAGTAGACTTTTAAAGAACTACATCACCAAAAAATAATAGAATCATAATTTACAAAGAAGATTGCTAACATTTAGCTATCAAATTTATTGCTAATGTTTACTCCAACATAAGCTTACAATTAAACTAAATGTCCATTTTAAAATGATGATTCCTAGCAATATTATCTCTTTGATGAGTAGAAGACATTTTTCATAGTAAGTCAAATTATGATATTGTGATATTGTTGTGAAGTTTTTTGATTCAAATTGGTTGGCTCAATTACAAATTCAATTAAACTAAATGTCCATTTTAAAATGATGATTCCCTAGCAATATTATCTCTTTGATGAGTAGGAGACATTTTTCATAGTAAGTCAAATTATGATATTGTGATATTTTTGTGAAGTTTTTTGAGTCAAATTGGTTGGCCTAATTACAATTTAAATATTAATAGCAATATCATAATTTAGCTTCTTGTGAAAAATATTTCCAAATTATTAGCACTCATTATATTTAGATGATCCTCATAAAGTTGAAGGCTTCTCCAAGATCTATTTATATTATTTTTGGTCTTTCAATAAATCAAATTTATATTTAGATGATGCTCATAAAGTCAAAACACCAAGACTTCTCCAAGATCGCCTATTTATATTACTTTGTATTATTTCAATAAATCAATTTTATATTTAGACTATGCTCATAAAGTTGAAATACCAAGACTTCTCTAGGATTATTTATTTATATTATTTTCCATTATTTGAATAAATCAATTTTATATTTAGACGATGCTCATAAAATTGAAATGTCAAGACTTCACCAAGATTACCTATTTATATTATTTTTAGTTACTTCAACAAATCAAATTTATATTTAGATGATGCTCATAAAGTTGAAACAACAAGACCTCTTGAAGATCACCTATTTATATTATTATATGAATCAATTTTATAATTAGAAGATGCTAATACAATTGAAACACCAAGACTTTTCGAAGATCACATAGCTATTTATATCATTTTCTATTATTTTAATAAACCAAATTTATATTTAGAAGATGCTCATAAAGTTGAAACACCAAGACTTCTCCAAGATCAAGTAGCTATTTATATTATTTTCTATTATTTTAATAAATCAATTTTATATTTAGAAGATGCTCATACAATTGAAACACAAAGACTAGCTTATATTATTTTTCATTATTGTAATAAATCAATTTTATATTTAGATAATGTTCTCAAAGTTGAAACACCAAGACTTCTCCAAAATCACCCATGTATGTTAATTTAGAAATTAACAATAAAAAAATAATTTATTGAAACAACGAATAAATAAAATTGAAGAACACGATTCCTAACATCTATATAACAAATTTTCCTAGAACGTCGAGCATTGAAGAAAATGGGGAGTTCCAGGCATATTGTAAAAAGCAATGCCGCCGCCGCCGGCGGTGTGCCGGGAAAGTGCCAGTTGGCATCTTAAGTATGCATGAGCCTCTGCTGGACGGTGGCCCCAAAACAGGACTTGATTCGCTCCTTTCAATAATACAGGGAACAAGGTGATCTTTTCGACGTGAGGCGAAAATCACGACTCCTCCACTACACTACACTACGCTACAGCCCATCTTAAGATAAAGCTCCAAATCATGACGGTACAATTGATATAAAGATCAGATACGCAAGGAATGGCCATTGGACAAGCCAAAAACACGTCAAATCTGTAGCTTGCTGAATAATTTTGCCAAGCTGCAGTCAATGGAGATGGAAGCAGCGAAAGAACCAGGAGGAGTAGGAGGAGGATTCGAACCCGCGACCGGTACCGCGGCTGCGGGACTCGAACCCGCGACCTCGAGGCCGTCGAAATCGAAGAAGCTGAAGCTAATCCCTTTGATATTCCTCATCTACTTCGAGGTCTCGGGCGGCCCCTTCGGCGAAGAGCCAGCCGTACAGGCGGCCGGGCCGCTGCTAGCATTGCTGGGATTCATAGTATTCCCGTTCGTATGGAGCATACCGGAGGCTCTGGTGACGGCGGAGCTGGCGACGGCGTATCCGGGAAACGGCGGCTATGTTGTCTGGGCGTGGGCGGCGTTCGGGCCGTTTTGTGGGTTTATGATGGGGTGGTTGAAATGGGTGAGCGGCGTGATAAACAACGCGGCTTATCCGGTCCTCTGCCTGGATTACCTGGAAGTCATTTTTCCGGTGTTCGGTCACGGCAGAGTCAGGAAAGTCGGAATTCTGGTTTACACCGTCGTTCTCAGCTACTTGAATTTCCGGGGACTGACGATTGTCGGCTGGGCGGCGGTTGTTCTCGGGCTGGTTTCGTTGATTCCGTTTTACATCATGTTTTTGATATCTATCCCTAGGCTTAAGCCCTCACGGTGGGGGGCCAAGCCACACGGTCACGTGGACTGGGGGCTGTTCTTCAACACGCTGTTCTGGAACCTGAATTTCTGGGACAACGCGAGCACTTTAGCGGGTGAAGTTGAGCGGCCGCAGAAGACGTTCCCGCGGGCGCTGCTCTGCGCGGGGCTGCTGACCTGCGTGGGCTACATGGTACCGTTGCTGGCGGTCACCGGGGCGCTGGAACTGAACCAGGAGCTGTGGGGAAACGGTTACCTGGCGGCCGCCGCCGGTCAGATTGCCGGTTCGTGGCTGAAGTACTGGATCGAAGTTGGCGCCGTCTTGTCGACGATCGGGCTCTTCGAGGCGCAGCTGAGCAGCGGGTCTTTTCAGCTGCTGGGCATGGCGGAAATCGGGCTCTTGCCGAGTTTCATGGCGAAAAGATCGTGTTATAACACGCCGTTTTTGGGGATTCTTGTTTCCGCCGGCGGGACTCTGCTGCTCTCGTATCTCAACTTCACGACCATCATTTCCGCCGCTAATTTTCTCTACAGCTGCGGAATGCTGCTGGAATTCGCTTCTTTCTTGTGGCTGAGACGGAAGCTTCCTGGGCTGAGGAGGCCTTACAGAGTTCCTCTTGGTTTGCCGGCTTTGGGTGTTTTGTGCCTTGTGCCTGTTGGGTTTCTCGTCTTTGTCATGACTCTCGCTCATTGGGCTGTCTATGTGCTCTCTATCTGCGTTACCGTTGCGGGCGTTTTGGCCTATTTTCTTATGAGGGAGTGTAAGAAGAGGAATTGGATGGAGTTTTCTGTTACGGAAGAGAGCGGGCTTCAGAGCCTCGGTGAGCCTCGAACCGTGGCGGAGGCGGAACCAATGGGAACTAGTGTTCACGGGCAGCGATAATGTTTTTGACGTTTTTCTTAGTATTTGTTAAGATTGAATCTAGAGTCCACAATTTACTATTGTAGTATAGACTCCATGTTGTATAGACTGTCGAGCTTTTGTTTATGAGTTGTCGATACCTTAACTTTTATAGCAGTCATATGTAGGTCTTCTAAAAATTACTTGTTTGTTTTATTGACCGTTTTCTCAAAATTTAATATATTATATACTGTTCAAAAGTTTAAAAACTGTCAATATGACTACCGAATTTCAACTCTAGTCATATGTATGTTCTTTCTTTCACTGGTATCTCATTGAATTACTTTACAGATCTGAACCCTTCATAAAAGAAATTATCATATTACAGTTAGAATTTAATATCTTGATCATTAACCGTACGTGGGTCATGCAAAGGGAGCTCAGTGAAATTAATTAAGTTTTACGTTGGGATCTTTAATTTCAGGTTACCTAGAGTGTATACTTTTAGCGCTGGCTAATCTCCAGACATTGACTGAGAACCGGAACCCCTTTCAGAGAAGGCAAAATGATTTTTTTTATTGAAATAGTTGGAAGAAGCATGTTGGGAGTGGAAAATGCATGAAACAAATTAGTTGGGTCGGTGGGTGTGGATGAATAAACTCAAGAAGATCGTTTGAAATTGATGAAATCGAAGGAGGTGTTTCCCGTGAAGGATTTTAACCGGTTTGGAAAGATTCCTGGAATGCTCTTTCAGGAAAGGACCGTTTGTTAAAAAATATAAAAGCAGATTCCATAGCGGGCCAAAGTTGACCATAATTTGTTGTGCACCGTATCGAAAGAGATCGTTTGTCGCCCTCTGATTGAACCAGCATCAACCTAAAGTTTTTGAAATATACTTTTATATTTCTAGGAATTAGTATCTGTTAGGAGGTGTGCGGATTATCCTTAGAGAAAAGTAATTGTAAATTAACAGACGTGCATTGTATATTGTTGTTTATTGTGCACATACTATTTTCTTTAAAGAACAGATGCTAATTCCTGAAAATATAAAAAATTATATAGTTTGTATTGACTAATATTGAGATGGATTTTATTATACACATATTGAAACTTTTACCTACATTCATATGTGATGATGTAGCATTAAATAACAAGAGCTTCGGAGAGCTTGTGTCCCTGCCTTGTGTTATAGGGAGCTTGATTTTGAAAGTAAAACAAAAAAATTCTTAGATTAAATTATGTTTTAATTTAAGATTGTGTTATTAGTGATCTATATTTTGAATCTTGATGGGAGTGACCCTGGCTATTTAAAATTATATATCTATTATTAGTGATTATATATCTATTATTAGTGAAATATGTTTTAATTAAAAATCTATATTGATCTTGAGATTTTTTTTGAGTTAAATTGCCTCTACAGAATTCTATTTCAACGATTTATTAATAATTAAATAAAAATATTATTGAAGAAAACACATTTCATTATCTATTCTTCTCAATATGAAATTATTAAGAACATAAATGACTATTCTTCTCAAAATGAAATTATCAAGAACATAAATGACTATTCTTCTCAAAATGAAATTATCAAGAACATAAATGACTACAAATTTACCGAAACTTTTAAAAACTCTTTTTCAAATTTGAGAAGCATACCATAGCAATTGCAAACAAAACAAGTTTTCTAATTTCAATAACAGTCAATAATCCCCAATGAAGATAAAAGCCCCAATAAAGCAAATCCCAAATTTAATCTGATTTCAATATCAATCAATAAGCCCCAATGAAACAATCCCAAATTTAATAGCCCAAAGAAACCTCATCTCCTATTTCAGCTACACAGTTCTATGTGCACAAATAAAAGTGGATGTAACAAATTGCAAGTGCATTACCTAATTAAAAAGGTAACGAACTGGTATAAAGAAAAAGGGGCTCTTGAAAATATAACATAATTCAAAACCTATAATATGAAGACATCTAAGTTTTATCGGCCTTGGTGAGAAGAATTATCTTGCCTTGTAACCACCAGCATGAAGCCAAGGAAAATGTTTCAATAGAGAAACCAAAGATTGCACAATTATGAAGATGAAAAGTCACAAAGATGTGTTGAATGTAGAGGTAAAGCAACAATAAAAGAACAAAATAGAGCAAAAAAGTATGCTTTCTTAAAGTAGGGAAAAAATCTTTCCAACAATTTGGTTCATGCATGTCATCGTGGAGAATGATGGAAGAAGCTTTTTGCAGTTAAAAAAATCTAGAAGCATTAAACAAAATGATGAAAAAACAATAATATATCCATCTTTAAAAACTTGTTAGCCTGCACCAAATGGTAGGAAGGTGTAAGGTACCATTTCTCTGCTTTCCTCTTGGAACCTTGAACACCTAAATTTGTCCGGCTCACTGAAATACTCTTCCTTCGTAGGCATGCTACATACATCCAACATGTACAATTTCCACAAGATTAGGGATGCGGCTTCTCTCGGACTCATTGGTAATATTGATGAAGAGGGTTGCAGTGACTAAAAAGACAAGCTCTTTCACAAGAGGAACCATCTGAACTTGGGATTGTCCCTTCCATTTCTCCCTCACATGGTGCTAGATTTCGAAACTTGTTGTAGAGATATATTCTTCAATGCCTAAGTACCCATGAGAAAGCGAGCGATTGTGGAGATGCTCTTTTTCACTTTTGTTTCCCATGGACCAATTTTACAAAAGACTCATTTGAACGGGCCATAGACCACTACCATTGGATGCCCGATCAACGACGTCTTCAAAACATCGTCATATTTCTCCACCCTCTCGTTGATACAAGCACACTGTGCTTCCAGGATGAGGAAATGTTCTGATTCCTTTCAAAATGCAGTCATGCTTGATGCTTCTAGCATTCTCATTAACCAAAATCATAGAAGAATGATCGATGGAGAAGTCCAATTTAATCATCATTCAAATTCAATATGATTTCAACAATTGATCAACAATATTTAGTTGTTTTCTCTAGTATAACTACACCTTCAGCATAAATATGACACAAAATTTATAGAGAATTCTGTATTCAAACACAACAATTCTATTAGTTTGAAAAATTGCCAACTCAACCATTAAAAGTCTCTCGCCTAGAGTGGCATATAAACTGTTTGATCTTCTAGAACACATAGAGGATTTATTGGAAACAATGAAAGAAACAAACAAAACAAAACAATAGATTCTTTAGGAATTAGGATTTTTAGTGGAAAATCGAATAAAAGAGGGCACTTTGATTTTACTATTTTCAACGTCGAGGGTTTTAGAAGAACTCATAAAAATGGTAAAATACTTTGAGAAACTATAAACATATAATGGAATTAGTTGCAGGATCCAACCTCCCTTTACTGTGAGAGAATTCGAATGCAGACTCAAAAGAAAAAAAATATGGATAATAGATTGAACACCTCAATATATGAATTCAAAATGTGGAAGAATCAACATGACACGTAAATATGTGCATGTATGAAATGTACACGCAAAGACCTTCCACATGAAATTTTTTCATAATGCCATCTCATACGACATGCAATTTTTAGAAAAATATTGATTGATTTAAAAAAAACCAACAGCTAAAATAGCTCCAGCCAATTAGAAAATAGAAATAATTTTTAAAAAAAATCAATAATATAATTGAACCAAGAAAACCTTAGGCGAAATGTTTATTAGGCACAATTTTTGAGGTAGATCAATAGAAAAGAAGCACCCAATAAATTTAGTCTCCTGCCTTACGACAAGGACTAATAATAATAATACAACATTTATAGGATTGTATGAGAGAATATTATATTTATGAAAATCTAATAAATAAAAATCATAGTGAGAAATTGTGATATTGCTATCAGGATTTAATTTTGTACTTTTTGAGTCAAACTCATTAGCCCATGTATCATGAGTGGTGATTTCCACATGAATCCATCTCTCATGAGAATAAATGGAACACTTAGCACTCATTGGATCTAGTTGATGCTCACAAACGTGAAAAACTAGTACATCCTAGGAGGTCACCCATCCCAATACTATTCTAGAGTTTTTGAGTCAAACTCATTGGCCCATGTATCATGAATAGTGATTTCCACATGAATCCATCTCTCATGAGAATAAATGGAACACTTAGTACTCATTGGATCTAGTTGATGCTCACAAAGGTGAAGAACTAGACTTCCCAGGAGGTCACCCATCCCAGTACTACTCCAACTCAAGAACGTTTAACTATGAAGTTTCCTCCATGGTTAAATCCACTCTACTTGCAACCCTATTTCAAATATAATTAATAATGGAATTACAACTTTATTTTAGGACTCTAATCCAAGGAAGAACCAACTCTCTAAAGTACTATTTTTTATGGCTAAAATCAAAGGAAGTCACTACTTACTAAGAATAATTACACTTAGAGGAGGAGGTTGTACAATTTTAGAATATCATAAAAATTTGTTAAGCTTCCACCATAACACAATTAAATGAGCAAGAACCTTTGGCTCACTTCTTTTGGCACATTTTTGGATTATTCAAATGTACCTTAAGCTCACTACTTTCAATATCCATTAAGCATTTAGTAACATTCTCTTCAATACCACACAACTTCTACAACTCACAAGTGGTTTTATCTTTCATTTATATCCTCCATAAGCACTAACATCCTTAAACTCCAAGTCAGCCAAGACGAGAATCTACCAATTAAGAGGCTAGCCTCAAACACTTTTTGATATGAAAGTAAGTTTGGACCAAGGAAAGAGAGAGCTAGGATAAAAATATGTTTAGGGACATGTCTTTGTGTGAGCACAACCATTGAAGAAGTTACACAAATCATATAGGTTCACCCTTAAGTCTTGCATCCAAATGTTCCAGTCGACAAATAGTACCAAAAAGATGAAGGAATATTTAAGAATTTAGTATGGCATTTAGTTCAACATCCCAACATCATTCTTTCACGTTGCTATATTTCTTTTGAGTTTGTACAACATAGTGATGTCGAAGAACCTAGTACCATATGAAAAATTGTCAACTAATCCTGAGATATAATAAGTAGATTCGTACAATATAGTATATCCAAGCACATGAAACTTGTTCATAGTAATACCTAGATAAATTTGACCAAGTTACCCAAACTAAAAGAACAATTATTATTGTGTGAAGAAGTGTAGAGCATTCTGTGTATCCATTCTAACAAGCAATAACACTAACTTTACTTTGCAAGCTCTAGAAACTCTGATCTTAACTCATGTGTTAAGATCAAATACATACATACTACATCAAACACATGTGATAAGATCAAATACATCATGTGATAAGAAATCAAATACATACATAATACACATTTTCCTATGTCTATCATTGAACCATGATAATTAGATCAACACATTTGACATCCAACCTAAATGATCATTAGATCAACACATTTGACATCCAACCATGAACATTTTTTTCAACACCGCTAACATCCAACTATGAACATTAGATCAATACATTTTGACATCTAACCATGAACATTTGATCAAAATGAAAATGTATGTTGATATCAATGACAATATAAATGTATGTTCATGCAACTACAACATTATCCATCTCTGTAACAATTTCCCTCTTTATCATACAAGGATATCGTAGGTTGACATCAATGACTACATTCTATAGTTACAACAAGAAATTGTTTCTACGAGTGCTCTTTTTTGTTAAGAATATGCAACAAAGATAGTAAGTAAAAGAAAGATTTTATTATTATAATATGTTAAGTTTAAAATTGCACTCTTGTACTCATTATAATGGGTTGATATAATTTAGACTTTTTCAATTTCCTAATAATTGTGCATGGATTTCATTCAAAAGAATTGTTTGACTTCCCAATTGAAGGGAAATGAAGGCATCTCATAAATCCACCTAAGATCAATATGCACATCCAATATCTATCAATTTCTTTAATAGAATCCAATAAACTAATACAAGCACATATTTTTATGTCGTAAAAGCATAAATAGATAGTTGATTTGCCACAATTAAAATCTTAAAGGAAAGTGAATGCAATTTATGGATCTAAGAAATTTCAGCAACATTACAATATTTAAAATTAATATTCTAGAGTCATGGAACTAATATAATGAGACAAAACAAAAACCACATATATATGAGGGGAAAGCCCCTTGAAGTAAAAATCCCCACACTCTAAAACATCAAGTCAGTGTATTATTCAATAATAAGTTATAATACATTTCTAAGCTCTAAGTCATTACATAGAGATTTACATCTTGTTCCATCCTAGAGAATATCTAATACCATACCTTGTGAAATGAACTCCTCTACACTCTCACGTATTCTCTGTAAATTAGCTAAGGCACCAACATATATGGAGCTCAACACAAGAGTTAGGTGACTATAGTTTCCAAAACTATCTTCAATATGTTAGAGGTAAGTTGAGTCATAATACAAGAAACTTTATAATTTCATGACACATTGCTCATAGAAACTTCCAAGGTTACAACATCTATCTCATCCATAATAGTCATATTTCTAAATGCAATACAAGTACAACAAATAAATTACCATGACCAAGAATGGCTACCTTCCTTAAACCTCACACCACTTGCCAAAAGTAAACTCGGCCATAAATTCCAATTGCTAAAATACAACTCCAATGCACAATAAAAACTACCAACCAAGACTCTTCGACCAACATAGGAAATTGCTAAATCAATTTCTACACCAAATAGAAGTGTATATAACAATATCTTTCCAAAATTCAATATCTTCTAAGTGGGTGCAGACTTCTTAGAAATAAGGAATATTTCATCCCATCACTTTCCATGTAGGATGCCACCTTATTAAGAGGTCTCACAAAGTGAAAGAAAACTTAGAAAGTTAATAACTTCAAATAAATCAATACATTATATATTTCAACATGTTAGAATTCTAATTAGGTTGAGACATCTCGATCCCAAGATTCTCCCACATGTCAAATACCAATCAAGATTCTACAAAATCAACTTCTAAAAAGTTAAATTATTGAGATTATATCATCGCAACCCTCCATGATAAAACACAAATATCAACATATGCTCTATTACTTAATCTAGACACTTATCAAAATAATACAAGCATAAGGCCCTAGTGATAAAAAAAAGGCTACATAATACTACCACCACTCTATTGTGCTCATGATATATATATATATATATATATATATATATATATATATAGAGAGAGAGAGAGAGAGAGAGAGAGAGGAAATGTCCAAAACATAAACTTAAACACCCAATAAATACATGAAGTAATCCTCTAGAAAATGTAAGATAAAACTGTAAAGTTTTTGCAAATTTTGAAAAACCAAACTAATATAATGCCTTTTAGTCTTGTTGAAGATGGTCTTTAGATATACCATACATGTATATTAAGTATTTCTTGGAGTATGTGTTGGAAGTATGAATGTTGATTATATTCCTATGGGGGAGTATTGTAGAAACATTATTTTGATGATATGTTACATTCATGACTGTGTTTGTCATTGATGTCAACATAGCAATTTTCTGTAGTATCTAACAAAAGAACAGTGTTAAAGATCAAGTTAGTACAGATAGATTGTTGAGCATTTTCACTAGAAAGGTTAAAGGGAGATTCTACTAAGTGTCTAGTATATGCAGCTAATCTTAGAAGAAAAAGATATTAAGTCTGGAGGAAGTTATGCAAGTTTTAGTGAAGATTGTTCTAACATAGAGTTTATAGAAGCATGTTCTAGTAAACTTGTTATATCTCTTAGCAGAGTTGTTATTCTAAGAAGCAAGGTTAAAGACATGTAGAAGACATGTTGGAGATGGTGTGGCTAAGATTGCTCATCATAATATTACATGTACAAAAAGTTATTCAATTTTCAAGGTGGCAGATTAATTTTATTGCTAAGTATAATGTGTTCTCAATGAGGTCCTATAATAATTATTTGAGAAGGTGTAATAGCAAACTCAAGGAATTGTTTTATGGATTTGATATAACAGAAGGACATTTTCCTATGTTATATATTAATAGCTTCAAGAAGTATGAAGAGTGGAATAGAAGAGAAACAAGTTGATATGCAAGGATAAGTAGAGTAGAGTGAAGTTGGAGAAAACTATGATGCCAAGGTTTTATTTTGAGATTTGAGGTTTTATATTTGGATTTGAGGTTCGTGACCTAGTCTACAAGGTCTGACAGTGATTGATCTAGTTGATAGTGTATCACCTAATCTAGTTAGTGAAAATTCAAATACTAACTAATAACGAAAGCATTAACACAACTAAACAAGCTAACACTTAAGATAGGACCAAAGAAGGAAAAATAGAGGAAAGTAGACCAAGGATGGTAAACTACTCAAGAGCTTCTCATGATGATGAAGTTATGTCCTTGATGAGAGGGGATGTATGCTCATGTTGTGCTCAAGCTTCCAGTGGATGGGTGATTATCAAATGTGTGTATGGATGAGGGTTTCAAACAATGGAGGTAGGGAGGGATTTCAAGATTATGATGGTATTTGGTAGTTTTTAGGCTCTCAAAATAGCATTATAACTTTGCATGTAAGGTGGATGGATATTTGTGATGGGAGAGGGTTCTATTTATAGGCCAAGGGGTAGAGAGATGGATTGTCAAGATGCAAGGATGACAAACTAGTGGGGGAGGGTAGAGATGCACTCAAAAGGGAGCACATGGATTATGCTTATTTAGAGCCAATAAGGAAGTGACACTTGTCACAAGGAGGGTGAGTGTGAGAGGATAGGATAAGGGTTGGTCAAGGGAGTAAAGAGGGAGGTTGAGTATGTAAGAGGCATGTAAGAGTCATAAAGGGGGATGTAAGAGTCATAAATGTTGGAGGGTGAGGGAAAGAGATATTTTGACTTAGCTTGGGTTAGCAAGTCTTAACCCTTGCTTAAGGTTGTGCACATGTTTAGGAGGGAGATTAGGATTAGCTTAGAAAGGGGGTTAGGGGGTAAGTGGTTTAACTTTGATGGGATGGGTTATTTAGGTGGCTAAGTGAGGTTAGTATGGGCGAATGGGTTGGATTAGGGGTTAGGATAGGGTTTAGGGATGCTTTTAGGGTTTTAGATATTTTATTAAATAATTTACTTAATAAAATAGGGATATGGGATTAAATTAAATAGATTTGAGGATTTGTTTGATTTAATAAAGGAATGGGGATTTAATTGATAAATTGATTTTATCAATTGGACTATAGTTAATTTAATTAATTAATTAACTAGGGGGTGATGATTAATTAATTAAATAGTAAATATTCAATCAATAATGTCCTAGGAGATGACTAAATACTATTACCTATTTGTGTAATCAGATTTAGGTTTCTATAGACAGGATAGAGGAAAGAGGATAAAGCATAGTATGAACAATTATTCTGCAAGGAATAGTTGAGAAATCAATTGGATAGTGAAGTTCAGTGGTCTTGCCCCAGAAGTCGTTTGGATAGTGGATCCTTCTGCCTTCTACAACTCCCAACAGGGTTGGAATCTCCTAATAGGGATTCAAAGTCTCCTAATAGGGACTCTTATGTACTGAATGTGCTTATAGACTCCTAACAAGGTCCATACTCTAACAAAGAATATATATATATATATATATATTTTTGTGGGCATCATTCCCATCAAGGTTTTTCCTTTGATCAAGGGTTTCCCTAGTTAACAAATCTAGTGTAATTGTGTATGTGCCTCTTGTTAAGGTTGATGTCTACTTTGATTGAATGGTTAAGATTAGTTAATGTTGATAAATGTTTTGATTGGATAACTGATTCACGCCCCCCCCCCCCCCCCCCCCCCTCTTAGTTATCTTGCTGGACTATTACTTCTAACAATTGGTATCAAAGCAGTAAGTCCTTGAAGATAAAGTTTAATAGCTTTGGGAGATCCATGACCAACATATTCAAAAAGGATAGTCTAAAGTTTGATGGAACAAATTATGACAGTTGGAAGGAAAATATGAAGACACGTCTGTTGTGTATGGGTCCAGGATATTGGATCTTGACAAAATCTAAAAAGATAATTATTGTTGAAAGTGCATTGGAAACTTGTACCAAGGATGAGAGAGAACTTTTCATGTGTGAGATGAGAGCAAGAGAAGAATTATTGTTTGCACATCCTAAAATAAAGTACAACCAGGTAAAAACACTTGATACTTCTCATAAGATTTGGAAAGCCTTGGAAAATAGTTTTGAAGGTGATGAACATTCTAAGAAATTAAGGCTACAAAGTTGCATTCGTGCATTTCAAGATGCTAAAATGATGGAAGATGAATCTATAACAACATATGTAGGCAAAATATTAGAAATTACTATAGGTATTAGATCTCAAGGAGGAACCAAGGAAGATTATGAGGTGATCTAGAAGATATTGAAGAGTTTAACACCACCATTTAAGCAGGCAGCTCAAATGATACAATTGTTGATCTCTTGTACCAAATATTTCAACAAGGAAATGTTACTTGGGAGACTTGAAGTAGTTGAGAATAAGCTAAGACAGTCTAGAGAATTATCTAGAATAGAGACAGGTCTCACCTAGTCTATCAAGGAGCACTAGTGCCAGAGGAGATTTTGCTAGGAGTAGCCCTTCTTGCAAGAAGAGAAAAAGATGGTAAGAAAAATTTTAAATGTTGGACTTGTAATGAGTTTGGTCATCATGCATCTAAGTTTCCTTAAAGAGAGAAAAAGTATAAAGGAAAGTTCAAACCTAGAAGAGATAGAGATTTTTTGTATGCCAATGAAGAAGATGTTTTTGATGAACAAGTAGTAAGTGCCAGTAATGATGAAATAGGATTTGTAGCTATTGAAGAAGAAACTCTAGAGAAAATGGCTTTGGTATCATAGGTTGAAAAGAAATCTGATTGGATAATTGATAGTGGTTGTTTATATCATATGACTAGTCATATGAAAAAAAATGTAACTTCAAAAATTATGTTGGAGGCATTGTCAGAGTTAGAAACAATGTGGCTTGCCATGTTAGAGGTATTGGATCTATAACTCTTGATGGTAAGACTAACACTGAGGAAGTATGTTTTGTTGATGGTTTGAAACACAATCTTTTAAGTGGTAGACAACTAGTGGATAAATTTTATCAGCTGTAGTTCATAAAGAAGACATGCATGATCAGAGAGAAAGATGAAAAGGTAATTGGAACAGGAACTAGATCTAGAGGTAATATATTTCAGCTGAATCTCATTGACATGACATGTTTGGTTGCAAAGGTAGACAAAATTTGGTTATGGCATAAGAGGTTTTTTCATATAAGCTTTGAAAACATTGTGAAAACTAATAATATGTTCATGCTTAGAGATTTTCCTGATATTGTAAATGCTATTAACATAATTTGCAAGGAGTGTGTATTGGCAAAGCATACTAGAACTTCTTTTCCTAGCAAGAAGTTTACTACTACAACAAAGTTGGAGATTGTAGACATAGATCTTAGTTGTCCTACAAAGACTAAATGATTCTATGGTGAAAGGTACCTCATTATTATTTTTGATGACTTGTCTAAAATGATGTGGGTTACATTTCTTAGAGAATAATCAAAGGCATTTGACAAGTTCAAGATATTCAAGAATAGAATTGAGAATGAATCGGGTACAAAGATTAAATGTTTAAGATCAAATAGAGGAGGAGAATTTACTTCAAATGAGTTTAACATCTTTTATGAAGCTAATAGAATCAAAAGACAATTTTCTACTCCTAGAACCCCTAAACAAAATGACATTTTAGAAAGAGGAATACGTCAGTAACAGAAGCAACAAGAGCTATGTTAGCTGAGAATGATGTATCCAAGACATTTTGGAGAGAATTTGTGAATACAATAGCTTACACTATGAACATCTAGTGCAGGTCAGGAAAGACACAAACAAGACTCCTTATGAACTATGGTTTGGTCACTCACCTACAACTAAGTATTTCAGAATTTTTGGCAGCAAATGTTATATCAAAGAGATGATGATGTTGGTAAATTTGATGCTAGAAGTGATGAAGGTATGTTTCTTGGTTATTCATCGAAAAGTAGAGCCTATAGATGTTATAATCTAAGAACAAAGACTATTGTTGAAAGTGCAATTGTAAGAGTTGATGAGAAACTCAAGATACAAGAAAGAATAGTTGACCGCAATTCTGATGATGAGAATGTTGGTGTTACTAAAGCAAGGAATGATGAGGTATTCTTTGAGACTAATAATGATTTGCAGAATGAAGGTGAGAAAAGTAGGAACAAATTTTTGAACCTAGAACTGAGCTAAGAGTTGAGATAACAACTCCTACTTCTGGTAAGAATATGAAAAAGAATCATTCACCAGAGCAGATCATTGACAACAGAGATAAATGTGTGATGAAAAGAAGAAGAATCAATGAAGAACTATGTCTGATATCTCAACTAGAACCAAAGAATGTAGATGAGGCATGCAAAGATGACTATTGGAATCAATCTATTCAAAAGAAGAATTGGATCAGATAGTGAAGAATGATACATGGGAATTAGTCCCTACACCAGCAAACAAGAATGTGATAGGAACAAAATGGGTATTCAGGAACAAGATGAATGAACAAGGTGAAGTTGTAAGGAACAAAGCAAGATTTGTATGTAAAGGTTACTCACAGCATAAAGGAATAGACTATGACAAAACCTATTCTCATGTGGAAAGAATTGAAGCATTAAGATTATTTTTAGCTTATGCAACACATAAGAAATTCAAAGTGTATCAGATGGATGTCAAGTCAAAATTTTTGAATGGAGAACTTGAAGAAGAGGTATACATAGAACAACCTGAAGGTTTTCCTTTAACAGATGACAAGGACATGGTATGCAGATTAAAGAAAGCATTGTATGACTTAAAACAAGCACCCAAAACTTGGTCTGCAAGGTTGGACAAGCATTTGACAGAACTTGGATTTAGCAAAGGTACGACAGATAGTAATCTATACTAAAAATAAATAGATGATGGATTGATAATTTTGGTAATATTTTTTGAAGATATCATATTTGGAGGAGATGATGATGGAGTGACAAGTTTGCAAAAGAAATGAAGAAGGAATTTGAAATGAGTATGATAGGATAAATGATATATTTCCTAGGATTACATATTGGTAGGATAAAGAAGGAATCTTTAATTCTTAGACTAAGTATTTGAAAGATCTATTGAAAAGGTTTGGTTTGGAAACATGTAAACAAGTTGGAACACCTATGATAATCTGACATAAGTTATCTACAAAGAATGAGACACCTACTATTGAGCAGAAGAAGTATAGATCTATGATTGGAGGATTGTAATATATGACTCACACAAGGCTAGATATAGTGAATGCAGTTGGGAATTGTTGCAAGATTTTAGATGATCCTAGAGAAGCACATTATGTAGTAGTTAAATGGATATTTAGATATCTAAAAGGAACACCAAAGTTTGGATTATGGTATGACATATCTAATGACTTCACTTTATATGCTTATATTGATACTAATTGGGTATGCAATATGGATGATAGAAAGAGCAATAGTGGTGAAGCATTCTTTCTTAGAGGAAGATTGGTCTCTTGGTTAAGCAAGAAGTGGGACTATATCTCCCAAAGTACAACAGAGTTAGAATATGTTGCAACAACAAACAATTGTAATCAAGTTGTTTGGTGAAGCAGATGCTAAAGGATATAAGGATAGAATTTAGTGAACCTATTGTCATACATTGTGATAACACAAGCATAGTGAATATTTCTAAGAATCCAGTGTTGCATTCTAAGACTAAACACATTTATATCAAATATCACATGTTAAGAGAGATAGTTGCAGAAAAGGAAATCAAATTGGAGTATGTAAGCACCAAATAGAAGATTGTAGATATTTTCATCAAGCCTCTTCCCAAAGAGACTTTTGAATATTTGTGGGATAAGCTAGGGGTTATGCCCCTACCTACATTAGAGTAGATGATGCAAGATTTTAGTAGTCCAGTGATATAGAGCACTATTGTTTTTCTAGACTAAATGCTAATACTTCCTATATGGGGGAGTATTTTTGATGGATAGAGTCATCTAGGACTCTTGATAGATGATGTTTTGAATAGTGTCTTTGGACACTTGAGCAGGTCAGAGACAATTTTTGTAGTCATAGATGGTTGCTAAAACCTTTGACATTGATGTTAATGGGGGAGAGATTACATCATGAAAAACATTTTGATATAGAGAAAATTGAGGTATATCAATGGGGGAGAATGATTGATGAAGAGGATTTGAAAATAAAGGATAACAATCTTTAACAATTGGTATTCTTGGAACTAGATATTTTTCACCTATGTTTCCATCAATTCCAAAGGGGGAGATTGTTGGAAGCATGAACGTTGATGATATTCCTGTGGGGGATTATTGTAGAAATTTTATTTTGATGATATTTTACATTCATGAATGTGTTTGTCATTGATGTCAACATAACAATTTTTTGTAGTATTTGATAGAAGAACAGTGGTAAAGATCGAGTTAGTACAGAATAATCATTGAGCATTTTCACTAGTGAGGTTAAAGGAAAATACTACTAAGTGTTTAATATATGCAAGTAACCTTGGAAGAAAAAGATATTAAGTTTGGAAGAAGTTATGCAAGTTTTGGTGAAGATTGTTTTGAGATAGAGTTTACAAAAGCATGTTCTGGTAAACTTGTTATATCTCTTAGTAGAGTTGCTATTATAAGAAGAAAGGTTAAATATGTGTAGAAGACATGTTGGAGATGATGTGGCTAAGCTCACTCATCATAATATTACATGTATAGAAATTTATTCAGGTTACAATTTGATAGATTAATTTTATCGCTAAGTATAATGTGTTCTTAATGAGGTCCTATAATAATTAATTGAGAAGGTGTAATAGCCAACTTAGGGAATTATTTTATGGATTCAGTATAAAGGAAGGAAAATTTTCTTTGTTATGCATGAATGATTGCAAGAAGCACGATGAGTGGAATAGAAGAGAAACAAGTTCATATGCGAGGATAAGCATAGCAGAGTGAAGTTGGAGAAAATTCATTGTAAAGGTTTTATTTTGAGATCTGAGGCTCGATATTTGGATCCAAGGTTTGTGACTTAGTCTGCAAGGTCAAACAATGATTGGTCTAGTTGACGGGACAAAGGAAAGAGGATAAAGTACAACACAAACAATTATTCTGCAAGGAATAATTGAAAGATTAGTTGGACAATGAAGTTCAGTGGTCTTGCCCCGAAAGTTGTTTGGATAGTGGGTTCTTCGACTTTCTACGACTCCTAACAAGGTTGGCACAACTCCTAATAGGGTTGAAGTCTCCTAATAGGGATTCACAATCTCCTAACAGGGACTCTTATGTATTGAATGTGTTTATAGACTACTAACGGGGTCCATCCTCTAACAAGGAATGTGTGTATGTGTGTGTTTGTATCTTTGTGGACATCATTCTCACCAGGGTTTTCCCTCTAATCAAGAGTT
This sequence comes from Cupressus sempervirens, assembly GCA_028749045.1. Lineage (NCBI taxonomy): Eukaryota > Viridiplantae > Streptophyta > Pinopsida > Cupressales > Cupressaceae > Cupressus > Cupressus sempervirens. Next base: position 4,090,979 of record CM053783.1, read on the forward strand.
TTCGTAGTTAATGAATCTGGTGTAATTGTGTATGTGCATCTTGTTATGGTTGTTGTTAACTTTGATTGAATGTTAAGATTAATTAAGGTTGGTAAATTTTTTAATTGGATAACTGATTCACCCCCCATCCCTCTCTCCTCCCCCCTCCCCCCCCCCCCCCCCCCCCACAAAACCCTCTATCTTGGTGAACTATTACTTCTAAAAATATGATAATAATTCTAAAAATGTTGTTATCCCTTTTATAGATTGCCTATGACAACAATTCTAAAGGAGAAAACTTATTGTAATTCATGTGTTCTTTATCCACATTCTTACCTCCTATGGATATGGCACCCAAGAGGTGTTTCCTTAGAAAGGATATGACTCTTTCCAGGTTGGCCCTGTAGACACCTAAAAACCTTTAGAAAATAAAGTATTTTTATTTTCTGAAAAATTTCTAATGACATCATCATTTATTAATTAATTAATTAATTAATTAATTTTTATGCCATTAAATCCCTTTATCTTAATTAAAAATATTTAATTAAGGAATCCCTCCCAAAAATGTTTAAATCTTATTTAAACATTATTTCCTTATTTATTAATTATTTAATTAATAAATTGACCAAAAAATCCAAAATAAATAAAAAATTTATTTTTTGCCCAAAACTTGGCCAATTTCCTTAAGACCACTAACCTCTTCCAAAATCTTCTAATCCTTCTTTAATTTTGATTAAAGGCTAATCCCATCATTTCCTACCCCTAATCCCAACTCAAAATATTTAATTAAGATTAAATATTAATCCTCATGTTTATTAAAAAAGTTTTAATAAATATCTCCTCAACCCAAACCCTTGAAATAAATAAAACTTTATTTATTTCCTAAAAATCTAATTTATCCTCATCCTAAGAAGTTCTAGACTCTTCTAGAAAGTCTTCATCCTTATCCTAGGAAATTCTAGACTATTCTAGAAAATCTTTATCCTCATCCAAAGTCTAGACTCTTCTAAAAGATGTCTTTAAAACTAATCCTAATCCCCTCCTAACCTTGTCACATTCCCTAAACATGAGTTAAAACTTCCTAACCCAAGCCAAAGTTAACAAATATCTCCTCCTTCACCCACCCTCATTAAATGCCATCCACTTGCCTATCCCTAAGCTAATCCTAAACCATCCTAATCCATCCTCTAATCATTTGCACAATCCTAATCAAGCCCAAGTCGAAGTTGCTCTCATCTCCCTCAAAATATCTCAACCATAAAACTTTATGAAGTCCACTAGGCCATAAATGACTCTTCCAAGCCCTTTTATTGCTCTTACAAGCCATTATGAGGGTCTTTATGAAGATTTTATCCCTTGAGCCTCCTTTGTTGACTCATCCTTCCCCTTTCCTCCATCCTCTCACCATGTGACATGTGTCACTCCTTGATTGGCTGTAAGGAAGCACAATCCATGTGCTCTCCTCTTATGCAATCTAAGCCCTCCATGAGCTTTTTCTCATCCTTGCATCTTAGCCCTCAATCTCTCAAGCCTCTTGCCTATAAATTGGATCCTTCCCCTTTGCAAAATAACACAATCCATGAAGTAAAGTCATAATGCCATTTTAAGAAGCCATTTTACATCAAAACCATGCACTCACACCCAAATTCCAACTCCATTTGAAGCCCTTTTTGAAGCATAAGCTTGAGCATACATCCTATCTATTTAGACAAAGCTACTCAACAAGAGAGCTTCTCATTGAAGAGAGCCCATTAATGGCTCATATTCTCAATTGAGAGCTCATCTTAGTCTATCTTAAAGTTTATAAATTTTGTTTAGTTTGTAGAAGCTTTATTTAAATTTGGTTTCTATTAGCATACTAGCATTGCTCATATACAGGCCCTACATATAAACCAATAATTATATTGCAAAGATTGACATCTCAAGGATTTACAATTAATTAGTAAATATACTAACTATAACTATGCAAATAGAACATTATTAAAGGTTCCCAAGGAAGACATCAATTAGGTTTAATTATATAAGGTATTAAGAGGCTAATCCTTTCTAAGGATTTGCATGCTTTACTAGATTTTTATGATCTACAGTTCAGATCAGTTATGATATCAAAGTTATAGAATTAACACTCCCTCTTAACTTGATAATCATACTAAGAGATAACATATCTAGCACCATAAATTAAGATGAATAAGCATAGATTAATACTCTATATCTATCTGAATCTTCTAAGCATGAGGTATCATTAAACGCATGATACTATGTCATATTACTATACATGTGATATGACTTATCACTTATACTTGTGATAACAGTATTGCATGGAATGCAATATATAGGATAAAATCGAGAGAATGATAAATTCTTCCTTTATCCAAGTTGTGACTCATAGGTACTGGCAAGCCTACATCACAATATGAGCTTGAGTTAAGATCTACCAGTCCATAGGATAAAATCTAGAGAATGATTAAATTTTTCATTTATCTAAGTTTTGAATCATAAGCTTAGAAATGTCTACATCACAATGTAAGAAAACTTGCAATAAAGAATATAACAATTTCCACATAACACATAATAGAGATCTGAAATAAATACATAATTAAAATCCACATGCAAGAGAATAGATAACATACCCACAAAAATTGTGGCATAAGATATACCCTAGGAAACCCTCATTGAGAGAAAAACCCAGCCTCCAAAAGCATCCATCACCATTTATTATTCAACCATAGCCATAGCCACAACTAAAAAAGCTATGTGAACAAGCATGAATCCACACATCTCATGCCATGCTTCCAACCTTCACAAATGCTCCCTTGGCTAACCTGTCAAGCCTTGTCCCACTTGACTCTTTCCTTTTTTCCCTTCTTCTTCTCTCTTTTCTCACATCAACAACTACCCTTGTGGTTGCTTATATAGTAGCAAGTCCCACAAAACCACCAAGTGGTATTACATAAACCATGTGCTACCTAACCCATTGACCCCACATTTAATATTGAAAATTTAATTCTTTTCTCCAATATTAAATAATTACATGAAGTATTATCACAATGTTACAATAGAACTCATCAAGTATATCCTATAGGAATCTTTACATGTTGCATGTCCATCTAGGTCCTTCTAGATACAATATTACATAATAAAATAAGATAATACAATATAACAATATTATGCAATGTGTGCAACACCCATTATCTCAACAATCTCCCACTTTTTGTATACATTGCATAGGGTCAATCTGTAGCCACATAAATGAACAAGGGAACAATCCCTCCTAGCACATCAACCATCATGGATCAAAGTACATTGTGTGCTCCATCTTGGTACCCGCAACAAAATCAAAGTATCCACTATCTCAAATATGAATGATCTCACCTTCGATTATGCCACTACCACTAGACATACATAGAAGCCATCCAAAGAGGAAGCCACCCAACCTGTCGCATTAAAAGATCATAAAATCCTGTACCAACTAAAATGCCAAGCATAAAAAAAACTTGATCCAAAGGTAATCACATGTATTTGTAGTTTTTAAAATATCCATAGTTGAAATAGCACTCATAGCAAGTGCCAAACCAACCCAACTATCCATACCTCCAAAGGTATACCAAATGAATCTCACATCATCAACATATCTAATTTGTAATCTATAATCACAAGCCTCAAGAGAAATAATAGCCACATATATACCAAGAAGCTCTCACTACAAAAGATAATGTCAAATCTATAACTAATCCACTCACAATATCTCAAAGAATTGAATCCATGTAGTCTCAAGGACATCCACAATACATATACCAATAACCTACAAGAAAAACTCTCATAAAAAAACTCCAACAATCTTCCAAGCTCTTCACAACCAACAAAGGAAAGAGATAAAAGAATAACCATGTCATCTCTCACATGACTTATATGAGCACAAACCACTGATCACAATCTCTAACCAATCTCAAATCCAATGTAAGTGAAACCAAATATCTAGAAAGATAGCCAAGGTCAAAGAGAAACCTTGCAAATAATAACCTGTATCATGTCCTTCTACACACACCTCTAGATGTAAACTATGCACATATGATCTCCTCCATAGAACCCCAACAAGAAGCCTGAACAACACCCAAATCATATCATATAACTAATCATAGATGTAAGCCTCGCACAAGAAGATCACACTCATAATCTATTCCTAATCCAAGGAATATGCCCAATATAAAACCATATCCCAAACTCAACCAACATAACAACATATGCAAATGGAGATAACCAATGCTAAACCATCTCTTAAATGAACCCTCCAAAAAAAAGTCATGTACCATAGCTCAAGATCCATACCCATGAAAGACAAGCATAAATATAATGCACCTGAAAAAAATTATGGACTATACCTCTCAAGTAGAAAACCGTTGAGTAGACCAATAATGGGAAATAATAATGCTCATCAAGATACCCAAGTATCCAACCATGACTCATCTAAGAATAATATACTCTCATGTCCATATCAGGTGACTGCCTCTCAAACTTCCTGCTAAAACTATCAACTATCCCAAAAAATACTTCTCTAATCCAACGAAAATCAACATCACCACCGTCTCTAAGTATCCATGAGCACCTATAACCAATCAATCTATGCCAACTCCAAATGCAACATAGCAATGTCATGAAGTATCTAGCTTATGGTCAATGTACTCAATACCAAGAAACTAAACCAAGATCAATCTCAAAATTCCAACCATGGCCTTAGGAACATAAACATGGCAACATGATCTTACCATCTCAACCATAGAGGTAACATGCTCCATAAGAACATACTATAACATGTCACAACTCTAAACATGTATCAAGAGTATACCATGACATAAAAAATGAAATCATCCTCACACAAAGGATAACATTCCAAATGAAATCATTAACCACACCTTTACTAAGAACTCCATTAGTCCTCAACATGCAACCATCAGAAAACCATCTCCACATACTATGAAGACAAATCTCCACACACCATGAAGATAACCAAGAACCCCATGAATCCTCAAGATCTAACCATCTTCACACACCATAAAGATAACCAAGTGCACCATGCAAATGTCAAAAATGCTTTTGTAGCAATAGGATCTAAGAAAAACCTCCAACATCTTCAAACACTCAATCATTATATCAATGCCAACAACTTCCACTCAATCGTGGTACCGAGTCACCCATTGCATCATAAAATCCATCTCCTACATGAAGATCCTCCAGGTCTACACTCACACAACCAAAGTATCAGTCCCAAGTGAAACCAAAATCTCCAAACCCAAGAAGATACAAACCAAACTAGGAACTAATCCTGCACTATCACCTCATCACTATCACAAGCTCCCACTAAACCATGTATCCAAGATATCCATGACACCATGATGAAAAAAATCCTCTAACCATGAGAATCAACCAAGGCATCAAGCCATCAAAGAACTAAAAGTGCACATCATGATCTCCTTAAAAGAAAACCAAATAACCATGATCCTCAACCAAGAAGATATACCACCATAACCAAACCAGGAATCCAAACCAATGAACATCAAGAATGTACCTATATATCCAATCATGTCATACCAAAATCCATGGCACCATGATCACATCCATGAACTAAGCATCTAACTCTCAATGTGTCCAACCTGTTAGCATAAAATAGTCAACCACAATCCTCCACCATGACTATACCTAGTAACAAGTGAAAAAAATATTAGCAAATCATGTGACTTAGGGCATAGAAAATCCAAATCCAAGCTACCAATCTAAATGTGTATCAATAATGATAGATCAATGAGCAAAGACAACCCATAACCAAGAAATAAATGCAACCTATAAGTATAGACTGCTTACAACACTACACAACTTGTAGACCCAAAAAATCATCATATATATCCAAATCAAATATTGATAACAATATCACCATGAGACCAATCTAAAATATGAACTGAGTATATAATGACATCAAATTCAAATCTCCAAACTATAAAATGTCATAAACTCACAATGATGCCATAGTCAATATATAGTAGAAACTATTCAGATCAATATATCACCAAATAAACCATGCCAAACTTACACCAAATCTAAACCAATGTGTAGAGCTCTCCAAGAGCTTTCTATTGACTACTCAAAGTCCAAAAGTTGACTCTATATGCCCAAGTTATGCCTTAATCTCTGCTCAAAATAAAAAAATATCTAAATTTTGGTCTTTTAAAACTTGACAAAATATCAAAATCACATAACCAAACTCCTCCAAGTTGTAGTGCTCTAAATTAGCTTTCCAATGTTTGTAAGAAGTCTAAAATTGAATATCCTGAGAAAAAGTTATAGCCATTTTACTAAAAAAAAAAATTTAACATTTTCAGTATGATTTTTTTGTTGTGATGAAAATTTTGTTATGATTAAATTTGACGTCCATCACGGGCTGAAACTAAAAAACTCTTTCATTTCCTCTGAACATGGCCAATCTAGTGTATATTATATACAAAATTTATGAAAATGTCAACTCGGATCCAATGGTGAGGTCTATTTTTACCTAGGAGATCATTTTTGTAAGCTCACCCTAAAACCCTCATTTAAATGAAACATCCAAAAAATCTTTTTGTCCGATAATTTCAGATGCCCAAAAAATTTGCCAACATCCTATCATAACAAAAAATCCAAAACCCTCATATCTGCAATAAACAACTCATATATCTTTCCCTTTCTTTTATCTTCTCATGCATTCCCATAGATTCAATCTAGGGTTATAATTATAAAACCATAGCTCTAATACCACTTGTAAGGAAACTTGCAATAAAGAATGTAACAATTTCCACATAATCCATAATAGATCTAAAATAAATACATATTAAAATCCACATGTAAGAGAATAGATAACATACCCACAAAAATTGTGACACAAGATATACCCTGAGAAACCCCCATTGAGGGAAAAGCCTAGCCTCCAAAATCATCCATTACCATTTATTATTTAACAAAATCACCATTGCAATACAACAATGCAAGCCTTCAAAGGCATAGCCACAACCGAACAATCTATGTGAACAAGCATGAATCCACACATCCCATGGCATGCTTCCAACCTTCACAAATGCTCCTTTGGCTAACCTGTCAAGCCTTGTCCCGCTTGACTCTTTCCTTTTTCCCCTTCTTCTTCTCTCTTTTCTCACACCAACAATTACCCTTGTGGCTACTTATATAGTAGCAAGTCTCACAAAACCATCAAGTGGTATTACATAAACCATGTGCTACCTAACCCATTGACCCCACATTTAATATTGAAAATTTAATTCTTTTCCCCAATATTAAATAATTAAATGAAATATTATCACAATGTTACAATACAACTCATCAAGTATATCCTATAGGAATCTTTACATGTTGCACATCCATCTAGGTGCTCCTAGATACAACATTACATAATAAAAATAAAATAATATAATATAATAATATTATGCAATGTGTGCAACACCCATTATCTCAACACACAATTTGATCTTCAACTCATCCAGATCTGATAGTATTTCTCTATTGTTCAGTACACTATCTTAGAGATCATCATCTCTCATAATGTCTTTTATACAAGTGTTCATTATCTCAAAGATCGTCACCTCTTGGATAATGAATACAAATGGTGAATCCCATCATAGTCAATACCCTAACAATAATAATTTTAACCCAAAATTATTTGATTGATAATTTAAAGAATACAAATGTCTTATAATTCAACCATACAAATTCTTTTTTTAAAGTGATTTATCTTCACTCAAGAGAGAGGTTTGGTAAGAATATATGTTGTTTGATTTGCAGTGCAAATGTATTCTAACTTGATAGTTTTCCTGTCTACCACATCTCTTACATAATGGTAAGGAATTTCAATATGCTTGGACCTGTCATGAAAAATTGGATTCACAGAAAGTTTAATGGAACTCTAATTATCACAGTGAATAATAGTGAGATTCATGGGTTGACCAAATAATCCCACGAGTAACTTTCTAAGCCAAACTACTTCTCGAGAGGCCATTGCTACTACAATGTATCCAACTTCTATGGAACTTTGTGCTGTTGATGCTTGCTTTCTGCATATCCATGTTATCATCGTTGAGCCTAAATTAAAACAATATCCTAAAGTACTTTTTCTATCAGTAACACTTCCAACCCAATCTAAGTCTATGAACCCATGTAAGTCCAAGTCAAATTTCTCATATTTGATCCCAAGATTAAGAGTTCCTTGTAAGTATCTCATAATGTGTTTGACTGCAACTAGGTGAATTTCCTTTGGCTCACACATAAACTAACTTAAAGTTTTAACAACATAGAAATATCAGGTCTTGTATTTACCAAGTACATAAGGGACCTAATCATATCTCTGTAAAGAGTAGAATTTATGGAAGGTGATTATGTTGTTGTTTCCTTAAGTTTGTGTAAATTAGTCTCCACTAGAGAAGACATAGATGAAGAGAAATACCCAACTTTAGCTTCAAGGTGCAGTTGTTGATCTTAGATTGGTTTTGACAATCGATTGTCAACACACTTAAGCCATTTATTTAGTTCATGTCAAACTAGTAATACATGTCGAGTGTAATATGTGAATAATAGACTATGTTGAGTTGTAATGAGTGCTAAGTCACTCATGTGTCGAGTCGCTTAAATGTCAAGAAGATAGACCATGCTGAGTGATTCAAGTGTAGAGTACATAGTTGATGCTGAGTAGTTCAAGTGCCGAGTCAAAAATAGAAATGCAATAGATTTCGAGTATCAGTAACTTCAAGTGCTAAGTAACAAAAATTGGACATACTTGTTTGTAATGTCACAAAACAACTATGTAAACCATTTTTATACCAACTTAAAGATAGATCTTGATCTTTTGGAGATAAGGACAAATCTACATGTAAATCCCCTCTGTAATTGCATGCAACCAATTAGAAAATAGGAAGGTTTAAAGTGGCGATACGGATGAATCTCAACCGTAGATTCATACCTAACCCTAAGCCACCAAAGTCTGTATAAGGAAGATGAAGCCCTAAAACGTAATATAATGAAAAAGAAGGATGATAACAAGGGTGAATGATCGAATTGTTCAGAGAGCAGTCAAGGTGACTTAGCAATGTGAGTAAATTACATAATTAGTTAAGTATAAAATAGAGGATAGAGGATAAAAAAATTGATATATCATATAGCATGCAGATTTAATCTTTAATCAGGCCATCCAGTACCATTCATAAGATCTATGTTGAGACATTTTAACAGGTGATTTCAATTAAATCTCCTAGGCAGAGTAGTCCTAATAGGTTGTAGTAAAATCCTTTAACAGGGTGGAATTTCAAGTGAATGATCTAAAGTACTTTAACCAAGCACACTTCAAACAAGGTGTTAAAATCCTCTAACAAGGTGGGACTTAACAATCTCTATAAGCTTTTAACAGGGCAGATCATGTCTCATGGTCAAACTATTATAACCTTGATTGGCTACACTTTATTGCTATATGAGTAAAGATTTGTGTGTGTCATCCCCACCCTAGTTTTACCTTCTCATTTGGAGGGTTTTTGGGTAATAATATCTAGTGTTGAGTATGTATATTTGATTACATGGCTTAGAAGAATTTGTTTTACATGTTATTGTAGTTTACATATTGAATGCATATGATTTATGAATGGTGAAAGTTTTATTGGTTGAAGTTTGAACTTCTGATTCACACCCCCCCACCCAACCAAGAAGTTTACCTTTCCTATTTTTAATTCCAACAATTGCTACCAGAGCCAAGTTCTCAGAAGGAGAAGCTTTGCAACTTAGAGAAAACATCTTGAAACTGAAGTCTACAAACTAGGAAAGATTATTGAGAACCAAGGAATTGAGATACAACTCATTCTACATCAACTTGATGAGGCAAGAGAAAAGTTAAGGAAATCCTTAAAAAGAAGAAAAGAGATAGCCATTGTAGAGAATGACACACAATACAAATATATCAATACCACCAAACTATTTACCAATGGAGACTCTAATGAATTTGATGCAGCAACTGCAGATCTGATGGAAAAGAACAGAGTAAAAACTGAGGAGATTAGAAATCTCAAGCTAGAACAAGAATCTCAAGCCATGATGCTATTGGAGGTAACTAAACAAAAGAAGAGAGCCATAGAAGACAAGGCCATGATTGAAGAAGATAAGAGAACTTTAGCATTAAGACTAGAAGAGAAGTCAATATAGCTAACTGGAATCTCCAAAATGTAATTGGATACCCTAAGCTAGATGATGAATGCTCATCATGTGTTGAATGTCAAAGACATTGAGATAACTACATTGAAGTTGCAGAATGAACAACTACAAAATGACCTAAGAAGAGACAGAGAGATTACTGAAAGTTTCAACAAGCCAAACGAAGCCATCAAGTGCTTTGAGAAATTATTGAGATCCACTAGATCCAACAATGATACATTAGGATTAGGCTATACAAGCACTAAAGAAGGAGAATCATCCAAATTTTCTGAAGAAAAGAATAACAAAGGTAAGAACTCCAAGCCCACTTGTCATTATTGTGGTGAGAAAGGACATACTACTAATGTGTGCAAGAGCAAGAATGCAAGTCAGCATGACAAACCTAAGAACATGACTCATTGTCATAAGTGCAACAAGCAAGGTCATCATGCATATGAATGTAGAACCAAAACTGTGCATGTACCAATATTTGAGGGTTACTGCTACAATTGTCAGAAATATAGATATAGAGCCTTTGAATGCAAATCCAAATCCATGTGGTCACCAAAAAAGTTAGGAAAAGAAAGAAGCCATGGGCACTTTTATAATTGGGATTACAATACAAGACAAAGTTGTCATTATTTTCAAGAACATGGACATATCCTTGAGAATTGCATTAGTACACACTTCAGTGGTAACTACAATAGATGGTTAAGTCAAACTACATGCTTTAGTTGTTTGAAGATAGGTCACATCAGTAAGCATTGGCCAACTAGGTCAAAGGCACCCAATTGTGAGTTTGACAAAGGAAAAGGAAAAACAAATGTTGAACACATCAGAGGTGAGATGAACAAGACATGAAAAAAGAGAGATGGATGCAATACATCAAATGGAGTAGGGATCACTTCACCTAATAGGTCAAGTGGTCACACCTCATCAAACTAAGCAAATAAGAGGTATGTGGGACTGATACTCAAAGTGTTATATCATACATCAGTTCCAAAAGAGAATAGCACTAAAAAGAATGGATTAGCATGAATAAAAATGGAAGATTCTATAAAAAAAATAAAGGTTAAATCTTCAAGTTTTCATGTTGTTTCCGAGCATGAAAAAGTCTTCAATAGATGTTGAATGAAATGTTAGTTAATATCAAGCTACCAAACAAAATTAGTTAATGTCAAGTCTATAGTAATTGTTGAGCAAGGATAATATCAATAGATGTCGAGTGGACTAGAAATCATGTTGATGCCGAGTTTATAGTTGTACAAGCACCAAGCATTAAAAGCAAAGCTTTGAAGGGTATATGATCGATTTTCACTCATTTTTTGTCATTTCAAATTTGAGCAAGAGAAAGTGAAGCAAAAGGCAACTCAAAATTTTGTTCAAGGCATCTACAAAAGACCTCAACAATGACTTCACTCCAACTCTTTGAATTTCCAAGGTATTCTTCACAAGCTAAGCTACGTAGTTTGAAATTTATATAAACCCTAGTTTGTCAAACAGTATCCAGTTCAAGAAATGTAGAGGGGAGAGAAGTTTTAAATGTTAAATTAGTTAGCAACAAAGTGAAACAGCCATATTTCAAAGCCATCTCCAATATAGCGTACAAGCAAGATCCCTTAGGTGCACTTTCCATGATTCCCCCAAACTTCATAATAGTTCAAGATGTCAAAAAATGCTACAATTACAAAATAGGATGAATAGGTGACATGGAAACAAGGCAAGCCTATGACAAATTGTGTGAAAATGGCATTCTAAAAGAAGAATTCAACATTGCTGAAAGAAAGGGTTTGACCCATGCCCTAGATTTCCCCATGGTGTTCAAAATAGAATGGATCAAAATAGTATTGAGCAGAATACACAATGAAACCCTATGGTTAGAAGATGGATCAATTAAAATTTCAAAGAGAATAGTTCATAGAGTAACTAGATGCCCAACCCTAGATCTCCCCAAGACTCTGCGAAGTGACTCAAAAGAGGTTATAGAAAAGAATACAGGAGCAAAGTGGAATAAACATGGAATGACTATAGATACTATCATAGACCCTCTATTGGACTTTTCCATTAGAGTAATTTCTCATAAATTCTATCAATCCAGCAGATTGAACAGTGTACCCTATATTGTAGTGTATGTGAGCTACAAAATTGTAAAGAAGGATCATACCTATGATCTAACGAAGCTACAATTACAACAATTGATGGAGAACCTAGGAGCAATTAGAAAAACTAAGAGTGCACAGTGCGAGTTTGAAATGATAATTTTTTGCATATTTTTCTATGTACAAAATACATTTCCATCCTTTGGTATAGTTAGTTGAAAAACAAACAGATCTATAGCAGTTCAAATCAATGAGTGCATTGAGCATATGAGAGAGAATATTGAAATTATCTTGACCAGCTATTTTGAGGACTTTAAGAAGTCTATGAAGTAAAGAATGAGGATACATGTTTCTTTGGTTAAACAATATCCCAATGTTATATGCTTTCTTGTAGATATTGATTATACATGTATATAGGCTGCTATACCTAGGGTAAGATGGTTAATACCTCTAGGTTATGAGATCAATGTTGATGAAGCATCCGCAGTAATAACAAAAATTCTAATAGAAGAAGTTGATAAGAATGTAAAAATATTTGGCACTTATGATGTCATGAAGTCCAAAGTTGAAATGGAATTAAAGATTACCTCCACACTAAAGAAAAAGGACAAGCTAGTAAAGAAGCTTAAGGCCAAATTTGTTGAAGGTGTAGGTAAAGAAGAAGAGGAAGATGATGAAGAGGATGAAGAGGAAGAATAGGAACAAAGCCAAGAACCTCTTGCATTAACCCAAGGAAAGGGAGAAGATAAGGATGAAGAAGAGGTAGAAGGTGTCGAGGAAGAAGAAGCTAAGGAAGAACCAACACAAGCCGAGCCAAAGAAAAGAAAGGCTAAGGCATAACTTGTGGCTAGGACCAAGGCAAAGAAAATCACAAAGCCAAGCCCAACAAAGCAAATAACACCAACAACCAGGGCAAGCACACGAGCCACCACACAAAAGGCCAAGGAAAAAGCCAAATAGAAGACCAAGGATACATAACAAAAAGGCCCAGTGTAGAAGAAACAAAGAAGGAAATACAATGCACAACTAGATTCAGATGATGAGAGAAATGAATCAGAGGACATAAGCCAATTCAAGGTGGTAAGTCACACCCCACTTTCTGATCTTGAAAACATTTGTGAAAATGTTAGAAATAATGCAAATCTATCTGGTTTGAGAAATATTGACTTTGAAAAACATGGTAGAGAAGAGAAGAATTTAGTTGAAGAGTCAATATATGCAATGATGTCAAAATTCAAGAACACTCTACTTGAATTAGATAACACTATGCCCAATAGTCTATATGACATTGTTGAACAGAAATGGCATTATTGTTTAAACCTGGAGAAATATATTGGAGAATCTACATTAGCCTAGGTAAAGAAAGAGTTGACAAAAGGATAGATTGCCAAAGCAAACAAAAAATATGGAGGAAGGTTTGCACCCAAGTACAGGGCATTCATCATTCTTCGAAATAACATTGAAGATGTTATAAAGAAGTCCACCCAAATGTGGAAATTGATTTATGGGAACAATTGTCAAAAAAGGAGAAGAAGATAGTTTTGAGGGTAGAAATAATAATGGAGATGAAGATGATGACAAGGAGGAAGATAAAGAAAAGGACAATATTGTGGAGGAGACACAAAAGAAAATGGATGACATGGCTATAGGTGATCAGCAACAAGAAGAATAGAATGTGCAAGACACACAAATGCTAGGTGTCATCCCTCCACATGACACCAATGAAACTGTAGATACTATAATTTTTAAGGATGTTCCTAATATTTTAGCTTAGAACATCAATCCTTTGACTATAGAAGATCTGAAGAAGATACTAGAATAATCTGCACTTTAGGAAAGATTATGTGAAAACCCAGTATTGGTCAGTGTAGATGAACTTCAAAAGGTAGTAGCTAAAATCACAAAGGATAAGGTGAATACACAAGAACCACCTTCTACCATCCATTCAGCTACTAGTGATCAACCTTCAATTCAAACATTAGTAGACATATCTATTAAGGTTGACACAAGTGTTAAAAATGATACAGTTGTATAGAGACAGACTACAATAGAAGAGACAGAGAAAAAAAACAATCAACCTGATGCACCAACACAAGGTTAAATTCAAGCATTGGTAACCTTACCAACATTAGGTACTCCTACAAAAGTCCTTCAAAAGTTGAGCATAGAAGCTATACCCCTATAGATCGCAACACCAAGCTCAAGCTCTTCTAAGGTTGATAAGGTAATTCACTCTAGAGATGTAACTTTAGATGAAGAAATAGTGATTCCTAAATATGACTATGCAACAATGATACTAGAACAAATAAACATGTTGCAACAAGCCTTAGAAAAGAAGAAGCAATAGGAAATACTCAGGAAAGAGTATAGGCAAAGGTAGGCACTGCAAGAAATCAAAGACATCTTCTTGGATGCATTCAGTTTGTCAACACCTGAAGAGACAAAGCCATTGTTGGAAAAATTGTCTGAAATTGTTGTAAAGGTCAATAATGAAGATATTGACACAAGTGCAAAGAAGAAACTCCAAAGTAAAGTGAATGAGAAGATATCTGGTGAGATAGCACTTCCTCAAGTTGCACTGTCTACAAAGGTTGAGGATGTGAAGAAGGTACTTTTGAATATTTTATCATTATACACCAAACTATGTGACCCCACACTCTTCACCCAAGAGACTAGACATAGGATTCTAAGTCTGGAGAGGAATTTAAACATTTTAGGTACACAGCTACCTCAAAACCCATCTCAAAGTGAGAAGCATTTTCATACATTGCTTCAAACACAAAATAAATTAGCTATGTTAATAGTAGAAGAGGCTAATATAAGAGCCAAATTGATTAATATTCAAGCCTCCCTTAATCTACTTGGATGCATTCAGTTTGCCAACACCTAAAGAGACAAAGCCACTGTTGGAACAATTGTCATAAATTGTTGTAAAGGTCAATAATGAAGATATTGACACAAGTGCAAAACTTCTTGAGTGGTCAAAGAAGAAATTCTAGAGTGAAGTGAATGAGAAGATTTCTAGTGAGATAGCACTTACTCAAGTTGCACTATCTACAAAGGTTGAGGATGTGAAGAAGGTACTTGAGAATGTTTTCTCATTATACACCAAACTGTGTGACCCCACACTCTTCACCCAAGAGACCAAACATAGGATTCTGAGTTTGGAGTGTAATTTAAACATTTTAGGTACACAGCTACCTCAAAACCCATCTCAGAGTGAGAAGCATTTTCATACATTGCTTCAAACATAGAATCAATTATCTATGTTAATAGTAGAAGAGTCTAATATGAGAGCCAAACTAATTAATATTCAAGCCTCCCTTAATCTTCTTGGGTACATTCAGTTTGCCAACACTTGAAGAGACAAAGCCACTATTGGAACAATTGTCAGAAATTATTGTAAAGGTCAATGATGAAGATATTGAAATAAGTGCAAAACTTCTTGAGTGGTCAAAGAAGAAATTCCATAGTAAAGTGAATGAAAATATATCTAGTGAAATAGCACTTAATCAAGTTGCACTATCTACAAAGGTTGAGGATGTAAAGAAGGTACTTAAGAATATTTTCTCATTATACACCAAACTATGTGACCTTGCATTCTTCACCCAAGAGACCAAACATAGGATTTTGAGTCTCGAAAGGAATTTAAACATTTTAGGTACACAGCTACCTCAAAACCCATCTCAGAGTGAGAAGCATTTTCATACATTGCTTCAAACATAGAATTAATTAGCTATGTTAATAGTAGAAGAGGCTAATGTAAGAGCCAAATTGATTAATATTCAAGCCTCCCTTACCCCACATATGGAAATACTCCATAAAGAGCTAGGCTATGTAGAAAATTTATTGAAGAAAGACCCCAATCTTTCTACATTAGATGTCCTAGTGCACCTTGTAGCCGAGCTGGCAATCCAACTTAAGTCATTGGATGTTGCATGTGACAACTAGGATGCAACTTTGAAAATAATAATGGAAGTCCATAAAACCTTTTTGGACAAATACACTATCAATGTATAGCCCATTTGACATAAGTGTCCAAAAGGGTGAGATAAAGAAATATATAACAAGGGGGAGATAAAGCACCTTTAAAGGAGGAGAAGTAGATTTAGAGGGGGAGATAAAGACAAAAGTGAAAGGAGCAGAATAAAAAAATGGGGAGTTATCCATAAAAGGAGAAATAAATAAAATGGGAAACTACACTAGAACAAGAAAAGAGTAGAAATAGAACATATTAGATGAAAGAGTATAAGTGCACTAAAGTCAAAGAGTATCAACAGAGACAAATCTACTTAGAATGGAGAACATATTTTGGATACAAAACAAACATATTAACTCAAGGGGAGTTATAAATTTTGAGGTATATAGGTTATTGCAAAATTTTGAAATTTTGATGTTTTGTATATAAGCAGAATTATCAATATTATGCTCAAGAAAATTAAGATTGATTGTATATTTAAGTGTTTTTGACACTCATGTCAGAGGGGGAGATTGTTGATCTTAGATTAGATTTAAAAATCAAGTGTCAACACACTTAAGCCATTTATTTAGTTCATGTCAAACTAGTAATACATGGTGAACATAATATGTGAATAATAGACTATGCCAAGTTGCAATGAGTGTCAAGTCAGTCATGTGTCGAGTCACTCAAGTGCTAAGCAGATAGACCATATCGAGTGATTCAAGTGTCGAGTAAATAGTTGATGCCAAGTAGTTCAAGTGTTGAGTCAGAAATAGAAATACAATGGATGTTGAGCATTGGTAACTTCAAGTGCCGAGTAGCAAAGATTGGACATATTTGTTTGTAATGGTGCACAAACAACTATGCAAACCATTTTTATGTCGACTTAAAGATAGATCTCAATTTTTTGGAGATAAGGATGAATCTACATGCAAATTTCCTATGCAATTGCATGCAACCAATCAGAAAATAGGAAGGTTTAAAGCAACAATAAGGATGAATCTTAGCCATATATTCATACCTAACCCCAAGCCACCAAAGTTTTTAAGTCCTAAAACTTAATATAATGAAAAAGAAGGAAGATAACAGGGGTGAATGATCAAATTGTTCAGAGAGCATTCAAGGTGAGTTAATAGTGTGAGTAAATTGCAAAATTAGTTAAGTATAGAATAGAGGATAAAGGATACAACATTGATATATTAAATCATAAAGGATCAAGAAGGATAGCATGTGGATTTGACCCTTAATTAGGCCATCCAATACCATTCATAAGATCTATGTTGAGACATTTTAACAAGTGATTTTAGTTAAATCTCCTAGGTGGAGTAGTCTTAACAGGTTGTAAAATCCTTTAATAGGGTGGCATTCCAAGTGAATGATCTAAAGTCCTTTAACCAGACACACTTCTAACAGGGTGTTAAAATCCTCTAACAGGGCGGGACTTAATAGTCTCTGTAAGCCTTTAATGGGGCAGGCCTTTCATAGGGCAGATCATGTCTCATGGTCAAACTATTGTAGCCTTAATTGGCCACACTTTATTGTTGTAGGAATAAAGATTTTTGGGTTTCATCCTCGCCCCAATTTTACCTTCTCATTTGGAGGGTTTCTAGGTAATTATATCTACTGTTAAGTGTGTGTGTTTGATTACATGTTTTAGAAGCATTTGCTTTACATGTTATTTCAGTTTACATATTGAATGCATATGATATATGAATGGTGAAAGTTTTATTGGTTGAAGTTTGAACTTCTGATTCATCCCCCAACCACCCCCCCCCCCAAAGAAGTTTACCTTTCCTATTTTTAATTCCAATAGTAGTTCCCAATTCCTTTGAAATAATGAGTGGAATTATCACCTATGGTAACTTCATCATTAATTGCTTCTGATATTTAGACTAATACTTTTTTGTATCTTGTAATGTGTCAAAATGATCCACTGTCAATTACCCATGCTTTTCTTGATACTTCATTTGAGAATGTTGAATATAATACACGTTTCTCAGGATCATAGTTTTCCTCTTTCCTAGTAACATTTGTACAATTTACTTGTTGCTTTGTATTCTCAGGGCAATTAGATTTATAGCATCCAATTTTTTCTCATTTGAAGCATTTTATTTTGGATAAGTCTCTTAGGTTTGTCATTTCTTTGATTACCCTTCTTCTTCTTAAAGTGCTTCTTCTTACCTTTATAGGAATTTGTGTTGAGGACATGAAGTTCTTCATCTTCAATTTTTAATTTCCTTCCTTTCTTGAGTTGGCTAGATTCTTCTTGAAGCTAATCTCCTTTAAGTCTATTGAAGTTTGGAAGTTTGTCTCTAGCACTTACTCCTTGTGGGAATGTTTCCCATGAATCTAGTAACCCACATATAGCCATAAGTGATAGCTCTTTATCTTCAATTATGGTCCCTATACTTGCAAGTTCATCTCTTAGACTAGCCACCCTTAGGAAGTATGAATTCATAGATTTTCCCTTCCTTATCTGTATATGATTTAGTTGCCTTTTTAGTGCAAGGGTTCTAGTTACATTGTTAACCTCATATTCATTTAATAATGCACTCATCATATTAAATTTTGTATGATGTTTCATTAGCATAGGTACTATTTCATTTTTAACTCCATCTGATATGATTTGCATGACTTTCCTATTTCCTTTAATCTAGATAGTTTTATGAGGATCAACATCAAGTTGCTTGGATTCCTTATCAAAAAATAGTGTTACATCATTGTCTTCAGGAATCATCATAATTCTAAATTTCTAACCAATGAAGTGTTCTTTTCCATCAAACATGTCTTCGGGTCTGATTTTACTAGCCATTAAAGATAGAAGTATGTTGCTTGATATTTTAAATCTGATTATCAATTTTCAAAGCCCAGGTTCGACAATCTAGCTCTAATACCATGTAAAGTTTTTGCAAATTATGGACAACCAAACTAATATAATGTCTTTTAGTCTTGTTGAAGATGGTCTTTAAATATACTAGACCTGTATATTAAGTTTTTCTTTGAGTATGATAATTATTTTGAAAAAAAATTAATCCCTACTATAAATGGTATAAGGCCACAATGCTAAAGGAGAAAACTTATTGTAATTTGTGTGTCCTTTATCCAAATTCTTACCTTTTATTTATATGGCATGCAAGAGGCATGACAGCCAAGAGGCATGTCCTTAGAAAGGACATGACTCTTTCCAAGTCTACCCTACATATAAACCAATAATTATATTGCCAAGATTGACATCTCAAGGATTTACAATTAGTTAGTAAATATACTAACTATAAATATGCAAATAGAACATTATTAAATGTTCCCGAGAAAGATGTCAATTAGGTTTAATTATATAAGGTATTAAGAGGCCAATCCTTTCTAAGGACCTCCATGCTTTATTAGATTTGTACGATCTACAATTTAGATCAGTTATGATATCAGAGTTACATAATTAACAAAAACACTAGTCAAAATAATAACCAAACTAATTGCTCATGTTCAGTTGATAAACTCACCAGACTGATAAATAGAATCCACAAAAAAATTAATCCCTACAATCATCCATAACTCAAAGTTATCCAACACTAAAAAACTCACCGACTGCCCACATAACAAAGAAACATAAACTACAAATCAAGATTCATGTGCAAATCAATTGATAAGGAATAAATACACTTAAGAACTCCCACTACTTGGATAATGTCAAATCCAAAAGATCAAAGGCATATTTACTTTAGTAATCACAATAGATAAAGTGTAACCATGTAGATTACCAAGAACTATCCACAAAGATATAAAATTCTTGTTAAAACATCTTTCTTAACTAGTCTTTGCAATTTTCCTATGTTTTCTGTGTTGAATAAAGAAAATAGATAAATGAACCACTAGATGTAATGCCTACTGAATAGTTTTCTTTTCATTTCATATTTCCAAACTCTTTTAGGCTACTTGCACAATGATTATTTCAGTTTTATTAGAGATTAATGATGTATGACATTATATTGCAATCTGAATTATATCATGAATTATTGGATAGTATGAGATATCATGTGTTGATGATTATGCTTTCATGGCTACTTTTACATGTTTTTTATCAAGTAAAGCAATTTTGAAGGGCCACTGAAACCATGTAGAAGGAAACTAAAAGTCTAAACCATTAACCCTATTGAGAAAAACAAGAGGTAAAAAAAAAGGACAGGGCCAACCACTGAACTAAGGCTAGCCACAAAAGGACAACAACTAAAAAAATAACAAGAAAAAAATGAATTAACAAAACCAGTACAAAAGGCACAAAGGGAAACTTATCCCATATTCTTCAGGAGCTCCACAGCCTACAGCTTTTACTCATCCATCGTTTCCACAATGTCTTTGATTTTTTTGACATCTGTAGAGGTAGTCATAGCCATATTTATAGTATTGCCCTTATTCCTTTTACCAAGACCATCCTTACTATTTATAAGAACCACTTGATCAGGAACTTTTGAGATGGCCTTCTCCCCAAGAAAATTCTTTAGCTTGTTAATTAAATTTTTTATGTGCTTATTGGAATCCTTAAGGATTTTATAACTCTAATAAGCTATACACCTCAAAGTGTCTTCTATTCTTGTTACCTATTTGTCTAGCTCCAACACCTTAGCTTCCATCCTATAGAAAGTTGCAATGTTAATTGAAGATCTTATATTCGATCTTTTCTTATCAATTTTATTATAATCCCTTAGATTATTCATTTTACCTTCTAGAGTAGCCATCCTATCATTTATGTTTTTGATCTCATGATAAAACCATTTAATGGACTTGAAGTTGTCCAATGAGTCATTTCTAGCATTTTTAAGCAAATCCATCTTTGCCTTTTTATTGACTTGCTAAGGATTAATTTAGAGGGATTAATTATTTCCATGAGATCAATTTTATCGATCTCCACATGACCAAAATAAGGCCAATATCTTCTCTAGCAATGCCTAACCTTATAATATTCATTTCTAAATTATTCTAGATAGTTTTTTGACCCTAGGGAGAATGCCAGTCACAGGTGGGGAAGCAGGGTAATCATCAATAGGAATGCTTGGCCAACTAATTAGTTTGGAAGCTAGAGATTTATACCAATTACCTATGGATTAAACATCCCTAAGGAGTGACCAAATGACTTATTAGACTCATTTAATGTATCAACCGCAAAGTATATTCTCTAAACCAACCTAATTTCCATCACTAAACTATGAAATTGAAATTTTAAAACTAAGTACATAATAGAACATTTAATCTATTTCAAAGGAATTAAAATGAAATTAGGGTACTACTTTGTTTTCCTTTATTGTAGGAACAACCAAAAATTCTACTACTATGTGGCTTTAGGAGAAACAAAGTACAAAACTATTCTAAGGAAAACAAGAAATTAATTCTAAAAACTAAATTCACTTGCCAAGTGGCTCCCTTGGATGAGAGAATGAAAAAAACACTCAAGATAAAGTAGTAGAACTCAAATATGTCATTTTATTGATATTCAAACTATCATAAGTAAAACTAAAATAACATAATTATTATATTAAACATTTTTGTTGAATTACAATCGACTTCTTGACTAACTTGAGAAGTCCAAACAATAACTTATTTATAAAAAACTAAGGGAAAAAACCTTTGTAAACCTAGGATCCTTCAATAACGAGGATTTAGTAGACACTTAAATGAATTACAATAATATAGGAAACATGCTTCCTATCGAACAAGTCTTCCATAAATGTAGCTCAACATAACTCTTTCTTTATGCATGGGTAGTTTGTAGTTTCTTTGATATTATCTTATGTTATCTACTTTGTTGTAGTTATTGCCCGAACATGTCAACACATGCTTGATGGTTCTTATCCAATCTCCCTTGACTCATTCCTACAAAAGGTTAGTACGCATGTCCAATTTTGAAATACATTGTTAGATAACTAAGAGGGGAGGGGGGTGAATTAGTTATGCCAAGTTATCATACAATCCCTTCAAACATTTCAATAGTAACTAAACATCATAAACATTTACTCCAATTCTTAAACATTAATCAATCATGTCATTCACTTTAATCAAAATTGTAAACTCATTGTTCCTTGCATTACCAACTGATAATTAAATTCTAGCTATTACCTAGTGATATCTTAGTTATTACCAAGTTGTAGTAAACTATAAGACTATGTAAAACAACTTGCAACACAAATAAAATTCACACATTTGACACCATGATTTTAACATGGAAACCCTATGAAGGGAAAAATCAACTCAAACCGACAATGAAAAAAATCATTCTTTTGAAGTGAGCTCTGTTAGGATCCAACCGTGTTAAAGGTTGCATACACATTGTTAATGTGACCTTGTTAGAGGATTTCAACAAAAGATCAGCTAGACCTTATCACTCCCAAATCCTGACTAAAAAGAGTGGCTTGATTTAAAGGACATAAAAACACCACTAATTGATGTTACCATATAGAATTTCAAAGACTTGTTAGGTTCACTTGGTATTCCCAATATTTTCTGCTACAATAGTTAAATATTAACAATAAACAACTGATCTATTAAAATAGAAACTACCTTTGCTCATTCAGATCTTTGCTCTTGCTCTTTCTTTGCCTTTTTCTCACTCGACTAATTCATTTTTCTAGAAATGCTTTAGAATGATTGAGAGGGGGGTGAATTAGTTATTTAAGGTCCAAATGTCCAATTAAAACTTTTTCATCAAGTAAAGTGAGCTTTCAAAACTGTTCTTTCATCCAAGCTTAGACTTTCTTACTTAGCAAGTTACTATAAATCAACATGCAAGTGTAACACATGAAAAGATCAACACTTAACATAGTGATTTATGTGGAAACCCAATTTGGGAAAAATCACCAGTTACATGCTACTCAATTCTCACTCTTCTAAAGTGATGCCCTATGAAAGGCCTACGCTGTTAAAGGCTACAACACACTATTAAATGTGACCTGGTTAAAGGATTTAACCACCCTGTTAGAAGTGGGCCTAGTTAGAGGACTTTAGAACATTCACTTGCAATGCTACCCTATTAAAGGATTTACAAATGGTTGTTAAACCAACCTAAGTCCATAGGATTTTACCCTAACTAATATAATTGCTAGAGAGTAACAATAAGGAGTTTTGACCTGATTACAATTCACAACTTATCTTGCAGATTTCATATCACAATTCAGCTCTTCACATTGCCTCGCTTTTAATCTCTGCAACTCTTAACATCTTGCCCTTTTTTTTCAAGCTTTGTCTCCTTGAGTCTTCATGCTCGATGTACCAGTGCAATCTTTCTTCTAGACACTTATCGAAGCAGAGTCTCTATGCTCTATTCTTCCTTCACCTTGATGTCTTCTCTTTGACACCCTTTAATCACTTCATAATTTTGGCACTCCAGCAACTCTTGCTTCTTGGCCTGTGACTCTCTAAATAGAAGTCTAGAATTGCTTTTCCTACTCGATTCTTCCCTCCTTTAATTTTATTTTGAATGGATTAGGTAGGATTCATTGAATCTAACCTAGATTTTGTTTCTTCTAGAAACATCATGAAGAATTCTCTTGAATTTTCTCAAAAATAGTTTACATAGAATTTTGTGCCACCAGCTCATCATCCTTATCCTCCAACTGGTTCACAAAATTCAAGGTAGAAAACTTGTCGGCTTACATCTGGTAAATATTTGACTTTTGCAATAATGCAGCAGCTAGACACTATTGAAATTCTGGTGCTTGGCACATACTGTGTTTCTCAGCATCAACTACATTTTACTGATACTCGGCACCTACTATGTCACTCAGCATCCACTAAGTTTTTCTGATGCTCGGCACCTATTACTTTGATCGGCACCTAAATTTTTCTTGGCTCCTTCTGTATCACTTGGCACACACTAGATTTTTTTATTTGCTAAACACTAACTGAAAATTTGTTTGGCTCCAACTAGCTTGCTCGGCTCTCACTAATGAACTTAGTTAAGCTTTGCAGTCAACCTTGTTACAACTTATCTCTCCAATGTTTCTAAGTGTGGCCAACCTCTATAATTTCAAGTATGTTATCAATACATCATTTAACCATTGTCTTAACTGATCCTTGTACTTCATTACAAAACCATAACTCAACCTTTCCCTTAGGTGCTCTTGTTACATCTTGTTGATTAAGTCCTCTTCATCAATCAACTAAGTGACAGTACTAGGATCTTATAAGAAAATGTCATTCTAGCAAATAGTAGGTTTGACATCAATGAAAAAATAATGGTTGAAAATATTCTTTTAACAACAATCTTCCTCTTTCAATCAATCTTTGATCTTTTCAATCAGATTTCCAACAATCTCCCTCTTTGGCATTGATGGCAAACCAAACTGATCAACCAAGTTAACAAAATGCTAACTAGGTTAAAACAGTAAATCAAATGCCAAAAAGAAAACTATATTCAAAACTATTCATTATATCAGCAACATAAACTGGCTTATGACTCCCTCTAAATTTTTTGCTGATAAACTGTCTTCTCCCTCTTTATTCTACGATTCCTCTGATTGAGTCTTGTTTGCACTAATTTTCTCCCTTTGAGTTGCTATTTCCTCTTACATTATTTATCCCTCTGTATGCTTTAATCATCTTCTACTATTCTGGTATCAACTACTTTAGCTACTTCTTCCTCTGTCCAATTGAATGTTGTTGATCAATTTCTTCATTCTTCTCCCTCATTTGTTGATCAACTGTTGATCACTTTCTTCATTCTTCTCCCTCTTTGACAACAATGCCAAATACATACTATTTCAACATCTTAACATGCAAGTGTAGCACTTGCAGGGACTCTAATTTCTCCCTCTGTCACCTTACATGTGACTAATTTGGAACTTTAGCACTTTTAATTACTTTAGGCATGATCCCAAAGTAAACATCCTCTACATCAATTTGTAATATGCCAACAATCAACTCATTTGATGCAAGACAGTCTTGCTTTATCTTAAGTAGCCTTGGCTAGGGGTATCACCCCTAATTTACCTCTAAGATACTCAAAAGAATCTTTAGGTAGTTGTTTCTCTTCCACCAATTCTCTTACATAGTGATACTTGATTGCAATATGCTTTGTTTTGGCATGTATTACATGATTTTTTGATATGTTGATATCACTTCAATTATCATAATAAAGTATCATAGGCTCATTTACCTCTTCCTCCATACCTTACAATAGATGTTTGATCCATACAATATTAGTACAATTGATAACTTATGTTGTGGACTGTGAGGTACAACTTTTCTTTTTGCTGGTCCAACTAATCAATCTTTTACTTTAAAAAAGTGCTCCTCCACTTGTGATTTTTCTATCATCAATATTACCTCCCCAATTCGCATTAGTGTAGGCTCTCAGCTTAAACTTTTCATTCCTCTAATAGTATAAACCAAAGTCATTAGTTCCTTTTAGGTACCTCAGTATTCTCTTTATTACCATCAAATGATTTTCTCTTGGATTAGCATAAAATATTTCCACTATTCCAATAGCTAATGCAATGTCTCATCTACTATATACAACATACTGCAA
Source organism: Cupressus sempervirens (assembly GCA_028749045.1). NCBI lineage: Eukaryota > Viridiplantae > Streptophyta > Pinopsida > Cupressales > Cupressaceae > Cupressus > Cupressus sempervirens. The sequence continues at coordinate 4,116,732 of CM053783.1, forward strand.
CTTTCCAATCATTGATCTTTACATTGTCTAATTCACTTTAGCTGACTCATCATTCTTTGATAACTTATGTCCTATTACCATTGGTGTACTAATTGGTTTTGAGTCTTCCAATCCAAATTTCTTGAGTATCTCCTTGATGTATTTTTATTGGGTCACAAATATGCCATGCTTCAGTTGATGTACTTTCAAACCAACAAAGAATTTGATTTCTCCAAACATTGACATTTCAAACTCATGTTTCATTTGATTAGAAAAATCTTTTTATATAACATCTTTTCCTCCAAATATTATATCATCAACAAAGATTTCAAATATCAGAATATCTTTACCTTTTCTACCTTAATGTACAAGTTGTTGTTGTCATATGTTCTTTCAAATCCTATCTTCACAAGATATTTATGCAGTCTCTCATACCATGCTCTAGGTGTTTGCTTCAAACCATAGAGTTCTTTATGCAATTTTCAAACCATATCCTTGTTGTTTTCATCAACAAATCCCTCTTGTTGTTCTATGTAGACTTCCTCTTCCAGTATACCATTTAGAAATGCAGACCTTACATCCATTTGGTAGACTTTTAAACCTTTGTAAGTAGCATATGCAAGCAATGTTCTTAATCCTTCCATTCTTGCAATAGGGGCAAATGTTTCCCCATAGTCCAATCCTTCTTGTGCATAAACTTTGCAAACTAATTTGGCCTTGTTTCTTGTTATCTCGCCATTCTCATCAAGTTTGTTCCTAAAGACCCATTTGGTATCAATTACATTCTTATCAGCTGGCCTTGGAACCAGAGTCCAAGTTTTGTTCTTCACAATCTAATCTATCTCCTCTTCCATAGTTTTATGCCAATTATCATCTTGTAGTGCATATTTCATTGTTTTGGGCTAAATTTTGGTCAACAAAAATGATTCATTCCTTAGTTTGTTCCCTGTCATTGGTCTTGCATTCTTGTCACCAATGATTTGATCTAGAGGGTGATGTCTTCTCACATACTTGGCTAGTCTTAGTTCTTTCCATGTTTGATCCTTCAGCTTCAAAGTCAATTTGCACATCTCTATCTAGTATTTCATTATCTCTTTCATGTGTACTAATTTTAGAATCATAATCTACATTTTCTTCATTCTTCAACTCAGCTTCTAAATGTGGCTCGACATTCACTAGTTGTGACTTGGCTGATACTAAAACTTGTTGTTGATTCCCACCTTGATTGGCAGCATCATCTTCAGTTGGTATTCCTTCATAGAAGTATACAAAATATCTATAATCTTCTGATTGCTTGGTTTCATCAACTTGGACTTCTGCATGCTCATCAAAATTTACATTTGCACTCTCCACAATCTTGTTAGTGTTAGTACTCAAACACTTATATTCTTTGCTTCTAGTGGAGTATCCAAGGAATATGCCTTCATCACTTTTTGCATCAAACTTTCCATTTTTGGTATCTTTAAAAATATAGCACTTATAGCCAAATACTTTGAAAGGTTTTGCATTAGCTGAGTGACCATACCATAGTTCAAAAGGTGTTGCATTTTTACCTTTCTTGACTTGTACTCAATTTAAGGTGTAAACAACAGTACTTACAGCTTCTCTCTAGTACTTCAGAGCAACATGAACAATTTATTACAGATCTATTCCTTCTTTCTACAATCCCATTTTGCAGTGGAGTTCTTGGTGCTGATGTTTGTCTTTTGATACCTTTATCATTGCAAAATATCTCAAATTCTTTTGATATAAATTCTACTCCTCTGTCTAATCTCGAGCACTTTAGACTCTTGCTTATTTCCTTCTCAAATCTGGCCAAATACCACTTAAACATTTGAAATGCATCATAATTTTTCCTTAAGAACATGACAATCATCATCCTAGAGTAGTCATCCACAAATATTATTATGTATATGTCTCCTAGGTAGCTTTGCACTTCTATTAGGCCACATAAGTTAGTATGGACTAGTTCTAGTACTTCTTTGGAAGTGTAGGTTTTACTTTTGAAACTTGATTTGGTCATCTTTCCTAGTTGACATTGTTTACACATTGTATTTTTAGGCTTCTTCATCTTAGGAAAACCTCTAACTTTCTTCTTTTTTATTCTGCTAATCAGATTGTCAAAGTTAACATGACATAGGCTGTTATGCCATAACCACAAATAATCAAAATTAACAACAAGACAAGTTGCATCTTCCATATCTAGGTAAAACATATTGCCCCTAGTTTTTTCACCTTTTCCTATCAGATTTCCATCAATGTCATAGATTTTGGCAGTTTTATTTCCAAATTCTACTTTGCAAATTGCATTGCCTAACTATGAGACACTTAGCAAATTGTAGTTCAATCCTTCAACATAGTATGCATTGTCACATGAAATTTTTTCTGTAAGTTTAATTGAACCTTTTCCTTTGATTTGACATGTTGCATCATTTCCAAATCTAACACTATTTCCATCATATTGGGTAAAGGTAATAAACTTACTTTTGTCTCCTGTCATGTGACGTGAGCATCCACTGTTTATGATCCATTTGTCATTCTTGTTTACATAGGTTACCAGTGTTGTTGCCTTATCTTCATCTAATTCATCCTTCATGGCTACATAGACTACTTCATCATCATTCTCATCAAAATCTTCTTCAATAATGTAGCATCTTTTGCCTTTGTCCTTGTAATCTCTACTATCATCTTCTCTTTTGTTCTTGTATTTGTTTCCTTCTTTGAAGTTCTTCTTCTATGTACACCTTTCAGCAATATGTCCACTTCATTGCAATTGAAACAGATGATAGGGAGCTTACCTTTGAATTTACCTTTACATCTGTGGAATCTTCTAGCCAATAGTGCTTCCAACTGTTCCACATCTTCCTCATCTGTGCCATTGTCACTAGATGCATGTTTTCCTTTTCTATTTTTCTTCTTTGATTTCACCTCCTTAGTATCTTTCAATGTTAGCTTAGCCTTGAAAGAAGATTCAAGATTTTCAAGTCTATAGTTATCATAATTGGACAATTCAAAAGCAATGAGTCTTCTTACTATTCCTTCAAAGGTTAGTGTGTTTCCTAGTACACACCTTAGCTCTTGGATGGATGAAACTCTAAAAGCACAGATGGGGGGAAAAGTTCTTAAATATTTGCTATTGATAGTGTCATCTTCCAAATGACCACCTAGACTTATTATTGCACTTACCACTTCTTTCATTCTAGAGGCATACTGAGCAACATTCTCACCTTCCTCCATTTTTATGTCATCAAACTTTCCTTTGAGGATTTCTCTCTTTTCTCTTTGAACATTTTGATCTCCTCCATAGATGTCTAATAGGGCCTTCCACATCTTGAATGTAGTATCACATCCTTTGACGTCATCAAATTCAACATAATTGAGTGCAGAGGCAATCTCCAGCATTGCCTGATTATGCTCCTTCATTTTGTTCAAATCATCTGTAGAGAGGGGGCCAGCTAAATCTACATGTTCCACTCCAATTTTTGTCATAATCACCTATTGATCAAAGGCATAGTTTCATTAGACTTTTCCATGCAACGAAATTATCTTTGTTGAGCTTGGAAACTTCTCTTTTGGAGATCTTAATCTTCCTTCTTCTAGTACCTTGAAACTAAATCAACAGATGGCTCTGTTACCAATTGTTAGAAATGCTTTAGAATAACTAAGGGGGGGGGGGGGGCACAGGGGGGCGGTGAATTAGTTATTTAAGGTCCAAATGTCCAATTAAAACTTTTTCATCAAGTAAAGTGAGCTTTCAAAACTATTCTTTCATCCAAGCTTAGACTTTCTTACTTAGCAAGTTACTGTAAATCAACATGCAAGAATAACACATCAAAAGATCAATAGATAACATAGTGATTTATGTGGAAACCCAATTTGGGAAAAACCACTAGTAAGATGCTACTCAATTCTCACTCTTCTGAAGTGATGCCCTATGAAAGGCCTACCATGTTAAAGGCTACAACACACTATTAAATGTGACCTGGTTAAAGGATTTAACCACCCTATTAGAAGTGGGCCTAGTTAGAGGACTTTAGAACATTCACTTGGAATGCTACCCTATTAAAGGATTTACAAATGGTTGTTAAACCAACCTAAGTCCATAGAATTTTACCCTAACTGATACAATTGCTAGAGAGTAACAATAAGGATTTTTGACCTGATTAAAATTCACAACTTATCTTGTAGATTTCATATTACAATTTAGCTCTTCACATTGTTTTGCTTTCAGTCTCTACAACTCTTGATAGCTTGCCCTTTTTTTTTCAAGCTTTGTCTCCTTGAGTCTTCATGCTCGATGTACCAGTGCAATCTTCCTTCTAACCACTTATCAAAGTAGAGTCTTTGTGCTCTATTCTTCCTTCACCTTGATGTCTTCTCTTTGACACCCTTCAATCACTTCACAATTTTGGCATTCCAACAACTCTTGCTTCTTGGCCTATGACTCCTTAAATAGAAGTCTGAAATTGCTTTTCCTACTTGATTCTTCCCTCCTTTAATTTTTTTTTGAATGGATTAGGTAGGATTCATAGAATTTTATGCCACCAGCTCATCATCCTTACCTTGCAACTGGTTCACAAAATTCAAGGTAGCAAACTTGTTGTCTTAGATCTAGCAAATCTTTAACTTTTCCAGTAATGTAGCAACTCGGCATTATTGAAATTTTGGTGCTTAGCAAATACTATGTTGCTCAGCATCAACTACATTTTATTGATGCTTGGCGATTACTATGTCACTCAACATCCACTAAGTTTTTCTGATGCTTGGCACCTATTATTTTAATCAGTACCTAAAGTTTGTTTGGCTCCTTCTGTATCACTTGGCACACACTAGATTTTTTTATTTTCTCGGCTCCAACTAGCTTGCTCAGCTCTGACTAATGAACTTAGTTAAGCTTTGCAGTCAACCTTGTTAAAACTTATCCCTCCAATGTTTCTAAGTGTGGCCAAACTTTGTATTTTCAAGTATGTTATCAATACATCATTTAACCATTATCTTAACTGATCCTTGTACTTCATTACAAAACTGTAACTCAACCTTTCCCTTAGGTACTCTTGTTACATCTTGTTGATTAAATCCTCTTCATCAATCAACTAAGTGATAGTACTTGGATATTATAAACATTATCATTCTAGCAAATTGCAGGTTTGACATCAATGACAAAAAAATGATTGAAAACATTCTTTAACAACAATCTCCCTCTTTCAATCAATCTTTGATCTTTTCAATCAGATTTCCAACACACTCTTTCACCATTTCTTATAATTTTCTACTATAATGGTTAAATAGTAATAATATACAAATAATCTATTAGAATGACAACTACCTTTTTTTGTTCAGATCTTTGTTCTTTCTCTTTCTCTATCTTTTTCTTACTCAACTAATTCACTCTTTTACCAATTTTGCTTCTTATCTTTTTTGTGCTTTGCTCAATCCACTTGGCTCAAGAATCTTCTTTCACCTTTTTCAACTTCACACTATGATCTCATCTTAGTAATATGATTAACAAAAACAAACAATAATCAACATCAACTTTAAACCAACAACCTAAAACTATCTCCAACATATCCTTAAATAGTTTTTTGAACACTTCTAGTTCCTTCCAGCTTTTTCTACTCAATAAAAATCATTGATCTTAGGTTTATATGAAATTACTAGATTCAAAAACTTCATAAAATGAATCTAGACACTCATAAAATATAACTTTTAAAGAACATTGTGCACATCCTTGTCTTCAATAAGTTTCCATCATCAAATCCTTCTTGAATTTTCTCAATCGTTGGTTTTGCAAAAACTTTGACTCGTTCTTTAGATCATCTCAAACTTTCTAAATTTTAATGAAAAGTTGACCTCGTATCCAAATTTCCAAACTTGTTCATCCATCTATTACTCAGTAAACATAACATTTACTCAGGCAATATAACACTTAGTTAATAGTGACATGCTCGAGAAACATTGTGTTTCTCCTTTTGCTTATCAATTGCTCAGCAATATTGTGTTTGGTGAATACAACCTGCCTTCATTAACTGAGCGACTCGATTAAGCTTGCATCCTTTGACATTTTGCAAAATTACATGATTGTAAAACAATCAAGCCAATAATACATTATCATTGACCATCTCATTTAAGTAAACATTGAATACCTTACATATCACTTATGTCTTCATCATACTTTCTTCAAATCCTCTTCATCAATCTAATGATATGGTACTCTACTGAGTTAGCATAATATCTAGCCAACTAAGACTTTGACATCAATGACAAGATAAGATTTGATATGTTTATTTTACATATATCGATAGCACTTATTAGCTAACAATCTTCCACTATCAATTACATTATTAATTGAGCCTAACAATCCCCCCTTTGGCATTGATGGCAACACATAATATAAGATTTTACATTACAAAACATTACATAATATTTTCAAATGTATGCATTAACAACAACACAACTTTACACCTTTACTATCTTCAATCTAGACTATAACTCAGTGTGTACCTTTCAATAGCAACAACTTCTTACTTATTCAATATTACTCCCCCTTTGATTGTGATGTCTTAGTGCAGGTTCAATCTTCATCTCCATCCATCTCTTTCTAGTATTTTCTCCCATTTCTAATTATTTATATCCCCCTTTGAAAAAAATTCCAAAGGTCATTATAAATTCCAATATGAAATTTATAAAACCTTGTACTTATCCTCGTACCTTGTATGTACAAATTACATCAAATTTGTCACATTTAAACTTCACAAATTCATAAATGCTCCTAAAGTATTAACACATCTGCATCAACTCCATAAAATTATTACAATATATCCATGAGTTGATCCAGCATGCCTCTTCTCCTAATGAATTTTGGATAGGGCCAGGACCCCCAATTTACCTCTTAGATACTCAAAAGCATCCTTAGGCAATGGCTCAATGAATATATATCAACAATTTTTTCCTTATACTTCACATTTTAAAGCCTCGCATGCTTCTCTTGTACTTTCTCCCTCACGTAATGATATTTTATTGTTATGTTCTTTTTTTTTGTAGGCATTACAAGATTCTTTCGAATATTTATGGCACTTGTAGTATCACAGTAAATAGTAACAGGCTTGAGTACCTCATCTTGCATTCCTTCCAAAAATTGTTTGATCTATAGTACATTTGAACAATTGATAGTAGCAACAACATATTTAGCTTCAACAATGGATTTTGAAATACAACTTTGTTTCTTGCTTATCCATGTAATCAACACTTCTCCTAAAAAGAAAGATTCACCACTTGTGCTTTTTCTATCATCAATATTTTCATCCTTATTAACATTTGTGTAGACTTTAAGATTAAAGTCATCATCTTGTTTATAACATAGGTCATAATCTATAGTTCCTTTGAGATATCGTAATATCCTTTTCATAGTAGTCATATGAGTCTCCTTTAGATTCGATGAAAACATTGCAGCAATTCCAACAACTAGTGGAATATCCAGTCTATTTGTAATCCCTTTTTTTTTTGTCTCATCAAACATTGACATTTCAAACTTAGTACTCATTTGTTCAAAAAATGTCTTACTCAACATGTCATTTCCACCAAATATCATGTCTTCAACAAATATTTCAACAATCAAGACAATAACTTTAGATTCATTCTTCAAATATAAATTATTGTTTTTACTTGTTCTAGCAAATCAAATCTTAATCAAATAAGAGCATAACCTTTCATAACATGCTCTAGGGGCTTGTTTCTATCCATACAAAACTTTGTTAAACTTGTAGACCATGTTCTTCTTAAGTTCAATGAATCTTGTAAGTTATTCAATAATATAGAGTCCCTCTTCAAGTATTTCATTCATAAATGCAAATTTATATTCATTTGCTATACCTTGAATTTATTGTATATAGCATAATCTAATAGTGTCCTTACTCCTTCCAATATTGCAAGTGCAAAATTTTCACCATAATCAATTCCTTCTTCTTGTGCATATCCCTTGCAAACTAATCTTGCCATGTTTCTTACCACTTCTCCCTTCTCATTCAACTTGTTTCTGAAAATCCACTTTGCTCAAATCACATTTTTATCAATAGGTTTTGATACTAGTGTCCAGGTATTGTTCTTATCAATTTGATAAATTTCCTCATTCATACCATTAACCCAACATTCATCCTCTAATGCATCTTTAACTATTTTTGGTTCAAAATCAGCTATTAAACGTGTACCTTCTCTTATCTTGTTTCTTGTTTATACTCCATCACTTATATCTCCAATTACCTTTTCACTTGAATGGTTCTTCCTTACATATTTAGCTAATACAAGTTTAGTTCTTTGATTCTCAATATTTCCTTCACTTGATAAAATTTCAGCTTCCTACTGAGGTTGAATTAGTTGGTGCTCAGGTATAGTTTTTTGTGAGTAGCAACTGTCTAGTTCTTGATAGCTTTATTTTGTAACTTAGGCAGAGTATCACATTCTTACTCATAGAAATAGAAAAAATTATTGCAATCTTTAGGTTCCTTCTTTCTTTTCACATCATTCTTTTCTGGAAACTTGTCAAATTGTATAATTGCACTTTCAAGCATCTTGTTACTAGATTTTTTCAAACATTTATAAGCCTTAATGTTAGATGAATATCCAAGAAATATACCTTCATCTCCTTTGACATCAAGTTTACCATTCCTAGCATCCTTGTGAATGTAACACCTACTTCCAAAAATTTAAAAATAATTTACATTTGGTTTATGACTATACCACAATTCATAGAGTATCTTAATTGTTCCTTTCTTCAATTGAGCTCAAATAAGTGTATAAATGACAGTACTAATTACTTCTCTCTAGAACATCTAAGATACCTTCTCAATCATCAAACTCCATGCACAATCTATGATAGACATATTTCTCCTTTCAACAATACCATTCTATTGTGGTGTCCCCGATGTAGATATTGTCTTTTAATACCTTTCTAAGCACAAAAGTTGGTGAATTTAGCAAACATAAGCTTACCACATCTATCAAATCTCAAATATTTCTAAGATTTACTAGTTTCCTTTTCAACTCTAGCTTTATACCATTTGAACATGTTAAATGCATGTGATATAACCTTCATAAATATTAGAGTCATCATCGTTAAATAATTATCCACAAACAATATGGAATATCTATCACCATAGTAACTATCAAGACCAGTTGGACCACATAAATTAGTATGCACCAATTCCAAAACATCATTTGAAGTGTGTTCCTTGCTAGAAAAAATAGACATTTTCATCTTACCAAGATGACATTCTTTACACATAGCGTTTTTAGGTTTGTGCAGATTTGGTAAGCCTCTTACTCTTTTCTTTCTATAGATTTTCACGATGTTTTCAAAGTTTACATGGAACAACCTTTTCTGCCATAACCACACAACCTCAATTACAGAAAATAATCATGTTTCAATTATAGGATAAAGATAGAATAACTTACCTTTTTTGTAGTCTAATTCCAATTAGATTGCGCTCATTATCAAAGACCTTGACCTTTTTTTCTCAAATTCCAACTTATAGCCCAAGTTATTCAACTATGCAACACTCAAAATATTAGAGTTCTTGAACCCAATATGCATCATCATGTCTGATCTTATCATTCAATATTATTTATCCTTGTTAAATTTTTTGGATTGCTGCAAATGTAATAGCACTGCCATGAATAGACATGTCCCTTTAAGGAACATGTTTATTTGTTAATTTAATAACTTATATTATAACATATTTATAATATTATTATTATATAAATATAATATATATAACCATAGTTATATATTATTATTATATTAATTTATCACATATATAATGATACCTCGTGACATATGTATATATAAGATAAAGACATCCAAATTAGCTAAAACTTTAACATGTCCTCTTAGTCAAGAAGGATAAATACAATTTGATAATCAAGGATAATGGTCTATGTCTACTTTACTCAATCCATAGACATTCAATTTACCAATATATAAACTCTTAGTAGGTAAAACACATAGTATGCATTTATACAAATAATTCAAAGACATTATAATTAATGTCTAAGGTCTTAGTCATAAGTCTCACTAAATGCATAGTTACCAATATCTCTAATATGTATTTATACAAACAATTCAAAGATAGTCAATTAGATGACATTTAAGCACATAGTTGTAGGGTTCACAAAATACATATTCACGTGATTTAAGTACAACACTTACTCAAAATGTATAGAATAAAATTTTATCCAACTAAAGTTGCCACGCATCAACACTCCCTCTTAGCTAGGGAGGATAAACACAAGACATATATTACACCATTGGTAATGTTATGAATGACAAGTTTTAAGGATCTCTTTGATTAGAAGATATCCATCATTATGATATCATGAGTATTGGTCTCTCGAATACATGATATTCACCAATTACTCAAATATATGATATCACATCTGATGTCAAGAGTATTGGCCTCTTAGAATATCAATAATATTCACCAAGTACTCAAACTAAGTTTTGATATCACATAATATAAGTTATTGTAAGATTGTCACCATACAATAACTTCTGCAAATACAAGTGGCATCATTTGGAATTTGTCACTTCCTCATGATGTACACAAGGGTTAGACCCATTAAATCACATAGTCACAAGATATATTCATGAATTATAGTCCTCTTGGTTGCTCCAATTTACTGAGTATCCATCTCAAAATGGTTTACTCTCTCTAAATCAATAAGACCAAGATCACTGAAGGTTAATATAATAATATCCTCAGACTTTCCCCTCTCTTTCAAGATTACCTCTAATAACATGTCAGACTCCCTCTAAATCTCAATATGCATTTTCCAGCAATAATATTCTTAGAGGAAAAAGATCAAGGCATGTAGCTCTTATAATATATATTGAATTGAAAATAAGAGAGAAACTAATATAATTCTCAAAATAAGATTTTTCCAAAAATATAGATAAAATCTATACTTTGAACATATATACATATACTCCATTCAAATAGATTATTAAAATCATCTTAACAATAGAAATTGTAAAATTTCCTTTGATTTACACTAACTATCCAAAAAAAATGTGTAACCATAATGAGAAACAATCTTATTAATTATTAATCATTGATGACTTTAAATTAATTCCTATCTCAAGTGTGTGTGTGTGTGTAGACACTACAATATCTTCAAATAGAAAAAAGAATTTTAAATATATATCACACCTTGTTTACCTTACCAATCTCATTTCTAAATATTCTAATCACTCCTTAAAAAGTGACTCCATTACCAATGTCTAAGTGGTGGTGTGGTCCCACTTCTCACTTTGACCATGACCAAGAGCCAAACTTATCTTTGAAGATGGAAATTGGTGAAAGAGCACCTAGGGTAAGGTCAAACCCTAAGTATAATTTTTTGTTACTAGATGGTCTAACCAACCATGGGGATAATAAGGAATATACATAAAGTCCCAAGGTGTGTTTAGAAGGTTTGAGTTGATAGGTTTTAATTTAGGAATCTAATTTTGTCAGTTAGCTCATAATAAGAGGAAATTGCAAAAATTGTTCTAGGAGACAAACTGAAGTAAAATGCCACTCAAAGGGGAAAATAGTGTGTAAATATGGCTTTTAGATGTTCCAAGGTCATTCTATGAGGTTTAACAACTTTCTTTTAAAGTTTGAAAAGTCTAGGAGAAAAATAGCAAAAGTTGTCAAAAAGTTGCATTGACAACATTGCAATTTTTGCAAAATTGCTTGACAACTTTTAGGCAGTTTTTGCAAAACCAATGATTTGAGAAGCTATGGTTTGAACTGTAGTCTATGATAAAGGATGAATTCTATTTAATACTTTTCCAACTTAGTTCCAAGGGTTGGAAAATTGGGTGTATGGACAACAATTGTAGCAAGATAGTTTTTGAGCACTCGAAATGTAGTTTGAAGTTTTGATTGAAATTTTGGATTAGATAAGGAACTTTGATTGATGAAGTAAGATCTTGTGTTCATGCCTTGAATCTGTGTGCATTTTTTTTTGTCTTTAGATGAGCATTTGATAAGGTTTAGAAAATTATTTTTTTTTAGTAACCATGTTGTTCAGTTTTGTTTTGCAAGAATGAAATGGGCTATGGCTTGAGTGTCCTTGGTCTAATCACCATAGATCTTGGAGACCAAGAAATTTACTCTATACATAATGTAAATATGGTTTTTGGAGCTTTTTGAAGGCCAAATTCTATTTTTACAAGTGAGCCCTAGACAAGCAGACAAGTTTGGCAAGGAACAAGGAGATGCTTGTAAAGAGTTCTTGAGATGAACAAATGATTGGCATGGGTAAATCTTGAATTGGTAGTTTAGGAGAAATTTTTGAAGGAAGCAAATCTCAAAGGAGAATTTTGGGTATGGATTTTGATGCTTATCGAGAAGAAAACACTAACATTGCTTTTAAAACCCTTAAAAGTAGGGTTTTCTAATTCTCTATTGTACAAACATTGCTAGAACCCTAGACTTACAAAATCTTCAAGGGTTGGTCATATGGAAAAATAAGTCTAGTATACACCAAGGGGCCTTATTAATGGTTTTTTTTTGAGTTATAGCCTTTTCCTTGTTTCTAGGAGGGCTAATACGGGCTCTTAGGGCTACAAGGCCTAACTAGTCAGTGATTTGTGTAAGAGGAACTTGAAAGAATGGTGGAGAATGATAGGGAATGTGTCAAGAACCTCGGTAGGAAGGTTCAATCTTGTTTTTGAGGCACTTGGTACTCTTGGGAAATTTTTTTCAATCTAGGCCAAAGAATGCATTATAGGGTGAATTGGGAGAATGACATTGAAGTTTGAATTGGTGGTGAGTTTCATGGAGAAAGGGGATTGTAGAGGGATCCTCTAAGCTAGGGTTAAGAGAGAAGAACCTAAAGTGAGATAGGAGTAGCCTGGGAAGAGCTAGAAAGCTCTTAGTTAAAGAAGCTCCCATTAAAGTGGTATTAGAGCCATAAAATTAGGCTTGTGGTGGCATGTTGTATTCCACTAAGTCAAGTCGGTCTTCCAAGATGGTGACTAATGCAGAGTTGGAAAAGGACATCGATGAGAAAAAGGCCCTCTTAGAAGAGAAGACTAGGGTCCTAGATGAGGCCCTAGAGAAGATGAAAGACAAGTTGAAAGAGATAGAGGATGCAACCCAAGCTAAGGAAGATGAAGACTTTAGCAAGGGTAAAGAAAAGGAGAGTTTAGAGGATGAGATCCCTGAACCAGATCTTTCACTTGGTGAGAAGGAACCATTCCTAAAATCCCTCAAAGCATTTGGAGGGAAGAGCCTAGAGAATGTTTCTTTATTCCATGGCAAGATGGATGCAGAGGTATTCTTAGAATGGCTAGAGAGCATTGAGAACTACTTTGAGTGTGAAGGGACAAGAAATGCCCAAAAGGTGAGGTTTGAAAAGTACAGGTTGAAAGGTCAAGCTTTGACATGGTGGAAGTTTATGTAGGAAGAAAGAGAAAGTAAGGGGAAGAATCCTATAGCTAATTGGAAAACAATGGTGGAAAAGATCAAAGAAACATATCTACCATAAGATTATGAGATTCAAATCCATAAATAGAGTAAAAATCTCAGGAAGAAAAGTCTTGATGTAGCTACCCATACTAAGGAGTTTCATAAGTTGGTAGTAAGATCAAGGGTGCAAGAAGCAAAGAGTATCAAGGTGGCTAGGTACCTAAATGGCCTTAAATAGTCTATACAAGATGAGTTTGTTCAGCCTCACCACTCTTCATATTTATTTTCAAATGGCTAGTAAGGTGGAACAAAAATCAAGGAAGAAAGGGGACTCAAGTTTTAAGAATAGGGTCAGTGGTAAAGACTTCAGAGATGGCTCAAGGGGAGGCACCAATAGTAGGACTAATGAGTGGAAAATCTATGGAGACTCTAAGTGGAGTGAGAAGACTAGTGAGACCAATCAGAGGGGAGGCTCTAGCAAAGGCAAAGGATCCCACAATGGTGGCAGAGGTAGATATGGAAACAACAACAGAGGTTCACACTTCAATAACATGAAGTGATATAACTATGTTAAGTTAGGACACCCTTCTTATAGATGTCTAGAAACGGCATCATCTTCTTATGGGGAAAATAAAATTGCATATTTCCAAGAAGAGGACAATTAAAAGGAAAGAGAAGTGGACCTTGGTGTGGAAAAAGATGAAAACCTCATGTTGAGGAGGGTATTGGTGAGTTCATGAAAGAGGAACTGATGTATTTGGGGTTTCAACAAGACTTGGTGATGGTGTATCTCAAGAAGACTAGGTTACAAAAGGGAATCCCTCCCAAGTTTTAGATGAGGAGGATTGGGCCATGCAAGATCCTTCAAAAGTATGGACCCAATGCCTACAAAATAGATCTACCAAAGGACATGTCTCTTTCTCCAATTTTCAATGTGAGAGACCTAGTACCATATAGAGGTCCTAAGATGGATAACTTAGAGTATCAGGAAGAGTTGAACAAGGATGTAGCAGACCTGAAGGTACTTGAAAAGAAGCAACTGCGGGTTGAGAAGATCTTGGATTCTAGAGTGAAGAAGAGCACAAGAAACAAGGTCTACAAGGAGCATTTGGTGAAATGGATGGATTTACCTAAGGCTGAGGCAACTTGGATTTCTAAGGGTGACTTCAAGAAGATAGGCATCAACAAGCAGTTTTTATCTCTAGTAGTGCCTTAAACATCTTCATGCAAGCGTAGAATGGTGCAGGAGCACCTAGGATAAGGTCAAACCCTAAGTATAATTTTTGGTTTGTAGATAGTCTAAAAAACCATGTGGATAATAAGTACTAGAGATAAAGTCCCAATATGCATTTAGGAGGTTTGAGTTGATAGGTTTTGCTTTAGGAATCTAATTTTGTCAATTAGGTCCTGATAAGAGGAAATTGCAAAAATTGCTATAGGAGACAAATTGAGGTAAAATGTCATAAAAAGGGGAAAAGAGTGTGTAAATATGGCTCTTAGATGTTCTAAGATCATCCTAGGAGGCTTCACAACTTTCTTTTCAAGTTTGAAGACTCTAGGAGCAAAATTGCAAAAGTTGTCAAAAGGTTGCATATACAACTTTGCAATTTTTGTAAAATTGCTTGACAACTTTTAGGCAGTTTTTGCAAAACCAATGATTTGGAGAGTTATGGTTCAAACTGAAGTCTAGGATTAAGGATGAAGTCCATTTAAGACTTTTCCAACTCAGTTCCAAGGGTTGGACAATTGGGTCTACAAACAACAACTATAGCAAGACACTTTTTGAGCATTTGAAGCGTAGTTTGAAATTTTGATTAAAATTTTGGATTGAATAAGGAAATGTGTTTGATGGAGTAAGATCTTGTGTTCATACCTTGAATTTGTGTGTAGTTTTTTGTCTTTAGATGAGACATTTGATAAGGTTTAGAAAATTATTTGTTTTTAGCAACCCTATTGTTCATTTTTGTTTTGCAAGAATGAAATGGGATATGGCTTGAGTGTCCTTGGTCTAATCACCATGGCTCTTGGAGACCAAGAAATAGCCTCTATACATAATTTAAATATAGTTTTTGGAGGTTTTGGAAGGCCAAATTCTATTTTTACAAGTGAGCCCTAGGAAAGTAGACAAGCTTTGCGAGGTGCAAGGAGATGCTTATAAAGAGTTATTGAGATGAATAGATGATTGGCATGGGTCAATCTCAAATTGGTAGTGTAGGAGAAATGTTTGAAGGAAGAAAAAATCAAAGGAGGAGGTTAGTTATGGAGTTTGACACTTGTGGAGAAGAAAACACTAACATTGCTTTCAAAACCCTTAAAAGTAGGGTTTTCTAAATTTGTATTGTATGGACATTGTTAGAACCCTAGAGCTACAAAATCTTCAAAGGTTGGTCATAGGGAACAAAAGTCTACTATACACCGATGGGCCTTATTAAGGGTTTTTGTGAGTTATATCTCTTTCCTTGTTTCTAGGAGGGATAATAGGGGCTCTTAGGGCTACAAGGCCTAACTAGTCAATTTGGTGATTTGGGTGAGAGGAACTTGAAAGAATGGTGGAGAATGATGGGGAAAGATTCAAGAACCTTAGGAGGAAGGTTCAATCTTGTTTTT
The DNA here is from genome assembly GCA_028749045.1 of Cupressus sempervirens. Taxonomy (NCBI): domain Eukaryota; kingdom Viridiplantae; phylum Streptophyta; class Pinopsida; order Cupressales; family Cupressaceae; genus Cupressus; species Cupressus sempervirens. Next base: position 4,132,769 of record CM053783.1, read on the forward strand.
GAGGCACTTGGTGCTCTTGAGGAAGTTTTGGCAATCTAATCCAAAGAATGCATTATAGGTTGAATTGGGAGAATGACATTGAAGTTTGAATTAGTGGGTGAGTTTCTTGGAGAAAGGGAATTGTAGAGGGATCCTATAAGCTATGGTTAAGAGAGAAGACCCTAAAGTGGACTAGGAGCAGCTTGGGAAGAGCTAGAAATCTCTTAGTTGAAGAAGCTTCCTATAGAAAATCAGTGTCTCATTCTTTGCAAATCATATTTATTCATAAATTGCACTTCTTAATTCATTTGGTTATCTTAATTTTTATTGGGCAATGTCCTCTATGAAAATCCTTGGTATTAGTGTTTTATGATTGGTTTGTTTGTGTCCACAATATCCTTAATATAGTCTCCAAATAATTTAAAATGATCTTACATGTATTTCTTTCCTCTCCACTCACGTGGGGGTTAGTTCATCATATAAACTTTAATCAATCACCACCTTTTAAAATAATGACAATTAATAAGTCATAGTTACTTGCTATCTGTAGGCCTATTTTTTTGTCATCTTCATTGATCCTTAGCCCACATCACTCCCACATGCCACACAATAAAATTCTTAGTATTACTAATTGGGATAGGCTAATGTCCCACAAAAATAGCACCAAAGACAAAACAAAGTTGAACTTTTTTTTCCCTTCAAATTCACAAAAAGATCGTGAAATTTTTCCAATTGTTTTTGTTTTTTTTTACTACAAACTATGTAGATCATGAAGATCAAATGCTGAAATTTTCAAAAAAAATCCATGATGTTTTCTATCTTTTGAAAATTGGTCAACTATGCATTTTTGTGGGAGGATACCCACATCCTTACTAATTTGTTCATGTTATCCTGGATACCTCGCATTTCTCAAGTGTAGGTTACCATCGGTCCAAATGGTTATTAATCATTATAGATTGGGCATTTTCTCTTTGGAAATTATTGAAAACTCTCTAAATATGATTTCAATATCCTCTTCAAAACAATGTGTAAATATTTAAATGATGATCCATCAAGTGTCTAATCCTTGTTCATTTATTGGACACCATTTTTGCCTAACCTTGTTCATTGTGGAGGGTTCTATGGCAATTGACATGTTCGTACATACTCCTCAATACTCACCTTTGTATGAAGATGACACATTAAGTGCTTCACATTGAGCTCGATCAAATTATAGAGAAGCACTAATTAACAACATGAAAATCCTTTCTTTAACTATTTTCTTTGATATATAAAGCACATTAAAACATGAAACTCTATAGATATTACCCCTTATTGTAATGAGATATTGCATTGCAATATGGTCTTCATGCTGTTGAGATGATCTATGTAAAGTGGTGTTATGTTCCATTTTATGGTATGAGGATCTACACATAGAGATGACCTATATTCTTCGAAGGACTATTATTCGTATATTTGACTATTTAACATTTTATAGTGTTGGAATGAAATTTTGTGTGTGATGTTTAAGCCGCCCGCTCAAGTCATTGCAAAACTACAAATAATATTTCCAACAATACAATCATTAACTACAATGTTGCTTTTATCATCCCAATCTGCATTTCTTAGTTCCCTAATTCATCCTTCACAAATTGATTGTTAAGCCCTCTCTTCTTCTTAACCATCCTTTCAAATCTAAAATCTCGGCCTCTATCTTTACTACGCTGAAGAAGGAACTTCTTGGTTTGTGTTCTTATATGTCTATGATTTATGGGGATATATAATAGATTCCCAACTGCTAAATCCCAATCTATGGATGCACCATCCATGCCAATATTCTTTTGTGACTTATATAGAGAAGTTGTTAAGGGTTTAAGATTGTCTAGAAGAATCTAGAGAAGAGGCTTCCTAGAGCCTTCCATTATACAATCTAGATTAGATGTAGAACATTCTAGGATATAGAATACTCTAGAAAAGGAGTTTCTAGATTTAGGTACTACATGTATAAATATGTATGTGCACATACAAGTTGTGCATTGTTAGAAGACATTTGAAGATCTAATGTATGTAAGCAAGCTAGATTAATATATTGTTGTTTATTAGTTATATATATCTCTTTTGCCCTACTTCCTACATTACAATAGTTATTACTTTGGTTTTTATGTTGTTTATGGCCTATTTTAACATGGTATCAGAGCTTAGGCTCAGCTAGAAATAGATTTCTATGTGGTTCAGGTGGAGATTTAGCTAGAAATATCTCTAGAGAGATTTGGTGCAAGAAATACATTGTTGGAAGTGGTTTATTTGTAAGGCTAATTTTTTTTGGTAACATGGGCTCTTCAAATGAAGTTTTGCCTATATTTGATGGAAGTGGCTTTGCAGATTGGAAGATTGTAGTCAAGAATGCTTTGAGAGAAAAGGCCTTATGGAGCATTGTGAATAAGGAGATTGGAGAACCCCAAACTAATAAAGAAAAAGAGATTTGGAGATGCAAGTTGGAGCAAGCTAGAGGTATTATTGGTAAAGCTTTAAGCCCCAATCTCAATAGAAGGTTTTTTTATATTGATGATCCAATAGTGTTGTGGGATACTTTAGAAAAACATTATAAACATTTAGCATAGAGAAAAAATTAGTGAACTTGGATCCATCCTATTTTGAAAAAATGACTAATTATTTCAATGAAGTTACTTTTTTAAATGCTCAACTAAAGAAAATAGGTGTTGAGTATGCAAAGAAAGATTTTCATTTGATTGCAATGGTTGAAAGTAAGTTCTCCTAGCCATACAAGGTATTTAAGCAATGAACGAAAGGACTATTCAGCTAAATCCTAATACTCCACAACAAACTTTTGATCAATTTTGTAAGTCTATTATAGATGAAGAAGGCCAACTTATTAAAGAAGGGTATATTAAGAAACATCATGCATATGCAGCTAGAATTAAGTTTGTTATAAATAATGGAAAGAAGAATTGGAGAGGATATAATAAATTTTAGAATAATGAGAGTTCTAACTATTTTTTAGAAATGATGGTCTAGAGAAACAAGGTGGAAGAAAACTCATTATTTGCAGGTATTGTGGTGGTGAAAATCACATGAAGAAATTCTGTTTGAAAAAGGAGGACAATGAAAGCCAACAAAACAAGCCCAAGCAAGGAAATTTTAAGGATGGCAAGAAGGATAGATACAACTTTGTAGCCATCTCCCAAAAAAAAGAAGACAAAAAAAGTAAGGAGGTAATTGCTACACCTGAAATAAAATCTAATGTTAAGTCGGGTACTTTGCTTCAGTTTCTATTAAAGAATGAATTTTAGATTCAGGTGCATCATTTTGCATGACTAGAAATAGATCTTTGCTTGCTTAGAATTTAGATCAAGAAATTACTATTGGAAATAAAATGAAATTGCTAGTTATAGGTACAAGAACTGTTAATGTAACAAATGGGTCTTTGAAAAATGTTTTATTGGTTGAAGGATTAGGGGTGAATCTAATTTTAGTATACAAAATAGTTCAAGAAGAGTTGATCATGAAGAAAGTCTTTTTAAATTTGTGGGATTTGCTAATGAAGATTTTAAACATTCTCATGCTTATATTTCTCAAGCTAATTATATGTCAAAACTTTGGCAAGCTAGACTTGGACATATTAATTATAGGAAATTGCAAGATATGGTTAGAATGGACATGGTTAGAGGGTTAACAAAAATCTCACCATTTGAAGGAGTTTGTGAAGTATGCTAGGGAAACATCACCAAGAACCTTTTGATTTAGGTAGTGATAATGAAGAAGATGTTTCTCCAACTAGACAAAAGACAAGAAGTATTGAAGAAATCTATAGACAAGGCTCAAAAATCCAAGGAAGGAATGGTCGTGCTCTCATGGGCAAAGCATTACAAGCAAATGATCCAAAATTCTATGATGAAGCTTGAGGGAAGAAAGAATGGGAGCAAGCCACAAAAAGAAGAATATAATGCATTAATAGAAAATAAATCTTGGGAACTTGTACCTCAACCCTAAGGTAAGAATGTTATTGGTTGCAAGTGGGTTTACAAAACAAAATTTAGATCAAATGGTGATATAGAGAAATTCAAGGCTAGATTGGTTGCTAAAGGATTTAATCAGAAAGAGGATGTTGATTATGAAGAAACATTTGCTCATGTCATTAAAATGAATACAATTAGACTTATTTTATCTTTGGCTACAAGTCTTGGGTGGCATGTTCACCAAATGGATGTAAAAAATGCTTTTTTAAATGGAGATTTATATGAAGAAATCGATATGGATCAACCTCCAGGTTTTATAGATCAACAACATCCTAATCATGTTTTCAGATTAAAGAAGTCACTCTATGGACTTAAGAAAGAACCAAGAGCATGGAACGAGAAGATTGATAGGTATTTTCAGCTTCATGGGTTTAGAAAATGTAAATAAGATCCAAATCTTTATGTGAAGAAGGTGAAAGATGGCATCATCATTGTTGTAGTTTATGTAGATGATTTACTCATTTCTGGACCAAATATTAGTTTAATCAATGATTTGAAATTGAATCTCAAAGGTGAATTCTATATGACTGATTTGGGTAAACTAACTTATTTTCTTAGCTTGCAAATTAGTGAATTCATGATGGGTTGTTCATCTCTCAAACAAAATATGTTTTGGATCTTTTAGAGAAATTTAAAATGCTTGATTGCAAGCTAGCCCCTACTCCTTTCCAATTCGGAGTCAAGCTTACTAAGGAATGAACCTCCAAGAAAGTAGATCCTACTCTATATAGACAACTTATTGGTAGCTTGGTTTATCTAACTCATTCTAGACCAGACTTGTTTTGTAGTCAATCTAGTATCTCAATTTATGAAAGAACTTAAAGAAAGTCATTGGATGGCTACCAAGAAAATTTTTTGATATGTTTGTGGAACAACGACATACATTACAATTACAAGTCCCCAATTTCTTTGCTTTTCTTTACAGATTCAGATTGGGACGGTGATATTAATGATAGAAAATTTATTGGAGGCTATATATTTCAGCTTGGCTCAAATCCAATCACATGGAGCAGCAAAAAACAAGTCACTACATCACTATCTTCATGTGAAGTAGAATATAGAGCAACAAAAGAAGCAGGAAAAGAAGTAGTTTGGCTTCAACATATTTTATCTAAGCTTGGCTTTGAAAAAAGTTCAACTGCTACTTTGTATTGTGATAATCAAAGTGCTATACAAGTTGCAAGCAATCTTGTTTTTCATGGTAAAACAAAGAACATTGAAATTGATGTTTACTATATCAAGGATCTTGTTCAAGAAAATATTGTTAATCTTCAAATTTTGTCCAAGTGAAGATCAAACAACAGATATATTTACTAAGAGTATGCTTGAGACTAAATTTGTCAAGCTATGGAGTATGCTCAGTATGATTGAGGTGAACACTAAGGGGGGATAATCATATATTGTTCCCCTCTTCACTTCTCTTTTGTATTTTTTTGTAGCTAATCTTAAGTGGGGATGTTAAGGGTTTAAGATTGCCTAGAAGAATCTAGAGAAGAGGCTTCCTAGAGCCTTCCATTGTACAATCCAAATTAGATGTAGAACATTCTAAGATATAGAATACTCTAGAGGAGTTTCTAGATTTTGACACTACATGCATAAATATGTGATGTGCACATACAAGCTATGCATTGATAGAAGACATTTGAAGGCTTGATGCATGCAAGCAAGCTAGATTAATATATTGTTGTTTATCAGTTATATATCTTTGTTTTTCCTTACTTTCTACATTACAACAGTTATTACTTTGGTTTTTATGTTGTTTATGACCTGTTTTAATAGAAGCTATAGTTCACACTCACCCATTACTCGCCAATATAAAAAATTCCTCAGAAAATGTGAACCAACTATAATTTTTGGGCTCAATTAACTTATCAAACCTCTGATCTACATACATGGTGTCAACTACAACATTCCAATAATCAAATCTCATTGAACATACAAGCATCAAGGATCCAAAACTACATTAGGAATTCTTCACACATGAAAACATTAACCAATAAAATGCTTTGGCTAGATAAATATATTAGAATATAGCTTTAGATATCTTGGTTCATAGTTAGATGCCCAACTATATTGGTCAACATTTTAACATCTTCTAATTTTAAACTCCATGATAACTTAGGCCCTACTTGGTTGGGGAAGAGGAATTTGGTTCAAAACCTTATTATCTCATAACTAGGCTAAAACTTAGTTTTGTGTTTTGGGAAGATATTTGGACCATTTGGTTGACACGAAAGATGAATATACAAATCCATCTTCTGCATTTGCTTGCCAATTTAGAAATTGGAATTGGAATAGAATATGACTGGGAATATTCTTTTCTTACATTTGATTGTTCATTATCAAATTGGAATTGAAATTTGATGTAAATTTTTTAATCTTATTTTATTATGAAACAAAAGTATTGTAAACATATACCAACATTCAAATAACAATGTGATTCTAGCAAAAAAGTACAAAACACTAGTGTTCCAAATATGTTCAATTTATGAATCTGATCAATAATTGAAAGTAACATATCTAGCATGAGATAGAAGATGGAAAAAAAATATCCATGAACTGATGGGAAAGTAAAATATCCATGATATGAATGGTGGTGTGAAAACACATCGTTTAATATGAAAACATAGGGAAATCCATAGTGCACACAAATAATATCCATGAATTGATGGGAAAGAACAATATCCATGATTTGAATGGTGTTGTGAAAACACACCATTAAATATGAAAATATAGGGAAATCCATGATCTACACCCTTATGCCCCACATTCGGTGAGCAACTCTCTCATATGTTGCTCAATATTCCCATTACTGTCTATATTGTTAGATGGTCAATCCTGCATATACAAACTAAACATGCTTGAAAAAGTAAAACTTGTTTATTTTTTAATGGAATACACCAAGGAGTAGCATCAAAAATATTGACCATTTACAAATATGAACACTAAAAAATCATTAGATAGCTCATTTTTTTTTCAATATTTGTAGTCTCGCAATATCAACAAATCAGGATCAATTAGAAAAATACAAAAGAAAGACACTTTGTCAATATCATTGACAATTCTGTCAGGAAGCACATACATAGGAAACCAAATAGGGAAAAAAAGACAAGAAATAAAGGAAATATCCAAGCAAATTAGGAATATACATATAAGATAGGACAAAATCATGAACTGTACAATCATTTAACAGAAAAACACAAAAAAACACTTTCTCAACAATTTTGATAATCTTGTTAGCAAGAATATACCTAGGAAATCAAATAGGGACAAGAATACAAGAGATAAAAACATATCCAAGAAAATTAGGACTTATAGATATAACATGGGACAAAATCATGAACTGTACAATCATGTACTAGAACACATTTCTATTAACATATGCTCTCAAGTTCTACAATTGAGCATTCATCATTTTCTACTCCTTGGTGTATTCCACATAAGTATAGTTCAATTATAGCTCTAATTAGCAATGCATTCTAGTTTAGTGTTGTCATAGGTCAATGCAATACCATTAAACAAAGGTAACTCACCAACTGGAATTACTTTAGATGTCAATCATGCTAGTGCTAATGAAATGAACAACTAAACTATATAACAATTTAGTGTTGTAATGAGTTCCAGTGTAGTGTTGTCATAGATCAATGCAATACCATTAAACAAAGCCAACTCACCAACTAGAATTACTTCAAATGCTAATCATGCCAATGCCAATGAAATGAACAACTAAACTATGTAACAATTTAGTTTTGTAATGAGTTTTAGTTTAGTGTTGTGAGAGATTAATGCAATACCACTAAACAAAGCCAACTCATAAACTTGAATTACTTCAGATGCCAATCATGCCAATGCTAATGAAGTGAACAATTAAACGATGTAACAATTTTTTTTTGTAATGAGTTCCAATTTAGTGCAGTGAGAGATCAATGCAATACCATTAAACAAAGGTGACCCATTAACTGAAATCACTTCAGATACCAATCATGCCAATGCCAATGCCAATGAAATGAACTAAACTATGTAAAAATTTAGTGTTGTAATGAGTTCCAATTTAGTGTTGTGAGAGATCAATGCAATACCACTAAACAAAGCCAAGTCATAAACTTGAATTACTTCAGATGTTAATCATGCTAATGCCAATGAAATGAACAGCTAAACTATGTATTGAACAATGTCAATCATGCCATTGAAATGAACAACTAAACTATGGATAGATCAAGTATGTATAGGTCCATGCCAATCTCACCTCTTATCTATACATAGTTCATCTACACATAATACTATAATAGTTTATGATGTCATAAACTTTGTATAGATCAATGATGTAGTGTCATTACCTTTGATTACCTATATATATCATAGTAAAAGCTCTCATTATATGTACCAATAGCAATGAAATGCACAACTATATCAATAGTTTACTAGGTCATAAACTATGGATAGATCAAGTATGTATAGATCCATACAATACCATTAAACATAGGCAACTCATAAACATGAATTACTTCAGATGCCAATCATGCCAATCCCATTGAAATGAACAATCAAACTATGTAATAGTTTGTTGCCAGTCTACTTAGAAAAATAGTCAGTATGTGCTCAATAATGGGTTCCACTTTAGTGTTGTGACAGATGAATGCAATACCATTAAACAAAGCCAACTCATAAACTGGAATTTCTTCGGATGCCAATCATGCCAATGTCAATGAAATGAACAACTAAACTATTTATTTATCAATGCCAATCATGCATAGATCAAGTATGTATATATCATAGTTAAAGCTTTGATTATTTGTACTAATAATAATGAAATGTACAACTATAGCAATAGTTTATGTGGTCATAAACAGAGCCAACTCATAAAGTGAAACTTCTACAAATGTCAATCATGAAAATGTCAATGAAATGAAAAACTAAACTATGTATTGATGAATTCCAATAATGCCAAAATGAATAACTAAACTATGGATAGATCAAGTATGTATAGATCCATGCAATACCATTAAACAAAGACAACTCATAAACTGGAATTACTTTAGATGCCAATCATGTCAATGCCAATAAAATGAACAACTAAACTATGTGATAATTTATTGCTAGTCTACTTAGCAATACAATTAATATGTGCTCAGTAATGAGTTCCAGTTTAGTGTTATCAGAGATCAATCCAAAACTATTAAACAGAGGCAACTCATAAACATGAATTACTTCAGATGCCAATCATACCAATTCCAATAAAATGAACTAAACTATGTTATAGTTTTTTTCTAGAATGCTTACAAAAATAGTTAATATGTTCTTAGTAATGAGTTCCACTTTAGTGGTATGGGTTCCATGAATGCAAAACCATTAAACAGAGGCAGCTCATGAAAAACTAAACTACGTATTGATCAATGCTAATCATTAAAATTAGTAATTAATAGCTGAAATAGCTAAACTAAACCAAATGTCATTGCAATCTACTCCACTCTCTCCACATCATCTAACATCAAGAACCCTTTGGATCTTTCATGTTGAAGCACAAAGGTGTCATGTGCTTTAACAAAAACACCTCGACTCAGTTCAGGGATGGCTTTGAGAGTGGTATACGTGGTACTCAATACATTATCATCTTCAAATTTATCCTTTTTTACAATCTAAGGCTTACCAAGGCCATCTTTAAGTTCCTTCATAGTTTCACATATCACATCCAATGGTACACCCAAAGTTGTCCTCTTCCTCTTTCCCCTCCTTGATGATGGTGGTCGAGGAGTACCTCTAGCACTTGCACTTGACTAATTGGAATGATATAACTCTTCATCCAAATCCATTTGGTTGTTAAGAGGTGTATTGTAATTGATATCATCTTCATCAAGTGGGTGCAATGCATCATTCATAGGGTGCCCTTCTTTAGCATCAAGAGGTGTTGAAGTTGTGTACCCTTCAGCAATGCCATTGTCAACAATTACAAAAAACTCATTGAAATATTGGAAGGGTGACCTCTTATACATTTTTGCATTTTTTAATTCTCTCCTCCACATGTAAGCACAAATAAATGGATTAGGTTGTTAGTCTTTCAATATTAAAATAAGAAGGCAATATTTTTTCAATCAAAAGAGTACAAAGATCATCCTACCTTTAAGAGGTCATCTCAAACATAATCCTTAGCATCCATAGTTTGAGTTGCTTCATTCCAAGAAAACTCACTTGTATTTTTCGAGTCCTTCATTACTCTATATCCTGCTTTCCATGATTTTAGCTTATTCTTAAAATGATCTCATAATAGATTCAAGTTCCTCTGCATTGAATGTCCGCTCTATAGTGATCCACACTTCTTTTTTAAACCACTTTCACCTTTTCATCTGAGATGAACTTGTTCAAGGAGCAAGTCTATAAACTTGTGTTCCATATGATTTGTCCACATTATCTTCTTTGAACAATAAGAGGATTTGTTGCTCACATTGAGGGATCCATCCATGCCACTCAAACTAATGAGAGAATACATATGGCTTACACTAACGGGTTTGTTCATGTTGTTTATGAGCTTAGTATATGCCATATTCTACAATTTCTATTCACAAAATATATATTGTTGTCATTTCTTTAAACGTATTACAATTTAAACTAATCATATGATTGAAATTGAAAGTTAATGTTGTTTAAATTTAAATAGAATGCAACAAGGACTAACATCAGAAAAATATGATTTTCAATGAATTTTTTGTTCTCTTGTTATTAGTGGGCTTATAATCTTCATCATTTGGTACTCCTTGTTGTATTTCATTTAAACATCCTAATGCAACAAGGCTAGCATATTCAATAGGTATAAACATCAAAAAAAAGAAATCATCCATCATTGTATATGCATAGATCACTTTAATCAAATAAAACACATTGTCCCATAAAAGTTCAATTATTCTTAGGATTTGTAACCTTCCCACATCCTACTTGCTAACATATTCAATGGGTATAAATGTATTAAAAATTTAAACAAATCATATGATTGAAATTGAAAGTTAATGTTGTTTAAATTTTTAATGGAATGCAATAAGGACTAACATCATAAAAATAGGATTTTTAGAAAATTCATTGTTCTCTTGTTATTAGTAGGGTTATAATCTTCATCATTTGGTACTCCTTGTTGTATTTCATTTAAACATCCTAATTCAACGAGGCTAAGAGGGCTATCATTTGTAATACATTGTAATGCAATGAGACTAACATATTCAATAGGTATAAACATCAAAAAAAGGAATCATCCATCATTGTATATGCATACATCACTTTAATCAAATAAAACACATTGTCCCATAAAAGCTCAATTATTCTCCATATCTATAATCTTCCCACATCCTACTTGCTATATCTTCTCAAAATTGTGCCCACTTATTCCTATCCTCTTGAGAAAACCCATATGTCTCAAGAACTAGTACCTCTATTCCATCACAATCATCTTCCTCTTCAATAGCTACTTCCAATGGAAGGCCATCCTCTATTGTAATAAAATTGTGAAGTATGCAACATGCTAAAACAATATAGGATTGTTTCATGATACCATAAGATGTTGAATGTCTCAAGATTGGAAAATGCTATTACAAAATACCAAACATACATTCTACTACATTTATAAGTGAGGAGCATCAATGGTTGAACAACTCATGTGCAGACTTTATTGGTTTTTCTCTTGACCATTCTTTCAAGTGGTAGCGTGTACACCAATAAGAAGAGAGAAATCCAATGCATTTGGATATCCAACATCCACTAGAAAATATTTTCCTACATAAAGAAAGTATATTTTCAATACTTGAAACATTTAGCATACCCTTGAGTATATTAAAATATGATTTGGCTTACTAGGGGGAACTACAAGTGGATCTTCTCTAGAGAGAGTTGAGGCTAGAACATGACTATCTGTAGCAGAGCCTTCCTAACCAGCAAGGCAGTACTGAAACTTACAATCAAAGGAGCAGACACCCATAACATTTTGTGATAGGTTCCCTTTTCTATCATGATATTTGCCTTGTATGTCGACATTGACTCACACTGGAATATGGGTTCCATTGTTAGCTCCAACACAATCCTATAGGTTATGATATACTGATCAAATCTATACTCAAGAAATAATAAGATAAGAATAATAATCTAGACAATAAACTTGTAACAATGTATAATTTACCTTGAAGAATAGATCAAAATGGTCCTTCCCACTAATTTCAAGAGGAGTGCTTGGACTAGGTGGTATGAAGTAATCCCTGTGAAGGGCTGAGACAACTGTCAACACCTTGTGGGCGTACCAACTTACTCTCTCTCTTGAGTGTCCAAAGTTATGGGAAATCTTTTGGTTCCTCAGATTGTGCCCAAGGGTGTAGAGGAACAACACTAGTTGTTCCTCTAACTTCAAGTGAATCATGTCTCTCAAGCTTCCTTTCAGCTTGAGAATACTAGCTAGACAAAAGAAGGCTTCCCTACTCATCCGAATCTAATAATGACAATCCACCTCATTGGAATGAATAATGTATCTACAAAAGGAATTTCCTTTTTCTTATTCATTTACCCATTTGACTACCTTCTTAGGCTACCAGTACTTAGGTTATGGAAAAAAAAAGAAAAAAGAACTATGAGAATGCAGGTGTATGTGGTCTTCCTTACTATGCATCCTTGAACCTTTATGTTGTCCATAGGATCCATCAATGGCCTAAAATGTGGACAAATTATACACTATCAGTTATGAGATATGAACTATCACCTATCGAGATACAACATGATTATTTGCTAGCCTCGTTGCATTAAGAAGTCAATTATTTATTCAAATACAACAAGGAATACAAATTGGTGAGGGTCATAAGCCCATAATGAACAATGCAACAATAGCATGTCATTCTACTCCATGTAATCTATCTGTACTCTATACCAATGAATGTATATTACTGATTAAATTTGTCTATATGTACACACATACATGTATATATGAACACAAACACATGTATATGCATACAAAGACACATGTATATATGTACACACACATGTATGTATTATGTATACACATGTCTATATACACACACAAGTAAAAATTATAACCTGAATTTGGGTTTTTATAAATGTGTTTTAATAAACCATTAAGTCCATCAAAACCAAGGTTCATCTTTTAGAAGATGAAAAGGAGCATTGTTGGTATGTGGGAATATGGTTTATCTTTGCATTGATCTATACATAGTTTAGTTGCTCATTTAATTGGCATGATTTGCATTGATCTTATTACTGAGCACATATTGACTATTTTGCGAAGCAAATTCGAAACAAATTGTTACAACATATATTAACTATTTTGCTAAGAAGATAGAAATAGAGCCATGATAAACTATGTATAGGTCAACTATGTATATAAAAGCTACGATTGTTATTGAGTTGATCCATATATAGTTTATGAGTTGGTTGTGTTTAATGGTATTGCATTGATCTATACATAGTTTATGACCTCATAAACTATGTGTATGTGAACTATGTATAGATCAGATCCAATAGTTTATAATCTCATAAACTATGTACAGATAAAAGCCATGATTTCCATTGATCTATACATAGTTTATGACTTGGATCTATTTAGTGGTATTGCATTGATCTCTCACAACACTAAACTAGAACTCATTATAACAACAAACTGTTACATAGTTTAGTTGTTCATTTCATTGGCCTTGGCATGATTAGCATCTGAAGTAGTTCTAGTTTATGAGTTTCCTATGTATAATGGTATTGCATGGATCTAGATATACTTGATCTATTCATAGTTTATGACCTCATAAACTATTGTTATAGTTGTACATTTTATTGTTATTGGTACAGATAATCAGAGCTTTAACTATGATATACATGTAATCAAAGGTAATGACATGAGCACATACTGGAACTTATTACTAAACACATATTGAACATTTTCTTAAGTAGACTAGAAAAAAACAATTATCATTTTGAACTTATTTATGTCTTGAATATAAAGAAAAAAACCCAAAATGCATTGTTAGCCTTAGATTGAATAAAAGAGGCTTTTGAACAAAAAACAAAAAATACAAAGGTAGGCAGGAGAAGAGAACTAGACAAAGTTGTCACTGTCATCCAAAGCTAGAAAAACCTCACAGCCATAGATGCTAGCAAAGAACAAGGCAAATAAACCCTACAGTCACAACTATCAGCCAAGAACAAGTGAGACAAACCCAACAGCCATAGCCACAACTACAGCTAGAGAAACCCCAAACTTGTTGAAGAAAAATGGTGCCAAAAACCCCCAAAAACTCACACAAGAACAATGTCGCCTCCTTTTCCCAAATGCTTCTTTCATTTTCCAAAAACCTAACCATAATTTTTGTGGACCTGGTGGATTTATTAAAATGTATTCATAATCTACAATAATAAGGTTTTAATTTTGAATTCCACCTCTTTTTTAGAAGATGCATCTTCCAATATTTGTCCAAAAATGGAAGATGGAAGTGAAAATTAGGTTTTGAGTTTGATGAACCAAATGCCCATCTTTAGCTCCATAACCAATTTTTGCCCCCGTAACCCTATTTCACGCCGCATCTTCTTGCAACCAAATTAGCTCATAAAAATCTAAATATTTTCCAAATAAAATTTGGGATGCATATTAATAAATGTCTATTTTTTTTTTGTTTCACTAAAAATATTATTATGGCCACTGTCAAAATCCATCTACGCTGGAGAATATTTATTTCCATAAATATTGATATCAGTAAATTGGACATATTTTATCAGAGTTCGATAACAATGAAGTCATTTCCCTTCACTACCTGGGAAAAAAGAAAGTGTCATAGTCTTCCAAATAGAACCATACATCCTTTCTAGAACAAGTTCATCTACAGGTTTTGTGAAATCTCCTAGTTATCAAAATACATCAGCTTCTTTAAAAATGACAATAAAATTTTCATATTGTCTAGATTGCAACTATTCTCAAAGTGCAGCTCTACACTAGATTTTACGAATCCTCTAAATACACTTTGTAAGTTTAGATCTTTGTACTCTAATTATTCTTAGCAAACAACCTAGCTTTGATACCATGTCAAATTTTTTAGGTCATTGCAAATGTAATATCATTGTCATGAATTTGGTATATGTCTTCCAAAGACAACTCTCCTCATATTAATAAGCATAAGCCATGAATAGACATGTCCCTTAAACATATCCCTTTAAGGGACATGTCTATTTGTTAATCTAATAATTTGTATTATAACGTATTTATAATAATATTATTATATAAATATAATAAATATAACCATAGTTTTATATATATATATATATATATATATATATATATATATATATATATATATATATATATATATATATATATATATATATATATATATATATATATATATATATATATATATATATATATATATATATATATATATATATATATATATATATATATTATTATATTAATTTATCACATATATAATTATATCTCATGATATATATACACATATAAGATAAAGACATATGAATTGACTAAGACTTTAACAATCTTTTATCTTTCATGGAGTATGGAACATCATTACCAAACTTAATAGCTCCACCATCATTAATTTCTTCAACCTTGTCAAACTTACTTAGGTAGCTAATTATGTGATGTGAACAACCACTATCAAGAATCCACAAGTCATTGTTACTAACATGTAAAGTTAGGGCAGTTTAATTCTCATACCTTTCACCATTTGGATCTTCCTTGATTACAACATAAACCATCTCAACTACTTCTATGACATCTTCAGAAATTGACTCAGTATGCTCTTCTTCATCAATGTAGCATGATTTATTTCCTTTTTCTTTGTAATTCATATTATATGTTCTTCATCTACTTGAAATATTTCTTGTCATTTCTATCAGATGTATTTGATTTAACTTTGTTAGGATATTTAGCATCAAAGTGACCAACCTTATTATATTTGAAACAAATCAAGGGTAGTTTACCTTTGTATTTACCTTACCTCATGATAACCTTTTTGCAAACAATGCTTCAAGCTCAACTATATCATCTTCAGTTTTAGACTCACTTTCTTCTTTACTTTTCTTCTCTTTCTTTGAATTATTAATGGTTAGTGAGGATTTAAATGCATTACCCATTGTAACCACACCATTTTCATAATTTTTCAGCTCAAATGTAGTCAACTAGCCAAGTAAATTATCAAGTGTCAAATCATTTCCAAACATAGCCCTTTCTTCTTTAATTATAGAAACTTTAGTAGCATAAATAGGCAGAAGAGTTATGAGAACCTTATGAGAACCTTACTTACAATTTTAGAGCCCATTATAGTTCCTCTAGTGGCTCTAATTTCACTTACAATATCTTTTATTTGGTTTACATATTGTGTAGCATTTTCTCCTTCTTTCGTTCTCATGTCATTGTACTTACATCTAAGACTTCCAACCTTGTCTCTTTTAACATTACCATCTCCTCCATGTACCAATTTTGGTTTATCCCACATTTTCTTATCATTGGCATAGTTCTTGATATCATTAAATTTAACATCATTGAGAGAAGATGTAATATCAATCATTAGACTTTTAGGATTCTTTTTCACATTCATTTTCTCCACAGCAAGGAGACCAATAGGGATAGTATATTCATTTTAAAACTAGTATGTGACATCATCTCCAATAGCAAAAGGATGCAACTTCATTGGGTCTTGCCATGGCAAATAGTTCTCCTTTCTTATCTTTGGTACCTCTCTCTTATACATCTTCGATCTTTGGCTCAAGTTCCTTTAAACTTCTTTTTCCAAGCACTTAGTTATAATACCAAGTTGTTAGATAACTAAGAGGGGGGAGGGGTGAATTAGTTATGTTTAGTTATCATATAGTCCCTTCAAACATTTCAATTCCAAGTAAACATCATAAGCATTAACTCTAATCACTAGGTGGAAACATTAATCAACTCTATCATTCACTTTAATGAAAATTGTAACCTCATTGTTCATTGCATTACCAATTGACAGTAAAATTCAATTATTACCTAGTGATATCTTAGTTATTACCAATTTGTATTAAACTATAAAAACATATAAAATAACTTTCAACACAAATAAAATTCACACATTTGATACTGTGGTTTTAACATCGAAACCTTGTGAAGAGAAAAAACACTTGGGAAGCCAACCTTGTTAAAGGTTACATACATATTGTTAATGTGACCTTGTTAGAGGATTTCATCAAAAGATCATCTAGACCTTATCACTCCCAATTATTGACTTAAAAGAGTGGTCTAATTTAAAGGACTTGCAAAAAACACTAATTGATGTTACCATATAGGATGTCATAGACTTGTTAGGTCCACTTAGTACTTCCAAGATTTTATATTACAATGGTTAAATAGTAACAATATACAAATGATCTATTATAATGAAAACTACCTTTTATTGCTCAACTCATTCAATAATACATTACCATTATCTAGCTCATTCAAGTACTTATTGAATACCTTACATATCACTTTTATCTTCATCATACTTTTTTCAAATCCTTTCATCAATCTAATGATATGGTACTCTACTGAGTTAGCATAATATCTAGCCAACTAAGACTTCGACATCAATGACACTAAAGTAATTGATATGAATCTTTTACATACATTCATAGCAGTTATCATCTAGTAATCTCCCTCTATCAATTACATTAATAGTTGGGGCTAACACATATTTATCTCAATAATCCATAAAAAATATTAAATGTACTAGCTAACTAATTCTTTCTCATGGTACACATGGCTACAGGAACATAACCATTAAAACATAAGAGAAGAAATATATTCTTTCATATGCAAACATTTGATTTCATTTAACAACTATAAGTTCTAACTATAGTACTATAACTATGAAACCATAACATGTATGGGAGATCATAAAAATTCATAAGTTTATTTAGAAATACGATAAAAAAAGTCTTTGAGAATAAAGTACAAAAATCTTCTAAATGACCATAAAAACCAAAAGAACTATAAGCCAATAATAAGCCCCATTAAGGACCCCAAGTCTGCATGGATAGGGAATGTAATGTCCCCATCTTTTTAGCAACTCAATGGAGTTCTTAGCCTTTATGTTCTCTAAAAGCTAAGTGGAGAAATAAGGAGAAATTGATTAAATTAATTTCTTATAAAATCATTAAATAAATTAAAATTAAAAGGTGATTTTATATTTAATTAATTTAATTTTCTAAAAGCACAATTAATTATTGTATTGCAAGGAATAATCTTCTAGAGAGTGCATTAATTATTGGAAATGGGAAGCCTCTAGTAATTTCATTTTTTAGAAGCATAATTAATTATTGTATTGCAAGGGAGAAGCTTCTAGAGAGTGCATTAATTATTGGAAGGGGAAGCTTCTAATAATTTAATTTTCTAGAAGCACAA
Source organism: Cupressus sempervirens (assembly GCA_028749045.1). Lineage (NCBI taxonomy): Eukaryota > Viridiplantae > Streptophyta > Pinopsida > Cupressales > Cupressaceae > Cupressus > Cupressus sempervirens. The sequence goes on from CM053783.1 coordinate 4,151,159, forward strand.
TTAATCATTGTATTGCAAGGGAGAAACTTCTAAAGAGTGAATTAATTATTGGAAGGGAAAAGCTTCTAGTAATTTAATTTTCTAGAAACACAATTAATTATTGTATTGCAAGGGAGAAGCTTCTAGAGAGTGCATTAATTATTGGAAAGGGGAAGCTTCTAGTGAGTGAAATTAATTAATATTTTATTTCTTTCTAGAAGGGTGAAGGAAAATAATAAATAGGGGTGAGAGTCTCATTGTTTAGAATTTGATTATTGTGAATTGCATTTGATAAGAACTTGGGAGAAGAAACTAAGGTTTCTAATTTCAGTCAGCCATTGGAGAATGTTAACTCTTCAGCATTGCAACCATTTGAGGTGGTGAAATATCTACTGAATTTGGTATTCGGGAGAGCTTCATTCTAGAGTTTTATTTGTGCTTAAATTGGAGAATATATTTTGGCTACTACAGTATGCATGCATGATGTCACGCTATAGTATTTATGTTTGATTCATTCCCATTTTTGGGCATCACTACTATCAGGTTCTTCTTGCAACTATTAGTAGTTATCATTGTAATTTCTAAGAATATGATATTGTTGTAAGGGTGAAGGAAAAGAATAAATAGGGGTGAAAGCCTCATTGTTTAGATCTGATTATTGTGAATTGCATTTGATAAGAACTTGGGAGAAGAAACTAAGGTTTCTAATTTTAGTCAGCCATTGGAGAACAACAACTCTTCAGTGTTGCAACCATTTGAGGTGGTGAAATATCTACTAAATTTGGTATTTAGGAGGGCTTCATTCAAGAGTTCTATTTGTGCTTAAATTGGAGAATACAAATATTGTTGGCTGCTATAGTACACAAGAACGATGTCATGCTACAATACTTATGCTTGATTCATCTCCATTCTTGGGCATCACTATTGTTAGGTTCCTCTTGAAGCTAATAGTAGTTAGCATGTTAATTTCTAGGCATATGATTTTGCTGTGAAAATTCAAAATCAGATTTTGGCATTATTGTAGTCATTTTTATAAGCCCATTAGTCTTGGCAAACTCATAGCAACATTGTGCATGAGAATGAATTCAATAAAGGAAATATATGTTGCATGACATTTGTTTGACGAAATGTCCATCTAATAGCAGAAAAGATCAGCATAATAGTTGTATGTCAATTGTTTGTCAAAATGTCTGTTGGTTGTATGTATGCATTCCATATCTAGTTTCCATGTATATGCATTGAAAGTACCCAAAGAACTGCACTTGCATATTAGTTCATTGTAAGGGGCATTATAATATCATTTGTGATGTTCTAAATTCCTTAGCATTCAAGGCAACATACAAGTGTTTGACAATATTCCTTGAGCTAAAATCACTTAATTTGGGCAAGGGATATTACATTGGTATTAGGGCTTTCTTGCAAAGTGTTTGATAAAATATCAAACAATTGAATCTAAGAAGGATTTGGTGTTTGAAGAAATTATAACTTGTTGGGGTTATTACAATGGTATTAGAGTGGTTTCCTACCATCCTATGGGGTAGGGAAATATTAATTATTGATAGATTTGCTATTGCATTTGGAGTGACCAACACTCTAGCATTTTCTAGCCATGGATAGACATAAGAGGACTGACAGTTATAAATGTCAATAGAGTAATGAGAAAGTTAGCGCGAAGATGAATTATTTGCAAGAGAGTATGGAGAAACTTAAGTTTCATCAACAGAGATTGAGGAAGAGCTTGTCAGATTTAGAGACCATTGAAAGGGTAGTGAGGTGTATGGTTTCCACCTTTAGAAGGCCGACATTGAGGTTGCAAGGAAGGAAGCTTGATTTTTCCCTGATGCAGATGTACCTATATTTGGTATGACACCTACTAGTCCTATATGTAGTGTTGACAATCAATTTAGCGGTGCCAAGATTTAGCGGGTTAAGGCTTCTAGAGTAGTTGTTACAGTTAGTGCAAAGACGGTTAATGCAGTTGTTACTACTAATACTTTCAGCTTTCTTGATGATGAGATTATTATTGGAGATTTGTATCTGAGATCTCATGGTGTTGCTATAGTACAAGAGGTAGTTTCTTCCTTAGGTGGGACAGAGGCATGTATAGAGTCACTCAGCTATGATATTGGTGATGTGTTTGTTTTAGCAGATGTGGGTTTATGCTCTAGTATTACTGATTCACAGCCTGGTGTTGAGTCAAGTGTGCAGAGTCAGGAGTCCACAATTGAAGTTTTGTTAGGAGATGTTGATGCAGATAGTATGGACACATTTGATGATCCATTTGCTGATGCTATGAGATGTATTGGGCATGACACCCCTTGTCAGATACTAGGTGACGACTCTGAGGAGGTTTTGGATGGGTTCTAGGATCGATGCTTATAGGACCTTACTATTGAGCTGGAAGTTGAGACATGCAGGGAGATTGATACAGCAAGGGCTTCCATTTCTTTAGATGAGGAGTTGGTTGAGGTGAATGGAAGTTGTATGTAGGATGCATAATTGTGAAAGGAAGATAACACATGTATGAGCAATCTTTTGGTGGAGAGGCTCAATTTAGTTTCCTATTTCAATGTAATTAGTGAGATAGAGAGCTTGCATAGGAGTCAGGGATTACTGAGGCATCATGTGACTTGTTAGTTGAAGGTGAGTGATAGTAATATTTCTTTGGCTCTTGAACATTATGATGCTATCTATCAGATGTTAGCTACATTTGGTTGGAGTGTAGCAGAGGTTCATATGCTTCGAGAGGTTGTTAGGATCTTTAAGCATAGTTACTCTCAGTTAGTTGTTGATAGTGATTACCTTCTAGAGTGGGGTAGCACCTGCAATGAGATGTTGTTAGGGAAAGAGGAGGAGGTGGTTGAGCTTACTTAGGAGCTTCAAGTGACTATGGAATCTCTCTAGTATACTCAGTTGGCTCTTTAGGAGTCACAATCACTATTGGATAAGGTTTCCATGGAGTTAGAATGGGTACAGTTGACACCAATCCTAGATCCTATTCAATTACATATTGTGGTTAGTGATGAGTTTGCTTCTATAGTTGAGGATGAGGGACGTGATGATGTGGCAAACACATTCATCCAAGATATGAGTGTAGTATGTACAGAGGAGGTGGGAGCATCAGTTGAGACAGGCTCTCATGGTGATTTTCTTTCTTCTAATGGGAGTAAATCTATTTCTTATTTTCATACAATTGGTAGAATTGGATAGTTGGCATTGCCACATTTTCAGAGGGATCAGACGTGGATTACGAGGGAGAAAATTTATGCTTCCACATATAATTTCTACTATACTGAGTCATTCATGGAGTATTTACTTGAGAGCTTGGATTTGCTGGAGGTTTCATATAGTATATCTGAGGGAACCCTTATTCGAGGCTCTCATGCTATACGACGATTGGTGAGGAAGATTGTAGAGACCTTGGCTACAATGCTTCCAAATAGGGATTTTCTGATTGGGTTTGCTAAGAGGGTTGCCCAGGATCTTGCTTGACCAATAGTTTAGAGTCAAAAAGTGGAGCCATCTTCTGATTCCTAGTTTGATGATGACGAGATTGGGAGATTTTATCGGCATTACACTGTGAGGAGTGTGCATCACTTTTCTTTTGACCCATGGCTAGAGAACTTGGTTTTTAACGTTATGGATGGTGACAGAAGGTTTGGTATTGATTATACTCATAGAGGTTGTACTTCTTCGCTAAGGGTTGAAGATTTTGAGATATAGGGTATTGTGAAATAGTTGGATGTGCTAGTGAATGAGATGAATCAAAATCACAAACAGATGATGCAACTAATTTCAAATTCAAGATTTGAGTAGAGCATGATATTGCATTTTTGAAGAGAAAAATGTGATGGCATAGTTGTGGCTTCATATTTGTAGGACATTTCTTATAAGGTACCACATGCGTTGGGCACAATTGAGGTGGAAGGTGATGAGAATTCATGTTAGGTTAAGTCAGATGATATAGTTGTTGGCATGAGTTCCCTAGATCATGTATTTGATGGCGCGATGCAACAATAGTAGGAGTAGGAATATGTGGGGATTCTGTCATATCAGCAGCCACTTTGGTGTCAGTTGAACCATCCAACGAGGAGTTTAGTAGTATGCATGTGGTTGTAGATGTCTGCTCTAATGATAGTACACTTATAAATGCTAATGAGGTGAGTGATATAGTGATATAGTCATGTTATACTATCGATCAACAAAGTATTGATGTTCACTTCTTGGATAGTATTATGTTCAACATGGATGCAACATTGTCTTATGATAATCTAATGTTTGAGGTTGATGTTGATCACTCACCTGAGTGGAGTTGGGCTTAGTTTTCACCATTTGCAAAGATTCAGTTTTGTGTTGTGACAGTTGGTAATGTTCCTATGTCCATATATTTTGATGTGGCTACACCTATTGTTGATACAGTTGGCACAAGTGCATATGGTTCACCTATTACTACATCTTTTTCAATGCATGTTGATGATGATCAGGATTTCAGTCCAATATATATTATGTGGGTGGATACAGGGAAGAAGAGGTTTCATAGATCTTCTACACAGTTTCCTTCTAGTGACATTTTGACTTCTACGTCATCAACACAAGTTTTGGGTGCTAGGCTACAGGACATGTGGTTGGTCCTAATGATGTTGGTTTGCAGTTGGTTTAATATCCATAGGGATGTCACATACTACTTCATTTGGGATCCAAGTGGAGGTTGGAGTTCATTGTGTTGTTGGATTGCTTGAGGACAAACAATTTCAGGAGGGTAGACTATAATGTCCCCATATTTTTAGCAACTCAATGGAGTTCTTAGCCTTTACGTTCTCCAAAGGCTAAGTGGAGAAATAATGAGAAATTGATTAAATTAATTTCTTATAAAGTCATTAAATAAGTTAAAATTACAAGGTGACTTATATTTAATTAATTTAATTTTCTAGAAGCACAATTAATTATTATATTGCAAGGGAGAATCTTCTAGAGAGTGCACTAATTATTGGAAATGGGGAAGCCTCTAGTAATTTAATATTCTAGAAGCACAATTAATTATTGTATTGCAAGGGAGTAGTTTCTAGAGAGTGCATTAATTATTGGAAGGGGGAAGCTTCTAGTAATTTAATTTTCTATAAGTACAATTAACTATTGTATTACAAGGGAGAAACTTATAGAGAGTGCATTAATTATTGGAAGGGGGAAGCTTCTAGTAATTTAATTGTCCTTCTAGAAGGGTGAAGGAAGAGAATAAATAGGGGTGAGAGCCTCATTGTTTAGCATCCGATTATTGTGAATTGCATTTGATAAGAACTTGAGAGAAGAAACTAAGGTTTCTAATTTCAGTAAGCCATTGGAGAATGACAACTCTTCACTGTTGCAACCATTTGAGGTGGTGAAATATCTACTAAATTTGGTATTCAAGAGGGCTTTATTCAGGAGTTCTATTTGTGATTAAATTGGAGAATCATTTATTATTGGCTGCTACAACATGCAAGAATGATGACACGTTACAATACTTATGCTCGATTCATCTCCTTTCTTGGGAATCACTATTATCAAGTTCCTCTTGCAAATATTAATAGTTAGCATGGTAATTTTTAGGCATATGATTTTGCTATGATAATTCAAAATCAGATTTTGACATTATTGTAGTCATTATAGTAAGTCCATTTGTCTTGGCAAACTCATAGCAACATTGTACATGAGAATGAATCCAATAAAGGAAATACATGTTGCATGACATTTGTTTGATGAAATTTCCATCTAATAGCATATATGATCAGCTTAATAGTTGTATGTCAATTGTTTGTCAAAATATCAGTCAGTTGTAGGTATGCATTCCATATCTAGTTTTCATGTATATGCATTGAAAGTACTAAAAGAACTGCACTTGCATAATATTTCATTGTAAGGGCAATATCATTTGAAATCATTCTAAATTCCTCAGCATTCAAGGTAGTATACAAGTGTTTGACAATATTCCTTGAGCTAAAATCAGTCAGTTTGGGCAAGGGATATACATTGGTATCAGAGCTTGCTTGCAAAGTTTTTGAAAAAATGTCAAAAAATTGAATTTGAGAAGGATTTGGTTTTTGAAGAAGTTATAACCTGTTGGGGTTAGTAGATGGAAACATTAATTCTTTGGTTGTCCTCATCACCAAGGGAGTGATCCCTATATTGATCCTGGGTAAGTTTTAGAGGAGACTTTGAAACCATCTTGTCATTTTCACCCATCCACTCCTTTTCTTTCTTTTCCTCAAAGATAATAGTTTCTTGTTGATTCCTACAACATCATTCTCTATATCCATTTCTTAGTCATCAGAAGATAAGACCACTTTAGCTTATTTCTTGGCTACAAGAGTCTTGATATCCTTCCTAACAGGGCTCACTCTCTTTTATTTCTTCTTGGTCCTCTTTCATTATTTCTTCTTGCTAGTATCAACCTCCTCATCATCCATCACCATATCTCCCCCCCCACTCATAGTAATCCTCATAAGAGGATGTCTCCATATTAGCTTGTCTCTTAGCTAGTGAAATCTTCATTAATTTGTTGGCAAAAGCCACATGGGCTTTAGATGAGGACCCATTTCCCCTACCCTTGGTATTGGTAGCCTCAATGTCCTTCAAGTTCATACTATCACTATCTTTAGCTTCTGAAAAGCTCTAAGAATCCTTATACTCCTCATCTCCATCCACCCTACCCTTCATCTCAATAAACTTCCCCACATAATGAGCCCTAATATACTCATAAATGAGTAACATGAGGCTTTCATGGAGGGGTAGGGTAGAGATATTTTTTCCCCTGATACCATTAATGCTAGAATTCAAAGATGACTACAGATAGAAGGGAATACAAATCCTTATCCCATGCTTAAAATGATTTAGAATGGAAAAGTGGTTGGAACACACCCTAATATACCTAGCATCAAAAGTTACATAGTACACAATAGCACCCAAGACAAAACACCATAGATTCTTAATACATTTAGTTTAAAAATATCTTTTACTTGTAGTTTTGATCAAGGCCTCACTATCACCTGGCTCCTTAGGGAATTCATCAATAGAAACATCCATAAGTTCGTGATCTTTGTAAAACATTACGCCCACAATTGAAATGCATGTCACTTTGGAATTGAGTTCCTTAGTAACATTGACAGTCACACCACCCACATTCAATGTTCCTTCATTCCAATTCCTCAAAAACAACTATTTAGCTTCAAGTTTTCTTCCATATAATCTCTCCATGAATGGGGTTGGACCTCCATTTTGAAGAATCCTCCAAACCTCAGTTCTACTTCTCCCTTTCTCAAAGTTTGAAGGCTCTCGTCTTCTACATTGGTCACCCATATTCTTGGTTTGCAATAAACTAACCAAGTCTCTATTATAAAAAGGAAAGTATTTGCACCAAAATCCAAGAGTAGATAAGTGTAAATAAGTGTCAGGGCACTAAAAGGAACCCAAAATACATGTGGATAAAATGTGATATAATTAATTTTCCCTTCCTTACACCCCAACTAGCACCTTATAATCATAAACTGATCCCTTCTAGGTACCTTCATTCCCATTATTTATGAATCTTTCCTTCTTGTTAATTAAGTCATAATCAATACTTGACATGACAACCATAGGTAAATTTGTGTCACCTTGCCATATCATCTTATGATTGCACTTCATTGCCACATTAGAAATTATGTTAGCAACCCTACTTTACTCCCTATATACATGTGCTATATAATAATTTTCTATTATTCTAAGGATATCAAGGATCTTCTTTATGATATTATCAATAGTCCATGAGGGACTAGATAACCCCATGAGACATTTAACAATATTCATTAAATCATCCTCTGACCAAAGCTTGGTAACAACATTGTCTTTGGCCAATTTGATAACCTAAAGGGTAACCATCACCTCTATAAAATGGTTAGTCCGAGTTCCTAAGGGAAGTACCACTGTAGCCAAGCAATGACCAAATTGATTTCGTATCACTCCCCTACACCTAGCCATCCTAGGGGTTCCTTTGGTTGCCACATTGATACTTTTAAATTATTATTTATACATGATGATGATTTTTATGTTAATAATTATGAATTATTACACCATACTTGCATGTGTATGGTGTGTGTGTTTTTTTACATTTTTGCTTGACACGTTTGATGAGATTAATGAATGGAGTCATAGTCACCTGGTATTCAAGATCTACACATCACACCACTTGCCTATTTATTTTATACACGCACACTTTTACATGATCATTTTTTATGTAGGCTAACACCTTGTTGTTAGTCTTAGGCAATGATAGTTATCACTTGCAGACATGTCCTAGAGAGTCAACATTTTCACTTTTACATCATGCTTAAACTAAAATTGATTGAGATGTATGCTAGAAATATTTTTTCTCTATAAGTTGCTTATGCATTTTTTTGAAGAGTGTTCCCTTCGTAGTCTTTCCTAGATGTCATTGAATTAGAGGACTAGGGGCACAAGTCATGTTTTTTAAATCTTATGCTTATGGGTGTAGCCTTGATGATTCTAGGTGTCTCTTTCTTTGACCCATTAGACACTTAAGAGATTTGGGACATCATTCTTGTTTGTTACATTGTGTTTTCTCACAAATGACCACACTCATAGTTATCTTGGCACTTATGCCTTGGTAAAGGTGAAATCTTGCAATATTAAACTTAGGAAATCTACCAATGAGTCATCTTAACCTTTATGTCTTTGATGCTTATTCTATGTTCCCATATTTTGGCTCGATGATTAAAAAAAGGACCTACTTAATTGACCCTTACAATTGCACTTTCACATTTGATTTTAGGGCTTGATCCTAGTTTGAATTCAAGTTTGGAGAGAGCCTCCTTCATCTTTCATGGGTATGTCAGTCAACTACATTCATCTTCTTTATTCTTACCAATCTTGTCTTCATCATATCTCCTATCTTTCTCTCATCATATTCTTTCTTTTCCTATCATCAAAAGGAGTTAATCTTATCATCACATCTATATATCCTTTTGGACCCCTTATGTAACATTTTGACCTAATTTTTCAACATCTTGGATTTCGATGAGCCTAACCTAATTTTAACATCTTGGGTCAATTTTTAGAATTGAAATTGAAATCCAAGTTCATCATGCTTGTCAAAATGTTGTTTTAAAATCTTCCATCTTCCACACATTTGACTAACTTTTTGAGCCAAATCATTACTTCTTCCTCCTATATCATTTCCATATTTCTTATCATCATTTCTCTCTATCTTTCATCATCATTTCATTATGATTCTTCTTTCTTTTCCCTACTTCTTATGTTTTATCTTTCTTGGTCAAGCTTAGTCAAACTGGGGCATATCTTCATTATTAGTTGGTCAAAACATGGTTTTTGATCTCTAATCTCTTGTCCATCATTATGGGCATTATCTTTTCTCAATGTGATCATATTTTTCTTATTTCTTCATCTTATCTACATCATTTTGATTTTGATGCCAAGGGGCCAGGAATAATCTATCCTCAAATTGATTCTGCTATATATCTAATTTTGGCTTCCCATGGGGAAGACTCTTGACCTATCTATTTTGATGTATCAATTTTCATCATATCATTATGCATCTTGATTCATCTTGATCTATATATCTATCTTGGACATATCAATTATCATCTTATCATTATGAGTTCTGATTCATTCTATCTATCTCTTTGTGCTTCGTTCGATTAGGTTCGGAGTCAAATTTTGTCATCTATCTTAACATCATCATTCTTTGACTTAATGTATTCCTAGATATCTCCCACATTAGTAAAAAAGGGGAAAATGTAATAACCAAAGAATGGTCATCCAAATCACAAGCCCCCTTTCAAAATTTTAATGTATGATCACATCCTATGATTAATCATTTTGCATATTTTATCAATAATTTATCTTTGATCAAATCATCAATTGATCATTAATTTGAATATATCCTATGGTTTGGTCATCATATCCTAAGTCTTGTTTAATTATAAGAACTTTCCCTATTTTAATTAAACAAAATCCCCAAATCTCATATAACTCCTATATGCACATGAATACATTTTCCTATTTTAAAAATGAAATAAAAAATGACCCTTTGTCTATGCATGGAGGCACATTTCTTATGTGAGAGGAATTTTTTTATTTAATAACATTAATTCCCCTCCACAAACCTTTTACCTCTTATACATATCCATTGATTTTTCCTCTTGGAAGCTTGTGCGTGAAGTCTGTTGGAATATTCAAATATGGAAAGAGTACTTATGAGAGGGGGGGGGGGGGGGGGGGGGGGGGGGGGGGTGGGGGGTGAATCATAAGTATCAAACTTTAGCCAATAAAATTTTAACTAAAAGTAATTTGCATGCACGTAAATAAACATGTGACAAAACTCATGCATCAATAACTCATAACACTGGAATTTTGGTAACCTAGAAACCCTCTAGGAATAAGAAGGTAAAACTGGGGTGGGGATGATACCCACAAAAATTACTGCAGCAATAATGTTTAACCACTTCTGATGGTTTGCCCTGTTAAAGGCTTTACACTGTGTCAATAGTGACCTGCTTAGAGGCTTTCAAACACTTAACATGAAGTGTTACCCTGTTAAAGGATTTCATCACCTAGTTAAAGGATTCAACAAAATAGCCGTTAAGCTAACCTATCACCATAGGATTTTCATTCTAATACAATTGCTAGAAATTATTAGGTACAATGAACCTGACTGATTACAATCCTTGATTGCTGATTGCAAGTACTTGTTCTTCTTTCTCTGATCTGGATCCCTTTTTGATTTGATAGTCCTCGCTTCTGAAAATAAAATTCCTTACGAATCCTTGTATATCTTTTCACACCGCTTGTTCCTTACATATATATATATATATATATATATATATATATATATATATAATGAAATTTTGTCTTCCTTATAAAGACATTTGAAGATTTAGGGTTTGATTTGGATCTACGATCTATATTCAATCTTCATTTTCCACTCAATACTTATCTTTTGCTGATTGGTTGCATGCCCTTAGCATTTTTCTTTTTGACTGCATGCAAATTTCATAGGAGAAATAAAAGATTCAATCTTATCATTAAATCCCTCAAAATTTACCTTCTGTTGGCTGCAAAAACTGTTTGCATCATAGTTTGTGCAATTATAAACTCTTATACTGATATACTGAGTTACTCGGCTCTTGAAGTATTTCTAATACTCGACACATGTTTTTCCCTGGATATCTCAGCATTTGAACAAAACTGTATCACTCGGCACATTTTGTACTCAGCACCTGTTTCACTTGGCACTTGTTATCACTCAGCACCTGTTGCACTCAGCACCTATTGCATTCGGCACTTGTTATCACTCGGCACCTGTTACACTCGGCACTTGTTATCACTCGACACTTTATCTTGATCTTGGTTAAGTGTATTGACACTCAGTTGTCAAATTTATTCTTTAAGCTAACAATCTCCCCCTTTGACATGAGTGGCAAAAACACTTCATTAAGATCCATGTAACTCATGAATTTATCCTTCATTCAAAATTTGCTATCAAAATTTGCTCAAAATTCGCTATCTCCCCCTTTTTTCTATCTCCCCCTTTTATTATACTTATCATTTCATTCCTGTACTTAACTCTTATTACTTATTCTCCCCCTTTTTGACACTTATGTCAAGGGTCTTACAATGAAATGCCATACTTAGCCAAAAATGTGCTATTTACTTCAAGGAGTACCTTCAGAGCTACATCCCAATTTGCTAATGCGACATCTAATGTCTTATGCTGGATGGAAATCTCTGCTGCTAGGTGTACAAGTCCATCAGATGAAGAAAGATTGGGGTCTTTCCTGAGGACTGTCTCTGCATTTATCTGCTCCTTGTGAAGTAATTCCAAATAAGGAGTAATTTACGATTGAATTTGTATCAATTTTGCTTTTGTGGTTGCCTCCTCTCCTGCTAAGACAACTACCTCTCTTTGTGTGTGAAGCGATTGGACAAAATGCTTCTCACTCTGAGCTGGATCTGTGGGAAGTTGCGTGCTAGAAATTTTCAGATTGTTTTCCAAGCTCAGCATTTTCTGGCTAGTGTCCTATGTGAATGTGGAAAAATCACACAACTTGTTGTATAGGGAAAAGATATTTCCTAGTACAATTTTAACTGTTATAACTTTCTTTGCCAGTTCTTCTTTAGATAGTGCTATATCACTAGATATTTTACTATTTACTTTACCTTGGAACTTCTTTTCTGACCATTCAAGCAATCTGGCATTTGTTTCCTGGTCTTCATTAGTCACCTGGTCAACTATATCAGATAGTTGCTCAATAATTGGTCTTGACTCATCTGGAGATTGTAAGCAAAAAGCTTCTGTGAATATTTCTTTAATTTCATTCAATGTAAGCTTATGCTTGTAGTCCTTTCTTAGTGCTTCTTGTCTCCTTCTTTTGTCCAATGCACTCTGAATTTCATTAATCTTTTCTTCAGTAAGAGTGCTTGATTCATAATATGGGATCTTTATTTCTTCATCAAGCTAAGGAACTCCATAGTGAAGTCTCCTGACTGCCTTTGATGAGCTTGAGCCTGGTGTTCTGATTTTCAGCTGTAATCCATCTGTGCTTGATTGCTGAAGAGTTTGTGTAGGAGTACCAAATTTTGGTAATGCAACCAGTGTTTGTATTGTAGTCTCCTCCTTTTTCTTTGTCTCATCTTTTTCTTCAGCTTGAATATCCCTTTTATGAATGCTAGGTGGGGTTGAACTTGTTGGTTGTTCAGATGTTTCTTTTATTTCCCCTGCTGCTATACTCGGAATTTGGAGTGTATAAGTGACTATACTTGGTGGAGGTGGTGGTGGAAGGAATAGAATACCATTAGCTTGTATGGTCAAAGGTGGCACTTGTGCTTTTACCTTGACTTCTGGATTCTATAATTCATCAACACTAACCAATATAGGATTTGAGCTTAATTTTGCTACTAGTGATGATTGGTCAAGGATTTCCAAATCCTCTACAGTTAATGGATTGATGTTTAGATTTGAAGTATCTGTAACATCCTTTATTTTTATGATATCTGCAAGTGTGATGGTGGCGTGAGGAGGACTGGGAGGGGATACCTGTATGTCTTGCATACTTTGATCTTGTGGCTCAGCTGTATCTTTCTCTTCCTCTTTCTCCTCATTATGTGCCTCTTCTTCCTTTTCTTCTTTACTCTTCTTCTCCACTAGTTCTTTTTCTTTTTCTTTGGTTTCTGATGCTTTCTTTTCCTTTGTCTTGGCAATTGCCTCTGCCTTATATTCTTCATTATATACATCTTCAATTTTCTTGTAAACTATTTTCCACAATCTTGTGGATTTAGTAACTACCTCTTCAATTTTATTCTGCAATATGCTGAATGCTCTATACTTGGGAGTGAATATGTTATTATGCCTTTTTACAGCATTTATTATTTGATCTTTAGTCAAATCAGGCAACAATCTGGCTAATGTTGACTCCCTTATTTCTTTCTCCATTTGTAAACAAAAATGCCATTTATCCTCTACAATTTTATACAATTCTCTTGGCATAGATTCATCTAATTCTAGAGGTGTGTGCTTATACTTAACCATCATAGCATACACAGATTCCTCTAATTTATTTTGCTCTTCTTTGGTGAGCTTAGAAAAATTCAGGTTCTTTAGACCTTTTAAATCATTATTTCTAATTTTTGAACATAATTTATCAACAGTAGTCTGGGGTTTGTGTCTTACCACTTGAAATTGACTATTGTCCTATGACTCTATTTTCTCCTCATCTATTTTAGGTTGGGGAATAAATTTCCTTTTCTTTGACTCAGCAGTAGTCTTCTTTGAGTCTTTCTTCTTTCCTTTTGCCTCCTCTTGGGCTTTTTGTGCTGCAGCCCTTGTGGTCAATCTCTTAGGTGTAGGGGCAACTTCTTTCCTCCCCTTGGATTTAGGAGCAGAAGGAGTTGTGGTCTTTCTCTTAACTGGTGCTTCCTTGGCTTCTTCTACCTCAGCACTTTCCTCTTTGTCTTCTCCTAATCCTTGAGTTTGACCTTGAAATTTATCTCCTTCTTCTTCAATGTCTTCTCCTTCTTCTTATGTTGTTCCTTCTTCTTCTTCCACGCCAAATTTTCTTTTGATTTGTCTCACCATTTTCTCTTTTTTCTTTACTGCTGAAGCAATCTTCAAATTTGTTATTACCTTTGATTTGACAACATCATAAGTTCCAATTTTTTTTGCATTTTTATCAGCTTCTTCTGCAAGTAGGGTTGTTATTGCTGCAGAGGCTTGATCAACATCAAGTTCATAACCTAGTGGCCTAAGCCATATTACTCTAGGTATAACAGCTTGTATGTAAGTATAATCTATATCTACAAGGAAACAAATGTCTTTTTCATATTTCTCAGTCAATGAGACTGGAATTCTCATTCTTTGTTTCATGGACTTTTTGAAGTCCTCAAAATAACCAGTCATTTGGGCATCAAAATTTTCACCCATCTGTTCAATGTATCCATTAATTTTTTCAACAATTGTTTTATCTGGATTTCATCTTACCTTACCCATAGAAGGAAATTCTTTCATCAGATAGAAAAACATGCATATCAAAATTGATCCAAATTTGCATTGAGCTCCCTTGCTCTTCCTTATAGCTCCCAGATTTTCATTAATCTGTTGAAACATGAGCTCTGCCAGATCATAAGTGTGATCTCTTTTGATTATCTTGTATGCAACATCAACTGCTATACAAGGTACACTGTTCAACCTACTTGATTGATAGAATTTATGTGAAATGACTCTCACAGCAAAATCTAGTAGGGGATCTGTGACTGTGTTGATAGTCATTCCTCTATTGTTCCATTTGGCACTTGTATTTTTTTCTATTATTTCCCTTTTGTCACTTTGCAGGGTCTTTGGCCAATCTAGGGTTGGAATACCAGTAACCCTATGAACAGTTTTCTTGGTAAATTTTACTGCCCCTGACTCTAACCAAAAAGCTCTATCATGTATTCGGCTCAAGACTATCCGTACCCATTCAGTTTTGAAAATAGTAAAAAATGCTAGGGTTTTGGTCAATCCTTTTCTTTCTATTATTGAAAACTCATTTTTCAGTACTTTGTTTTTACATAGTTTATCATATGCATAATGAATTTCTAAGTCTCCTATGGCACCAATTTTGCAATTATAACATCTGCGAACATCTTGGACCATAACAACTTTATCCGGAATAACTGATAATGCACCTACAGGATCATTCTTGTATGCTACTTCTGGAATGGGCTTAAATTTAGGTTGTTTAACTTCGTTGCTAACCAACTGAACTTCATGACTCTCTATACCCTTAGTGGTTCTTGACCCAGATGCCATTGTTTGCCAAACTAGGGTTTATAATTTAAACAAGTTTATAAGTCCTATGTAGCTCGACACTTAAGTAAAATACCTTAAATCGATGAAATTTTTCTTGAATCGCTGTTGAAATCTTCACAAATGGCTTTTGAGCTGATCTTGATCTTCTCCGCTCTTTTTCGGCTTTGCTTCTTGTTCAAATGATGGGAAAATGATCGAAAATCAAATTTATGTACCCTTCAAAATAGAGTAATAAATACTTAGTACGTTGCCAACTGTCTACTCGACACTTAAAAAGTTTTATCATGACTCGGCTCCCATTGTGTTTTACTTTACTCGACTCCTATTGATATTTCATAGCTCGACATCAACTATCAACTCGGTCGTTGTTAGCAACTCGGTTCCTGAAGGCAACTTTGACAGATCTTCACAAAAGTTGTCAATTTTGACTTAGCATCTTTGTTTATGCTGATTTTATTTTTGTAGTTCTTATATGTCTCGAGACTAATTTATGATGTAACTTGGTTTATCAATCCCTCACACTTGTTCTTTGCTTAATTTGATGAAGTGTGATCACTTGACCTATTGGGTGAAGTGCTCTATGTACTTGATGTGCTAGACTCATCTTTCTTCCTCCATGTCTTATTCATTTCACTTCTAATATGTCCAACATCTATCTTTGCCTTTCCATTGCTGAACTCAAGAACTTGATGCCTTTGATCTTGTTGGGCAATTTTTGCTAACATGACTAGTTTTTAAGCAACTGAAACATGTGGTTTGACTCAACCATCTTTTGTAGTTCTCTCTAAAATGTGTTCTTATGCAGTTCTATGGGATATGTCCATATTGTTGACAATAGTGACAGCTATACCTGGTGTTGTAATCCCAATGATAATGGCTTTCGTTCCCTTCTATTTTTGTTGGTTGATTTAATGTCCACATAGGTTTTGATCTGCATTCAAAAGCTCTATGTCCATACTTCTTGCAATTATAACAATGTCCATCAAATCTTGATGTCTTGATAATTTGGGTTCTGCATTCATATGCTTGATGACCTTGCTTCTTGCATTTATGACAATGATTTATGCTTTTGGGTTTATCATGCTGATGGGCATTCTTGCTTCTACAGACATTAGATGTATGTCCTTTCTTTCCACAGAAATGACATGTAGGTTTAACATCTTTACCTTTTTCACTTCTTTGTTCTGCACTCTTTGATGATTCTCCAACTTCCGTGCTGTTATATCCAAGTCCTGATGTATCATGGGAAGATTTTGGTGATTTCAACAACTGTTCAAAATACTTGATTGTTTCACTTGATTTGTTGAGATTCTCTGCTACCTCTTTTTCCCTGTTCAATTCATTCTGCATTTGTTCATTTTGCATCTCCAAGGTAGAGATCTCAATATCCTTTACATTGAGTTCATGATGAAGGTTCATCATTTGGGCAAGTGTATCCATCTGCATGTTTGAGATCCTTGTCAGTTCAGTACATTTTTCTTCAAGTCTGTTTGCAAGATTCCTTTTGTCATTTTCCATCATGACCTTATCATCAACTGCTCTTTTCTTTTGTTCAGTAATTTCACATATCATTATAGCCTGTGATTCATGTTCCATTTTGAGAGTTCTTATCTCATCTACTTGAATTTTATTTTTCTCCATCAGTTCTGCTATTGCTGCATCAAACTCTTTAGTGTCTCCACTGGAAAATATATTGGTGGTATCAATCTCCTTTTAGTGTATATCATTTTCAGCTATGGCTAGATCCTTCCTCTTTTTTAATGAGTTTCTCAATTTGTTTCTGAATTCCTCCAAGCTATGCAGAGCAAGTTGCACATCTATCACCTGATTTTCAATGATCTTTCCAAGTTTGAAAGCTTCCATCTTTAGATCTTTCCCTCCAAGTTGTTAGGCTCTTCCTTGTGAGAACCTGGCTAGCTCTGATACCAATTGTTGGAATATTCAAATATGGAAAGAGTACTTATGAGAGGGGGGGGAATCATAAGTATCAAACTTTAGCCAATAAAATTTTAACTGAAAGTAAGTTGCATGCATGTAAATAAACATGTAACAAAACTCATGCATCAATAACTCATAACACTGGAATTTTGGTAACCCAGAAACCCTCCAGGAATAAGAAGGTAAAACTGGGGTGGGGATGATACCCACAAAAATTACTGCAGCACTAATGTTTAACCACTTCTGATGGTTTGCCCTGTTAAAGGCTTTACATTGTGTCAATAGTGACCTGGTTAGAGGCTTTCAAACACTTAACATGAAGTGTTACCCTATTAAAGGATTTCATCACCTAGTTAAAGGATTCAACAAAATAGCTGTTAAGCTAACCTATCACCATAGGATTTTCATTCTAATACAATTGCTAGAAAGTATTAGGTACAATGAACCTGACTGATTACAATCCTTGATTGCTGATTGCAGGCACTTGTTCTGCTTTCTCTGATCTGGATCCTTTTTTGATCTGATAGTCCTCGCTTTTGAAAATAAAATTCCTTACGAATCCTTGTATATCTTTTCACATTGCTTGTTCCTTACATATATATTTTTACAATGAAATTTCGTCTTCCTTATAAAGACATTTGAAGATTTAGGGTTTGATTTGGATCTACGATCCATATTCAATCTTCATTTTTCGCTCAATAATTATCTTTTGCTGATTGGTTGCATGCCCTTAGCATTTTTCTTATTGGCTGCATGCAAATTTCATAGGAGAAATAAAAGATTCGATCTTATCATTAAATCCCTCAAAATTTACCTTCTGTCGGTTGCAAAAACTGTTTGCATCATAGTTTGTGCAATTACAAACTCTTATATTGATATACTGAGTTACTCCGCTCCTGAAGTATTTTTGATACTCGGCACATGTTGTTTCCTGGATAGCTCGACATTTGAACAAAATTGTATCCCTCGGCACATGTTGTACTCGGCACCTGTTGCACTCGGCACTTGTTATCACTCAACACCTGTTGTACTCGACACATGTTGCACTCGGCACTTGTTATCACTCGGCACCTATTGCACTCGGCACTTGTTATCATTCGGCACTTTATCTTGATCTTGGTTAAGTGTATTGACACTCAGTTGTCAAATTTATTCTTTAAGCTAACAAAGTCAACATCAGATTAATTATCCATTGTAAATTTTTCCTCTTAATCTCTATCATCCATTTTTCTTTAGAAAAAGGCTCTCTCCTCACTCTCTCATATCCATCTCATGTTCATGTTATTTTTATGCTTCAGGTTTTACTCTAGAGCACTTGGAGCACTAACTACTCCATTGAGACTCTTTCATTACACTCTTGCAATGTCGAAGCACTCTTGCACTCATTTAGCTTGGTTTGCAACTTAATTCTTGCATCATAACACAGAACTTGACTTTCCTTGTACTTAGATTAGCTTTTCTTTCTTGTACTTGCATAACACCTAGATTAGTTTGCATTATCATCTTAGATTACTTTGCATCACATTTGCATTCGCTTGACTCTTGAATACTAGTATTATATATTTTGCCTTTGAATCTTCCATTATATGGCATACCTTGCAAGACTCACTACTAGGTTCATTTGAGAGCTAATTGATCACATCTCTTTTATTCTTGCATGCCATAGATAGGAAGCTATAAGTCACCTCTCAAGTCACTGCTTACATGAGATTCTTTGAGAATAAGGGTTTATCAATCTAGGATGGTGCCATATCCCTCATAATGAATCTGCCTAGGATGGTGTCATCTGCAAACACTACCTATGTGGCATTACCATCCTTTGGAGACTGGTTGAAGTACAATTGCAACAAATTTTCTATGTCAAAATTGATACAAAAAAGATTAAGTACATATAGTAACTATGGAACTTATCAACACTACTTGCCATCTATCCAGTACATGGAATACAAAGGATCCTATAGATGTCATGCACTTATCTTGAGGTTTTGAGTTATCTGATAAGATTATGATGTTGTGTTGCAATAGGTTTTTAAAAACCACTTCAAGAGGTTCTCCCTAAGCTGAAAATTCAAGTTTAGGTCTCGAAATCCATGGTCCATCTTTGGATATGTTTCCAATATCTTTTGAGTTTGATGCACTCATCTCAACAACCTTGCTAGTGTGTAAGTTTCTCGTCAAGTTGAAAGTAGTTTTAGTTGCCTTAGAATTTACAATCTCCACAACTTCGTCGTCTACAACATCACAATTTTTGTTCCAGTTTTGTTCTTGTATTTGTTAGAGCTAGATCCTTATTTAGTTTCTTTATAGAGTTCCCGCTCTCCCTTCTTGATCACGAAGTCTTCTATTTGTACAACATTTTGATCATGTCATCAAATGAAGTTTGTCCTTGCAATTGTATTTTATAACCTAGTTCAGGTACAAGGTTGTCCAAGAAGATGTCTAGTCTCTCTTCCTCAGGCATCTTTCATGTATACTTAGAACGTAGTTGCCTCCATCACTAAAGGAAGTTCAAGAAATATTCTTCAGTTATCTACTTAATGTTACAAAGATTCTTCATGGTAGTTGGATGTTGAATGTTGTAGGCATATTGTTGTACAAACCAGTTTGCAATTTTGTCAAAAGTTTTAATTCCAAAAGGTAGTTTTGAAAATTGTTCCATAGCTTATCCACCTAAGCTTCATGAAAAGAAGTAGATAAGATAAGATTGATCATGCATGAATTCCATAAATAGTTCACCAAGCTCTCTCATATGATATTGGGGGTTAGATGTACCCAAGTACTTGTCAATTTAGGCATCTTCACCCCTTTAGGAAAAGGAGGCATGTACATGTCTTTGTTAAAAGGAAATGATTAAATGACATTTAATGAGAATTTTGTAGTATGTTTATCTTTCTCTTTCTTCATTAGTTCCATTTGTGTTTGCATAGTTTGTGTTTTTTTAGTTAGAAGAGACATGGGTTTTTTTTCTTCCTCAGTGACAAGTGTCTCAAATCCATAGTGTTTGAATAGTTTAGATCCTTCAAGAGCGAGTTCAAGGAAGTAATTCTCCTACTCTTGTTTCATCAATAGTTCTATTATTTTAAGGAATTTTTTTGCCATTCAAATTTTTTTCAATTTTTTCAAGGGGTGGTTCTTCATCATTTGATACATCAAGGATATTGTTGGTTTTTTTTTTTTTTTTTGATCCTTGTTGTTCCTTTTCCATTTATCATTTTCAATGTTATGTTAAAAAATCCTTGCAGAAGGTTATCTACTTGGTATCTCAATGTTAGGTCTAGCTGGTGTATATGTTATGCTCCTGGCGATATACTCAGGTTTAGGAGATGAATTGTCAAATATCTTTTCAATTTTTTTTTCTTGGAACAAAGGGTTGACCTTTTTGGTAAATATTCATTTCACATAAGGGCATTTTGGTGGTGATGGAGATCTATCCAAATCACCAAAGAATTTTAGGACTTGAGAAAGAATCTTACCTCTCTTAGATCATTCAACAGTAAGTTTCTAGTACTCCTAGTTTTAGCAGGCATCAAAGTTTGTAATAGCAACAATATAGTAGGCTTAAACCAAGATTACATTTCAAATTTTGTCTCAATTTGTAGGTAGATGCCAATGGGTAAAGTACACCAAGGAATGAACCCTCAAAGAATAAGTGGCTAAATAGCCGAGATAATGACCCTCGCAGTAATGGGTGTGACAACACAATATAGAATAGTAGATGTAAGTATATGAGAATAGTTTGGATGCAAATCAAGATGTTTGACCCATTTTCAAATAAAGATTTCAATTCCAGATGTGGTTGTCGAAGACATAGGATAGACTAGATAATTTCTAGAAAAAAGACTAGATCAGATATGAGACCCAATTGGTGAAAAATAGCTCACTATTTTGACAATTTTTGTATACATTATGTGAGGAAATACTTTCTTTCCTAGGTGAATTTTTTTCTAATTTCATGAAAGTAAATGCAAGGCCTAGGTGAGTAAAGACTTTACTAGGCTAGAGTGTCTAACAGTTGGACAACTTTGACCATAATTTTGGTAGTGTTTGATCAATTTCTCATGTGACAAAAAGGTAATTACTAGGAAAAAAAAGGTAGTCACCTTGTGAGTAAAAGAATGCACTAGACCCAAAGTTTTTGACTTGCACAAAATTTTCCCACATTCTAGATGAGTAAAGACAAAGATTTATTAATTTTTGATAGCTTGAGATATTTCATAGAAAAATTTGAATAGCTAATGACACTATGATGACTCTTAGAGATACTTGAACTAGTTTTGACAACAAATCTCCCTTGACTTGATAGTTTTGACAACATCGTGCAGGTGAATTCTGACAGTGTAATGACACAATAATGAATCTTAGATATGTTGAAACTAGGTTTGACAACTGACCTTCCTAGACAAGACAATTTTGACAATGACGTAATAGTGAATCTCAGATATGACATGACTAGGTTTACCAGTAGTCAACAAGCAATTCCACAAGAGACAAATGAATCTCATAGAATTAAAATCATGGGAAGGCTAACTCATGGACTAATATGTGACATGTGTCTGTTCAAGAATGGTTTGATTAGTATAGATCAATGAAGGCAGTTCAAGTACATAGCTACCTAAGGACAAATTGGTAGAGAAGGCAAAACCATTGTCTCACATCTTATGTGTCTACATTAACCTCACATAGTCATCTCACCCCCTAGAGGGCACCCATATTTTTGGTGTTTCCAATGACTCAATAATATATATTCAAAGGTTGCTCTGTATTTGGGGCTAGTGTCATATGCCACCGTCAAACGTCAATGTATATACCTTTATGAGGATCTAAAGGAGATATTCTTCCCCCTCCAAGCACAAAGATTATGCCCCCTTTCAGAGGTGAGCCTATTAGCTTCTATCTTAGAGTTCTTAATTATAATTACTTCACATGGCCCCACAAAGCAAGATTAAGGACTTTTCACACCCCTCATAAGAACTCAAATATAAGGCGGTCTCATAAACAAGATTTAGAGTTCTAGCCCTTGTACAAATACTAGTGTATTATGTCATATTTTTATGAGTACAAGGATAACAATGGTCTTGCAATTGAGATTACAACCCAAGGGCCCCATACATTCACTAGAGTAAAACATGATAAAATAATTATGCCACTTGGGACTTTATTCCCAAATGATTGTTGATTATAGTGGGCAAGATTAGTCAGGTTCTCTTGTTCCCACTTGGGTTGTTCGTGCAATGCTTGTTTAATCAGTCACAAGCCCTCTAAAAGAGACTCACAAGACTTAGAAAATTTTTTAGGTCAGGATTTATGATTGGACCAAGAAGGACAAGTTCATACTCTCCTATCCTTAGAATCCTCTCAAACACGCCAAACAAATTTGGTAATTCATGAATTAAACCCCCTTATGAGCACTCCCAATTCAATTTTTGAGGTTTCTGATTAAACTAAGAAGGCAAAGCGTAATCCCCTAACTTCTAAATTGGACGAAGTTACAAGGGATTATGATTCCTAGAAATGAAATGTAGTAAGAAGACATAATGTTTTCTTGAATGTTTCAGAGGCAACTTGCAAAACAATTCATCAATACTCTTTGTTTTATGAGTGTCTTCAATAATATGTCCTGCAAAAATGCGTTAAGTTGTTTCAAAATCGAATCACCACAATGAACACTCCAGGATCAACCTTAGTAATAATCAAATTATAAATTAAGAAATCCTAAAATTTGCTCATTGTTTATGAAATGACATAAAAATTGATGTTAAAACTTGCGTGAAAGTTCATAGCTACTAGACAAGTAAGTATTGCCTTCTATGAGACAAGATATAGTGCTAGGCAAAAATTTGTGTAAGTTGAGGTTTTATGCAAGCCACGATGTTGTGTCATGCAAGTCTTCCCAAGTACTTAATTCTCAACTAAGCCTAGATCCAATGTCACATGATATTTCAACAAATTCTTACAAAAAAGTAATAAAAGATATGAAAATATACAAAAATGAAGCTAAAAATATGATTTTCAACCCATATGTGTAGAAATTGTACCTATAGTTATAAACACAACACCTCAAAAAGTCATTATTAGTAAAATCAAATATCTAAACAATGCAAAACCAAATATACAAAAAAAAAAACCATGATAAAGCGACCTATTGGCTTCCGGTCAATGGGAGAATAACATGGCAAACTAAAACGTTTTAGCTGGCTGTTTAGGTACACGTGTAAAAGAGCGACGATGAGGGTTTCCGAGTCGGTTAGGGTTTTTGTATCCGTACAAGTAGCCCCCCTCGGCATGTACGGACGACGAAATGAAAAGGAAAATTCCGGCTTCGAAATTTCCCGGTAACGGCAAAATGAAACCGACGAACCGCAAAATATTCCCTATTTGATTTGTTAGCGTAAGTTCTCGGCATAAACACCTAGCCTAACGACGAACTGAATATATATTTTTAATTCAAATCAATATTACCGTTAAGCTGTCTTCGGATTTTGAAAATAAAGATTGAGCTTCGACTCGACTCCTACGACGATTTTGGGGCGGTCTCGGCAAAGATAAACAAATTCCATCGTGTGCATTTATTAGAAGGCTGCCAAATCTTTAAATCTGATACAATTTTACGCTGTTCGTAACACCTTCTGTAGAAAGCACGGACAGAATCGGTTAAATCTAAAGCTCTTGCAGACACCTTTCAGATTCTGGCCGCTCGTGGATGAGATATGCATAATTACCCTTATCGTTGGGCCAGAAGATCATCGCTATTTCAGTAATTCGTTGCACAGGGTCCCACATAGCTCTGTATCACTTGGACAAATCTGCCGAGTTGCTAGGTTTTTTGAGGTTTACATAGAGTTGCTTGAATAGGCCTTCGACAATCTATCAATTTGAAAAAGACCTCATGCCTGTCCGCATCAGCCAAAGCCACCATCGTCTGTGACCCGGTAAGTAAACTGTCTGAAACGTTATGTTTTTTCGCCTGGAAAAAAATGACCAGTTCGCTCTGGCTATAGCATTGTTTGTTAACAAATTTCAGACTCAACATTTGTATTATGTACTGTATGTTATTTTCTGACTTCTATTTTTCCTCTGTTGAAATTTAGTTTGGTATGCTGAGAAACATAGTGATACCATTATTGGAAAAATAGACCAGCAGTAAAAAAGAAGAGAAGAAAGAACTTTCAGCTTATTTTTATTGAATAATAGATGCCAATTTATCCAATAGCTTGACTCAATAACATTCTTAAATGACTGCTAATGAGATTGACAACAAACTACTTCATGATTGACAATACACACATAAATTTGAGATTAATTGAAACTTATGGACACCTAACTCAACACATCTATAATAAGAACTTGATTCAAACTAAAACTCTTTGACTCAATCCTAAACTAAACTTGTGTTGCTAGCAACTCAACAAGACTTGCCACATATGCAACAATTATTATTGACTACTGTTGGAACATTAACTCCAACACCCCCATTTAATGTGACAACTAAGGGAAATATTATCTAGAAATTATACTTCGAAAATATGGCATAGAGGAGTAAGACTTTCTCATAGTTATGCAGCTATCATCCAGCTTCGAAACACCATTGGATACACCATCTCCACATAAAATGTCTCATAAACAATGCCAAGCTTCCAGACTTTCAGATCTCCCTGAACCATTGGGCACACCATCTCCACATGGAATGCCTCATGACCTTGTTAAGGTATAGCTTCTCCGATCCTATAGCACCTCAAGCTATTCAAGAGCATACATCTAGCCTCTACCACATTCTTTCCTATTTTCAGAGCATAGACTCCTTCAAAATAAAACAAATTCTTCAATAAAAAACATAATCATCTGGTGGTTCTTCTCCTGGCCTCATTTTCACAATTTCTTCTCTAATAGACAAAACTTAATATGATGATAGCTTTGATACCATATTGGAAAAATAGAACAGCAGTAAAAAAGAAGAGAAGAAAGAACTTTCAGCTTGTTTTTATTGAATAATAGATACCAATTTATCCAATAGCTTGACTCAACAACATTCCTAAATGATTGCTAATTAGATTGACAACAAACTACTTCATGATTGACAACACACACATGAACTTGACACTAACTGAAACTTATGGACACCTAACTCAACACATCTACAATAAGAACTTGATTCAAACTAAAACTCTTTGATTCAATCCTAAACTACACTTGTGTAGCTAGCAACTCAACAAGGCTTGCCACATATGCAACAATTATTATTGACTCCCATTGGAACATTAACTCCAACAACCATAACCATATCTCAGTGTTCCCCAATTTGTATTGTTTAACCAACTGAAACATAAATTACTTTTTAACATTTGAAGCTGAATTTGCTACATCTTCAGCTACACGGGTTGTGTCCTTGATTGTACTCTCTTCTTCCAAAATTCCATCTTGGCCTTCTCCTTAAATTCCTTCATATTTGCCCTCGCCTTTCTTCCCTCTTTTTCTTCCACCAATTCCTTCACTGCTCTTTGCAATTCTTTTCTTTTCACAAATCCCTTCTTGTCCATCTTCAAATCAATGGCCACCTGAATCTGCTTCACCAAAAGGACCTTGTTCATCCTCTGTCTGCAAACAGGGGCCAAGTGATCATAGGCACTCCATGACAGACGCTATCCACCTTAAAATTCCACCCGCAATGAGAAATGAAGCCTCAGATAGAGGGATGAGAATGAACAGGTACCTAAGGAGCCCAATTAAGAGCCAACTATTCTTGGTCCCTGGTTCAGCAATCAAAACCTTTTGGTAGAAGCTGAGAAATGTCATATTCTACAGAAGAAGAATCCCTAGATTTGTACCTACCGTAGGAAATGTTGGCTGCTAGCTTAGAATCCAGTTGCTAGATATGTAATTTGTACCCTGGAGAAAACACTCGCACTTCCAAAGAAGACAAACAGAATAGAGGAGGTAGGCTGCTGATTCAACCATTTAAGGCAGGTGAACTGGAGAACTATAAGATTTAGCAAACAAAGCCTGCAATGTGTTTGTCCAAATGACTATGTGATTGAAACTTAGGCTTGATTCGAGCACAATATCTTACAAGTTGTGATACAATTCAATTGGTTGTGTTTGTACAGTTGTCAAAATAAAGTTCAAGCTCACATAGAAACCCACATCTATTTATTTGAAAAAATGTTTCCTTTCGAGTAACTAAATTTTGAATTTCATTGTCATAAGTTTAATTATGCCCAAAATGGTCATAAATCAATTGAACAATTTCTTAAGAAATGTTAGGAATCAATCTTTTTATTGTTTGTTTTAAAGAAGCTTTATTTCTATTGCTAGCAAAGTCTGCGTATTGATCTTTGTTCAGCTTCAAACCTTTATATTCTTCTTTTTATCTCCTATTTATAACTGCACCATTATTTCCTCCATGCCCTTCAACTTTTTCAATAGTGATGTCTAAGACTTAAGGCTGCATTTAACTTAGATCATCTCATTTATTCTGCTAGCTAATCTTCTTGCATGCACTCTCTCGCATCTTCTTTAGTCTGTTTATTTTGTGGCACAAAATCCTTACAGTTCTCCAGCACACATTTCCAGATTGAAAGTCTAACCATGTAAACGGAGAATTTGATATGTCTTGAATGGGAGTGGGCAGATCTATGGCAGGGATAGAGGGAGAGACAGAGCCTCCACTTCAAAATTGGCATCTTTAAACGAGATCTCAATGCCAAAAAAGCCAATGACCTCTGTCTGCGTTGCCACAGCTTGGAAACAAAATTTTGCTACTTTTTTTAGAGAATTTCAGACAACCAAAAAAATTTATCCCATATATTTGGCCGCAATGATGCACAAGATTTCAGGATAGTTTTTTAAATTTATTTTAAATATAAACATCAACTTAAAATATATAAAAAATATAAATATTGAATATTTATTAAACAAATATTTAAAAGTTATATTAAAAAACATTATATGATATCTATAGTAATTTAAAATTTAAATTAATATATTGTATTATAATATAATGCAATACTCTAAAATCATATGTATATATTAGTATTGTATTTTTAATTAATTTTATATTACATAAAATCAATATTATACTTATTAAAATTAGTTTATAAGAAATTCAATTTATTGCCATAAATAGGGAGAGGTCAGACATTACAAGCACTAAAGTTAATGTGAAGATTCCTATATTTATCATTATATATTTAAGTGCAATTAGAAGTTAATTAGTTAAATGTAATATTTAAAAGAGCAAACAGTTGTTTAAAGCAAAGTAACAAGAATCGGAATTGGCAAGGCCGAATCGAATCGTGAATCGGCAATGAATCGACGATGAATCGGCAAATTTGAAAAAACCCTTTAAATTTAAAGATTTTAACAATTTAAAACTTATTTCATGCACCCTTTATTGAATATAACTTAAACACACTATAACATCATCAAATAGAAGTTAAAACTTAACATACATAAACATGGAACATAAAATCCATCACATATGTAACTATGTTATCTAAAATGTAAATTGTAGGCTAGCTGAAGTAAATAGAAATCAAATGATTATAATGATTTAAATCATAGAATGTATGTAAGATGATCCATAAGACATCAAATCATAAATGTATGTAAGAATCTAAGATGAAGATCCATGAAAGTTTGAAACATATGTTTATCAATGATTCAGTATCAATATCTATAAACAAAATATAAAAACAAGGCTCCAGCTCAAGCCTCAGACTCATAGTCATCATCATCATCCTCAACATCATCCTGAAGCTCGACTGCAGCCTCAGCCTCTGAGTATCCAGTCTGCCTAGTAGCAAGGCGTCTAATGTAGGTCCTAGAGGACTGCCGAGCCATATCTCCCGCATGTAAGATGGGCTCATAAACGTTGCTAGGGCCTGTGCCTGTGCGTGCACGTGTGCGTCTACCAATGCCTAAAGAACGTGCTCTAGCTGCCTCAGCCTCTATATCCACCTCGTCAACCCACACACGGTCTTCCTCAGTGAAGACTGGATCCACAACCTCTGTGAGCCACTCTGATTCTGGATCAATCTCCTCCAGAATGATCGGAGAGGAGTCAGTGCCCAAAATCTATCTGATCCTAAGACGGAGGTTGTAATGAACAAAGACAATATCATTCAACTTCTGCACTGTCAACCTGTTTCTCCTCTTCGAATGGATGTGCTCGAACATGGACCAATTGCGCTCACATCCAGAAGCACTCCTTGGCTGAGTTAGAATACGAATGGCAATTTTTTGAAGTTTTGGGGTTGTGGCCCCAAACATTTGCCACCATCTATTTGCAATAAGGGAAAAATTGAAAATAGAAACAATTAGTCTCATTTACAAATTACAAGTTAACTCTAAAATTACATAATCAATTTTAAGTTTAGAATCTAGATTCATGAACATTGAATATATTATTTAATTTTTACCTGGCTGTAGTGTTGTCTGAGCATTTATGGCCATCCTACCAAAGAAAAGTGGCCCCTCTTTATTGTTGAACTGGTCTAGCTCAACAATCGCAGCATCGCTATCTTTATCGCTATTCAACCTCTGAATCACTGTGTATAAGCCAGTGAGAACCTCCGCATCCGCCTTGAACTCAGGACGGAAACAATATGCCGGATTTAGAAAGTAAGCTACTGCATGGATGGGTCGATGGAGTTGATTCTGTAATCTCCTATCGATGATGTCCCAAATAGGGCCATACCTCTCCTGCACTCCTGCATATTGGGCTCTGATGGCCTCCTTGGCCCTATCCATGCCCTCATAAATGTAGCCCATAGAGGGCTTCTCCCCATCAGCAGTTCGTAGCAAAGTTACAAGGGGCTCAGTGACCTACATATAAAGTGAAACAAAAAACTTGAGTCAAAACTTAAATATAAAATAATATAACTTAAAGTAAAAGTAAAATACTAAATGTTAAATTGCAATAAATTTACCTGCAGGATTTCTCTAGCAGGTTTCCAAAAACCATCCTCATCAAATATGCAATCCGCCACATCTATCCCTGCAGTGGTCGTAGCATAGGAAGAGGAAATCCACTCCCGCCCAACAAACATGCTCCTCAATTCATCCTTTGATGTCAACAAGGACTGCAAGGTGATGAAATTTGAGGCAAACCTCGTGATACCTGGGTGAGCTAACTCCTTGCCTTCTGTGTACTTCCTCATTGTGCTAAGGACAAATGAATGATTATAAATGAATTTGCATATGTTTTTTGCCCTTTCCACACATGACTTGACAAACTCAAGTTTGCCAATTTCCTCCAACATGAGGTCAATGCAATGTGCCGCACAAGGGGACCAAAATATGGTGGGGTGCCTCTCCATCAAAAGTTTACCTACAACAATTTTAAGTCAATTAGAAATTCAAATTTCAAAATTCAAATAAATTTATTTTCAAAACTTGAAAAGTTAAAAGTTTACCTGCAGCAAAATAACTTGCTGCATTATCCGTCACCACCTGGATCACATTTTGTTCTCCCACCTCTGCTATGACTTCCTCAATAGCCTCACATAAGTATGTGGCATTTTTTACATGTGCGGAAGCATCGATGGATTTGATGAACATGGTATATCCTACAAGTAACAAAACAACGAATTAGAATATTAAAATTAAATGGATCATCAACAAATTAGCATTCAACAAATCAAAATTTACAATTATGTATGTAGGAAAGTAGAATGATCAATTACCTCCACAGGATACAAGAAAATTGAGGAGAGTTCTATTCCTCCTATCTGTCCAACCATCAGTCATGATGGTGCAACCCTTTGCAATCCACTCCTTTCGGTTCTCCTCGAGCTCAACCCTCATGTCCTCTACCATCTCATCCAAGAGGTATCCGCTCAACTCAGCCTCAGTTGGGGCTTTAAACCCCGGACCACAAATAGCAACCGCATCTATCATGTTCTGCCAATAAGGAGCCCTGTCACAAATAAAAATTTAGATGTCAAAGACTCAAATTATAAAACAAGTAGATATAATTAAAGTTTTACTTTTACTTTTAATTTTAACTTTAAAGAAAACAACGAAAAAAGAATCAATTACCTGGCTGCAATAAATGGAATTTTGCAAAAGTACCAAAATTTGCATTTCTCCTTTCTGGCAACATCATGAATCTCCTTGTTCAAACCCATGCCCTCAAGCGTGGGTTGGGAACCAGGAGTAGTGTGGGGCACAAAGTAACTATCCATTCTGTTTTTCCGCACTCTAGGCTGCAATAGGTTGGTGTGGGACTCTGTCTCAGTATGTGACCGACTAGCACTAGCACGAGTAGAAGAACTAGGAGAAAAATGAGGCCTAGAAGAACCCTCTCCAACACAACCTACAGATGCAGAAGTTGACGCAGATGCAGATGTGGATGCGGCTGTGGATGCGGATGCGGGAACATGGGAGCCAATACCCCTTAATCCTTCAAGTTGCATTTTCCTATTGGCTTTGTCTTTTTCAATTTTTTTTAATGTCATTAAGCAAGTGCGTTTTGCCTCAGGAGTTTGGTGAGTGCAAATTGTAACATCGTGTCCAGGTATAGCAGCAATGTGGTATTTCAATCTATAAATACCCCCAAAAGTTATTTTTTCTTTACAAAAAATACATTTTGTTTGATATTTGGTTCTTCCAGGAAACTCTTTGTTATATTTCCAACATTCATCTTTTCTACCCATTGCGAATTTGCGAAAAATGAAAGCAAAGGCTGCTGCAATAAAAATTTATATGTAAAATATCAAAGTTTGAAGTTAATAAAAGCTACAAAACAACAAACCCTAGTTTGCAACTTAGTAAAAATAAAGAACATTCAAGATCTAAACTAAAAATCTTGAAAACTATAAAAATTTAACAAAAAATGCATAATACACTAACATGCAAAAAAAAAAAGAGCACTTACCTCTTGCAAATGAATTGAGGAGTGTTGAAATTGGCTCCTTAATGCTTCCAATGCAATTGATGGCCTCCCCAAATGGATTGCTGATCTCTTTTGTGCTCTTTGTTCTTGCCAGTTAGAAACCTATGGCTTTTCTTTTCTCTTCTTCTCTCTCACTTTTCCTCTCTTCTACTCATGTTAAACAAATAGAAGGCCCTTTAGGGTTATAACAAAGAGAATAGGTCAAAAACAAAGTAAAAAAAACAAGCAATTTTTTTAAATTTTACAAGTCTATACTTTATTGGCCGCAGGCGATTCATGCCCATTTTTTCAGGCGATTCATGCAATTTTTTGGAGATTCAGGCGATTCACCTGATGAAATCGGCGATGGCGATTTCCGACTCCAAAAAAATCGCCATCGCTGAATCTAATCGTTGAATCGCCAATTCAGGCGATTTTTGGGCGATTCTCGTTACTCTGGTTTAAAGAGTAAACAATTATTTATAAACTAAATAAATGATATTGGAATGTATCCTACCATAGAAAAGTTTAGAAAAAAATGGAATTATATGTCATACAACAATTTATTTTGTTATAAAATATTAAAATTAAAAACAACCCATGTCAGTAATGATGCATTGAACAAAATTGCCAATATCATTATCCTAAATTTAACATGAATATAAAAAAAGTACAGCAAAACTTAACCGGTTCAATATAATTGCAATGCACTTCCTACACGTTCTTTAAATTTGCCACATTTGAAGAAAACATATTTACTCTTTGTTCGATATTGCACCCATCTTGTACTCTTGCAATGTGCACTTGTTTTAAAACATTCTTCTTAATATAGACACTTATATAGCTAACATTTTCAGCATGCAGAACATGGACTCTTGCCATGTAAAAGATCGAGATGAAGTCCAACTAATGAAATTGAGGAGGTTGTAAAGTCTTCAGAAAAATCAAGATTACTATACCCGCAACAAGGATGAAATAGTTCCTCATAGGCAAATGAAAGCAAAATGGAATAAAATTAGAACAACCCCCAACCAAAAGCACAACGAGTGTGGACAATGATAATATTAGTATAGTAATAGGTGAGTAAAAGTTTTCTAAAATAATTAACAATAAGTAAAATTGAATATCTAGTCTATGCTTTAAAAATTAAATACAATAATAAGCTAAGCTACCGGTTCGGATTTTGGTTCAGATGTGGGTTCAACATTTTGGTTTGACATTCACTCAAATTTTTTTGGGCTTGGGTTTGGGTTCATCTATACAAGTTAAAAGAAAAATGTAAAAACATTTTGTAGCAAATACATTCATACACCATTATGCTAATATTAAAGCAACTTAGTAAAATACACCACGACATATATTAATGATTTAGTTCGAATGACATGACAAAATGTCAAAATACACCACCATATCAATGTTTCAATTCAAAAATAGTGATGTCAACATTACTAATCAGTCACATGTGATCAAATATCATCAAAAACCATCAAAGAAATCTTCATTATTATGCAATTACATATTAGCAGATTAGAAGTACAATTAGTGCCACTAGTATTAATAGTCTTAGCCATAGTCTCAGGATCAACTTCAACATCATTAAGTATCTCATGATCACCATCATCAATTGTAAGTGCATCAAAGTGAGTTTCCAACTCCGCATACTCTGGTTCAACATCCCAATGTTTTGCCTCTCCTTTTTTGTAGGTATTATCTTTGTGAGTTTGTGAAATTCAAGTTTGAATGCACAAAGACAAATTTATTTGCCTTCTTGGAGTTTAGTTGGTTACATTTTATTGAGTGGATGAAGGATTATGTACTTTAATTCCTCTCAGATGATGATGAACTAACAACCTAACAAGATTTTTTGAAATTATAGAGTGAAAAGTTTTGAATATTAATCAACAAGAAATTAGAATATCAAGATTAAAGAACTTACCCATGGTAAAATTTTAATGGCAATGGTTTGCAAGTGCTGGTAGATTTTTCCATGGAAATACCATCGTTAATGAGCATCAACATTGTTCTTGTCTTCAAGAGCTTCAAGACCACAATAATTAGTGCTCATAAACTCATAAATATAGACAAAACAACAGGTTGTAGATTCTCGGGAAAGAGTCTTCAAAGGGCTTCCTTGTACCTTCGAGCAACTTTAGGATCTCTGTATGGGGTAACTCTAGTTGTGCACTCCTTGAGGACCAATTCGCTACAGATGCTGGGGCTCAATGCAAAGGGGTAGTCATTTTGTTCCATCTCTCTACCATGATTACCTGTAGCTCCTCGAAAAACATTTCAACAGGATCTTGCTCTTTCTCATTTATGATATTTCAAATATCCTCAATCATGGAGTCAATGCCATCATATACCTCACCCAAGCAAGGCTTATCCATGTCAGTATATTGGATCATGCCTAATATAGGCTTGGTGAACTTCAGAAGTGTTAGTAAACAGTTTTGTCCTTAGAATAGAAATGCAAACAATGACTCAATAGGTTTCAAAAGAAGAACAAAATGCACTAACGATTGGATAGATTATCGTTTTATTGATAATCTTCCTTTGAATTGAGAGGTATAGCTCCCTCATAAAAGATATTCAATGAATGTGATATCTGGCTATGTCTTTAACCTGAAGACACGAAGGGTTTTTCAGACATTCATCCATCAATATGGAATAAATGCGATCAATAGATTGCTAAACTAGAAATGAATGAAAAACTAGTAAACAACCACAGGACTATCTACTATGTTTCCATATTACAGAGAAAATTGAGAAAGCTGTAAACATCTTTATGCAAAAATGTGAATACATAACCACAAGACTACATATATCACATTAGACATAGTAATAAAGAACCGCATCTAAAACAGAAATAAAAGGACTCCAAAATCCTTTCAGATAAGAAACACAAATGTATATGATTGTAAAATCTAACACACTTATGTCCCTCTTTATTTTAGAGACATGATAAAACAATAATAGTATTGTTCAATCCCCTTATCACAGTCAATCTGCATAAAATGAAACTGCTTCCTCTGTTACAAAATAGAAATCTCTTCTCCCTGTAGCAGCAGCTATAGAACTCCCCCCAGAAAAAGAAGAATCTTTCTCTTATTATTCTCTGTACTGTTTATCTTCTCCTTCTGTCGATTCTTTTTCAGTTTGAATAACTGTTTCTTGAAACTGCTCCCAACCTTTCGTATTCCACTGTCCATTATTGAGTAAGAGTGATGTATCAAAAAAGATAAACATAATGTTTAATAAACATTATGATATTTCTTACATTCGTCCAAACTCCTCTTATGGACACCTGTCACTACAAAAATGAATTGCATGTGTAGGTTGGACAGGTGGTGTATGCTGGTTACAGGGTACTGTCATGATCTTGTAACAGTCATAACTTTTGATCCGTTGTGAATTTTGCAAAACGGTTTGGAGGGAATTTAGATAACTAGGTTTCCTCAAACATATCCAAAATTCAGCTCAATCCAATGGTTGGATTAAAATCTATGGGCCCTGCAACATGACTGTTTTTCTGACTGCAGAACATTTTGCATTTGCTGGTATGTTGACAGACCTGCATACAGTCCATCATAACTTTTGACTTTGACCAAATTTTGAAAATCGCTTCCGTGAAGATTTATAAAACTTGATTTTCTACAACTTATCGAAAATTGAGCAAAATCCGACGGTGGGATAAAAAGTTATGCTCTCCGGATTGTGACTGTTATTTTAATGCAGACAGAAATCTGTAGTTACAGGCTGTATTAAAATTGACAACAATATAAACACCAATACCTGCACTTGAATCTCATGTTGGAATTTACTTTCTGTACATCTCGTTATCCACCACCACCTTCAAACCTTGGATCTTGGACTTCGAACCTTGAAACAGGATCAGAGCTTGATTTTAAACTTGAGCCACAAATTCGAACTGATGAATCTGAGCCTTTGATCTGTGAACTGCATACTTGAAACTGTCCATGAGCTTTGCACTTAAGAATGGTGGATTCTTTTCAGGCTTCACCATTTCAAATACAATTTTGAAGCTCCCAATCTTGATTGAATCATAATGATTCTCGAACTTCTGACTGCCAAGGCTGAAACTGAAACTTTGAACTAACACTGCACTTTGCACCAACTCCAACATGAACTTGAAGTTGAAGTTGAACTGACACGAAACTTCAACTTCAACCTCCCCATATGTGAGTAGGAATGCTGACAAATAGGAGAATGGCTGGCCTGATTTTAACATTTTGTGCTAATGACAGAACTTGAAGTTGAACTTGAACTGGCTAGAAGATTCAACTTCGACTTCGACACTCGAAAGTATATTATGAAATCATTGAACTTGAAGTTGAACTGACCCGAAGGTTCAACTTCAACTTCAACTTGGACACTCCCACGACTTAAATGTTTGACGTTAAGGCTGAAGAAAAATATAAGTGTAACAAGAAGGTACTCAACACGACCCCACCAAGAGTCATCTAGTATCAATGCCTTAATGACAATTTCCTTGGCACTATTAGATTGCCTCCATATGCTCCAATTAGCACGGATTATCATTCTAGATAATGCCTCTTTAACCTTGACAAGGTGTCTCAAAATAATAGTGTTGGAGGCAAAGCTTGTCTTAGCAACCTATTTTAAGATCAAAACAATAATAGATTAGAAATTTAAAATCAAGATTAAAATTAAAATTTAAAAATATTGAAAGTTTACTAAACCAAAGTGACTAGATTTCTAAAACATGTTTAAATTTTAAACAATTGAACTTACCTCAAGAGCTCCAATTTCAAGAATTGTCTAAATATGGCTTGCGTCATTTGGTGGTTTCTGATAAACATTTGGATATTCTATGTCACTTCATACAATTTTTTTGTCTACTCAACCTTAGTGCAATTATTTGCAGCATTAGGTTGAGTGAGTGCATAGCACAAGGTGTCCAAAAAATTTGTTTGTACCACTCCTGAAACAATAAGCCAATAACCCTACAATTCTTGGCATGGTCGGTTACTACTTGGACAACAATTTGAGGGCCAACTTGCTCAATGACTTAGATGAGAATGTTTGCAATAAAGGACCGTCCATTACGTCTCCTTCACAACCCACAACTTTCAAAAACATTGCACCTCTTTCCATCCACCCAATACTATTGTTACATCTATTTCGATCCATGAATCCTTGATGGGCAACATGGCAGCCTCTACACTAGCCACCTCATCATCCAATAAAGTGGTGTGTATCTTCTCATAACTAGGGCCCTTGAACCCCTTTGGAGCCTCATTAACTGCTCTCACCATGTATTGTCAATATGGTGAAATGACAATCTGTTTGCATAGGCACATCTTGCTATGGCTTGATTGACAAATTGTCTAGCTTCATTTTGAAATGATTGCTCTTTTACTTACAATTTGTTGTTGAGGAGAACGCAAGAATGGATGGCACTTTGCGGGTGGTTCATTGGGACTAGTAATTGAAGTCAGACGATATTGTTCCTTTCTTTGAAGGCCTATCACTTTGCAACGGGTGAGAAGAACTTGTCCTCCCAGCAACTTCATCTGCTTGCTTTTGTTCTTGAATGTATTTGTTCACAATGTGGTTTGGAAGGAGGGTTTTAGGTAGCACTCCGTCAACTCTTGGCTTCCCTATAAGAGCTACTAGATTCCTCTTTGTAATGGTTGGAAATCCACACATAACCTCCATTGGGCATTGGTCAAACCTTGTCCACATATTTCAATAACGGGGAACGCCTGTCTATTTTGAAATGGGGCTTTTTGGCGCCAGAACCACTTGCAACCATTCTGTAAATGTACAAAGAACACGCAACCATTATGAACCATGAAATAGTGATTTAGAAGAAAAGAAGAGTTTGACTATGTGAAATGAATGCTCGACATTGTAATCGTATTTAACTTTTATGGAGGTTTTTTGTTATGTGATGCACATGTGGTATTCAAAACTTAATTACTGCTGCAAATAAAGATATACTTCTTGTATTATTAATGCTAATCAAGTGAAAGGGAGAGGTACTATCAAGAGTATTGTCAAGCTTGTAAACCAAGGCTAGGAGACCATACTCAACAGGGCTTGACTATGGTCATTATCATAAACTATAGTAAACACTCCACCTTACTGGAAAACCACATTTACCACTAGAACACAACCCTCTACCAGGAATATCAATGTAGGTGGTGAGACAATAAACAAGATTGTTTATATTTAGCAAAATCAAGGACACAATAGACATGCAAAAAATACACATCCCACAAAGATTTCGAAAGACACATTTCTTGCTTCATTAGTGCCAAGTTAGCCCATTTTTTTCTGGTTAGAGGCTTAAGTCCCAACCTCTTGAAAGAAATTCGTATCATTTGATAAATTTAATACTTTCACAAATTAGAGTCGCATCGGCGTGTTAATTCATCTACTCTATTTTTATATGGTCTTTAATATGGTCATTTTACATAAAAATATAATTTTCTGTTTTGTTAGCATATCTATACATATAGATATAATTATGGTTGTGTATCTTTGCTTCAAGTCCTCATTTTTTGTGTATCAAGCAACCATTTTGTGTATCTCTACTTCAAGTTTTCCAATTGTTGTTTTTCTCCAGCCTAAGTTACCAGATTCTCTCCAGCAACCCTCAAATTCTGGTTCGATTCTATCCAAAGTCTGGTCCTTGTCAAATTCTCCCCAAATTCTCCTAGAGAGCCACAGATTCTCTGCAAATTTTGTCAGAGGAATTTGGGCAGAATTCAGAGCGAATTTTGAAGAATTTGCTGCCCAACAGCCGAACCCGAGCTGAATTCGGTCTCAACACAAATTATTTTTACTTTAAAAAAAAGTTTTTTTTGCCTAATTTAGTTTATTTGATCCTCCCAACCCTAAAAGTGACCACTAAAAAGGCCAAAAAATATGGTTTATATGTCATTTATGCATTTGTGAGTCAAAATGAGAACTTGCTTATAGAGAAATCCAAATTGACAATTAGTGAAGTCCAAATTGACGATTATAGAGGAATTTCTTTAAAAAAACTATGATATATTCATTGAATCTAGGGCTTAAAATCTGAATCTCAGCTTTCGATCTAGCTTGGTTAGAAATCCTCTAACCAATATAAAAAAAATTAAGAAAACTGCACTTAGCTTTTGATGATTCCTTTCATTCTCAAAGTGTCCCTTGATAGGGAAATATGTCCATGCGTGCAACCAAACAAGTGTATGATGTTGTATGTATGGCTAAATGATGCAATTAATATCCTATTATATTGAAACATAGACATGGTGGTGTATTTTGCTATGTTGCTTTACTATTAGTAGAGTGGTGTATGGATTTATTTGTTGTTGCATACACACACACACACATATTATAAAAAAACATATGTTTTGGTATAGAGGAACCCAAAATGAGTCCGAACCCAACCCAAAAAATATTTGGATGAATTTTCGAGCTTGAATCTCGAACTTGCGTCCGTACTAGAATCCAAACAGGCAACTTAGCCTCCAACAAGTCTATTGCCAGGTAAATGGTTCCTAGTCTCACAGTTTGTCATCAAGTAAATGTTTCCCAATCTCTTAGATTCTCCCGTTGGGTAAATGTTCGTGTTCTTTTAGAAAACGTTTATCTTCGTTTCTAAACCTTTATAAAATAAATGGCTGCCTTCATTTTACCTTTTTAACTTATTTGGAATTCTTGGTCAATCATTGCTTTAGGGATGACATGTAAAAAATAAGCCATTAAAAGCTGAAAAAACATTGCACTTAAGTCCAAATTCAGCTTCAATTTGCTTGACGACAGTCAAAGTCGTTCTGGGTTCGAAAAGAAAAACCAAATTTCATTGACAAATGTGGCAAATTCGTCCAGGGTCCTATGGACTGAATTTTGTCATGAATGAATCAGGCCGTTGAAGAATTTTGAGTGATTTTGAATCACATACAACTCCACAATGAATTGACTTGCATTACTGTGAAGCAACAAATATGGTAACTTAGATTATAAGTATAAATGGCAACAAAAATAACTCATCAATTTAAACCATATAATCTCATGTTTCAAACCATTTTGAAGATTCAAAAATATTTAATGCTAAGGATCTATTTGTGACGCTTGGAATTTGGTGGTTCCATGTTGCAATGTTCCATTTACCCTCAAGTTGTTCACTCCAAAATGAACGTATTCAAGCTGCCCTACTAAGTAAGATTCATAATTCACTTTCCTTATTTTTCTTCTACAACAAATCATAGAGTATATATTACTATTGGTGCAACCATTGCACCTCCTTTGGGGCAAGCACTAGTAGTATTTCATTGTTGCCCTAAATGAAAAGAACCTTCTACATTTTGTATTGTTTCATCCTCCAATGCAAATCTTAGCTTCTTTAAGTTACCTTTACCGCCTGAAAATTGTTGTTCCTCTTGTTGTTCATTGTAAATGTGCTTTGGGACTACGATTTCAACAATTCATTGCTGCCTTAGTAAAGATGAATACATTGTTTATTTCAACAGTCCGAAGTCATTCAACATTTAATTGTATTATGTTTTTAAACTGTTAGAAAGTTTCAGAGCTTTTGTTCTCTTTTATATGTGCCCTATGCGGACAATGATTTTTAAAAGTTAATTATCAAATAATTTCATCCAATGTAAGCTTATCATTAATACATCTATGCAAGATGTGGAAACAAATACAAAATTCACATTATTCTTTCTAGAAAACTTAAAAATATGCGTTCATATTGACTTCAATGGTTTAAAAAATAGGTGGTCTCATTGGCTGTAATGATTCATAAAATTGGCAAGGATGATATCGACCCTTTTATCTAATGAACTCCCATGGATCATACATTGAAAACTGGTCATTATAATGTCTCATGGGATTTAAGCTATTTATGTTGTGGATATCCATCAAAACATAATAAGAATTCTTTTGTTTGTCACAAAAATTACATAGAGACAACATATCAAACTCTTTTTCAGAGAACTTATTGAACTCTTTTATCTATTGAATTCCTACGGATCATATATATGGCTTGTAAATTTTGTCATAATGTCTTTTGCGACACAGGCTATGTATGCTATGGATATCCATAAAAGCATAATAGAACTATATTTTGTGTCACAATATTGAATAAAAACATACAGAGAGAGCCTATCAAACTTTTTTATCTGATGAATTCCTACGGATCGTACATTTTGCTTGGAAACTGTTTGTTATAATGTATTGTGAGACATAAGCTACATTGTATGTTATGGATATTCATCAGGGCATAATAAAACTTGTTTAGTTTGTGACAATAAAGACACAGACATAGCTCATAAACTATATGTCATAATGTCTCTATGAGATGTAGGCGTTTCCATTGAGGAATTAAGAAATATATTTTTGTTCTAAAAAAAATCTATGAAAATGTGGATGCATGCTGAAATCACATGGTAAAATGCCTTAAGTAATGGTGGTCTAATTGACTGATATTATTGCAACAACATTGCTATAAATTACTTTGGATGCCTTTTTTTTGCTGCTGTTGGCAAGCGACCCAACTTTTATTTATCAATCATTTGTCTTTTTTCTTTTATAACTTTGCACGCTTGCTCTCTTTTTTCTTCAAAATAGAGGTGCCATCGTTTGCATGGTGTCCAAAATTTTGGCACATTATTTTGTTTCATTGAGTGAAAGTGGCTTGGCTGTACTTTATTTAACTTTTAGGGTTAGTGTGTTTTATCCTCTTTTTATATTTGTCTTTAACATCTTATAGCAGGTGATGTCTACTGAGGCAATAGGAGGTACTAGCATATGATTTTTTCTACATACCTGTTTCCATAGCAGTGTAGGTATTGGCATATTGCATATTTGGTAGGACTAGATTCTTATCAATAAAGTTTGGTTGCAACCACCGTTCATTTCCAATGCTTATAAAACTGATTAATGGCTGCAACTATATGTATTCTGGCTTTATATAGGCATGTCAAGTTCTGAATAAATTGTCAATTTGTTGTATTTGTTCTATCATTTGGTATCAGAGCATTGAACCCTACCGTGTCTGTAATCTATGATGGAAAGGGAAATGGTAGAGAGTGAGCCTGTGACTGGATGAGCATGGCTACCAAAGATGTGCTGCATATCTGTAGAGTGTTACTATCATATCATTTTATGTATTTTGGTTGATCATTCGAATGTCGCTAATCCTCCACTGACATTTTTCTCAGCAGTGTAATGTCCATGAAGTTGCAGAAAGTTACAATAGAAATTTAAGTGCTATTGCCAGTAGAATGAAACGATGGAGCATATTCTGTCTGAAATTTCACAGCAAGTACTTCATAGTACAAGGTAAACTCTTCCTAGGGTAGGCAAGACTTCATAGAGTTTCCATTAACGGGTGGTGTGAGTATATTAATGTGTGAGTTGTTTGATTTTGAAGTTGTGAAGGAGATTGACAGACATTATAGTTTTATTTAGCGCATAGAGGAAGCATGACATACTGTTTGACAGAATGCCTGTAATTAATTATATGGATGCATGAGGGATCTGATGTGTTGTTCTTGCTAAGGGACTCATGTTTGGTGTATCTTCTGTCTTGTTGCCAAAATTGTAGATTTTTTTTTTGGTGGCTAATTGGAAGCACGACTCCCTTCTCAATCGTGAAAGTGCTTTTGGTGGAGACAATTTAAAGTCATTTGTAACCTCTCTCTCATATCTTTAAATTTTGAATATGATTTATTGAGCATCGAAGGAGATGTGGACTTTCGGAGGAAAGGCATCTCATGCACAGATAGATTGGTGGTGATTGTTTTCATAACAGTGGAGGAGGCGTTAGACACACTCGAAGGAGATGTGGACTTTTGGAGGAAAGGCGTCTCATGTGCAACACTAGAGGAGGCATTAGACACTGAGAGGAGTTGTGGAATTTCGGAGGAAATGTGTCTTATTGTGCAAGGGAGTTGGGAACACTCGTGTTGTGAAGACAAGAGATAGTTTTTGCGGTCAGGAGATCTACTGATGCGATTAGTTTGGTACTTCTTGAGCAAGTGAGGAGGATTGATGAAGATGCTTCATCGAAGTCTCTAGAGGGTTGGGTTAAAACCCTTGCAACTTCCACTCTTATTTGGATTAATGCAATAGGGGGGGGGGGGATGTTGGCATATTACATTTTTGGTAGGATTAGATTCTTATAAATAAAGTTTGTTAACAACCACTGTTGCTTTCCAGTGGTTATAAAACTGTTTAATGGCTGCAACTATATATATTTTTCCTTTATAAAGGCACATCAAGCTTTGAATATCAATTCATTGTATTTGTTCTGTCAACTACAACATGTCTCCAAAATGTTTCTTACTTTGTCAAATCTTATATTTGTTTATTTTGTAGAATTGTGGGACTCTTCAAGTCAAACAATTGCAGATTTTTAGTTGGAGTCTCTTAAAGTCATCACATTGAAAGATATTTTATGTTTGTATCTCTCTCTTCATATTCCCTGTGTTTTGAGTCGCTTAACCTAAATGTGATACAACTACATGCTGAAGCCTTGATTACTTCTCCATAGAGTTTGTCCTGCATTTTGTCTCCACAAAATGTAGGTAACAGTATGAAACTTTTTCAACTT
This sequence comes from Cupressus sempervirens, assembly GCA_028749045.1. NCBI lineage: Eukaryota > Viridiplantae > Streptophyta > Pinopsida > Cupressales > Cupressaceae > Cupressus > Cupressus sempervirens. The sequence goes on from CM053783.1 coordinate 4,193,879, forward strand.
AGTTTTGTTTTTCTCTTAGTTAGTTCATTATTTAATTGGCTAACATTGATCAATCAATTAACCCTAATTGCTATAATGTATCCTTTTACTGAAGGCTTTCGTCAAGTCTCTTTTAATTTTTTTTTTTTAATAAGCCTATGCATGCTTGATTTTTGAAGCCTTCAATGTCCTTTTTCACATTTTTGAGTGTGTGTTTATTTTCTTTTGGTATTTTAGTTTTTTTCAATCTCTTGCTTTTGGTTTTCCCTTCGATTCGGTATATCTTAGGGCTTAATCGGGTTTGACAATCAAAATATATGACAATTTAGGTGCTCAAAAAGTGTTACCTCCAGATGCAATTGCATATTTTAAAATATCAATGTTATATTTTAATGTTGACATTCACTTTTTGAAAAATATAATAAAAATTCACTTTATGTTATGTTTTTAAGTTACTTTATCACTTAAGTCACTATAAAGCACTTAATGTTATATTTTCATGTTGAGTTAATTTTTAATTTTTTCACTTAAGTGATTTTCTTAACTATATAGTTTGATTTATTTTTTGAGTTACTTTATGTTTTAATTCAAAACATCTAAAATAATATTTGTTAAAAAATTTAGCCTCATAGTGAATTGAAGCAAATTCCATATGTAATATACGTTAATATATATGTGTGTGTTGATGGATTTATGTTGATATCCGTAAATATGCCATTCCAAGAATATCACATTGAGATGACATATCTCCATATGCTTGAGAGCATGTTGTGTTCCATAACAAATTCTTCCTAGCTAAGAGGGAGTGTTAAGATTATAGCTATAGTTGGATTGGTTTCATCTTAAGATGCAATGTTGATATACATATCATATATATATAATATTATAATTATACTACATATATATAATATTATAAATATATATATATATATTTTATTATATATATAATATATATTATACATATATATTATACATAATACATATGTTATATTTTGATTTATATTGTTAATATATATTGTTATAATGATTAATCATAGAGACATCTCCCTTCATGAGACATGTCTCCTACTCTTATATTTACAAGAGATTGAGATATGCATTTGGAACATATCTATAACAATGGTGATATAATTACATTTGTAGAAACCAATCCATGTTACTTAACAATATTAGTTTTTGAATGATATTTGCACATGATATATTAAAATATATAGTGTAAATATTGTTTTTGACCCAATGAAGTGATGTTTCCTCAAAAATCAATTAAATATGTGCTTGATTGATCATTTAAGTTGTGTAAAAGCAAATTTCAATTCATTTACATTTTTCCATGCAATAGACCTCCGAGAGTGCGTTTTGCACTAAAAATGCATGTAGTAGACTTCGTAGAGTCCATTTTGCATAGAAAACTTGCTTTACATGTAATCCACTTTTCATGTAATTACATGTTGAGTCCACATTTTGGCTTTCCAAGGTCAAAATTGTCAAAAGCATGCTACATGTTGCATATTTATTAAAATATGTAATGAGGGCTCGAGCGTGCATTTTGCATTGTTTGCCCATGTTGCAAGTTTTACAATATTTAATGAGACTTGGAGAGTGCATTTTGCTTACTCAACCTCTAAAGGTATAACTTTAAAGCATGTAATCAAGGCCCAAAGTGTGCATTTTGTATCATTTGCCCTTGTTGCAAGTTTTAAAACATGTAAAGTTACTCCAAGAGTGCGTTTTGCATCTAGACTCCAAAAGCATGTTTTAAAATATGTAATGAGGCTTGGAGAGTGCATTTTGCCTCTTACATGTTATTTAAAATATGCAAAGGCACCCCAAGAGTGCGTTTTGCATAAAAGACCAACATAGATGCATTTTTAAAACATGTAATGCCTCTCCAAGAATGCGTTTGGACTCCCAATACATGCATTTGCATTTTGAGACCACATTTTTGTTCTCCACCAAGAATGTCTAGATCTTCTCATTTCATGGCATGATATCCATGCAATAGGGGGCGTTTTTTCATTCTCATGCATTTCCATGCCCTAGGCGTTGCTTTTCCTTGCAAAACCGATTCATTTCTTTGTATCTTGAGTCCACATTTTGCCCAAAAAAATGCCCAAGTTTGGAGTTTGGAGATCATGTTTTGGGCCAAAGAGAAGTCGTTTTGACCTTTGGATACTTGATCTTGCCATTGGAGGTTGCGTTATTACCTCTTAATGCCAAAACCAATTCCTGTAATGGGAGATTGAGACCACATTTTTGGTCAAAACCATCTAAAGACATGGTATTTTGCAAAAATGTCTTTCATAGTGGGGATTTGAGGGCATCTTTTTGGCTTCTCCATCCATAAATGCCTCATCTATTGCTCATTTCGGATTCATCATTGTGAGGTTTGAAAAGGTCAAAATTTGGTTTGAAAGTTTCAAAGTTGGAGATAAGTCTTTCATTGCAACTTCTTTCTTTGGATTTTTGGCTCTTTCAACTATGCTTGTCAATTCATGCATTTTTGCTATTTTGTTGCATTTTAAGGCTTGTTATTGCACACTTGTTTAGAGACATGCCATGTATTGTGCAAAATTCCTTTAAATAAGATGAAAACTTCAATTTTTGAATGCTTGGAATTTCCCCAAATTCCAATTTCGAAATTGCATATAGGAGAGCAACTTGATATTTTGTCATGTTTGAAAGCTAGGGGTATGTTTTTGTTTTGCTTGTTTGTTTGCTTGCTTGTCTTGGAAGAAAGTTGAAGAATTTTTCCCAAGAATGCAAGTGCATATTGCATCCATCCACTTTCCACCTTTCCATGCAAATGTATCACATCTTTTCGTATCTCACCAATTAATTTCAAAGCATATTGCATCCATTTCGTTCATATACAATTACATATTGACAGAAATTACATGTAATCTCATTCTCCATCCTCAATTACATATAATTCCATCTTTCATATGCATTTACATATAAATCCATTTTCCAAACCCACTTACATGTAATCTCATCCTTTGAACCTAATAACATGATTACATCAAGTCACAATTACATGTAAATCACTTTACATGTAATTGCATCCAAAGAATCCAACTTTGGTAAAAGGTCACTCTTTAAACACCAAAGTCGCCATTTGCACGCATCCATATGCAAACCAACTTGTATTCTTGTCCATACCCACAAAAATCCATTACACGCAATCCATCCTTCTAAGTCTGACTTTGGCCCTTTCCATCTAAATACATATGCTTTCCGATTCATTTCCAACCAACATATGTGTTTCATAAGTATCTAATCCATACTTCGAACACTCATCCCTCATGGATTTGTCATTGTAACTCAAATCCCAAAGTTTTCATGGATCCAATCTCATTGGAAGATGTTTTCATCTTCATGTTTTGGTGCACTCTTCAAGAAGATATGCTTTGATCCTTAGGAACTAGTAATTCATTTGGTCTCCATTTTCCCAATGGTTGTCTGAGAACGCGAGTTTGTGTGGAATGCGCCAAGCACTTTGCTTCGAAGCAAAAAAAAGGAAAAAAAAAGTTAAGGTGCTGATGGAATATTGTTCGGAGTTTACATATGGACACCATTGAGAAGGTTCTCAAAAAGTATCAGAGACTCTAGAATATGCCAATCTACGAAGGAGAATTCATGACAACTCGAATGAGAAAAATCTTGATTACTCATCGAAGAGAATGTAGTGGTGCATAATACAGGAATTCTCAATCCCCCGATCATCATGAAGTACAAGGCACTTCAGAATAATCCTTAGGATTATTCTCTCTACTTCTGTCTTCTTCTTTCTTTATTTTCATGCATGTAGTTAGAGAGGATGTATTGCATGAAATTGTATAATTACATGTCCTTATGATATGTAATCCAATAATTTCTCCCGTTTAGTTAGAAAAGGTCAAAGTTGGTTGAGTTGCTCCCACTTTTTCCTCCTTTTTCTCAACTCCTTTTCCTATATAAAGGAGTGCCCCCCCTCATTGTAAAAAATCATCTTTTGTTGTACACAAGAAAGCTCTGCCAAACTTGTGCAAGCAAAAGTTTGATTGTGTAGTTCTAATTTGGGAGAAAAGTGAATAAAAAAGGCAATTGGATTTGAAGTTTTGGCTGGAAGGAATTGTGAAAGAGCAAATTAGAAGCTTTGACTATAATTTGTGCCTATTGTCTTTGAGTCATGTTATTATTGTGTGTGTTCAAATATAAGAGCATAGTGGGTTAAGAAGCAATCAGAGCTGAAACTTTGACTGAGAGCGTTTGTGGTGATACATAGACCGGAAGCTTTGACTATAGCTTGTGTTACAATCTCAAACTCACAAAAAATGGTTAGAATTTCCCTACTTCTGGAAGTCTTTGCACCTCAATGGTAGAGGTTTTTCTTATAGAATAGATTAAAACTAAAAATAAGTTATAGAATAGAGATCATCTATTTTTGGAAGTCTTTACGCCCCAATGATAGTGATTTTTCTTATAAATTAGACAAACAAGACTTAGAGCCAAACCGATATGCTTTCAATCAGCCTTTGAGTTGGTGTTGGTTTATCGGTATCACTGTTTCTAGCTCCTAGATAGAAGTGTAGTTAGAGATTTTATCTTGCCCATTACTCGCTCTGCAGGTAAGTGGATTCTTTCCTGAAAGTTAAGAGGAAAGAATATTGGTAACACCCCTTACGAATCTCTTAACTTCTTGCTTACCTTGATTTGATCCAAGGAATGATGAGAAGGGGGAACCTTCCCTTTAAGGTAGGTGAGACTTTGTCTCATACACTGTGGCTGGTCATCCCATTTTGCAATTGGATTTTCACAAAACTATCAGTTGCAAAGTATCCACCCAACATGTATCTCTCTCTTCAAATTCTCCGCGTGTTGAGTCACTTAACCTAAATGTGATACGACTACATGCTGAAGCCTTGATTAGTTCTCCATAGAGAATTTTTGTGAGACGAGACCATCTGAAGTGTAGACTTGAATTTATTATGATAGAAGTACGACAATATATTTTGAATCCAAATTTGTAGTACCTCACTTTGTAGCACACCTGTAACCTTAAAAATATTTTTTCTTGCTGCTTAAATTGGTCTTCTAGCTGTATTATTTTATGAATGCCTTTTCAAGACCCCCAGCCTCTGTATGTATTTATATTTAGTGGTTTTGAAAATGCAAACTGTTTTCTATTGTATTTTATTTTCTTCTGTCCTTTATTGTGATTTTGAGTGAAAGGAATTGAGGCGCTATGAACGAAAGCATCACATACAGCAAGATTTTCCTAAGCTTCTCTCTAAGCTACAAGCATATATGCAGACTGAAACTGCAATTTTATGACAAATAGAAATACTGTCTGCAATGGAGTTAGTAAACGGGCAAGAAGTTCTATTTTTGATGTAAAATCTTTTTTTGTTCTATTTTTGACAAATCCTCACTTTTCACGGAATATTGTATATATTTACATGATGCACAAAGCGTTTACTATCTTTAAATTTATCTTTAGATTGTATTGTACAAGCATCTACCAATGACCATAGTGTTATTATGGTTAATATGGGTTGACATCTTTTATGCTAAGGTCCAGGATTTGCTTGTTACTATTAAATTATTAATGATAGATTTATTGACTTATGTTTGTATATTATACCAAAATTTGAACTCATGTAGTAATTGTAAATGTCTTAAGAGACTATTGGGAATATTTGCAGTTGTTCGATGTATAATTTTCACAAGGCAAGGATATTTTATAACCTAATTTTACATTTTTTTATACAGCACACATATGGAAACCAGTATGGATGAAACATATACATCTCAGAGGTCCAAGCAACAGTCATTTTTTGCCTGCTACTTACTTTGTTCTTTGAGTCCTCGTTATAAGGGTTGCACCTATATCGGGTATGATCTCTTTACATCTTTATTTTACTGGAAGTAACAGTCCAAGTTGGCAAGAGGCAAGTTAAAATATAGAGTAGAAGACCTTTACATGAGATTCATTAATTCAAGGAAAAACACTTTAGGCAACTGTATAAAGTTTGAAATGATAGTTCATAACATTTAGATAATGCTAGATCTTGTTATAGTTACCGATCATATGGGTCAAATGAAGTATATTTTTGCAGAGGGAATTTTTTCCTTGCCTGAGATTTTAAATTTATTTGGTAATAATCAATATTTGTTTTAATTGCAAACTCACTTTTAATTGGAATGTTTTCAAATCAGTCTACTACAAAAGTGGGTAATAATATTCATTGAACATTTCATTTGCTGTCCTTGCTCTACTGCATATTACTGCCTTTAGATACCCACGAAGATAAGTTTATTTGAAAACTATAATGGTTCAAGCGTGTTTTATTGCTTTAAACATCATGCATTTTACATGTTATCTCCTTCCTTGCCTCCTGTATGGTTGATCCTTGTACTGTAATTTTAGGCATTTGAGTTAAATAGCTTTATCCAGAGACATATTGAAACATTGGTAAATGATGACCATGGGTCATCTAAACTATCCGCTGAACAAATCACATGAATTCAAACTCAGAGTTTGATGCATTTTCTCCTTGTGATTGTTTGAAGCTAGAAAACAATTCGATCTTATGGTTTTGTAAACAACTTTTCTTGACAGCCAAAATGGTTGTGTGTAAGGTTGTACTCTGAATGACTCATTACCTCTTCTTTGGAATGCTTATAGAGCCAACTTTCCAATCTTGCCTAGAGTTCTTTTCAGTATTTTCAATGTCTTGGATGATATTAATTTAGAAAGTCAAATGTGTGCACTATGACTGTAGAACTCCCCATTGGGATTTTACTCTAATGTCTCCTAGGATTCCCAAATAAGGTATGGAGTATATTGAGGAATGTAAATTACCAACTTTATATCTCGATTCAGAAAAGTGAGCAACTGCGCTAGTTATCATTATGAAAGATGAAGAAACATATAACCAACAATGTTATAAAGACAATTGTAATGATCATTACAATTTACACTTGGGATTCAATAATACATTCCCTAACTACTTTTTGTCATTGTGAGTCCCTTCGAAACAGCATATAAGTAGCCTCGAGCATATTACTTTCCATCAAGCCTAAGAGCATGGAATGACACTCACCATTTGGCCTTCTATATATATGTGTGTGTATATATATGATTGCAGGAATATGTGATATGTATAACATTCCTATTCCCTATTAAATGGAAGACAAATAATAAATCAGCTAGATCAGAATGCACTAGGCATCATACCAAATGGAACACAAATAATGAATCAGCCAGAACAAAATGCACTATGCATCATACCAAATGATTTTAACAATTATAAGTTTGTAGTCTAGTTTCATCATTTATGAAACTCAAAGTTTCTTCCTTTCTTTGGGATTGGTAATTTTTTTATATTACTATTAATATTAAAATGAGCATTACATGCCAATACTTCCATCATATGTAGAAAATTCCATGTGTACTTCCATCGTAAAAACCATTGACCCCTGTACATTGGTTATCACTTGTATACCACAAAAATCCTCTTCACTTGAAAGGTAGTATCAATCTGAGTAGTGCCCATTACAGTTGATACAAAACCATTCACAAACATCAAAGCTACACTTATTATCATCTCAAAAATTTGATTGACTATAATGTTGCAAACAACATCTCAAATTCAACAAAAAACAAAATTTACAATTGAGATTGATCATACCCGAGGTTTTGAAGAACTCGTATCCTCAATGCCATCCTTCCTTCTCATTGATGTTTTATGTGATCCCTCCTTTGCAATCACACACCTAATCCTCTTCCCCTACGATTGCCTTTAGGATTCCTTTGTCGTGGATCCCATTGGCTTTCTAAGGTGGTTGTTGCAAAACCATTTCTCCTCCCTCACCCACCCCCAAATCTCTATTGAGATCAACTTGATTGATAGTTGAATCCCTCTAGTAGCTTGCCAATTTTAGTTTGAGGCATGATTTATCAAACTCCTATCTCTGCCTAGAATTTATCACCATCTCCCAATCCACCATATAATTGCACATTGCTCGCCACATTTTTGTGCATTCATTTTCATGTCTTGGTAGTTGGTCCTTACCTTGTATATAGCACGAAGGGTGGATATGTCATCAGTATCTAGGGACATACACCCAATCGCCATTTTCCTATTGGAAACCCTATACCTAGCTCTGCATTCTAAAAGAAAGACTGAAGCCCAACTCTCCACTCTGGCTTTACAAACGTCACCATGACCCTCCAAACCTCTTGAATACTACTACGTTCCAAACCCCATGCACAAAAAAGAGAGGACCTATCCGCGTTTGCCCTCCGTGTTTGCCCATGGTTTGTAGTTTGCAATCAAGAAATCGATTCCAAGAAACCTACAAACTATAATGATAAAGTAGGGATGATTTGTAGTAAAGACATTCTTGAGTCTCTCTCTTGACACTCTACCTTAAAATGACATTTTTTGTTTGAAGGAGCATAGGCTGAAATTCGCCTCCATCACTAGCCACTTCACCTCCAACCTCTTCATTCTCAATGAAAATACATAGGGAAAAAGTGACCATTTTTATTGCCTTGATATGTGTGTTCCCAGGTAGTGTGTTCATTCACTTTTGTCCTTTGAGTGCGTGAATTTTCCCATCAACATTCCCTTCACATTGAATGTGGGTCATATCACCATATACCTTCGTCTGTATTTAAATTTCAATTGTAGTTGTTGTGTGGATATTTTGCAACCGACAGTTTTGGGTAAAAATTCAGTCGCAAAATAGGATGAGCAGCCACAGCGTGTGAGACAGAGTCTCTCCTACCTTAAAGGGAAGGCTCCCCATTCTCACTGTTCCTTGGATCAACTCAAGGTAAGCAAGAAGTCGAGAGATCTTAAACAGGGTATTACTAATATCCTTTCTTCTTAACTTCCAAGAAAGGATCCACTTACTCGTAGAACAAATAATGGGCAAGGTAAATCTCTAACTACACTTCTATCAAGAGCTGGAAACAGTGATACCGATAAATCTTCACTAACTCAAAGGCTAGCTAAAACATACCGGTTTGGCTCTAAGTCTGGTCATACTTCTATATGGTAAAAGTTTTACAATTAGGGCACAAAGACTCCTAAAAGTAAGAACAATCTAACTATTTTGCGAATTAAGATGAAAATACAAGCCACAGACAAAGCTTCTAGCTATGGATTTTCACAATTGCTCCTGGTCAAAGCCCGAGCTTCAATTGTTTCTTAACTCTTTGCTATCAATCACAAGATACAATATCAATGACAAAAGATAGTACGAATCAAAGGTAACTTGAATGAATTATAGACAAAGCTTACAATTCACACAAATAACAATCTCACTTAATCAAAGTTAAATCTCAAATGCTCCTTTGTATTCACTTTCTCTCAAAATAGTGCTATACAAACAAAGTTCTGCTGGCACAATTTCTCCAGAGCTCTCTTGCATAAAGATAATGATGATTTTACAATGAGGGGGCACTCCTTTATATAGGCAAAGAAGTTGAGAAAAAGGGAGAGGAAAAAGTGGGAGCAACTCAACCAACTTTGACCAAGTCTAACTACAGAAACTAATAGATTACATGCAACTGCACATGCAACTCGCATTACATCTTTTACATACATGCAATTCGCATTACATGCAATTACACTTTATCATGTAATGCATTTTAAACAACTATGAAGTAGAAATTACATAACAATCTTAAAGATTTCTTCTTAATGCCTTGAATTTCACAATGACATCACGCACTGTTGGAAGATCAGCAATCTCCATAGTCTTTGATATGGCTTCGATTCTCACTACATTTTCATATGCTGATTGCACAACTTTGGAATTTTCTGTTGTGGTATCTAACAAGTGTTTTGTCAAAGATTTGTACAAAACGAACTTGTTCATTGTGTGTGAACCAAAATCTTCGGAATCTACATCAGCATCGATTCTGATTGTATATTCTGAATTCACTCTCTCTGCTGCCAAAAGATTACCAAGATTATCAGTAACACGGCATCCGAATTGCTCCAAATCACAAGTAAGGCTTGTTTCAACTGCTTGACAATCTTCAAGAGCCAGTTGCAATTTTGTGATCAACTTTCTTAAGGTCTCTTCCTTGTAACCAATGAGTCCTTGAAATCTGAAGAACATTTCACATGACAGAAGAACGTCAGATGAGACCATAGCATTTAGATCAAACTTTATCATTTCATCCCAATCCTCAAGGATTTCCTTCAGGTTATCTGCTTCCTGAGTCAAAGAATTAGTTCCATTTTGTTCATCTCTTTGATACGCTTTAGAACTGCAAGTGTCTCTGTGATAGCTCGAACTCCAACAATGATTTCCTGTATCCAAGACTTAGCAGCTTCAATCAACCTTCTCTCTTTAGATGTTTATGATGCAACAACATTCTGAGAAGATTGCTTCTGGATGACCTCATTCAAACGAGCTATTTCCTATTTCAATTGATTCTCCTTTTCCCAAAGCTCATGACTGCTTTTTGATACATTTGCCAATGCATCATGAGCATCTTGTAAAGAACTCAAACGAGATTGCTTTCCAATTTCAATCTTGGTAAATTTATAATCAGAGCTAGTGAGTTCTTCAACAGGTTTATCTACTAAGGGCTCAACAACCTCAACATACTTGGTTTTGTCAGAATCAACCAAAATTCTAGAAACAATCTTGTCCTTCAGAGATTTGGATTTAGTCTTCTTCACAGGAAGATTGTCAGGAGGAACAACCACCTTCCTTCTCTTCATTGTTATTCTACTCAACCATGCAGGTAGGCTGAAACTTTCATCTGTAGAAGCAAGCACAGTGCAGACCATTGGCATTGATCCAAATTGTATATCTGTAGTGACTGAACAAGATTTAGTTTGCACTGCTGTAGGCATAGGAACATGTTGTGAAGATTCTGTCATGAAAAGTTCAAATCCTGTCAAAGATGTATCAAGTTGGAAAACTTGACCACTAGTAAGAGTTGGAAAATCTTCAAACACATTTGCTAAGTGTTCAAATTGATCATGTGCAGGAACACGAGGAGTAGTAGATGAAATCGGAAGAGCCATGGTATTAACTTCTGAGACGGGAATAGAGTGAGTGAAAACAGTAGAAAATAAATCTACATCATCATCAACCTCATGCAAAAAAGACTCTTCATGTGGAGAAGATGTGCAAGCTTGTGCAGGCTTGGGAGGAGATATGATTCTAATTTCTCCTTCTTCATCTGAATCTTCTTTCTCGGATTCTGTTTCCAATTCTTCTTCTGATTCTGTCACTGATTCTTGAATTGGTTCAAGAACTTGGGATGATTTAGTCCCTTTTCTGCCCTTTAATTTGAATTTGAGAGTATTCTTGACATTTGAAGATGAAGCACCATCTTTCCCTGTAATTTCCAGTTGTGACATCCTGCCAGGAGGACCAAAGCTTCCACAATCCAAACCCATTTTAGGATTTACTCTTTTTAGGCCTTTACTTTTCAACCACTTGTTAGTGTTTGCTAAGATGGATTGAAACTTGTCCATAATAGATGTACCTTCTTTTTGTTGCCATTGAATAGGAAAGGACACATTTTATCAAAACCGGCTTGATGAAATTCCGGTTCAAGGATGTTGCCATCATCTTTAACTTGAAAATCTGGAGGGATTTCCAACATATTAAGATCGATTATTTGTTGCAAGGTTAACCTGCAATAATCCATCTTCATAATATCAAGCTCTGTTCTCAAGTCAATCCAAATGTCTTCAATTTGATGAACATGAGTATAAGCCCTCTTTATCTGAGAGTTCATCTCTCGATAATCAAAGTCAAATCTATCTTTGAACCTCTTCAATGTAATTAATTGCAACTTTGCTTCCATATTCTTCGCTTTAGGCACAAAAACAATTGAATAATTGTCAATAGATAAAGGCCTAGCTGAGGTGATGCCAAATCCGGGCCTATGTGACGCATGCTGATCATTCTGCATGTCCATGAGTTGTCTAGCTAACTCCATTAGAATGATTGGATTTGTTGCATAACTAGGTAAGGTATACGGCTCTCTTTTGAAATATCCAACTCTCAAGTATGTGAAAGTGGAAAATTGAAGAAAAATGCAGCCGTACTAGTTTTACCTTTTTCCGTGCTGCATCGGACACTCTTTTGATACACAACTGTTTGTCGAACAGACATCTGTAATGTCCAAAGAAAGCATCTTGGACTTTTCTGTAATGATATTTACTGTTAGCCAAAGTAATTTGGTCATAGTATTCCCAAACAAGTACTTGAAGACGATCACCTTTGGTGGAAAGCCTTGAAAAAGATCCCATGGTAGCAACAATATAAACTAGATATGAATTCATGTAAAAAGGTACTGATGTTCCTACATTGCATATCTGCTGATAGATCACAGTACTAATAAGCTCTCCCCAAAAGATGTGTTCTTTGTTCTCTTTGATTTGAAACATAAATTTGTACATCCATGGCTCAAAGTCGGAAGAATCCTTAAGACCACAGATCCTACTGAGAAGGATGATGAGATCCTTGTATTCCTGTTTAAAATTGGACTGATGAAGAGTCTTTGGCCACTTGGAAAAATTACTTCTTTTGTTGTCTAACCAGTAAAGGTTGACATACTTCTGATAGTTGATTTTTTGTTCATTCCAACAAGCCAATGATGAATCTTTGGTCAAGTCAACACATTCTAATTTTCGAGGAACTTTGAAGATTTGTTCAATCACACTTTAGGATCAAGGCTAATGATGACTTTGCCATCAGTGTCTTTGATATTCCTTGTCTTCGGAGTGAATCGCCGAGCACATCCGTAAACAAAATCAGGTTCTATGGCCGCCATGGGAAATGTAGAAACCAAATGAATGTTGCTTCTTTTAATGCGTTTCATCTCATGCATAGCTTGAGCTTCAATCCTTTGTAGAAAATCGGCTACATCTACGTGACCAATCTTGGTGTCAGTATGTTATCCAGAACAGACATAACTGAAGAAGGAACTGCATGAGCCAATTCTTTGTCATATTGGTATTTCATCTTGCCCTTGGATTTGGAAGGTGAGGACATTTCTTGTGTTCGTACTATAACACAAAAATTTCAAAACACGAATACATCGTCAGAAGGAATCTCCATGTAAGTGGATTCCAGAGTAGTAGTGAAGATTCGAAAATGAGTGACTTTCAAAGAGAAAGCATATGCATATACAACGGAATGTGAAATGAAATGAAATGAAAGTATGAATATGGAAAATGGAATGAAATAGAATGGAATGAAAATGCGCCAAGGTGAAACGCATGGGAATGCGTGCAAAGTGAAAGTTGCTGATTTCAAAAGTGATTTAAATGTTTTCAAAGCTTTATTGAATGCAACATGCATATATGTAAAATGCAATATGTAACGGAAGGTGGAAAGTGAAATGAGATGTAAGTGCAAATGAAAGGTACACTTTACGTGTACATGTGGGTGCAAATGAAGGATAACACGTAAAATATGTTATGAGGTGGAAACATGTACTCATTGATGTAAGTGCGAATGCATATATGAAGATGGAAATGAAACAATGAAGGTGAGATAATGAATTATATAGTCACTTTTGGAGGAAGAAAGAAGTCAAAATTCATGGCAAGCGAAAATAACATCTTTTTTGTCTTTTCAAAATATGACTTTTGATCAAAATCGGACCTTTTGGATGCAATTACACGTAAGGCATTTAGTGTAATCATGTCGTGCGAATGGAAGCGAAAAATGAGATAGATGAAAATGAAAACGGAAAATGGGATTACATGCATGTGCGGATGGCAAATGAGATGATAAACATGTAATCGCATTTTTTGAATGAGATGTGAGATGTAATGACATGGAAATGGAATGTGAAAAATGATAACGCTTTCGCATGTAATGAAGGAAAAACTTGAACTTGCAACTTCTCCAAATGGAGAAAAATCGGCAAACAAACACACAAAATCAAAACAAAAGAAAAACATACCTTTGAAAACAACTCAAAACATGCCAAGATGCAATGCACTCCAAAGATGAAATTCGAATTTGGAACTTGGGGAAGAACCAAAGACATCAAAATGAAAAAGAAATTCATATTTAAAGGAAAAATGCATATTCTAAGGCCAAGATTTTTACAAATGGCATCCATTCAAGGATTTCATGCATAAAATCAGCAAGGATAAGCATGAATTAAAATGTAAGAAAGAAGAGGTCCACTTACATGATGAATATGTGCCAAAAATGAAGGAAAAGATGCTCTTTGTTTGAAATTTTCTTCAAAAGTGATGAGAACTTTTCAAATCTCCAAAATCCGAATGATGAAGGGCAGCAAACAAGGAGATTATTTAGCAAAATGCCAAAACGTGCCCTAGATTAGCTCCTCCTTGCAACGTTTTAAAGATTGCATGTTCTTGAGCCGTTTTTGCCAAAACAAGCAAAAAATGTGATCTTCAAAGTAAAACGTTTTGATGATTTAACACCAAAATAATGATCCTCAACCAATGTAATCACCTAATGAGGTAAAAACGACTTGATCTCATGCAAAAACATGATCAAACTTGGCAGATATATGGAGTTCTATGCAAAAAATGTGCCCTAGCTTGGGAGTTTCAAGCACGCTTTTGGGTGCAATAACTTGATTTTTGATGAGGGCACAATGATCACCTCTCCAAAACATGATGAATGCAACTGATTTTATTCAAATCCATGGAGAAAATCAAAAGTTATGAGCGAAATCGGAGGTTTTTGGAGCAAGAACATGTTTTCTTCACATAATAGGACATTTTTATGTTCATTACATATTTTAAAACATGTTGGAAGGCAAAAGAGGACCTTTTTGAGTCCAATGCATGTTTTAAAATGTCTTTGATCAAAATCTCAATTTTTGAAGCCCATTACATATTTTAAAATGTGCAAGTCTCCAAAATTCAGTTTTTGGAGTCACTTACATATTTTATAAACATATCTCACCTTTTTCATGCACAAGCATGGAAACTCAACTTTTCATGTTATTGCATCAAAAGGGTCCACTTTTACAAGCTTTTGATGTAATGACTTGAAAAAGGTCCTCAGAATGAGTTTTCATATGCATTAGCATGAAAAGTTTCCACTTTTTATGGTTTTTTACATGCATGTGCACATAAAATGTCCATTTTTAGGCTTTGAAGTTATGCATTTCACTTATTTTTATAAAAATGTCAACAATATGGGTCAAAAATAACATTTATGCATTATATTAATCAATATAAGTCATAAACATTGAGTTAAAGTGACATTTATATAAGTATTTGATTTAAAAATAAAAAATTTAAAAAGTAACTATATAGTTCTATAGTCATTTTAAGTGAAAAATTAAAAAGTAACTCAATTTAAAATTAAAACATAAAGTGCACTATAGTCACTTTAAGTTATAAATTTAAATGAAAATTAACTTCAAAACATAACAAAAAGTGAATAAATGTTATGTTTTTGAAAAAGTGAATGTCAAAATGAAAATATAACATCATTTTTTAAATTCGTGCTACTGCACCTAAAAGGTCCACTTTTTGGGCACTAAAATGACCATATCTCTTAACTGACAACTCTGATTGACCTCTAGGTTAGACCAAATTGAAGGGAAAATCGAAAGCCATACATGAGCAAATTCAAAGGACAAAAAACAAGCAAACACAAACTCAAAAGCAAAGAACGGACTGTGAAGGCTTTAAAAATCAAGCAAAGGCTTGATAGAAAGCAAAACAAAAACGACTTGACGAAGGCCTTCAATAAAACAACTTGATATTCGAATTGAAATGGATCAATCGATCAACAGTAAGAAATTGAATATCAAATTCAAGCTTAGAGAAACACAAAACTAGCTTGAAAAAGTTTCGTGCTATTACCAACATTTTGTGGTGACAAAATGCAGGACAACAGTAGTTTGTCTCAACTTGCGTCATTTCCAAACCGTTCCCACCTCACCTCATTTATTCACCTATGTCATCCACCATACATTGTGACCACCACATTATATGGTATTTGTTGGGGTGGTATGTCGACTGCCAACTTGGATAGTGAGTTTGCTACAACATCATCCTCTCTGTATACATAGGAAATTTTGAAGTTGCAAAAATTTCGCCATTTTCTTCTGATTATTTATATTAATTTGCCTATTTTCCACTCATGGGACTTCCTTGTTGCTATTGCATTTACAATAATCTGCAAATCACTCTCCAAATGTAAACTGTCCACCTTTATATTTCTAGGCATGTTGATTGCCTATAAGGTAGCTTGAGCCTCTACTTCATCATTCATTACATCCTTCAATTTCTTGACTGTAGTTGAGAAAATGTTGCTTGTAGAGTCTCATGCTTCACACCTTACACTTGAAGGTCCTGGGTTTCCTTTTGAGGCCCCATCAAAATTTATTTTGACCCATCCTTCTTCAAGGGTTTCCCATTGAACTTCACTTCTCAAGTGACACAGATCAACCCGTGGAAGCCCATTAATAGGCTATTTCAAAGTGTCTTCCTTGGTCAAATGCTCATTTTCATTTCTTCTATTTCTCTTTATATCAGTTCAATGTGCCTCATTAAACCGATTGCTTGCTAATTCCCTCCTACTACTCAATCCAAAATCTTCCATTATTAAAGTCTTACTTGTTGCTGAAAGGTGGTGTCCCTTTTGGGTGGCCATCTTCTTTTGAGGACTGGTATCTCTTTATGAACAACTCAATCATTGTATTATTAATTGCTAATCACTGCTGTATGCTTGCTTGCTTAACTCACCCTTTCATAAAAATTGTATGGTTGCTGCTTTTTCAGAAGATGGACATGCCGTTTCAGCCCTGATTGCTGCCATTTTCATATTCACTAATAGCTGCTTTAGATGCTTTAATTAATTGCTGTCATTTATTAGTTAGTGTTATTAAAAATGTAGTTTTTTTAATCCCAGGAAATTGCCGTATTATACATAATCTTCGCTTTTAATATAACTCACTGCTTTATTGGAATTGTTTTCCCCTTCGTAGAACACCCTTATGTGTTGTGCGTCTTTATCCAATTAGGGTTTGCCAAGAACAAGTATTCCATTAAGTTCGGTTCCCTAATAAATTTAATCAACCCTCCTACTGAATTCCCTTTTAATTTTGGCCGGCTTGAAAGATAAATATTGTTCCTTGGTTGCGGCCATCACTCCTCACCTCCCACCCCTTTTTACTGATTATTGCATTTAAACATGGGTCGGTGTCATAGGTAAATATTGTGTAGCCAACAAGATGTATTTCGTCGGTAGATATTGTGTAGCCGATGGGTCCCTTCGGGAAGATTCTTATTATACATGTTGTATGTGGCTGACAGACCTCTTTGGGAAGGTTCTTCGGAAAGTATTTATACACCCTCTTGGGTCATTGTAAAGCATCTAATCATAAGAAGCGCATTGTAATATCTTTGGCATATGCGAATAAAGAAAGAAGTTCTGCAATTTCCATCTATTGTCTGTGTGCATCAATCAATTAATCTATGAGGTAAACAGTCGGCCCCCTATTATTTCTGTTCCTCGAGTTTGGTATTTGAAGGGCTGCAATTTAATTTTGCCTGAGCATGTTTTTGTGGTAGGAGCATGACAATGCCTAGCGTTTACTACTTTAGTACCTAGCTTTGACTATTAAATGCAAAATCGAATACTTAGTATTATAGGATGAGAAATCTTCAACTCTCTCTTGAATAAGGATGTTCATATGCTAAACAATTTATATGGATGTGTGATCAAATGAGACAACCTCAAGGTTCCTTCCTATTGTGTTTCACTCAGTTTAATGATGTGCTATGCTGGTTATGACAAAGGGACTTATGCTGATCATTCAATGGATATTAACTTGACTTTAACTTCTTCAATTACTTCCTACCAAACAACTTTTTAAGAGATAAGAATTTAGAAATTCTTAGTCTAAGAATGTAAGATCATGTTGATGATGTGGCGAGCCTCTAACTAATCCTTGCTTTACTATGTCAACTAGGTGTAGGAGGGCACTATCTTCTACAGATGTGAAAATGGTGTCACACTGTTGATACTCTTTCAAATACCCTATGAAGGCACAATCTAAATGAATATCTCCAATAAAAGTCAAACACTTGCAATTTATACCCAACCTTACCTTGCATTGTTACTTACAATCAACAAGTACTAAAATGTATGAACACTGTCTTGACTCTTAACCATTAATCACCATTGAATAATGTCTTCCTTTCATCTACATCTACTTCTGCTTAACATGAAACAAAATCCTAATCTAAGTGAGGAAATCTAGAAACCATGCAATATTCTAAAGAAACAAGTAATCCACCGAAAGACCAACAATGAATCAACAATTACTTTGGTAGCATTATGGCAACAATTTTGATGAGGGTCTTATAACCTCCAAGAACAATTACTAAATGCGCATTTAATTACAATTAAGCACCACCATGTGGACCAATTAGAAAATTACATTGCCTTCTTCGGACAATAAGAAAATATATTAGGTAGAAGCTTTCAAGATAACTTGTAGAAGAATCCACCATTTGGTAGACCAATAAGATGATGCCACTTGTATTTATACCAAGTTATCTCTAAGAGTATTCTATCCTTTATCTTTTTCTCTCTTGGCACCTTCAATTAATCTAGACACAATATGGTGAAGTTATTCCATTAGGACACTTGGCGCGTTTTTATTGTTTGAAGAAATAGGTGCCACCTCAGCGTGCACCTTATAGGCTTAACAAATACCCTCTTTGATGTTGGGAAATATCTCAGTTTGATAATGTCTCCCTTTGGCTGGTAGACCTGATCATGATGTTGTACTTTCTGATCTATGAAGCCTCCATGTTGTACATTGCTTGAAATTATTGCTACACGCTTTTCATGTTCCTAAAGATCTTCACTCTAGTCCCTTTCTTTTTTTGACTTTGGGTTGTCACCACCCTTAGCTCGAACCATGTTCAACTTGTCATACATCATATATTAGATTTCCATATTTCAAATTTATGACACGGTATAATCAACATACAACATATTGGAAAACACTTTCCATGCATCCTAGAAAAAGCCATACTAATCTATAGAAAAGGCCCAAGGGACATTTATACAAACACTTGGTATATATATTCAAGACTGAAATCTTTGTCAACAACAGTGGACAATTTGCAAACAGTTAAAATACAACCATTAATCTATGCACAAATACTTTATTCGTAATTCAAGTATTTGATCAAATTCAATTGCAATGACAAATAGTGCATTGAATAACTAATTAATTGGAGTTATTAAAACCTGAAACTGGATTGCAGCTAGAATTTTTTAACTCAGAATGAATCAGCTTCGTCAACTGCAACAGATAGTTTGTCAAACATTTGAAATGCAACCTTAAATCTGTGCACAAATACTCTATTTGCAATTCAAGTATTTGAATTCAATTACAATGATGAACAATGCATTGAATAACTAATTAATTGCAATTATCAAAACCTGAAACTGGATCGTAGCTAGTACTTTTTTAACCAAGAATTAATGCAGCTTGTCTTAAACTGCATATCCTGGGACGGCAACATTGGATGGGCTAATGGCTCTCAGAAACCCCAAGATCGTGCCTCTCTAACACTGATGTCTCCCTGCAAGGACTCACATGACCGCTAAAACCCTAGAGGCTCTCAAATAAATTCCAATGCAAGTGCATAGTGCTGCAATTTATGATGTCAGTAGTCTTTAATTTCTGCAACTGAAAGATCATTTAATTCCTTTGATAACAAACCCTTGCAATGCTGCAAACCAAATGAATTGTCAATTAGTTCGGCTCAAATGAAGACTGCTAATTTCTTCTGTTTACTGTACTGGGTAAAGAAAATAATGCATACATACAATGGAACAGAATAGCAGAACTATATTTGCATACGCCAAGATATTACATTATGCTTCTCATGATATGATGATTACAACGATCCTGAAGGGGGATATAAATACTATCCGAGGAACCTTCCCAAAGATATCTGTCAACCACATACAACATGTCGGCTACAATAGTAGAACCTTCCCGATACCAACAGAACATTCCCGATACACACCCTGTCGACAAATACCGACGACATACATCCAGATACAAACAGAGTACATCTTGATACACTAACGGGATGCATCCTGATACACTAATGGGATACATCCTGATACACTATTCACTAACAACATCATCCCCCCCAAAAAAAAAAGTCGTCTTTCGATGACGACACAACAAAAACATGGACTTATACATCATGAACCTGAAGGCTGTGTCTCCGACTGCGTCGAAGCCAGCACACCTGATCTGTCCGGACCTTCAAATCAGCTCTGATCTGAGAGTTCTCTTCCACTACTTCCTTCAGCATCAATGCAACCTCCTGACACTCAGCTTCTTTCTGATCATGAGCCTTCTTTGCTGAGTCCTTTTGTTGAAGAGCTTCTACCAACTGCTGCTCCGCTACTGCTAGCTGCTGTTCCACTTGCTGCTTCCCTTGTGCACTTTCCTCGAGCTGTGCTAACAATGCTGTCCGCTCTGTTTCCCACACACTCTGCTGGGTGGCAAGTCGGTTGGCCATCTCCTCTCGAGCCTTCTCGGTCGTCTCCTGAGCTTCTTGCCTAGCCTTTTCCCGTCTTCTTTTTGTAAGCACCAACTTTGCCAGGAACTTCCTCTGCTTTGTGATAACAACAAGGCTAGAATGAACATCCTTATCCTTCTCCTCCGCTATGGGTAGAGGGCCCGTCGCCTGTGCCCCTTTGTCTACTTTCTCTGCTGCTGCTACTGGACTCCGATCCTCCACCCTTGGTGATGCCGGTACCTCGACTACCTTGCTGATCGACCAAATGGCTCCCAACTGCGTGTGCTTTCTCATAGGAGATTGAATGGAAGGACCTCTGGCAACAAGGGCAAGCAGCCGTCGCCTCAAGTACTCACTCACCTAACTCGCTGTACTCATTCGGTCCATTGTTGGCACTTGGGGTTTCGCTTCCAGAATACTGAAATCAGCATCTTGATCCTCATCCAACAGAGTGTCTGCTATGGTGACTACTGCATCCGTTCCAATCA
Source organism: Cupressus sempervirens (assembly GCA_028749045.1). Lineage (NCBI taxonomy): Eukaryota > Viridiplantae > Streptophyta > Pinopsida > Cupressales > Cupressaceae > Cupressus > Cupressus sempervirens. The sequence goes on from CM053783.1 coordinate 4,214,883, forward strand.
CCTCTAGATGAACCTGCTCCTCCTGTGCACCTTCGTGACTGCCTCCTCCCTCTGCTACTAGCTCCACTACAGGAAGGGGCTGAGGCAAACTCTCTGCTACAAGTACGGGAGTCGGTTCCTAAACCGCTGGCTGCGACAGCAATCCTGTTGGCTGCGTACCCATAGTTGTGGTCTCTAGTGATGCTGTCCTCTGGCTCACTCTAGGTTGGACAGCTGCTGAATGTGAGATTGATCTTGGCGCTACTGCTGCCTGTGATCTAGAATGTAGAGTGACCGGGGTCATCACCATTGGACGCTGAAACTATCCGAATCCTGGGATGTGGACATCCGCCATGGTGTGTATGTGTGGTGTTGGACTTGCCTAAACTGAAGTAGTAGAAGTAGTAGTTACTGGTGCAGCCGTCAACTGACGTGGAAAGTGAAGTGGGACTGCTAAAACTACTCTGCCTTCCTCATCATCTTCCTCCTCATCCTGCTCCACCTCCATATCCTCAGAGTCATCCTCCTCGCAAGATGTGTCCCAGTGGCCACTATTCGTATTGCTTGATTCCTCCATCTCTTGTTGCGCCCTCTTCTGGCCCATGCCCTTCTACCCTGTAGGTGAATCCAAATGCTTCCATTGCATCACCGGAGGCTCGCTACGTACCGACAGACTTGGCTTAATTTCCAGCTGCTCATGGGGTATCGTCCTCGCCGTAGCTTCCAGAAAGAGTCTGATGGCGTAGTGCGGCATATAGAATGTTTTGTGCTGCAGGGTCATGAACTCATCCATGCACATGGCTAACAAAGAAGCCCAATCGTACACCTTCCCATTCATGATCCCGTTCATCATATTGACCAACGGAAAGGAAATGTCGCACGCCTTGCTGGATCCTGTAAGCCTGCTTTTTACCACATCCATCAAGCACTTCCAATGGCCCTCTTGAATATCAGACTTTCGCAATCCTCTTCCCTTCGAAGTGTCTATAAGGTTATCCATCTGTTGCTGTACCTGGTCGTTACACACCATCCATATCAGCGGTAACTTCATCTCCTTGCTCATCTTTTTTGGCTTACCATCAATCTTGGCTCCTCGTTGCGCCGCTCCTGTTATACTAAATACTCTTGTAAAATCAGTTGGCCGAAATGATACCACTATGTCATACCCCAGATACGAAATGGAGCACTTTTGAGAATGCTTGTCATACGCCTCAATCATAGGACGCAAGACGCCCTCAAAATCTCTAATACAAAAAAGGGGCATCCGGATAGCCCACTCCACCTGCGCCTTCCTGATGCTTGCTTTACTAGGTGAGTATCTGGATTTTCATCCCACCATTTCTGACAATCCCATCCATTCAACCCTTCGAAGACAACAGTCCGTGGGGTTGTCTGCACATCAGTCTGATTCTGCTCTTTTGCCCTGTGCTTGCCTTTGTCCTTTCCCCGCGGCCGTGCTTGAGAAGGTCTTGCCTGCACATCTTGGTTCATGGCTGAATCCTGTTCCAATTGCTTCCTCCAAGCCCTCTTACTAGCTGATTGCATATTATGGCTTTACAAATTTGTTGAAAATAAAGCCGTTAGGGCAGTTATTCGTTCGTACGGCTGCAAAATCCCCTTCCAGACATGTGTACGGATACTAGCCCTTTGCTTGTGCTCTTGTATGCCATACGACTTCTTTCCTCTGTATGCCATACTGAACCCTCCTCTTGAATGCCGTACACCAGCAATTTGCAGCTACTTAGGTCTCTTATACATCTCCAGTCTGGGCACTTGGAATGATTTTACCACTCCACATTCTTGCCTTTGCATGAAAATCCACCTCGGAGAGCAATCTTCTAACTAATACTCAGCCTCAAAGCTTGTGGGGCAGCCCTCCTATGCACAATCCGTACAACGATTATATTTGCCTATAAAGGGTTTTAACCCATACACTTGTTCAACACCTACGCTTGAAGAGCCGTACAGTGAATGCTTCCCAACAAATGTGCAGTGAATGCCTCCCAAAGAATGCCTTATCTCCAGAGCCATACATATCCTTCTTATATTGACGCCTGGGAGTCCATACGATGGTCTAATGCAAACTATGTTCAACTTCACCAAAATGCCGTACAGTGATTACTTCATGAATTAGGACAGAGGCGTATGGTGAAGAAAGTGTGCAGCTAAATTTATGCCTTACGGTGCTCACGTGTGCCTCCAGACTTGCTTGATCGCCATACATACGTTTTTGTTTGCTAATGTTCCTGACGCCCTTGGTCTGTGAAGGTAATATAATGTCATGCGGTTCATATAGAATGCCATACGGTGGCTGGGGTTAAGATTGCCGTGCGATGACCATGAAGAACACCATACGGTGCACTTTATGTCTGCTTCCATTGTTTTTTTTTTGTTCAATTCTTTAATTTAATTTAATTTTTTTCAAAAATTCAACTATTCCTTCATGTGGATGGCGACGGTTTACCGGGCGCGCGATAAATTTTTAACTTGCACCCATTCACGGTGTTCGAAACTTCCTGTCCATCCAGCATCCACAACTTGATCACTCCATTGTCGCCTACCTCCCGAATCTGATACGGCCCGACCCAGTTAACCTTTAACTTGCCTGGCTTGATCTCATCCCGACCGTCGTACTTCAACACCCACTGACCGGGTTGAAACCTATTCAGTTTCAAGTGCTTATCATACCATGCTTTCCGCTTGTTTTGTGTTACCTCAGTCGCCCACGACGCCAATAATCGCTTCTCTTCCAGCCTGTTCAATTTGTACAGCCGCTCCCTTAAGCTTTCCATATCGCCCAACTTGTTTTCTAGTGCTATCTACAGGCTTGGTATCATGAATTCCGCTGGTACTACGGCCTCCTGTCCGAACATCAGTTGAAACGGCATGTGCCCTGTTGTAACTTTATACATCGTGTGGTAAGCCCAAAGGGCGGAGGGTAATTTTTCCTCCCAGTCCTCGCCCTCGACTGCGCAGGATTTGTATATAATTGATACTAGGATTTTATTAGTAGCCTCAGCCTGTCCGTTTGCTCTTGGGTAGTACGGACTTGATAACGAATGATAAATCTTGAACTCTGTGGTGAGCAAGCGGATAACATGATTTACAAAATGTCCTCCTCTATCACTCGTTAGTTGCAATGGAATCCCGTACCTAGTAACAATTTTCTCATAAATAAACTTTGCTATGGTTACTGCCAAGTTATCTAGTAGTGCACGTGCCTCCACCCATTTAGTCAGGTACTCCGTCACTATGACAATATATCGGCACCTTCTGGTTCTGCTCGCCTTCAGAGGTCCGACGAAGTCCAATCCCCATCGTTCAAAGAGTTCCGGAGCATGAGAGGGATTCAGAGGCATGAAGTCTCTCTTCAAAGGTTTCCCGGCTCGCTGACATGTATCGCATGAAACGACCCACTCCTTGGCGTCGTTTTGTACCGTCGGCCACCATAGTCCTGCTAAGAGTATCTTCCGTGCAGTTGTGTTTGGGCCCATGTGTCCTCCTACCGGTCCTTCATGTGCTTCCTTTAGTACCCTTGGGATCTCTTCCTCCAGGACGCATCACCTTAGGGTCTGATTGAGTTCCATTTTATATAACAGCCTGTTAATCAGCTGAAATGTTCAGCTCCGTATTACCAATTTTCGTCTTTCATTCGGTGGCATGCTACTTGCAAACTGGCTTGTCGACAAGTACTCTCCAATGCTTGTGTACCACTTTGGTAGTACAACAATTTAAAATAGCTGTGCATTAGGGAAGTCATCATTCACACCGTCTGGCGGCTCTCCTGTCTTGAGGCATGACAGATGATCTGCGTTGACATGTTTCTTCCCCGTTCGTACGATGATCTGGAAGGTAAACTCCTACAGCAGAAGTAACCAGCGGCTGATCCTTCTTTGAATAACAGGTTTGTTGATCATATACAGCAGAGCCTGATGGTCAACATAGAAGACGAACGGTGTTGCCAGCAAGTAATGACGAAATTTTTGTACAGCGTAGACCATCCCCAAAGCTTCCAGTTCGGTCGTACTGTAATTTTGTTCGGCTCTTGATAGCAAGCGGCTGGCAAAGTAGATCGAGTGATCCAACCCGTGGGTACTTGTTTGTGCCAGGGTTGCTCCAATTGCATAGTTGGACGCGTCGACATGTACATGAAACTTTTTGCTCCAATCTAGATACGCCAGGATGGGTGCCATAGGCAATCGTACTTTGAGCCCTTCAAATGCTTCATCCTGTTCCTTCTCCCATCGGAATGATTCTTCCTTGCATGTTAACCTGTCTAGTGGGTATGCTACCTTGGCAAATTTTTTTATGAAGTGTCTGTAATAGCCTATATGTCCGAGGAAAGATTTTATCTCCGTTACATTGGTAGACGACTGCATCTCCAATATCACTCTCACCTTATTCGGATTTGTCTTCAACCCTTCCTTACAAACTATGTGTCCGAGCAACTTTCCTTGTGGGACCATAAACCTACACTTCTTCAGATTCACAGCCAAGCATGCACATCGACATCTCTCCATACATTCGCCCAATGCTGCCAGATGTTTGTCCTCTGCGCTGAACACCGACCAATCATCTAGAAATGCCTTGAAGTTTCTGATGGACATCTTATCAAAGATGTGCATTATGATCTGCTGGAATGTCGCAGGCGCATTGCACAGACCGAACGACATCCAATTATAGGTGTACATCCTGTCTTCTACGACAAATGTCGTCTTCAACTTATCCTCCTCTGCGATTGAAATTTGATTGTATCCGGAAAAACCATCCATAAATGAGTAGATCTCATGTCTCGCTACCTCCTCTAGGATGCTGTCCGTGAATGGAATCGGAAATGGATCCTTGATGGTGACTGCATTTAGGCATCTGAAATTGACGCATATCCGGATCTGAGTGGTATCCTTCTTCAGTGAGATTACTATCGGCGACACCCATTCATTGGTCTGCACCTTGAAGATAATGCCAACCTCTAGCATGTGATTGATTTCCTTTGTAACCCGTGCCGCATAGTTCTTGTTCATCCTGTAGGGCCACTTCTGTACAGGTATTGCTCCTTCAATCAACGGGATGCGGTGCACACACAACTCTAGGGGTACTCCTTTTAGGTCCTTGTATGTCCATGCAAACACATCCTTATACTCCAAAAATATCTTAAAAGCTGTTGCCTTCAGTACTGGGTCCTATTTGTCTCTGACTAGTATGTTTCGTGGTTCGGCTTCGTCTCCCAAAATCCTAGTTTGTAGTGTGGCTTCATGATATTTGATGGGTTCCCCTTCAGTGAACTTATGAGTGGGTGTCACATCCAATGGTGCATCTCCTTCCTTTATCTTGGTGAATTCGCTTGGAAATTCTTCTATGTTTCGTCGTTCCTCAATTGTCAAGACGTTGCAGCTCTGGAACAGCTCGTATTCCTCCATTTGCCAGTGGTAGAGACCGCTCACCAAATCCAAGTCGTCGTCTGTTGATCCCCTTTCCAATCGCAGGACTCCTTCGTGATCTGGGTCGAGACATTGCGTGACTTCATCCTCTTCACCTTCAGAGTCTGATGACAGAGCTTCTTCCCCGACCATTTGAGTGTGCAGATCAATGACATATTTCTGGCCTTTGCTTTCAAGTGATGAAGTATTGTTCTTCCAATCATGTTTCGCCTTGGCTTGCATCAGCCACCCCTGGCCCAGAATGGCATTGTATCTTTTTCGCTTCAATGGGATCACAACGAAGTCCAATAGGAACGGTTGGGTTCCAATCGTCACTGGTTGGGCTGTCAGGATTCCCAATGGCTTGATTCCATGTTGGTCGGCTGTTAGCAACTGGAAGGTAGGTGGCTACAATGTCTGCTGTCCCAACTTTTTCCAAGTATCCTCTGGCAGCACATTGACACCGGACCCTCCATCCACGATCGCGTCCGTTAGCACAGTCCCGAGAATGCCCATTTCAACAACCGCCGGATAGCGTCCAGATGAAAGAGCTAACAGCATTGGGTCTTTTGCACTTGCGCCCCCTTGTTTCTCCTTTTTTTGCTCTGTTGGTTGCTTAGCAATCAGTACTATATTCATGAGTGCCGTACGGAGTTGAGGCATAGTGAGCAATAGATCATTTATCTTGACAGGTACCTCGGCTTGCAATATTTGCCATACAATGTTATGTTTTGCGTAGTTCCGTACGGAGGTACCAGGCGTGTCCTTCAGGTGTACCGTTTCTGCCTATGTTGCTTTTTGGATCTCGACCCGTGCTTCTTCTAGTCTCTTCTTTTCCTCCGTCGGGTCAGGATACACTTTTGCTTGCTTCCGAGTGATTGCCAGAACCTCTTCCTCGTCTATCCCGACGGTGATCAAGTTTACTCCAGACTTCGGGCACTTAGCATTGTCATGATTGCCAGGTCCACACCATCTGCATAACAACTTCAGTGTGTTCACCGTCGTGCACTCTCGGGCGAAGTGACCCTATAGAGTGCACCATCGGCATTGAACTATCAGCGGGCCATTCGAATCATACTGAATTCGACTCCTCTTGCCATTATTGTTGTTGCCACTATTGTTGTTGTTGTTTTGGCCGCATCGATTATTTCTGTATCCTCCTGACGTGGCACCCTCCATATTGTTGTTCCCACTCCCTTCGGACGCGGACGCTACCTGTGTTAGGAACACTTGCTGCGGTGTTCTTGTTTTCATGTTGAAAGGGCATTCCTTTACCGAGTGTCCCATAATCTGGCAAATCTCACAAAATTGAGCTTTCGGGCAACATCCCTTCGTATGGCCTTCTTTCTTGCACTCTGTGCACCATAGCTCATTGCCCTTAGTCTCCTTGTTCATATTCTTGAACTCCATCATTCGAATCATGTCCTTCTGGAGGGCATGGACCTTCTTGCTGCTGCCTTCATCATCGCTGCTATCCTCTCCTGAAGACGCGTCGTCATCTGAATTGGATGAGCTAGTCTTCTTCTTCTTCTTTGTCTTCTGCTCACTTTCGAGGTTCATTGCCCAGTTGTAGGCTTCAGTGTAGGTTGATGGTGGCACGATCTTCATCTTCTTTCACAGCCTTGGGTGAAGGATTTCAATGAACCATCTTTTCTGTAGACCATTAGCCAGCTTATTCTCCATGTTATTGATCAAGTCCTTTAACTTCTGGGCGAAGACTCAGACTGTTTTATTCTTCCCCTGCCTAGTATTGAATATCTCTGCTACAATTTCATTATCGTCGCACAAGAGTTGAAATTTTGCGATAAACTCCTTTTTAATGTTATCCCAACTGTTTAAATCTTGTGGATCGGTATCAGTAAACCAATCAATTGCCACCCCCCGTAGGGTTGTCAGAAATTGCCTCATCCATTCGTTTGTATCCATTATGCCATTGGCCTTTAACAGGTTTTTACAATGTCGGATGGGATCAACTGCTCCATCACCATCAAATTTAGGCAACTTCTCCTTTGGTCCTGCCATCTTGACACCGACGCTTGGTATCCCGACGCTGACGTTGTTTGATGAAGAAAGGTCTCTGTTAAGCGAATCTGTTCCTTCTGGAAGTGGATCCCAAACAAAGAGTTCACTTCGTGCTCTTGCTCCTTCGGCACTTCAAGCCGTGCGAGTCGATTCTCTTCCGTCTGAATTGTCTTCCCTCGGCGAACACCAATTCAAAAACTCCTCCCTTGCCTCTTTCACCAACTCTACCCACTGTCGAGTCTCCTCCAGCAATGCTTCCGCGCTTCTGCATTCGTCGGCAGCAATCTTCTGGAACCTCCTTTTGCATTCGGCTTGCTGCACCAAAATTAGATCTCCGTGTGCTGTGCATATTTCATCCTTGTCCTTCAGCTTGCTCTTATTCTTGTTTAGCTGATTCACCATTAGTCTCCTGCCTTTCCAGGTCCATCAAGCAACGGCGCCAAATGTTTACTGTACTGGGTAAAGAAAATAATGCATACAGATAATGGAACAAAATAGCAGAACTATATTCGCATACGCCAAGATATCACATTATGCATACCATGATATGATGATTACAACGATCCCGAAGGGGGATATAAATACTATCCGAGAAACCTTCCCGAAGGTATCTGTCGGCCACATACATGTCGGCTACAATAGTAGAACCTTCCCGATACTGACAGAACATTCCCGATACACACATCCAGATACACACCTTGTCAGCCGATACTAACGACATACATCCTGATACAGACGAAGTACATCCTGATACACTGACGAGATGCATCTTGATACACTAACGAGATACATCCTGATACACTATTTACTGACGACATCTTCCAATCACAAAATTTCAGTGCATCTTTAAACATCACAAGGCCCTAATCTCCTCTGAAGAATTACCATTCTTCAAAGCTGAAACGCAGATGCAGAGTGAACCACTTCCAGAGGTTCATGCCAATTCCCAAAATTAAAAGTAAATTGATCATAATGCCCTTTGATTCATTCATGGGATCCTTATATTCTTAATGCCAAGCTTTGCTTTTGCCTTTTTAAATCATTAAAATATATTTTGCTAAAGTGGCAACATTGACATTTAATAAATTAATTCATTCTCCTTTCATAAAATCATTTTTTTTCAAAAACTTTTCATTGGCATTTAGTAAATTATGAGCTTGCACTTTATAACTAATAAAAGGTCACCTTGGTCTAGGCGCTTAAGTGAATTGACCCCTTTTAAAAAGTGCATTTAAATCTTATTTTATAATGTGCCATAAATGAATAATTATTAAAAAGGAATTACGTTATTAATATTATTATTCCTCGATTCAATCTGAACTAGGGAGTCAACTATTGCATCCACTGCGCATTTAACTTCCTTACTAAAAATAGTAAGGGTCCCTTTCAATCATCTCCTAACTTACTATAAATACTAAGTATGAGGAACTGATCTCTAAAACCAAGGTTGCACAAGGACAGGGTATAAATGTTTGTGGATTTAATGTACTGTTTTCAGTTTCAGATTTGCAATATGTTTGTGTTGCCAACTTTTAGTTTCTCTCTTGTGAAGTTAGAGTTGTTGGTATTCATTGAGTCTTTGTTCAAATTGCATGTCTAAGTAGCCTCTAGGTGACTTACTTCTCATCCATTCCCAAGGCTCTCACTTTGTACCTTTTCTGGGTCTCCTTTGCCTTGCCTTTCCTATTCTTCCATGCAGGTTTCTTGCTATTCAAATGCGTTTGGGGTCTAGATAATTTAGGTTGGGATTGGATGTGTTTCGAGCATCTTCCTGATGAGAAGTTATTCTTGTTTCTGTATTTGCAATCTCACTCCAACATTCCCATTTCTTTCGGATTCTGAAGAATCGAACTGATCTTCCCCGTGGGCGAAGTTGATCAAGCATGTATCTGAGGAACGAAGCCGTGGTAATGATTAACAAGCTGTACCCATGATTATATCATAAGGGAAAGATCCAGGAAAGTATAAGTTGAAGCTAAGAAAGTCTTGAATTGAGTTTGAAAGGTAATGTCCGTTTCTTTGAAGAAAGACGGGTCTGCGGGTTTGCAACAGCTCACTAATGGAAACATAGGTCTTTTCTGCTTCCGATACTAATATGACTTGTGCCAATTCTAAGTCTTTATATACAAGCAGAATGAGCATGATGTTAAAAGGAACTATTTTGAGCCCATAATGAATGATCCATACTCGAGATCTCACATCATGGCCATCAGATCGAGATTAAAAGGAAAATGCTATAGAGTTCTCTTTGCTCTGAAAAATGCTATAGAGTTCTCTTTGCTTCGGAAAATGCTGTCTTCAGAAGGGTTTTCCGTCCCTGGGTAATGTAAAAGCCCACATCTCCCAAGGCTTTGAAAATAGAAAGCCAAGTCACTTTAATATGCAAATATTCTTTGGAGATGCTCAAAAGATGCTTATGACAAAGTAAGCTATGAAGGTGCGACTCCAACATAAAGCAAGTCAAGTGTTAAATGTTTAGGGCAAAAAATGAAAGAATGAAGTGCGCAAGCTATTGAAAGATCATTCCCCGCACTACGATTCCGAATCAAATAAAAGTTGCACTTACGGAAAAATTGATCTTCTCTCTCTCCTCCGCACATTTTAAGTTATCTACTAAGTCTTCATTCTGGACTCTGAAGGGAAAAGAGACACTTTCCGCTAAACTAAAGTCCTTGTTTCGGTAAGTGGCCTTTAATGATAAGACTTTACTTTAAGTAAAGTAACAAGGCTTTCGGTTGTTACGAGTTTTTATGTGCATGAAAAAGGAAAGTTTAAATAGCCTTTCATTATGAAATTTAATGCAAATCTTGCCGTTATGATCGATGGCCGAACTTAATTTCGTTCGTGTGGCGCCAACATTTGGATTTCTATATCTATTTCATCGAAATTGCTTGAAATTCGTTTCCTCAAGTATTTTAAAGGGCTATTTATTGAGAATTGCATCTTGGGCAATCATAGTAAATGGCAATCAGAGCTGCAGGTTATGATAAGCGTATAGGCCTAGAGAGTGAATTGAAGGATTTCACAAATACATTGTTCAAGTTTTATGATTTAGGTGATCTCCATAGAAGACTTTTCTCTCAGCCTATTCACCCGATCACTCGAAAGTTAAAAGAAAGCGGATTGGTATAAGCGGTCGGATTTCCCATGGCTGTACAAGCTTTAGAGCTAGTAAGGAGGCCATTATAGAAGTTCCAATTAAAGATTGCTAGAGTGGATGAGCTAACAGATATGCACGACTACTGGATGATTCAAGTTGACAATATCATCATCCCAAGTGTCGAGGAGTTAGACAAAGTAACTAATGCAATGAAAGCTTATAGAGCTAAGGCAGTTACTCCTAAGAAGGCATGATGCTCTAACATTCTTCCAGACATCTATCATTCCCTCTCTCTCTTTCTTTTTGTAGCCATTCATGGCATTCTGTCAGTTAGCCTAGTCTCTATAACAAACAATGATTCAATCATGTCCTCTTTTTAGTTTATTCCGTTCAGAGATGCTCTGCAAAGCAATCATCTTATGTAACTGGCCAATTTGAGAAGGCCTGTATATGTAACTTTTTGAGAAGTTAATAAGATCAACAAAATTACTTGTGGGCGAAACCCTGTAGCTAGGACTACTGTGTGTGATTCTGAGTCTACTTTTAATTTTGCTGTTCATTTAGTTACAGTATAGTATTTGGAATAAGTATGCTATCGTTGAAAATTGAATGAATGCAAGTGAACTTGGTTTTATTTCCTTCATTCAATGGATTGTAAGCTTTACTTTCTTCAGCATAAGCACTATTCTGCTCTTTGTGCCATACTTTGTAGTTTATACGTGTAGTTTAGTTCAATGTATGAGAGTGCTGGAAATTGATAAATGAAGTAGCTTGAAAGTAGACAATCTAAGTATTGTCAAATATCAGTTAACTCAGTGATCCAGGTATTTTCGATTTTGTCATTCCTTCTACGTTCTTGTTGTCGTAGCTAGCCTTGCATGTTTCCATCTTTGCATTTAAGTTAGAACAATTTGCATTTCAAGAGTTAATCCCTATTTTCAAACTGCCTAGGTTGTTTAAGGTGTTGAACAATCTTGTTATTGGCCTCTTCTGCTCTCTGGTTAAGAGCATACCCCCAAAACCCGAAAAACAAAATTCATTGCAAATCTTGCATCTAAAAGGGAGTTGTACCTTTCAATTCAGGGGGCTTTGATAGATTAATACACTAACCCATTTTGTAGTTAACTTCTTTATTCTCCATTAGCTATTGGGCATTTGAAGATTTAAGGTATAAACCAAAGAATTAAGGGAGACAAACTGTTAACCAACTGTTTGTAATAATAATATATGCTAAATGTTATAGATGCATAACAAAGAAGGTGGACTTTAAACATGAACAAGAAGTTCATAAATCATATTACAATGACATATTACAAAAGGTAAACTTTTGACTTGAACAATGATAAAGTTTAATCAGTATTGTATCAAAGTTTCCAACTGATTACCTATTAAATTAAACCTAATAAATAACAAGCTGATACACAAACAAAAAACTGAAACAAAAATTAGAAATCTTAATCAAGTTCCTTAGCTGTGATGCTCTCTACTGAGTACTTCTTGGGCATGTGGGTATGTATCCTAGGTGTGTGGGTATGCATACCCATGCAACCTTTCCTAAAACCTATACAAATGTTAGGTCTCTAGCTCAAAGGACCCTCCATGCAACCCCATTAGCCTAGGAGGGTCAGAAAACAGGCTAATCCTTTGAGAGTTCATGGTCATAAAAATGGGGACATTATAAATAATTTTGCAGTCCTCATGGTCACCTTTAATGGATGGTTATCTCTTTAGGTCAAAATGGATTTGTAGAGGTCTATTTGTGGATTTCACCTTGAATTGAACTTTTTTTTTTTGTAGAGTCTAACTTAGATTATATGGCTAAGGATTTCAAAGAATTAATGAATAACTGTGAATTAATTACTAGCTTAACACATGTAATTTTGATTTTCAAAAATAAAAATTGGCTCTAACATTTGATCTTTTGGAATGCAATCTTCTATGTTCTATGTAGGTTATTGAGCACTTAGTCATTGAGTTATGAAAATTGTTTCTTTATTTTCTATTATCCTTCCTATCTTATGATCTATGATTTTGGTGGCTGTCTATTGTGTGTTGAATTGATAGATTTACTGTCAATCCTCGACGTCGAATAAGACAACATAATGGAGAAATAAAGGCAGGGGCACGACAAACTAAAAAGAAGAGGCCATGGGAAATGATTTTATGTATATATGGTTTTCCTTCACAAGTTTCTGCTTTACAGGTAATCTTTTTATGGTTTCACTTATAGGGTTAAATTATTTGGTATCTTTCCTCATCATTTTTGATATAATGATATTATTTCCAGTTTATGAAAAAAGTGTTAAGTTTTGCCCCAGAAATGAAGATAAATAACAATAAGAACAAAATAGATACAAGAGACACACAAGATTATCCTAGGAAAACCCTTCCATGTGAAGGGAAAAATATTACTTTTATTGATAAAGAACTGTACGAGTATAATGCTTTTCACTTGATAAAATATATATAAATAATAGAGAGACTTCATTGCACAACTGAAGGTCTCTTCAATTTCCAAATAAAACTCTTTATATTTCCATATTCATGCCTCTTTGCATGATTCATGACACATGTCACTTTATATAATATTATCTCAAATATTATCATAAATCTCTCTTTCAGCTAAGGATGACCATAATGGTACTAACAGCCATATTTCTATTAAATCAAATATAAAGATCGCTATTGCAGCTACAATCTTCAACACTCGGTCTTCACAAGAGAGATGTTTAGAAAAGCAGGCACAAATAGCTGCAACCAAAGATGTTAATGATAGTTTGTTTTTCATCATATAAATTCATTAAAACATGCTATCTCAGCATAAAATAACTCACCATAGTTGCTATATAAAATAAAAGTCATGACTCCCACCATGCCTACTTGTAGAGGATGGTCCGAGGGCTTTCCTTCTTACCAAATATGAAATTTACTGGATTTATCAGTCACGGACTCTCTCAACATAACAATAAAAGAACAAGTAACTAATTAATATTTAAAAAAATCATGGAATCACTCAACATGATAGGTCTGCAAGGATCACAACCAACTTATATCATAGACTCTCTTAACATGATGTTGTCATGAGATCTCTCAACATGAAAGGCTTGCAAGGATGACAACTAGCTTACAACACAAACTCTCTCAACGTGATGTTGTCACAGAATCTCTCAATATGACATCCAACTCCCATTACAAAATCTCTCAATGTGATGACATCATGGACTCTCTCTACAATATGTTCACTATGATTTCCCTCATAAGTGAAAGAGTTTTCATAGTTGTTCTTACAACTTTATTAATTTCAGCTGAATAAAGTTTAACACTTAGCATGAAGATTTTGGTTCTCGGCTCTGTTTCTAGGTCTGTAAATTTCATAGTTATAGGTTAGTCATAAGCTGTATAACCTTTTGGGTCTTTCATGGCTCTTTCAAACTCTGTCTTTGGTTCTAAGTTTCTTCTTATTCCCCTTTGATGTATTTTGCAAAATGTATAGGTCTACGTAACCATTTTAAAATTTTATATATACATATATAGGCATTAGCCTTCCGTTTTAAAATTTGTTTTCACATGAATGAGTACTCATAATCAACAAGGAGGAAGATCATAGTTGAGGCTCGTTTCCAACAAGAGTCTTAAACTCTACAATACCATTAACTTATTAACATGTATAAGAATGGCAAGGATTCCATAAAAATACTCCCTCTCAACAAGAACAACTTTGATCATCACAAGAAGATAGCAAATGAAACCTCCCTTTGAAGCCAAAACATCTCCCTCTAAATATGTATCATTAAAGCAACATCCTCATCCCATTGCTTCTTGTTGCATCTTATAACCAAAAGAGATCAACCTATCATAGATATTAATGCTAAAAGCATACTATTTCTAGTTATATACCAAAATTCATGATCTATACAAAACTATGATCATAGAATACTTATCTCTATTCTGGTGCCAATCCAAAGTACATATTTTTCTTGAAAAATGCCTATTGCAACTTCATAAAAATTATCTTCTCTAAATTGTTCTTTCTTATTTGTCATAAGACAAAGACCCAAATGGCCTTGATTTCTTCGAGATATAAATGAACGACGACAGATTATACAACCACTATGAAGTTCTTTAATACTGGTTATTGAACAACACAAATTCTATGCAAAGTCTACATATATCATCCTGCACCTATAGATGCACAAGAAGCATGAAGTGTTCAAGCAACACAATAAAGATAATAAGGTTAATGGACATCAAGCCAAGAACAACAAAATTTCTGAACTGACGACGTCAACACAAGACTACCATAATAATTTGAACAAATAATCAACGAGTTATTAAAAAGGGTACCAAGATAGAAATAAAATGAACCATAAAAGAATATTAACAATGCTAAAGGAAAACAGACTAGCATACAACCATTGCGAGTCAATATTTATGGTGCAACTTGCTACAAATATTGATGTCATGGTCGAGCTCGCTCATGAAGAGGACGGGGTGCCACAAAATCACGAAGCGGCAATCGAGAGCCAATGACAACATAAAAATCTTATGTTTCCATGTGGTTACAGATGACCACCATGGATGGGACACTGAAAACTTGATGCTGACACACACAGAGTCAAGAACCACTTGCATATGCCTCAGAGGGGTTGAGATAAATACCAAGGCTTGCTATTTGGAAGAACGCATAACATGGGGTAACAAATTCCATAAATTCAAGAGTAAAAGGTATGCCTAGAAATAATAGATAACGAATGAAGTAGTCTATGTCAACAAATAGAACACACTCACCATAGGACTGTGAAGAAACTTAGCAAGATAGTCGACAACATTGGATTTCATTCCCCTGATAGTCGGTAGATCTTAAAATACAACCCTGATTCCTTCAACGTTCCATCACAACTCTCAAATTTTACGTGGTGATGACCAATGCGAAACTTATACTTTCCGCCATGAAAGTTTTACAAAATTTTGACAATTATATATAGCAACGCGTTTTACGAGCAACTCCATGGGATCCTTGCTGAGTAATTTAGCCTACTTGTGGATCTTGTGGATCTTCTTGACGTGTTCCATGAACAACTCGTACTCATGACGTGTTCCATGAACAACTCGTACTCACATTTCTCATAAGTGTGCCTTTTGTGCTTGCACTTTTCATGGAAAATAAAACTCCTTGACCCTACATTCATTAAGAGGAATGGGAAAATGCGTGCATTGGACTCTATATCCCAAAGGCACACACGCTTTCATTGCCTCTTCCTACGTGGAAATTTGCTGCTTTAGGGGAATTTCTTGCTGCATTCTATTCCTTGTGAAGTTTTCGTACTCACCTGTACTATAATCCACACTCGGGCCTTCTAAATCATATTGCTCTCTTTTTCCTTCCTCGTAAATATGTATGTTTTATGGTCTTTATATTTTAGATAGTAGTTTTTCACAATCCATTAGAATTATTTGCTATATTTTCTGGGTAGATTGTGTTATAATTTTTGCATCAACATTTCGGATCACACTTTGTGATCCATCATTAGGATGAGAGAGCTGAAGGAAACATATGGTAAGATTGCAAACCAAGTGTAGATAATAAGAGAAAGGCATGGGGATGGGTGCACAACAATCAAGAAAAGTTTGAGGTCCAATAATTAGAAAAATATGGGAAAAGGAGAAAAAGAAAAAGAATATATATATATATATATATATATATATATATTATAATCTTTATATATCTACATATGAAAAACCATGAGAAAGAAATAAGACCCATTTGATTATTAAAACTCTCTGATTACTTGCCGATTTTTTTATTAAAACTCATTGATTACTTGCTAACAATTTCTTCATTAAAACTTGACCACAGTCTAAAATCATTGTTTAAAGGCAAAAGATGTTACAGTTTAAATAAAGACAAATATCAAACTATTGCTAATTTAACTAATAAAGTGCAGGAATAAAGCACACAAAAATAGAACTAGGAGACAGATTTGATGTCGTTCACCCAATCTCAGGCTATATCCACTAAATAGAGAGTCCAATAAATCAACCCGATTACAATTTGCAATCCCTTGCAACTCAATACTATTGCAAGAAGCTACCAAATTCTCATTTGAAAAGCCCTAACTCTAAGGCATTTTAACAAGACTTATGTTGATTACAAAAATAGGGTAAGAATTGTTAGCCAATAGAGAAAATAACTCGTGATGCCGTTCTACAATAATAAAAGTCTTGAACCCTTGAACCTGTCTTTGGGGTGTGTTGTGATCGATTCACACATCCTGGATTGAAGATGGGGCGCCTATCTTTTTGTTTGCCTAGCCCTCTTGTTTTGCATTATCACAGTGGCTCTAACTTTAGTTTCCTTAGTTTCCCTTTCGTTCCAACTGAGAAATGATGCATTTACCGAGTCTTGAATCCTGTGTAGTCTCTTTGTCTATTCAGGTTTAGATTTTGAAGTGCTTTCTAATTTTGAGTTTTTGAGGTTAGATCCTTTGTTGAAAATCAATAAGATTTTGAAGCCTCTATTTTGACATTCTGAGTTATTGATGAACAGAGAGAAGACGTAAACCTTGAAGATCCTTTCATACCTTAAATGAGACGAGACATGAATCTAGTGGATAGGTAACATATAAACAAAAAATTCTTGGAGAGACATTAAGCATAATGCATATAGATGACGCTATGGAAATGATAGTTGAAAAGTACAACATGAAATCCCTTTAGGAATGTAGATGAATGTGAAGAAAAAAACAAGATTCTTGAAAAGAGCACCCATAGTACAACAACAAATTACTTGGTTGTTAGAAGTATTGGAGTGTCACACTAAGGATGACACTCACAAATGAAATCCTCAAACAAAGGCTAGATCCAACATTGATCTATAGGTAGTAAAACATCTGTGCTTAGGTACGAAAGTCTCTCAAAGGACCATGGATTTATGAGCACAAATTTACTAAAAAGCAAATGTTTGGGGCCCTTAATCTGCCTTCATTGATTTGAACATAGCGAAGTCATGGAACCCAATAAAAAAATAAACCTTTGCCAAAGAAGTCTTCACAATGGCAACTACCATTCCACAGACATGAGGGAGTTACAACATGCTAAGAATTATCTGCAAGAACCCGTAATGGGCACCTAATGTGTTTCTACGTTGGTTGGAGAATGATGAATGAGGGAAAGTTGCAAAAATGGTCTATCTACATTCTGAAACACACTCACGACTTAAAGCACACTCAATGAAGGAATTTGGTCCAAATAAAACTAGACTTCAAATCTCTAATCTACCTATGGTTATTAATACCATCATAATCCCCAATGGATGCCTCTGTGCGCTCTTAGTGCAAGCTCTACACAACAAAAGAATTTGGACACACTCACAACTTAAAGCACACTCAATGAAGGAATTTCGTCCAAATAAAACTAGACTTCAAATCTCTAATCTACTTATGGTTATCAATATGATGCAGGAGCATCTTCGATTTACTTGGTGACTACTTTGGAGTTCATAGGAGGAGGCTCAGTAGTTTCTTGGAGGGTGTTTGGACTGGTACTCGGTCAAAAAGGATTGGAGCTCGGCATGCTCTGGGAGCTCGGCATGTTCTTTGGAGCTCGGCATGGTCTTGGAGGAGCTCGGCTTTGCTTAAGAATTTTTACCTGTTTTAGGCCATGTATCTAATTTTCTACAATGAGTTAGAGGGTGAAAATTTCAGGGATGGAAGAGGGCCTAGATTTCTAACTACAGTTTGAAGCTCGAGTTCTAATTCATCCGGAGCTAGGAGATATCGCAATTTTACTAAGACATCAATTTTGGGAATTTAATTGTTGTAGAAGGCTGACTTTGGCATTTAATTTATGCATTTGTATTTAATTTGTGTTCTGGGCCGACCTGTGGCATAGATTGGTATAAGTAGGGGTTGTGGGGAAGTCTTTAGGCATTATTCATCCAATTTGGACTAGCTTGGGTTTGGGATTGGATCTTGAGGGATCTTGCAGAACTATTACTTGCTTTGTATTTGGCCGTAACCGGGAAGGCCTTACAGCCCGACACATTGCATGTAATCAGTTATATTTTATGAATATATTATTGTGATTTGGTATCAGATCTTGCATTTTTGCTTCTTGTTATTATGTTTCCGCTGCATGGTTGTATAGCTGGGGGCTAGGACATCTCCTTTGGGAATTCTCCTGCCTCGCATTGCGTCACAATACCATAATAATCCCCAATGGATGCCTCTGTGTGCTCTTAGTGCAAGCTCTACAAAACAAAAGAATTTCCTTGAAATTGAAATCTATGGGTATAATAAACCTTGTTCATAGAGACAAGTCTGCCACAAGCCATAAAAGATGAAGGGGTTTACTAAGTCTAAACGATCGTTGAATGACTTAGGGTGTGCATTGGATGAAAGACGCAAGCAGTACAGGTATTCTAAAGATGAAGTTGCCCACACAGATCCCAAGAACATGCCCATAGCACATACGTGACTAAGTTAAGGAATTAGGTGTGAATGACAATCCACCATTGATGTCTAGTACGAATAACCTGTTCATAGAGACAAGTCTGCCACAAGTCGTAAAAGATGAAGGGGTTTACTAAGTCTAAAAGATCATTGAATGACTTAGGGTGTGCAATGGATGCAAGGCGCAAGTAGTAGAGGTATTCTAAAGATGAAGTTGTCCATAGAGATCGTAAGAGTGTGCCCATAGCACATACATGACTAAGTCAAGGAATTAGGTGTGAATGACAATCCACCATTGATGCCCAGTGCGAATACCTTGTTCATAGAGACAAGTCTGCTGCCAACTGTCAATGATAAAGGAATTTAGTAAGTCTAAAAGACTGTCGAATGACCTAGGGTTTGCATTGGGCACAAAATGTAAGAACTAGAGATATTCAAGAGATGAAATCCTCCATAGAGGCCCCAAGAATGTGTCCCTAGTGCAAAAGGACCTAAGGAACTAGGTATGTAAGATCATTCACTGTGGATGCCCAACATGAATTAGCATGAACAAATGAAGCAAAAATAAAGTTGATTAGGAGGACTCAAACATGCTTTGAGTACAATTCTAGCACGTGTTTCCATGAGTCACATAATGGTGAAAAAGAGGAAAATGCCCCATAATTCTCCGAACGTGCTCAAGTGATATTTTACCACATTCACAAAATAATGCCAAAGACAAATTGTCTACCAATCCTCTTAAAGTGTGCTTGAGGGCTACTTTGGGTAAGTCATGGAATTGGAAAAAATGAAAAGTCCACCAACTACCCCCATATGCACTCGGGCGCGTATTGTATAGGTAATGAAGGAATATTTAAAAGGAAATATCCATGAGTGCCTTCAAAATGTGCTCAAGACACTTATTTGCAAAAGTCAGGGATATCTTGAGGTGAACATGAAAGTTGTCATATAATCATAATCGATGTGCACCCAATTACATAAAGGCATGAGTACACAACAAATTCTATAAAATTCAAAAATCCATAATGGGAGCTCGATGAAATATCTAAGTGGGGAGAAGTATCAGGATGTCTAGAAATATTAAGTTTTAACATTCAAATTCCCCTTTTGTCCTATACATGTTTGCAAGTGTTTTGAAAAGTGACTAAAGATGGAGGTGATCATGAGAATTTTAGGTGTTGTGAGGTATGTGAAAGTTGGAGTAATGGATTTTGAAAGTTCATTAGAGGGGGTAAATCCAAGTGAATAAAAGTGGAGAAGTCGGCTTTAGAAATTAAATTGTGAGTTAATTGAATATTGAATTGAATATTTATTGTTTAATCATTTGATTTGAAAAAGTGGCAAATTGAGAAATAAATCAAATTTTTTGAATTAAATTAAGAATCAAATGAATATTATAGTTTATCTTTAATATTAAATTTTTAAACCTTTGAAAATTGAGGAAAGTGATAAAGCAATATTTGGATTTAAGCCTCATCTTAATTTAATACTGGATTTAATTTAATATTCAATTAATAAATATTAAAAAAATAAAAAATGATAAAGAGGCAAAAATTATTCAAAAAATGGTATAAATCATTTTTTGGATTGTGTAGGAAAAGGTTATTAAAAATGGAGAATTATTTCTAATATTTACAATTTATTCAGGAAAAAATTTTAAAAAATCCAATATGCATGATGAAACTTCCTCGTGAAGTTAAAACTCCCAATTTGACATCTTTGTAAAAACAA
This sequence comes from Cupressus sempervirens, assembly GCA_028749045.1. Taxonomy (NCBI): domain Eukaryota; kingdom Viridiplantae; phylum Streptophyta; class Pinopsida; order Cupressales; family Cupressaceae; genus Cupressus; species Cupressus sempervirens. The sequence goes on from CM053783.1 coordinate 4,235,582, forward strand.
GGCCAAATTCAAGACAAGTAGCAGATTTAGGGAAATTTGGAAGAGAAGTAAAAGTGATTGCCTAAGTTTAGACCACAACTATTATAACAACATTTCTAGACAAAGGCTTGTATAAGAAACTCTTCCCATTTCATTCTCACTCACATAAATTGAAGAGAAAATTGAGAGGAAAGATTTGAAATTTTTTGGATAATTCATGAGAGGTTTTTGAAGAAGTTGCATGATATCTTTTAGAGAGAGGAAAATATTGAGGAAAGCAAAACTTGTTTCTGGAAAAGCATGGAGGCACTATGGTGACTGTTGAGGTTAACCGTTAGTGCTAGATTGGAACAGTTGGTTGAGGTGGTGGAGATTGTCATTGGTCAAACTAGTTCTAATCAACGCAAGGTTGCTAGATTTGTGATTGCCGACTCTGTCCAACTAATTGGTGGTGGTATGTTGGGGCTAGCTCCATCTAGCATGATGTTGTAATGACTATTATTGTTGGTTCTTCCTAGTTTAATACTAATGGGGATTCTTCGTCGGAGATTTCCATTGCTAGTCCTGTACATAATTTTCTTCCTGGCTCAAGTGTTGTTGGCTCGTCTTGTTGTTGTCCCTAGATCTTTGGACTCTCTCTAGATTGGCAGGATAAGGCGACTATGGTGGGGGAGGGTTGGATCTTGATTATCGAAAAACATCATAAGAAATCCTCCCCTCATTTTGACATGTCTCTACGCTCCCAATAAAGGGAGGCAAAAGTCCTAGTTTTTCCTTTTGGTATGTAGGTTGTTGGGTCCTAGTTTTAAAGCCCATTGGGGCAGTTTGGGCTTAATGATGTCTGAGCATCTATGGCTATCCTGCTAGAGAAAATTGCCCCCTCTTGATTATTGAATTTCTTTAGCTCAATGGTTACAACTGAGGCACTTCCATCACTACTCATACTCTGCATCATTGTATATAGGCCAATTGGAACTTCCTCATCCACCTTGAAGTCAGGATGAAAACGAAATGCTGGATTCAGGTAATAAGTTGATGCATGGATGGGCCTGTGGAACTGATTATGCCAGCTCCTATCAATGATCTCCCAAATGGGGGTATACTTCTCCTGCACTCTTGCATTGTGGGATCTAATGGCCTCCTTGGCCCTATCCATGCCCTCATATATATAGCTCACAGAGGGCTTCTCCCATCAGTGGTTCGTAAGAGAGATACAAGGGGCTCACTGACCTGCACATAATGGAAAAAAAAATTTGAGTCAAAACTTAAATATAAAACTAAAAGTAAAATTAAATCATCAAACAATTAAATAATAAATACTAAATGTTAAATGTTAAGAAATTTACCTTCAATATTTATTTAGTAGGTGCCCAAAAACCATCCTCATCAAAGAGGAGATTTACACATCTATCCCTACAGTGGTCGTAGCATAGGAAGAGGAAGTCCACTCCTCCCCAACAACATGCACTTCAATTCTTCCCTTGTTGTCAACAAGGATTGTAGTGTGATGAAATCCAAGGAAAACCTCGTGATGCTAGGATGAGCCAACTCCCTTTCCCCTACGTATTTCCTCATTGTGCTAAAGACGAATGCATGAGTGTAGATAAAATTGCATATTTTTTTGGCCCATTCTATGCATGAATTGACCCACTGAAGCTTACCAATGTCCTCCAACATGAGGTCAAGGTGTGCCGCACAAGGAGACTAAAATATTGTGAGGGGCCTCTCCATCAAAAGTTTAGCTGCAACAATTTTAAATTAATTAGAAATTTACATATGTTAAAAAACTTAGAATTAGAAAAACTCAAATTATTTATTTTCAAAACTTGAAACATTAAAATGTAAAACTTAAAAGTTTACCACGACAACATCACTTGTTGCATTGTTTGTCACCACCTACACCACATTTTCTATCCCTGCCTCTGCTATGTCTTCCTCAATAACCTCACATAAGTATGTGGCGTTTTTGACATGAGAGGAAGCATCAATAGATTTGAGGAACATGGTGGATTTTACAAAATTTAAATAGATTAAAATAATTAATTATCATGGATCATCAACAAATTAGCAATCAACAAATCAAAATTGAAGCTATTCAATCACAATTCACAATGCATGTAGGAAAGTAGAATGATCAACACCTCCATAGGAAACAAGAAAATCAAGGAATGTTATATTCCTCGTATCTGTCCAACCATTAGTCATGGTGGTGCAACCCTTCTGGATCCATGCCTTTTGGTGGTCCTCTAGCTCAAGCTTCAAATCCTCTACGATTTCATCTAAGAGGCAGCCATTCAACTCAGCCTCAGTAGGGGCTTTAAACCCCATACCACAAGAAGTTACAACTATCATGCCTTGGGAAGGAGTCTTGTGACATAGATTATGATTAGATGACAAATCATTATGTAATATGAGTCTATGATAAGACAAGTAGAAATAATTAAAATTTAACTTTAGAAAACAAATAAAAAAAATTAATCACTTAGCTGCAATAAATGGAATGTTGCAAGAGTACCAAAATTTGCAAATTTTTTTCTTGGCAGCATCATGAATATCCTTGTTCCAACCCATGCTCTCAAATGAGGGTTGTGAGCCAGAAGTAGTGCACGACACAAAGTAACTATCCAATCTGGACAATTGTACTCTAGGTCCAAATGTAATAGGGCTAGTCTCAGTAGCAGAACAACTAGCACTAACATTAGCACTAGGATGAAGGGAGGCTTGGAAGAATCCTCTCCAACACAACTTGTGGATGGGAATGCAGATGCGAGAGCATTGCAGCCAATAACACCTAACTATTCAAGTTGCCTTTTCTTGTTTAACTTCTCTTGTTCATATGTCTCTAATGCCACATAACAAAAATGTTTTGCCTTAGTAGTTTGTTTAGTGCACATAGTAACATCATGTCTAGGTATGCTAGCAAATGGTATATGAATCTATAGATGCCACCATAATTTATGTTTTTATGAAACATACATTTAGTTTGATGTTCTGTTCTTCCATGAAATTCTTCGATATATTGCCAAGTCTCATCCTTTTTAGGCATTGTGGAAAATGAAAGTTAAGGCTGCTGCAATAAGAAAATTCAATTAAAAACTCAAAACTAATAAAAAAACAGCAAACCCTACATTCTTTTTGAGAAAATTATAAATACATGTTTGCAAATTTGTTCTAAAATCATTATTGGGTTTGCATGATTGCACTTTGCAATTTAGTAAAAAGCATTCAAGATTTACAAATTAAAACTAATTTTTTTAACAAAAATGAAAAATACACTAACATACAAAAAAAATCAACACTTGCCTTGTAATGTCTCCATTTTTGCCAGCATCAAAGTTTCAGGGATTAGCCTATTTTTGATCCTCGTAGGCTAATTATTGTGGATAGAGGGTCTTTTGAGGTAGTGCCTTGGCTTAGGAGGGTTTTATCTTCTCCACAATTTAGTAAGCTATAGGTTGGTCTTCGTTTGGCTCAGATTGGCTTTCATTTGGGCTTAGATTTGTGTACTTACTATTTGTGGTAAGTTGGGTGTTGATTGAGATGGACTCTTTCTATTTTTGGAAAGTGCATTTGGTCACATTAATAGGTATGAGAAATGTTTAAATGATGAGTATTTTGGGAGTTATTATATTTTTAGTGGCCAAATTATTATTCATTTATTAAATAGCTTATTGTAAAGTTATAATTTAACTTTATAATTTCACTTCAGAGTGGAGTTATCATTGGAAAGAGCCATTTATTAATTAGTTAAGCCAAGTCAAGTGAAAGAATCTAATGGAAGTTTCTAATTAATATTGCGTGGTGAAGCTTCTTGAGTGAAGTTACATTTTGGCAACAAAAAGGGCATCTAGAGTTTATAAATACAAGCCTAGTTGTTGAGAAAAACACGCTTGGATAATTTATTTGCTTTTGTTGCCTTTGTGTCTTTTCTTGAGTTTTCTAAATTCTATGCCCTTGCTGAAGTATAAGGGACTCTGAGTTTCTGAAGATTGTTTGAAGTCACTGCTGAGGTATAGTGGTTTCATTGATTAAATCTCAATACTGTTATTATTTGTGACTGGGGGATTGGAATCATAGTTCTGAGAATTCTGAGTTTGTGAAAGCAATTTATGCTGAAGTATTTAATTTTCATCTCTTTCTCTCTCCTACTATAATACCTGTGCCTAGGAGATCGAATTGTTGAAGGTATTTGTGAGAGGTTGATCAGTAATTACATGGTGAATTTAGTTGCGAATCTGCATTTGGTTTTGAAGGCCACGATTTCGATATTTCAGGTTGCCGATTGACTATTGAAGGCAGCACTCTTACCATTTTGGGTGTCATGGGAAAATAATTAAGCCAATTCCTCACGTGAGAGGTTGGGCAACACACATTTTGAACCTACAATTATCCATTTAGTCAGCGTGGAGGCATTTGCATTAGCCGCGGGTATGATTGGGAGGTAAACACACATATATATTGGATCTGTGACCTTGCTTTGGGGCTAGCGAACTAAATTTGAGGGCCAACGCATTCATTACATTACTTGTGATTCGGTTCACAGAGGGATGTCTCTGGAATTTTCTGATCTACTGCGAGTTGTCTAAGGGATCATTTCACATTTTGGATAAAGGGCATTGAGAAAGGCTAAATGTATTGCCAATACAAAATCAGGGTTATTACAGTGGTATCAGAGCGGTTTCTTGCCAGCCTGTAGGAATTGGGCTCAGTTTGATTGGTGCTTAGTTTTGGAGATTCGGTTTTCAGTGTTATGGATGGTCACAAGAGGTTTGGTGTTCATTGTACCCATAGAGGACGTACTTTTCCGCCTAGGGATGGAGAATCTAAGATATGGGGTATTGTGAAACAATTGGATGTGCTAGTGAATGAGATGAATCAACTTCACAAAAGGATGGCCCAACTGATTTCGAATCCGACATTTGAGCAGAGCATGATATCGCTTTTTAGAAGAGCGAAATGTGATAATACAATTGTGGCTACAAATGTGAGGTACATTTCTTATGAGACACCACATGAGTTGGGCACAATTGAGGTCGAATGTGACGAGAATTCATCTCTGGTTGAGTCAGATGATGAAGTTGTTGGCATGAGTTCCCAGGATCATGTATTTTATGGCAATGTAGCGACAGTGGGAGTAGGAGCTGTTGAGCTATTGTTATGCGCGATGCTAAATGACAGGAATTCTTTTGAACTCCTCTCTTGAAAAGTCAATTTTGTGAATCAACTCCAAGGTTCCGGGTGATCTTGCGACCTATTGAAATCCGCTCAGTTGAAGATAAATATTTTTGTTCACGAGAAGGCCTTTGTTGGTTTGAATGACTTCGGATGAGATGTAGAATCTGTACATTGCTTCAAAATAAACACACAAAAGAACTATGTTTTTGTATTTTTTATGTTTTCTAATGAATGCAATCTAACAATGTAGCTAATATGAATTCCTAATTAACAAGGGGTTAGTAAAGCAAATAACAAGAACTTTAAAGCAAATAACGTGAAAATAAAATCCTAATGGACATAAGCTACATAAATGATGCGTTTGCGAGTTAAGCTTTCGAAGAAATCAGTGGGTAACCAATGAAAACAGGAGCAGCGCTTCCTTGATTCCACTGATGCAATCGTTGATGGGAAACTTAATAACCATATGATGTTTCAGTCTTCATTAAATCACAAGGCCACGGAAAGTGCGCTCATGCGAGACAAAAAGTTATGCAGGCACAATTTGGTGATTTCTTCTCGAGCTAGATACATCAGCGGAATTTGTTAAACCGTGACAAACACCAATATTAAAAGAGATCACACAACCAGAAATAACGCATTAAACTTTTGGCTCAATCACAATTCCATGAACATAAATTCACAAAACAATGACACATTTAGGCAAGAATCACTACACTCCAAATGCGAGCACCAAAAGCATAATATTATTGCAAAATAACAGTGGCCCCGATTACATATTACAATCTTGTATTTATAAGAAATCATCTCCTCAATTTGTGTTGAGAGTGAGAGATATCTTCATGCAATAATGTACTTTTAATTTAATAAAACAAACTAATTATGTACAAACTAACAATCTAACTGGTGCTTAGTAGGACTCCATCCATTTTTATATTCATTAATTGGATGCATGAGCCTTTACATGTCATAAAACAAAGAAATTGAGAGAAAATAAGAAGAAGAAAGTCTTCAGTCAAAGTAGAAGTGTCAAAAATAGAAGCTCAACTTTCACTGGACGTCAGTCGGAGTTAAATTGCTGTCAAAATGCGTTTCTGATGCATGAAAAGCTCTAATCTTGGAATTGGCAGTTAACTGTCAGTGCACCTTTGGAAAAGTGCACCTCTGAAGAAGCGCACCAGTGCACCTGTGCACCTCTGACTTCTCCAAAATCTTCCAACACTCTGTAACCAAAAAACGCACCAATGCAGCAGCACACCTCAAAGGTCAAAAAATGCAAAAATTTCACCAAGTGTCAAAATTGAAATTTTAGCCCCTGGGTTTTGTCCCTCTTCATACTAGAGATATGTCTAGATGCTTGCTCTTGAATTTCTCAATGATCTCATTGATTTTCATTGCATCCAGTAAATCTAAGGCATCATACTTATCCTTGACCTTTTGTCTGTAGTTATCTACCTTTATATGGGTCTCGGCAAAATCCCTGAGTTTGGTATCCAGCTCTAACAAGGCTTCTTCTATTCTAAATGCTTACCGGATATCCTCATCATTAGAAGCTTCTTCAAAAATCTTCTTGAATTTCTCTACTACTACCTCTACTGGCATCAATTTCTCCCACGCATCGTCTTCGAATATGTCGAGACATGCATCACTATAATGTTTCTTTGCCTACAAAATCTGCTCTCGGGCTTGGTCCTTGAGCTGGTGGATCTCCACATGTAATGTTTCCATTACTTTATTATCCAATTATCAATTATCAATTAAATCTAACTCCTCTATTGTATATACATCTACGAGCATTCTATACCTTTGCCTCTTTATGGCCTGTAGTACCTATAAATATTTTTCCCATGCATGTACTTCATCCATAATACTGAAATTTTGCTTCAAAATTGCTACCTTTTTATCTACATTTTCTAGCATAGCATGTAGTAGCTTTAGATTTCCTTGGATGATCAAAATGCCCTTTTCCTCAAAACTTTTCCGCCATTGCTGACAGGCATTCAAAAATGGATCTAACTGTACTTCTCCCCTAACTCCTCTTGAGTGCAGCGTTCAGAGTCTCCTTGGGGTGTTCGAGATCCAAGGGACCAACCACTTCAGCTAAATATCCTTTTAGGATTTCATTCTGCCTACGAAGTGTCATTAGTTCTGCCCCTTCATGTTCTAAACTTTTGAACACCTCCTTCATCCCCATTGTGACCATCAACCTAGTTGTATCCAATGTGGGCTTTCCAAGCATAACCTCTTTGATTTGATAATCTTGCGGAGTCAAATCTTCTACATCAGCATCAGGAGGAGAAATAGCCACTTGTGCAAATAAATCTTGATTTTGGTCACTATTGATGAATGTTAATGCTTTGGCCTCTTTTGATGGGGACTCGGGCTTTCTCAGAACCTCAATCAACTCAATCATATCCTCTTGATCGGCGTTGAATTGTGGCCTTTTACTTATCATTTCTTCGTGTAACCACCTTGGGACTCGTTCCACCGAAGGCCTACCTCTTGAGGATGAAAGAGTTTGCTCTACTACCCCTTTTCCCTTATCTCTCCTTTCTGGGGTCTTTTCCCTTTGTGAAGGTTCTTCTTTTGTAGTTTTTGTTTCCGTGGATCCCACAGTTCTTACCTTGGTGTCTTGGGGAGCTTATTGAGGATATTGAACCATTTTCCCTTCCCCGGACACTTCATCGGTTGATATTTGTTGTGGCTCTTCCTCCTGCTCCTTTTGAATTTGTTCTTCTTCTATACCTAATGGTAGAGGAGTAGCAGAGCCTTTTTCCACAACTGAAATTTGCAATGGGGATGGAGGAGGAAGCTCAGGGCCTTGTGATTCCGGAGGCATTTGAGTCCAATCTTCTTGTTGGGGCTCATTGGTTGGTGTATCCTGGACCTTGTTTCCTACCAATTCGGTGCCTACAGGCATAAAATCAAGATCTGACATCTTAAATATGTTAGTACTCTGATGTAGTTGTTTGCATTTCATCCTCTGATGTAGTTGTTTGCAGAGGTTCTTCTGGGATTGATGGCAGTATAACAATGTAACTTCTTTTCGTTTTATGGCTCTTGCTAGCCGTGTTCTTCTATTCAAAGGTACATCATCCTTATCATCCTCCTCTTTGTCATCTTCAGGGATAGGTTTGAGGATTGATGGGATAGGAACCATTCTCTTGATCACCCTTTGCCTCTTCTTAATCGGAGTCTTGATCTTTCTTCCTTTCTTTGGGGCAGAAGGGGATGCTTGTTCTGTCTGTCGAGGTGGAGAAACCTCTTGAATCTCAACTTCCGTCTCCGTTTGGCTTGGTACAACAGCTGGTGGAAGTTGCGAGTCAATCTAAACCTGTGGTGCCCCAATATCCTCGAACCCTTGTACATTTGCTTCTTCTTGCTGTGGAGGTGCTAGGATTTCACCTTCCTCTGGCTTGACTCTTTGAGGAGAACTCCTCTTTCTTTTGCCCTTTCCTTTTCTCTCCTGAGGATGATAGTATCCAACTGGTCGGTTAAGTTGGTATACCGTTTCAGGCCTTATTGGTGATTGAGCTGCAAAGGTAGGGATGGTGACTTTCATCCCTCTACCTTTGGCTGGGCAGGCTTGTGCATGGAAAATTACTATCTCAAGTATTGGATCAAGTTTAAATGGTTTCTTGATCCAATTTTGGGTCATTTTGATGATGTGCCTTGCCCGATGGTTAATATCATCATTCTCTTGCCTGTCAACCTTAGCATTCATAATGGGTTGTTCCCCAATTTTATCTTCATTAAACAAAGGGTCAAGCAGCTCTCCTAAGTCTTGTTGCAATATCTGCAATGAAATCTTTATTTTTAAGGCCTTTTCTGCCAAATACAAAGTCATCCTGCAATAATCCCTGATACGGTATATTGTAGTCATTTGTCACATTCATCCAATGGTCTTCAATAGCTTCTTCATGTGTGAATGCTTTACTTGCTAGATACTGTATTCTCCCAATATTATCAAAACATGGTCGTGGAGAATTGTACTCTTCCAAGTGATGCTGATCCCATTCACACTCAAAAGAAGGAATATCTTGCTTCCGTTTCACTTGAAAAGGTCCTACGATCAGAGGCCATGCCCAACACTGTTTATGTTGTTTTCTAACTAGGTTGTATGCAGATGAGAGTTGTCGGGCAATCTCTAAGAGAACAAGTCTGTGACTAGGATACCTTGGAAGCTTCTTCGGGTTGACCGTGGTACCAACTACCCTTAGATATGTGAATGTTCTGAAATGAATGTAATATGCTCTGAGTGCCGTTATCTATGCCATTGCATCATCTGATAACCTCTTCACATAGTCTGCTTCTATGAATTTGATTATTTCGAATATGAAGGCATCATTAACAATTCTATATTCCTTGCTCTGCCTTGAGAGTCTCTTCTTCATCAATTGTGGATAGACAATATATGGCCAAGCATTAGGATCCTGCATGCTGCCTCTTTTGTATAGCCTTGGATAGTCTGTCGCCCTCGCGGCTAATAAGTACACCAAGTAGGACGTCATGTAGAACTTCCTTTTGTTTTTTGTCGTCTCCAACTGTTCACACAAATTTTCACTCAAAGTAGTGGCCCAATCAAGTGGCATCTTCGCCATCTTGATAGTCTCAATAAAATGTACCATAAAGATATTTAAGTGTCCGGCTGCCGAAAGACCCATTATTCTACTCAAAAGTATGATCGAGTACCCAATATCTTCCTTCATATATCCCCTTGTCATGTCCAATTTACCGGTTGTCTTCCCTAGAGGAGTCTTCTCTACAAGATAAGAGGATTGGATGATCTCAGAAGCCTCTTCTAAGTGTTCTCTATACCATCTCTCTGCTGCCTCATAGTTTAACCTGATAAATTGATCTGCCCTTGGGAGATGGAATACTTTCTCAATGTTGTTGGGTTGTAGATTGAGAACGATCTCTCCTGTAACACTCTTAACAACCCTCTCTTCAGGGACAAAGTGTTGTGCAAGTGTCATAACGACCTTTGAAGATTGCACTAACACCAGGTGAGATGCTACATTCACTAAACCCGAATGAATCAAAGCGGAAACCATAGCCGATCTCTCAGTAGGTTTGTTACATATCTTCAAGAATTCTCCCAAATCTGTGTGTCCTAACTCTGTATCTCTGATTTCAGAGTTGTCATCGTGAAACCTTGATTTCACTGGAGGAATGCCTTAGAACTTGAAGACGATGTGTTTCAGTGCCATTTTCTCGCCCATTGATGCTGAAGAGGATATCATTATATCTGCACAAAAGGACACCCATTAGTTCAAGGTTGGAGAAAAGATGATTTGATTTAGACCCTAAAACTGACCTAGACAAAACCCAGAAAATCGGAGCCTTCGGAAAAAATTGAAAAACCCTTATTTAAAGCTCGAATATGTAAAAAAAACAAAATAGGCGCACCTGATAGGTGTGCCTGATGCGTCCATTCCCTAAGAAAAACATAAGATAAGGTGCGCATCAGCGCATCTCATGAGGTGCATTGATGCGCACCTTAGGCTTTTCCTTTTTTAAAGTTTACGTTTTTTGTGCTTAGGAGGGGTGTGTAGTAGTGCAGTAGCGCACCTAATTAGGTGCGCTACTGGACACCCTTGTTAGGGTTTTGCTTTGTTTTTAAGTTGTTTTGTAATCAAAATGGATGCGCATCACCACACCCAAGTAGGTGCGCTAATTCGCACCCATTTTGGGTTTGTCTTTTGAAGTCTTTTTATCTTTGGTCTTGTGGAGTAAGTTGGGTGTGCATCAGCGCACTCGGGAAGGTGCACTGATGCGCACCCAACTCGGGTCTTTTGATGTTTATTTGTGTTCTTGCAGGTCGGAGGACGGAAGGAGCCGCATCTTACCTGGTGCGGTGTTGCACTTGGAGGATGCGGAGGAAGCGCACTTAGTTTTATGCGGAGCTACGGCGTTTGAGCAGGAGATGCAAAAAATGAAGGTGACAAAAGCAATGTAGAAGGTAAAGGGGGGTGAAAGGGGTTAAATAGATCCAGACTTCTTGGGTATTATGCAGATGCGTAGGTGCGTTGTTGCACAACTAAATTTTCCTTTTTCTTTCTTTTAAATGGATTTTGGCACACTAGCACACCTTCTGAGGTGCACTGGTGTGCCTTTTATCTTTTCAAAAAGGGTTATTTTTCCTCCAAATTGATTTTCAACAACTGGGTTTCTTCGCCAAGACTTGGGAGGTGAACTAGGGGGCTAGGTAAGACCTCAAAAATGACTTGGATCCCAGATTAGGAGTCCAAAATCCAAAAAATAAAGTAGGGAGTCCCCATTTTGCTAGGAAATGGGGTGTGCATTGTGGAACCACAACAAGAGCATGCGATGATATTATCATATCACTTTTGTGCCAGTTAAGCCATTTGTTGTGGAGTTTAGCAATATGCATGGAGTGGTTGTAGATGTGTGCCTTTATGATCGTACACATGTCATTGATGATGAGGTTAGTGGTGTCGAGGCAGTGTCATGTTATAGTTCGGATCAACACAGTGATGAGGTTCACTTCATGGAAAATCCTATGTTTGACATGGATACACTATTGTCTTATGACAATCCACTGTTTGAGGTTGATGTTGATCACTCACCTAAGTGGAGTTGGACTCAGTTTTCACCATCTGCAAATTCGGTTCAGTTTTCTGTTGTGACAGTTTGTGATGTTCCTACATTCACATATTTTGACACGGCTACACCTATTGTTGATACAACTGGCATGAGTGCATATGGTTCTCCAGTCGCTATGCCTTTTTCAGTGATTGTTGGTAAGGATCATGATTCCAGTCCAATATATATTATGTGGGTGGAAACCGAGAAGAAGAGGATGCATAGATCTTCTATGGGGTTGCCTTCTAGTTACATTCTGACTTCTACGTTATCAACACAAGTTTTGAGTGCTATGTTGTAGGACATGTGGTTGGTCTTGATGATGTTGGTTTGCAGTTGGTTTAGTGTCGACAGGGATGTCATACACTTCGTCATTTGGGATCCAGGTGGAGGTTGGAGTTCACTATATTGCTGGATTGTTTGAGGACAAGCAATCTCAGGGAGGGAGGATTGTAATGTCCCCATTTTTGCCAGCATCAAAGTTTCAGGGATTAGCCTATTATTGTGATCCTCGTAGCGTAATTATTGTGGATAGAGGGTCTTCTGAGGTAGTGACTTGGCTTAGGAGGGTTTTATCTTCTCCACAATTCAGTAAACTATAGGTTGGTCTTCGTTTGGCTCAGATTGGACTTCGTTTGGGCTTAGTTTTGTGTACTTACTATTTGTGGTAAGTTAGGTGTTGATTGAGATGGAGCCTTTCTATTTTTGGAAAGTGCATTTGGTCACATGGAGAAATAATAGGTATGGCTCCTATATCAATTGACTTATTTAAGTGATGAGTATTTTGGGAGTTATTATATTGTTAGTGGCCAAATTATTATTCATTTATTAAATGGCTTATTATAAAGTTATAATTTAACTTTATAATTTCACTTAAGTTGAGAGTTGAGTTATCATTGGAAAGAGCCATTTATTAATTAGTTAAGCCAAGTCAAGTGAAATAATCTAATGGAAACTTCGAATTAATGTTGTGTGGTGAAGTTTCTTGAGTGAAGTTACATTTTGGCAACAAAAAGGGCACCTAGAGGTTATAAATACAAGCCCATTTGTTGAGAAAAACACACTTGGATAATTTATTTGCTTTTGTTGCCTTTGTGGCTTTTCCTAAGTTTTCTAAATTCTATGCCCTTGATGAAGTATAAGGGACTCTGAGTTTTTGAAGATTGTTTGAAGTCATTGTTGAGTTATAGTGGTTTTATTGGTTAAATCCCCATAGTGTTATTATTTGTGACTGGGGGATTAGAATCATAGTTCTGAGAATTCTAAGTTTATGAAAGCAATTTATGTTGAAGTATTTAATTTGCATCTCTTTCTCTCTCCTACTGTAATACTTGTGCCTAGGAGATCAAATTGTTGAAGGTATTTGTGAGAAGTTGATTAGTAATTACGTGGTGAATTTAGTTGCGAATCTGCATTGGGTTTTTGAGGCCACGATTTCGTTATTTCAGGTTGCCGATTGACTGTTGAAGGCAGTGCTCTTACCATTCTGGCTGTCATTGGCAAATAATAAAGCCAATTCCTCACGTGAGAGGCTGGGCAACACACATCATGAACCTGCGATTTTCCATTTAGTCGCGTGGAGGCATTTACATTAGCTGCAGGTATGATTGGGAGGTCAATGCACATATATTGGATCTGTGACCTTGCTTTGGGGCTAGCAAATTGAATTTGAGGGCTAGCGAGTTCATTACATTACTTGTGATTTGATTCACAAAGGGATGTCTCTGCAATTTTCTGATCTGCCGCCAGTTGTCTAAGGGATCATTTCTCATTTTGGATAAAGGACATTGAGAAAGGACATTGAGAAAGGTTGAATGTACTGCCAATGCAAAAGCAGGGTTATTACATGCCTCTTGCAATGAGTTGAGGAGTGTTGCTATTAACTCCTTAGTGCTCCCAATACAAACTTATTGCCTCCCCAAATTGATTTAGGATCTCCTTGATGCTCTTCTTTCTTGCTGGCTACAAACTTATGGTTTCTCTATTCTCTTCCTCTCTTTTTGTCATTTTCAACAAATAGAAGGCCTTTCAGGGTTATAAGAAAGAGAAATGTCAAAATAAATCATTCAAAAATGCTCTATTTTTTTATGTTTTTAAGTTGCTAATTTGGGCTGCCATTGTTGAAGATGATAGTTGCAATAGAGATCTTTATCTTTGGAAATATGAGTGTTATTACCGTTATTGTTATGTTCAGCTGAAAAGGACACTTAAGTTTAATGACATGTGTCATTCACATGCATTGAGGCATGAAAATTCAAAGAACTATTATTAATTATAGGAGTTATGGGAATCTCAAGAGACCTTCAGTTATAATGTGAAGAGTCTCTGCTATTGTTATATATTCGTAGCTACCAAAGGATATTGTACACTTGAACTTTTATCATCAATAAAATGATTATTTGTTGTGTGGCTGGGTTTTCCCCTTCATTCTAGAAGGGTTTTCCCAGGATACCTTCTAGTGTTGATTTTCTGTCTAATGTTTTCTTTATTATTGTATTTCATCTTTAGTTTCTGGGCTCTAGTTTTAACATGGTATCAGAGCCATGTTTGGAAGCATATAGATTGGTTGATCGTCTAGAAGGAATCATTAGAGTTTCGGTTGCATGTACAGAGGGAAAGTTTGCATGCAATCACAGAGTACTCTTTTGATGTCGCATGTCTTCAAGGAAGCAATAAACAACAAGTGACTGGAGATGGGGCTCAATATATATGCATACATTTTTGAAAAAGTTGGGAGGCATTGTCATGAAGGTTAAATGTTGGTTGCAGTGACTGCATGCATGATCAGGGAGTATCGTTTATTTTCATGGTTTTTTTAATCATTTGTGGATGTTCAAATTTGTTGAAGGAACTCGTATATTTTCTTTTTTGTATTTGATTTAATTCAAAGCAATGGTTTTTACAATGAAGAACAAGTCTTACTCAGTATTATGGCATATTGATCATCGGGTTTTTTTTGTTGTTGTTCTGGTCAGTTCAAGAGCATTGTACTTATTTAGAAATGGAAATACCTAAGCTATGTCACGTTACTTAGTTCATTTTGTTATTCCTTTCTGTTCATCATCGTGGAATATGTACTCTTTTGGCGTCATCATCTTCTTCTATTGCCTGGCCTTTGTAAGTCGACAATTTGTCATTTGTGCCATTTCTTATTCTCTTGACTGCTTGATCGTCTCATTGGCAGCATTTGAAATTATTATTTTTCCTTGACGAGGTCAGTTGTGTGAGCATTGAGTCTTTTGTCAAAACTCGATTAGCTTCTAAATGCGCAAAAGATTTTGATAATGACAATACTGCATATATTATTCAGAATTATTAGTATCTTTCCAGAATATGTTAGAGAGTCTTGTACTCTCGTGTGATATGTATTTGGAGGCGCCTATGTGCAATTGTCTACGAAAGAAATTGTCCTGAAATCATTTCTCAGAATTCACGGAATGAGTGGATAGTTTGTAGATTTTTGTGTATTGGAATGAAGACGTTAAAGGTGTTGCATGTGGCTATTCATTGATGCAATGACAATGATTGTCAGTTTTTTTTGTCTTGGCCTTATGATATGTGAGCTCCTAACGGCATGGTAATTGGGAGTTATGGAATACTGCTATTATGATTTCCTAATCGTTTCTCCTTGCCACGTCTTCTTCAACACATGTGAGGATGTGCATTATATCCACTCTTTATTTATCAATTTATGTGCTCATTCTTGATAGTGGCATGTAGTTTCTATGGGAATTGAATTAGATTTTATTGTATATCGGATCAAAATGGCCTAGCTATAAGTTTGATCTTTTGGCATCAAAATTTCCTATTTGCAATATGTGTGAGTTCCAGGTTTTGATGCATTGAATAAAGTTGAAGAGGAAGACCTATCAGAAGTTGATAAGGCTAATAACAACATTGGAGAAAATCAAAGAGCTAAGCTTTTCTTCCTTGAATATTGATTTGATTAGTGTATGTTATTTTATATTTATGAAGCTGTAGAAAGAGAATAATGTTTTCTCACCAGCATAGAGGAAAAATATTTTATGATTATATTTCCCATATAGATCATAATGTTTTTGAAATTGTATGTTGATTTTCCTCTCTTTTGCAGGATGCTACAAGAAGTATCAAGATGAGAGTGTTGCTTTGCATCCGGAGGGAAATGTTTCAGCTTGAGAGGGAGATTTCATTTGTTGTTTTCTAATGATCAAAATAGTCCTGAATTAATCTTTATATAAATTCATTTATTCTCTCTTCGTTGCAGGATGCAACAAGAAAGGCAGTAGGTTTCTTTAGGAGATGTTGAGCTTTAAAGGAGATATTAGCTTTAAAGGGAGATATTAGCTTCAGAGGGAGGCTACATAATTAAGAGGGAATGCTTATGGAATCCCCTTCATTGTTATA
This sequence comes from Cupressus sempervirens, assembly GCA_028749045.1. Classification (NCBI taxonomy): domain Eukaryota; kingdom Viridiplantae; phylum Streptophyta; class Pinopsida; order Cupressales; family Cupressaceae; genus Cupressus; species Cupressus sempervirens. The sequence goes on from CM053783.1 coordinate 4,251,728, forward strand.
TATGCTTGTGATGCTTTTGGTATTTGTAAATTTGACTTAAGTCGATCTAAGTCTTATTTTGTTATTGTTGATGTATAGCATTAGTAGAAGTAATGATAAAATTATGTTATTTGAAATCTGTTCATCAGATGTATGCTTACACACACACACATACACACACACACGTTTGGATGATTATCATAACACTCCATATTAATGGCAGACATTGTGATGTGTATGTTATCGGGGAGCTTTGTGTTTTACCGCCGATCACATAAACTGTTGCATTGTTATTGTTTACTTTAACCAGGGTAACGTGACTCGCGGTGAGTCACGCGAGTCAGCGAGCTGCGCTGACCTCACCAAGTCACAATGACTCGTGACCCGCGAGCAGCGAGTCACGAGGAGTGACTTGCGTGACTCGCGTGACCCGGCCTCCTTGACTTGGCCGTGGCAGGCTTGAAACCGGGCCTTTAAAATATAATTTTTTACATGTTTTTTTTAATTTTTTTTTTTTTTACATTTCTCACTCATATAACCCTAAAAGGGCTCCCATAACAGTCTATAGTGAAAAGAAGAAAGAGAGAGAGAGGTAGAAGAGAAATAGAGTTTTCTTGTTTTGCAACCAGCTGAAAGGAGGAGAAAAGCTTGCATTTGTGACATTGGAATTTGCATTTAGATCATCAAGGAGTTTATAGGAGCTCTTCTCAACACTTCCCAAAGCATTTGAAAGAGGTAAGACTTGATTGTTTAGATTTTGATGATTTTTTTGTCTATGCTTATGGGTTTTTTGCATGAATTTTTTTTGTTTGTTTATGAGTTTTTTTTTTTACTTCAGATCTTCATAAAATGCAATGCTGAAATGGTAATATTTGCTCTAAAATGTCTTATTGCAGCAACCTTTACATTTTTCCTTAATTAAGTCATAATGGCTTCTAGAGGTAAAAAACCCAACCTCTCTAAAGGCAACAAAAAAGATGAGTGTTGAAAGTTCACCATAGAATTTCCGGGTAGAAAGAGAAGTCAAACAAAATGCCTATTTTGTAAAACCATTAATTGTGGGGGGATAAATAGATTAAAATACCATATTGCTGGCTTACGTGGTCATGATATTGAGCCTTGTGGAGCTACAACTATTGAGGCTCAACGTTTTTGTTATGTAGCCTTGGAAAAATATGAACAAGAAAAAGAATTAAAAAAAAAACAATTAGAAGAGTTAGCTTTGATTGATTCTAGTTCCCTTCCACACTCATCTACAAATGTTTCCGAGTCAGTAGGTTGTGTTGGAGAAGGTTCTTCCCGTCACCCCTATCGTCCTAGTGCTTCTGTTGCTCGTGCTTCTTCTACATCTATTCCTTGCACTTCTAGTGATGCTACTGCTGTTGCCCCTTCTAGTAGTGCTGCTCTTCTTCGTCCTAGAGTCAAAAAATCTAGTAAGTTGGACAACTTTTTTGTACCGCGTACCACTCCTGGTGCACAACCCTCACTTGAGAGCATGGGCTGGAATAGGGAGATACATGAAGCTGGAGTAAGAGCAATTTGCAAGTTTTGGTTTATCTGCAACATTCCATTTTTAGCAGCCAGGTACTTCAAGTTTTCAACTTCATTTATATTTGATTGTTTTACGTTTTAAGTTTTAAAATTTATATTCAATTTTATACTTTCAACTTGATGTTGAAAATTTGAAATATGCTAATTAAAATATTTTTATAAACGTAATAGGACTCCTTATCGGCAGGGGATGATTGATGCAGTTTTCATCTGTGGTGCGGGGTTCAAAGCCCCCACTGAAGATGAGTTGAGTGGCCCCCTCTTGCTAGATATGGTTGAGGAGATGAAACTTGAGTTGGAGGACCACAAAAAGATTTGGAGCCAAAAGGAGTGTACCATCATAATAGATGGATGGACAGATAGGAGGTCCAGAACCCTCCTAAATTTTCTTGTTTCTAGCGGAGGTAATGCATCATGCTCTACTTTTTGAAGTCTAAATTTTAATGTATACTATTATTGAATAACGAAAATTTTGTTTTATTGAGTATTGATTCTTGAATGATAATTATTTTATTTAATTTTCACTTTCAGGATCCACCATGTTTTTGAGGTCCATAGATGCTTCCTCATGTGTGAAAAATGCAAAATTCTTATGTGAGACTATTGAGGAGGTCATAAGCGAGGTGAGGGAAGACAATGTTGTCCAAGTGGTGACAGATAATGTAGCTAATTATGTTGTTGCAGGTAAAATTTTAATTTCTAACTTTCTAAGTTCTACTTCTAAAAAATTTGTTTTAGTTTTTCATTAAATTTTGAAAATTAAATTCTTTTTAATACATCAAAAATTTTCATTGTTTACTAACTAATTTAAAATTGCTGCAGGAAAACTATTGATGGAAAGACACCCAAAATTTTTTTGGACTCCATTTGCGGCCCATTGCATCGACCTCATGTTAGAGGATATTGGCAAGCTTGTATGGGTGAAATCATGTGTTACCAAGGCCAAAAATCTTTGTAAGTTCATCTATAATCATGCCTTGGTTGATGCAGGAGCATCCAGAGGTATAAGGGCAATCCTGTGTCACCCAAAAAAAATGTACTTAGACTTAGTTTCTGTTTCATGTGTTTTCATTTTTGGACACCCATTTGGGTCAAATAAAGGTTCCAACTCTCACAGTTCCACTATCAGTGTGCTAGTAAATCCGGAAAAAATAGGAGTATGTAATTGGGCCATCATTTTGGTAAACTAGAAGGTGTGAATTGGCCAGATGAAAGTAATTGTGATTTAGAGCATTTTAGAAAAAGAATCAGGTCAAAAGGCCCCACGGTTTGAAAGTTATTGCAGTTTTTCGGGTTTTGGAGACCTCCTAAGAATGCTTCAAAGTCAGGTTAGGGGCATTAAATGATTTCGAAAAGGGCCGAAAAATGGGAGACAAGTAAAGTTGGTCCATAGGGCTATAGAGCGCTTCGAGAGCTTTTCGAAAATGTAAACGGTTCGTCAATCGGAGCTACGGTTCAAAAGTTATGCCTCCCGGAAGTTCGGTTACCGTTTCTGGATTCTTCTAGATTTGCGCCGACTTCTAACGCAGCTTCTGGAGCCTTCTATTTGGTCGATGAATGCCTACTAGCACTTTCTAGAATGTATTCCTAGTCCTTAACCCTTCGAGGTCTATTTAAAGAGATTCCTGGCATTGTAAAAGGCAGTTCGGAGTGGAGTTTGAGAGGAGGTACTGAAAGGAGAAATTATCTCCACATTTATGCTATTGTAAGCCCTTACGGCATGTTTTGAAGTTTATTTTCTCTATACTGAATGTACTAGCTTATTTTTCAGTTAATACAATTTCCCTTTTTCTGTTGTGTCCATTCTGTTCTTGGGTTGTGTCCCCATCAAGTGGTATCAGAGCGATTTTCCTAAGTGTGTAGATAGAGTGCCGACTGTGAGGTAGTTTGCACCCGGACTGTGTGGTTGTGGGTTCGAGTTAGAAGATGCCTCCACGAAGAGAGCGTGGCGGAAGGGCCAGAGCTATTAATCTTGAGGAGGTTAGAGCCCTCCAAAGGCAGGTACAAGCATTGCAAGAGGAGCTCCGTAGAGGAGCAAATGTTGCCGCAGGTGACGACAGTGAGGATGACAATGAAGAAGAAGAAATGAGACCAGAAGGGGAATTTGATGGGGAAGTTCTGAATCATGCAGAGGAAAGGCTTTTTAGGGCCATTACTAAGTTTGGGAAAAGACCTACAATTGAAGTGGGTGTATTTTCAGGAAATCTGAAACCAGATGAGTTGATCGATTGGATCAATGAATTGGAAGAATACTTTGAGTATGAGGATATCAGGGACCCAGATAGGGTTAAGTTTGCAAAGGCCAAACTGAAAGGCCATGCCAAAATCTGGTGGCAAGAAGTTCAATTGGAAAGAAACAGAAGAGGAAAGGAGAAGATCACAAGATGGGATCGCATGGTGGACAAATTGAAAAAGCAGTTCATTCTTGTGGACTACGAGTTTGATTTTTTTAAGAAGATGCATGGGTTAAAGCAAGCAGGAAGATCAGTCCAAGAATATACAAAGGAATTTTACCGACTCTTGATTAGAGCGGGGCATGCAGAAGCAAATAAGGAGAAGGTTTCTCGTTATATCAGTGGGTTGCGACTTAGCATCCAGGAGGAATTAAGTTTAGTAAGAATGACCAGCGTTGAAGAGGCATACCAGTTTGCCCTACGAGTTGAAGAGAAGCTGAATTAAAGGTTTGAAGGAAGACAAAGAGGGCACGGTCAAGGAGGAAGGGGAAGCGGTAGATCATCTGGAGGCCGCAATGAAACCCAAAAGAAAAATGAAGATGTGGGTACTAGCAGGAACCAGAGGAATGAGGGTTTCAACCGCTCCCATGATCAAGATTTTGGAAATCAGAGAGGAAGAGGTAGAGGACGTGGACAAGGAAGAGGAGGCTTTTGTGGTACCTGTTTCCATTGCAATGAAGAAGGTCATCGTGCCTTTGAATGCCCTCAATGACAAGGAAGGACAGATAGGAGAGCTGAGGGCCAAGCTAGGGTTGCTCATGTGGATGAGAATGCACAATCATCACATTCAGAGGATGCAGAAAGAGGAGAGACCTTGGTAAATGAAAGAGTCCTACTAAGTGGTGAGATTGAACCAGGACAACGAAGGAGTTTGTTTCGTACCAGATGCAAGTGTGAGGATAAATGTTGTGACGTGATCATTGATGGTGGTAGCACTGATAACCTTATATCAGAAGAGATGGTCTCTAAGAGATGATCTGATCACTTGGCTTTAGCTTAGAGACCATCTCTTCTGATACCAAGTTATCAGTGCTACCACCATCAATGATCACGTCACAACATTTATCCTCACACTTGCATCTAGTACGGAACAAACTCCTCCGTTGTCCTGGTTCAATCTCACCACTTAGTAGGATTCTTTCATTTACCAAGGTCTCTCCTCTTTCTGCATCCTCTGAATGTGATGATTGTGCATCCTCATCCACATGAGCAACCCTAGCTTGGCCCTCAGCTCTCCTATCTCTCCTTCCTTGTCGTTGAGGGCATTCAAAGCCAGGATGACCTTCTTCATTGCAATGGAAACAGGAAACACGGAAGCCTCCTCTTCCTTGTCCACGTCCTCTACCTCTTCCTCTCTGATTTCCAAAGTCTTGATCATGGGAGCGGTTGAAACCCTCATTCCTCTGGTTCCTGCTAGTACCCACATCTTCATTTTTCTTTTGGGTTTCATTGCGGCCTCCAGATGATCTACCGCTTCCCCTTCCTCCTTGACCGCGCCCTCTTTGTCTTCCTTCAAACCTTTTATTCAGCTTCCCTTCAACTCGTAGGGCAAACTGGTATGCCTCTTCAACGTTGGTCATTCTTACCAGACTTAATTCCTCCTGGATGCTAGGTCGCAACCCACTGATATAACGAGCAATCTTCTCCTTATTTGCTTCTGCATGCCCCGCTCTAATCAAGAGTCAGTAAAATTTCTCTGTATATTCTTGGACTGATCTTCCTACTTGCTTTAACCCATGCATTTTCTTAAACAAATCAAGCTCGTAGTCCATAGGAATGAACTGCTTCTTCAATTTGTCCACCATGCGATCCCATCTTGTGATCTTCTCCTTTCCTCTTCTGTTTCTTTCCAATAGAACCTCTTGCCACCAGATTTTGGCATGGCCTTTCAGTTTGGCCTTTGCAAACTTAACCCTATCTGGGTCCTTGATATCCTTATACTCAAAGTATTCTTCCAGTTCATTGATCCAATCAATCAACTCATCTAGTTTTAGATCTCCTGAAAATACACCCACTTCAATTGTAGGTCTTTTTCCAAACTTAGTAATGGCCCTAAAAAGCCTTTCCTCTACATGATTTAGAACTTCCCCTTCTGGTCCCATTTCATCTTCTTCGTTGTCATCTTCACTTTCATCACCTGCGGCCACAGTTGCTCCTCTACGGAGCTCCTCCTGCAATGATTGTACCTGCCTTTGGAGGGCTCTAACCTCAGGATTAATAGCTCTGGCCCTTCCGCCACGCTCTCTTCGTGGAGGCATCTTCTTAACTCAAACCCACAACCACACAGTCCTGGTGCAAACTGCCTCACAGTCGGCGCTCTGTCTACACACTCAGGAAAACCAGCTCTGATACCACTTGATGGGGACACAACCCAAGAACAGAATGGACACAAAAGAAAAAGGAAAATTGTATTAACTGAAAAATAAGCTAGTACATTCAGTACAGAGAAAATAAACTTCAAAACATGCCCTAAGGGCTTACAATAGCATAAATGTGGAGATAATTTCTCCTTTTCAGTACCTCCTCTCAAACTCCACTCCGAACTGCCTTTTACAATGCCAGGAATCTCCTTAAATAGACCCCGGAGGGTTAAGGACTAGGAATACATTCTAGAAAGTGCTAGTAGGCATCCACCGACCAAATAAAAGGCTCCAGAAGCTGCGTTAGAAGTCGGCGCAAATCTAGAAGAATCCAAAAATGGTAACCGAACTTTCGGGAGGCATAACTTTTGAACCGTAGCTCCGATTGATGAACCGTTTCGACCCTTTTCGAGGTCATTTAATGCCCCTAACTTGACTTTGAAACATTCTTAAGAGGTCTCTAAAACCCGAAAAACTGCAATAACTTTCAAACCGTGGGGCCTTTTGACCTGATTCTTTTTTTGGAATGTTCTAAATCACAATTACATTCATTTGGCCAATTCACACCTTCTCGTTTACCAAAATGATGGCCCAATTACATGCTCCTATTTTTTCGAGATTTTCTAGCACACTGATAGTGGGATTGTAAGAGTTGGAACCTTTAATTGACCCAAATGGGTGTCCAAAAATGAAAACACATGAATCAGAAACTAAGTCTAAGTACATTTTTTTGGGTGACACAGGATTGCCCTTATACCTCTGGATGCTCCTGCATCAGACACCTAGGTAGATTGAAAAGTGACCCTGTCTCTTTATGAATGGTAGAGGAAATCCCAAATGGGAAACCTCAGCTGCTGAAATCCAAGTTGAGTCCTCGATCGGTCGTCCTTTCCATTTGACCAAATACTCTTCATACTGCTTGTTTCTTGTACTCCTACCCACACGATGATCTAGAATGTCTTCTATCTCCTCCTTCTTAGAAGCAGGAATTGGACATGGCTCTAACACCAGCTCCTCATCTGCACCATCATCATGATACTCTGTTAAATCTGCAATGTTGAAAATGGGAGAAATGTGAATACGATCTGGCAGCTCCACCTCATATGCATTTCCTGAGTCATGTTTCTTCAAAATTTTGCAGGGGCCAAATTTCTTCATTTTCAGCTTGTTGTAAGTACTGGCTAGAAATCTTTCTTTTCGTAAGTGCACCATGACTAGATCCCCTACTTGGAATTCCTTATGTCTTCTCCTTTGATCAGCCCTAGCTTTATACTCTTGATTCATCTTGGTAATGTGTGCCTGAACCTCCTCATGTAGACGCTTGATATGTTCAGCAAATTCTTCTGCTCCAGCACTTGTCCTCTCCCCTTGCTCTATCTTCCTCAATTTTGGTGCAGTCCTTGGGCTATTCCCATATACAATTTGGAATGGTGATTTTCCAGTACTCCTATTTATAGAGTTATTGTAAGCAAACTTTGCTTGTGGTAGAATCAAATCCCATCCCTTGGGCTTATCCCCAACTAAACATCTCAGCAAATTGCCCAGACTTCTGTTTACCACTTCTGTTTGGCCGTCAGTTTGTGGGTGATGCGTGAAACTGAATTTCAAGTCGGTTCTTAACTTTTTCCACAATGTCCTCCAGAAATACCCCACGAATTTAGTATCTCTGTAAAAAACTATACTCCTTGGAAGTCCATGTAGTCTTACCACCTCTTTGAAAAACAAGTCTGCAATATGGACAGCATCATGAGTTTTGTGGCCTGGAATGAAATGTGCCATTTTGGAGAACCTATCAACCACCACGAATATTGAGTCATTACCCCTTTGTGTCCTTGGCAATCCAAGAACAAAATCCATACTTATGTCATCTCGTGGCCTTGATGGAACAGGCAATGGCTGATATAGGCCAGTATTGTGACTAAACCCTTGGCAACTTGACAAACCTGGCAACTCTGTACAAACTTCTTCACATCCTGTGAAATTTGAGGCTAAAAATAATGTTCTCTAAGAATGGCAATGGTCTTATCTCGACCAGAATGTCCTGCCATCCCTCCACTGTGTTTCTCCTTAATCAGATTTTCCCTCATGGAACTCTTTGGAATGCACAATTGGCTACCCTTGAACAACATGCCATCCTGAATCAAATAGTCTAACTGCTTGGTTCTATCTACAGCAACAGGTTCTTTACAAGCTTTCCATGCTTCAGCAAAATCAGGATCCTCGGGGTACAAATTCTTGAGTTCATCAAACCCAACTACTTCAACCTGCATTATTGTAAGCAACAACTGTCTCCTACTTAGTGCATCTACAACCCTGTTAGATTTTCCACTTCTATGCTTCAACACAAATGTATAACTCTGCAAGAATTCTACCCACTTCATATGCCTCTGATTCAATTTACCTTGGCTATTTAGGTACTGTAATGCCTGATGATCAATATACAAAACAAATTCTTTTGGCAATAAATAATGCCTCCATTTCTTTAAGGCCTGAATTATTGCATAGAACTCTTGATCATAAACAAAATACTTCTTCTTTGCATTATTCAATTTTTCACTAAAATATGCGATAGGCTTACCTTCTTGGCTTAATACAGCCCCAATAGCGCTACCACTGGCATCACAATCCACCTGGAAAACCTTTCTAAAATCTGAAAGTGCCAACACAGGTTGTTCTGTTACCTTCTTCAGCAATTCAAAACTTCTCGCAGCTGCTGCAGTCCATTTGAACTCTTTTCTATCCCCTCTTATTGTATTAGTTAGGGGTGCACATATGCCACTGAAATTCTTAATAAACTTCCTGTAAAAACTAACCAGACTATGAAATGATCTTACCTCAGTAGCAGACCTTGGAGTAGGCCATTCCAAGATGGCTTTTACCTTCTTTGGATCCATTTTGAGACCTTCAGGTGATATAACAAACCCCAAATAGACTAACTCCCTTATTGCAAAGATACACTTCTTCAGATTAATTAACAGTTTCTCTTCCCTTAGCCTTTCAAGGACACTACGAATATGTAGTAAATGTTCTTCCAAAGTCTTGCTGAAAATTAAAATATCATCCAAATAGACAATAACAAATTTTTCCAAAAACTTCTTAAGTACCTCATTCATGAGCCACATGAAGGTGCTTGGGGCGTTCGTCAATCCAAAGGGCATGACTAACCACTCGTAAAAACCCTCCTTGGTCTTGAAGGCTATTTTCCACTCATCTCCTTCTCGAATCCGTATCTGATGATAGCCACTCTTGAGATCTATCTTTGTGAAGTACTGAGCTCCACTCAAGCAGTCCATAAGATTATCCATCCTTGGCAAAGGAAACCACTACTTGATGGTTATCCTATTTATAGCTCGAGAATCTTTACACATCCTCCACTCTCCATCCTTCTTTGGTGCGAGTACTGCAGGTACTGCACATGGACTCAGGCTCTCTCGAATCAAGCCCTTCCTCAACAGCTCCTGAACTTGTCTATTTAGCTCCTCTGTTTCAGCAGGAATCATCCTGTGAGCAGCCTTGTTAGGCAAACTAGCTCCTGGAATCAGATCTATCTGATGACTGATTTGCCTTACTAGTGGCAATCCATCTGGAACATTATCAGAGATAATATCTCCAAATTCCCCTAGTAAATCTGAAACTTCAAGTGGTATTTCACTACTACCTTCTTTATCTTTCCTAGGAATCAAAGCATAGCACATATGCTGATGTTTCATGCCATCTAAAAACTTCCTTTCATCAACAAGACAAATCCTAGCACTGCTACATACCTTTTCACCTTCCTTTTTCATGGGCTTCAATTTGTGGCGAACTCCATCCTTTGTCAGAGAGTATGTGTTTGCATGTCAATCATGTACTGCATGTCTATCAAACTGCCATGGTCTACCCAATAATAGATAGTAAACATCCATCGGAATAACATCACAGAGAACTTCATCATGGTAACTCCCAATTTTGAATTTCACTAAACATTGTTCAGTTACCAAGACCTTATGATCATCTTTTACCCAAGCAATCCGATAGGGCTGGGGATGTTTCTCCCTCTTGAGCTTCAGCTTAGAGACCATCTCTTCTAATACCAAGTTATCAGTGCTACCACCATCAATGATCACGTCACAACATTTATCCTCACACTTGCATTTGGTACGGAACAAACTTCTCCGTTGTCCTGGTTCAATCTCACCACTTAGTAGGACACTTTCATTTACCAAGGTCTCTCCTCTTTCTGCATCCTCTGAATGTGATGATTGTGCATCCTCATCCACATGAGAAACCCTAGCTTGGCCCTCAGCTCTCCTATCTCTCCTTCCTTGTCGTTGAGGGCATTCAAAGGCACGATGACCTTCTTCATTGCAATGGAAACAGGTACCACGAAAGCCGCCTCTTCCTTGTCCACGTCCTCTACCTCTTCCTCTTTGATTTCCAAAGTCTTGATCATCGGAGCGGTTGAAACCCTCATTCCTCTGGTTCCTGCTAGTACCCACATCTTCATTTTTCTTTTGGGTTTCATTGCGGCCTCCAGATGATCTACCGCTTCCCCTTCCTCCTTGACCGCGCCCTCTTTGTCTTCCTTCAAACCTTTTATTCAGCTTCTCTTCAACCCGTAGGGAAAACTGGTATGCCTCTTCAACGCTGGTCATTCTTACCAGACTTAATTCCTCCCGGATGCTAGGTCGCAACCCACTGATATAACGAGCAATCTTCTCCTTATTTGCTTCTGCATGCCTCGCTCTAATCAAGAGTCGGTAAAATTCCTCTGTATATTCTTGGACTGATCTTCTTGCTTGCTTTAACCCATGCATCTTCTTAAACAAATCAAGTTCATAGTCCATAGGAATGAACTGCTTCTTCAATTTGTCCACCATGCGATCCCATTTTGTGATCTCCTTTTCTCTTCTATTTCTTTCCAATTGAACCTCTTGCCACCAGATTTTGGCATGGCCTTTCAGTTTGGCCTTTGCAAACTTAACCCTATCTGGGTCCCTGATATCCTCATACTCAAAGTATTCTTTCAGTTCATTGATCCAATCGATCAACTCATCTGGTTTCAAATTTCTTGAAAATACACCCACTTCAGTTGTAGGTCTTTTCCCAAACTTAGTAATGGCCCTAAAAAGCCTTTCCTCTGCATGATTCAGAACTTCCCCGTCAAATTCCCCTTCTGGTCCCATTTCATCTTCTTCGTTGTCATCTTCACTTTCATCACCTGCGGCCACAGTTGCTCCTCTACGGAGCTCCTCCTGCAATGCTTGTACTTGCCTTTGGAGGGCTCTAACCTCCTCAGGATTAATAGCTCTGGCCCTTCTGCCACGCTCTCTTCGTGGAGGCATCTTCTTAACTCAAACCCACAACCACACAGTCCTGGTGCAAACTGCCTCACAGTCGGCGCTCTGTCTATACACTCAGGAAAACCAGCTCTGATACCACATTTATGCTATTGTAAGCCCTTAGGGCATGTTTTGAAGTTTATTTTCTCTATACTGAATGTACTAGCTTATTTTTTCAGTTAATACAATTTCCCTTTTTCTGTTGTGTCCATTCTGTTCTTGGGTTGTGTCCCCATCATTGGTCCTCAGCACTATGAGGAAACAAATGAAGGGAAAGGAGTTGGCTCGTCTTGGTATCACAAGATTTGCCTCTAACTTTATCACACTAAAATCCTTGCCGAGTTCAAGGTTAGAGTTGAGGTGCATGTTTGTTGGTCCAGAATGGAGTTCCTCCTCCTTTGCGAGCAACCCTGCATAGATGCAACAAAATGCATTTATGATGATGATGATTTTTGGGAGCCATGTTCGAAGATTGTGGAGGTAGTTTTAAATTTAAATTTTAAATTTTAAAAGCTTAAGTCTTAAAATTTTATAAATTAATTTGTCTCATACATATTTTTGTTTTATTTTCATTGTGCAACTTTGCAAAGTTTCATCATTCACTAAATTAATTTTTTGTTTAATTGTTTTGTAGATCACCGAGCCCCTTGTAGCCCTCCTACGAGTTGTTGATGGCGAGAAGCCCTCTATGGGCTACATTTATGAGGGCATGGATAGGGTCAAGGAGACTATTAAGGCCAAATATGTAGGAGTTGAGGAAAACTATGGCCCTATTTGGGACATAATTGATAAGAGATGGCAAAATCAGCTTCATAAGCCCATCCATGTAGCATCTTATTACCTCAATCCCGCATACCATTTTCTTGATGATTTCAAGGCAGATGAGGAGGTTCTTAGTGGCCTATACACAGTGGTATCGAAGATCTCCTCTAATCCCACAAATATATTGCTTGAGATGGATGCCTATAATAATGCATCAGGGCCCATTTTTTCAAGTCAAATTTGCAAAGGTTGTACAAAATTGCAGCCAGGTAAAGATTGCAGCTTAAGCCTTATACAATCTAGTTTCTAAATTTCTATCTTTAAACTTAAAGTTCAAATTTTGAAATGAGACTAATATTTTTTTATTTTCCTTTTTTCAAAATTCAGAAAGATGGTGGCAAATGTTTGGGCCTTCAACCCAAAACCTTCAGCAAATCGCCATCCGCATTTTGAGCCAGCCAAGTAGCGCTTCTGGATGTGAGCGCAACTGGAGCATGTTCGAGCACATCCACTCGAAGAGGCGTAACAGGTTGTCTGTGCAGAAAATGAATAGTCTAGTCTTTGTGCACTACAACCTGCGCATTAGGATCAGGGAGATTTTGGATAGTGACACCTCTTCGATTACTCTAGAGGAGGTTGATCTAGAGTTTGATTGGATCACTGAGGCTACTGATCCTGTCTTTGATGATGAAGATCTATAGTGGCTTGACCAGGCAGATTGAGAGGGCCAGGCTAAGGCTGTGGCTATGGCAGCAGAGGACCAGAGAGCTCCAGTTGTTCCTAGTGGCACCTCACAGACATTGGCAGAGCCAGAGGCAGAGAGTACAGTTGATCCTAGAGGCACCTCACGAGTTGATGCTATGGCTACTGAGACATCCAGGACCTACCTTAGACGACTGATGCTATGGCCTGAGCTTGAGGTTGGGGTTGAGGTTGGGGATGAGGATGAGGATGACGATGATGATGACGATGACGATGAGGATGAGCCTGAGGGTGAGGATGATGATGAGGACTCCGACTAGGAGCCATAGCTGTAGACTTATAGTCTCGTTTTAACATTTTGTTTAATAGTTTAACAGTAACTTAATATATGATCAGCATTTGGAACATTTGAATTTGATGATGACTGTTGAATCTTGATGTGTTGGATTTCATAATGCATAAATGATAATACATATACATTTTGATGGTTTGCATGGATTTATCTTAGTTTGACTTTAATTACTAGCAATATAGTATTTACTTTTAGCAATTTACCTTTGTAAGTTTGTAAGTTTGTAGTATTGTACATATGTAATCGATGTTTGACTTTTAAGTTTTAAGTTTTTAACTTTAAGTATGTGGCATGTGCATTATGATCAAATTATCTTCTATTTAATGATGTTATTGTGTCTTTACCCTTTATTCAATAATGGGTGCATGGAATGTTTTTAAATCTTAAAAAATCTCAAAATTTTGAAGTTTTTTCACTTTGCCGAGTCACTGCCGAGCCGGGTCACGAGTCAGAGCCAGGTCACAAGTCAAGTTACCCTTGTCGAGTCCGAGCCGAGTCCGAGTCTCGTTACACTGACTTTAACTAACAGATGGTTAGTTATGCCTCCGTAGAGGCATGACCCTATGTGGCCAAAGGCCACGTAGAGTCATGACTTTACAGGGCATGAACTTTCAAGTTTCACATATGTATATAAATGTAAGTGCAGATCGATGGGAAAAATAATCAATCTATGGCATTACAGTCCCAACGATCTGCATTATCACTTTGTAGGATAACTCTCAGCATTATTCATTGGAAGGCAATTTACATATTCTCTCCACATCCTCAGCAATCTACATTGTAAGACATTATATCTTCATCAACCCTTAGCACAAAAGTTAAAGACTCAACAATCACCATTGGGAGAACACACTATGCATCTCTGGTTCAGCGATTATACAAGTAAGGATATCCATTATTGTCTATATCTACGGCATTGGTTTTATCTATCAGAGATCACCAAAAAACTAACATGGTATCAATGTCATTCTAATAAGAAACTCTATTACTCAGAATTAAAATCTAAAGTCTCAGATTTATAAAAGTTAAATTATATTCTTAAATCAAAATGGTGAATCATGTAAGGCTAGAGGATAGACTTGAGGGAGCATCAAATTTTTCATCATGGAAAATTTGAGTCATGATAATATTAAGAGAAATGGAATTAGAGGAGTATATAGAAACAAACGTATCCATGCCTAAAAATGATCCAGATAAAGTAACATGGAAAAGACACAATAACAAGGCAATGAAAATTATAATAGATTCTGTAAAAGATTATATACTTCCATCCATATCCAGTCTCAAGACTGCATTTGAGATGTTCTCCACTATAAGAGATACATTTGAAATCAACAATGCTAGTGGATTATTAACCCTAAAACAAGATCTACTATATATAAAGATGAAAAAAGGGGAATCTATTACATCATATTTTCTAAGGATTTCTGGGTTAAAAGATCAACTTGCAACAATGGAAAATCGAGTTGATGACAAAGAACTTAGCATGATAGCATTAAGAGGACTTCGTCTATCTTGGGAAACATTTATTCGAGGCCTAAGCTCCCGACCCGAGCTTCCTAAATTTGATTTACTAAAAAATGAATGCACACAAGAAGAATCTAGATTAGTCTTAAGAGGATTAAGTATAAATCAAGAGGGAGACATTCAAGCGCTTCATGCAAATTCAAACATAATAGAAGGGAAACTGACAAATCATATAAGAAACATGATTAGTCCAAAGTTAGATGTTTCAAATGTGATAAAATTGGTCACTCTCATAACTTGTGCCCTGAACGGAAAAGAATTCAAGCGGCCTTAGCTGAAATCAAAGTAGAGGAAGTAGAGAAAGAAGAAAAAGAAAACTATGCATTTTATTTAGCTCTTTCAAGTGAATTAAACTCAAATAACAATTGGATCATAGACAGTGGAGCATCTAGGCACATTACCGGTTTTAGAAACAAATTTGAAACCTTCTCAGAACACTCCTCAGAAGAAGTTACCATTGGAGATAACTCCACTCATCCTATCAAAGGTATTGGTTCGTATTCAATTTAGCTAAATTAAGGAATTACTCTCCAACTCAAAAATGTTTTATATGTACCTGGAATAAAAAAAAATCTAGTCTCTATTTCTGGTCTTGTTGATTAAGGATTCACAATCACTTTTCGAAAGGACAAAGTTCTATCTTGGCTAAAGAACTCTAATATCAAGAAAGCCATTTCCATCAGATTTAGAGACGGAAGTCTATATAAACTTTGTGACAATCAAAACTTAGCTCTAAGTCATGAAACATCAAATTCAACAGAAATTTGGCATAGGAGGCTAGGCTACCTTCACTATTGTGTATTATCATCTATAGGAAAAATTGTAAAAGGTTTACCTAGTCTCAAAAGTGATCACTTAAGCATTTGCAAAGGATGTGCTCTAGGCAAAAACACAATCTATACCTTCCCTTAATGGGTATCTCTTTTATGTAATTTTTATTGTTGAGTACTTTAGAAGAACTTGGATCTACTTTCTAAAATAGAAAGAATCAGTTGAAGTATTGTCAAAATTCAAAAAATTCAAAGCCCTGGTTGAAAATCAGTTAGGACAGAAAATAAAAATACCAAGGTTAGATAATGGAGGTGAATACATTTCCGAAATTTTCAAAAACTTTTGCATTGCTGTTGAGATTAAGAGGGAGTTTTCTGTACCATATAATCTGCAACAGAATGGAGTTGCAGAACGTAAAAATAGATCAACTGTTGAGTCAGCTAAAGCAATGATGCACAATCAAGATCTTCATACTTCCTTCTGGGCTGAAGCATCTAACACTGTAGTCTACATTCAAAACAGATGTCCACATTCAGTATTAGAGAACATCACTGCTGAAGAAGTATTTACGGATATTAAACTAGATCTAAGTCATCTAAGAATATTTCGATGTCCTGTTTATATTTACATTCCTAAAGAGAAAAGAACAAAACTAGAACCATCCGGAAAGAAGGGGATACTCATTGGATACAGTGAAACAACAAAAGACTACAGGGTCTTTATTCCAGGTCAAAGAACAATTGAGATTAGTAGAGATATGAAATTTGAAGAAGATATCGCCTTTAATATTATTAGAAATAGTGATGAATCTATTACTGAATCTATTCTTGAATTAGATGAAAATCACCAAGCAGAAATTGAGAGGGAGAATGATATTGAACCATTCTCTACTGTTAAGTCTGTGGACTTCTAATAGATAAAACAATTACAATAAATATGAGAACAATAGGTACTCTTACTTGTATTATAGTAGTGCAGAGTTGTTCTTCAAATAATGGTGACCTTTGAATTGCTTAAGTTCAGTATCTCCTTCTCTGTATATTGCTGATAATATAGATTGTATGCCGAATATTATAATGCTCCTATAGATTAGATTTCATAAGAAATGTACTGGAAAATATTAGCAATGAATGATTTGCAAATCGTTGGGTCTAAGATGTCGTGTATTGATCAAAGTAACGTTACTCGGACCCGGCTCGAACTCGGCAAGGGTAACTTGACTCGTGACCCGGCTTGGATTCGGAAATGACTCGACGATGACTCAACAAACTGAAAAAATTTCAAATTTTTTAGACTTTTTAGGATTTAAAGAACATTCCATGCACCCATTATTGAATAAAGCATAAAGGCACAATAACATCATTAAATAGAAGATAATTTGATCATAATGCACATACTTAAAGTTAAAAGTTAAAACTTTAAAAGTCAAACATACATCGATTACATAAGTACAATATTACAAAGGTAAATTGCTAAATACTATATTACTAGTAATTAAAGTTTAAATTTTAAACAGTAGCTGAAGGAAATATTATAAAAGTAAAACATATAATCATATATAAAATGATAAATCCATGCAACCCATCAAAATGTATATGTATTATGAAATGATAAATCCAACACATCAAGATACAATGAATCAATAGTCATCATCAAATGTTCCAAATTCTGATCATATATTAAGTTAAACAAAAAGTTAAAACAAGACTATAGCTATGGCTCCTAGTCAGAGTCATCATCATCCTCATCCTCATCCTCATCATCATCATCATCCTCATCCTCATCCTCATCTCCAACCTTAGCCTCAACCTCAACCTCAGTATAATTTATAAAATACCTCTTAGTAAGGCATCTAAGGTAGGTCTTGGATGTCTGAGTAGCCATAGCATCAGCCTGTGAGGTGCCTCTAGGATCAACTGTAGTCTTTGGCTCTGCCAATGCCTATGAGGTGCCACTAGGAACAACTGGAGCTCTCTAGTCCTCTGCTGCCATAGCCACAACCTCAGCCTGGCCCTCTCTATTTGCCTAGTCAAGCCACTATAGGTCCTCATCATCAAATACAGGATCAGTAGCCTCAATGATCTGCTCAAACTCTGGATCAACCTCCTCTAGAGTAATCGAAGAGGTGCCACTATCCAAAATCTCCCTGATCCTAATGCCTAGGTTGTAATGCACAAAGACTAGCCTATTCATTTTTTGCACAGACAACCTGTTACGCCTCTTCGAGTGGATGTGCTACTTGGCTGGCTCAAAATGTGGATGGCGATTTGCTGAAAGTTTTTGGTTGAAGGCCCAAATATTTTCCACCATCTATTTGAATTTTGAAAAAAGGAAAACAAAAAAATGTCTCATTTCAAAATTTGAACTTTAAAGTTTAAAGCTAGAAATTTAGAAACTAGATTGTATAAGGATTAAGTTGCAATTTTTACCTGGCTACAATTTTGTACGACCTTCTTTGCAAATTTGACTTGAAAAAATGGGCCTTGATTCATAATTATAGGCATCCATCTCAAGCAATATATCTGTGGGATTAGGGGACATCTTTGATATCACTATGTATAGGCCACTAAGAACCTCCTCATCTGCCTTGAAATCGTCATGGAATTATGAATCTCCCGGGATTATATGCATGATTGAGGTAATACGCTTATGAAGCTGATTTTGCCATCTCCTATCAATTATGTCCCAAATAGGGCCATAGTCTTCCTCAACTTCTACATGTTTGGCCTTAATAGCCTCCTTGACCCTATCCATGCCCTCATAAATGTAGCCCATAGAGGGCTTCTCGCCATCAGCAACTCGAAGGAGGGCTACATGGGGCTCAGTGATCTATGAAACAATTAAACAAAAAAACAATTTAGTGAATGATGAAACTTTGCAAAGTTGCACAATGAAAATAAAACAAAAATATGTATGCGTGGATGGGTTTATGAAGCTGATTTTTCCATCTCCTATCAATTATGTCCCAAATAGGGCCATAGTTTTCTTCAACTCCTACATGTTTGGCCTTAATAGCCTCCTTGACCCTATCCATGCCCTCATAAATGTAGCCCATAGAGGGCTTCTCGCCATCAGCAACTCGTAGGAGGGCTACATGGGGCTCAGTGATCTACAAAACAATTAAATAAAAAAAACAATTTAGTGAATGATGAAACTTTGCAAAATTGCACAATGAAAATAAAACAAAAATATGTATGAGATAAATTAATTTATAAAATTTTAAGACTTAAGCTTTTAAAATTTAAAATTTCAATTACTTCCACAATCTTCAAACATGGCTCCCAAAAACCTTCATCATTATAAATGAATTTTGTTGCATCTATCCCTGTAGGGCTGGTGGCAAAGGAGGAGGAACTCTGGACCAACAAACATGCACCTCAAATCTAACCTTGTAGTCAGCAAGGATTTTAGTGTGATAAAATTAGAGGCAAATCTTGTGATATTAGAACGAGCCATCTCCTTTCCCTTCGTGTATTGCCTCATAGTGCTGAGGACCAAGGCATGATTATAGATGAACTTACTAAGATTTTTGGCCTTGGTAACACATGATTTCACCCATGCAAGCTTGCCAATATCCTCTAACATGAGGTTGATGCAATGGGCCGCACATGGAGTCCAAAAGATTTTTGGGTGTCTCTCCATCAAAAGTTTTTCTGCAGCAATTTTAAATTAGTTAGTAAACAATGAAAATTTTTGATGTATTTAAAAACTTTTAATTTTCAAAATTTAATGAAAAACTAAAACAAATTTTTTAAAAGTAGAACTTAGAAAGTTAGAAGTTAAAATTTTACCTGCAGCAACATAATTAGCTGCATTATCATTAGTTGCATTATTAGTCACCACTTGGACAACATTGTTTACCTCCACCTCCCTTATGACCTCCTCAATAGTCTCACATAAGAATTTTGCATTTTTCACATGTGAGGAAGCATCTATAGGCCTCAAAAACATGGTGGATCCTAAAAGTGAAAATAAAATAAAATAATTATCATTTAAGAATCAATAGTCAATAAAACAAAATTTTCGTTATTCAATAATACATTAAATTTTAGACTTCAAGTGACAAGAAGTAGAGGATGATGAATTACCTCCGCTAGAAACAAAAAAATTTAGGAAGGTCCTATTCCTCCTATCTGTCCATCCATCCGTCATAATAGTACACCTCTTTTGGCTTCAAATTTTTTTATGGTCCTCCAACTCAAGTTTCATCTCCTCAACTATATCTAGTAAGAGGGGGCCACTCAACTCATCTTTAGTGGGGGCTTTTAACCCCGCACCATAGATGGAAACTGCATCAATCATCCCCTGCCAATAAGGAGTCTTGTTACATTTATAAAAACATTTTAATTAGCATATTTCAAATTTTCAACATTAAGTTAAAACTTAAAAGTATAAAATTGAATTTAAATTTTAAAACTTAAAACGTAAAACAATAAAATATAAATGAAGTTGAAGTACCTGGCTGCTATAAATGGAATGTTGTAGAAAAACCAAAACTTGCAAATTGCTCTTATTCCAGCTTCATTTACCTCCCTATTCCAGCCCAAGCTCTCAAGTGGTGCGTAATACAAAAAAATTGTCCAACCTAGATTTTCTGACTCTAGGATGAAAGGTAAAGCCAATAGGCCCAGTACTACTAGAAGGGGCAGCAGCTGTAGCAGTAGCACCACTAGTAGTGCAAGGCATAGATGTAGAAGTACGACTAGCAGAAGCACTAGGACGATGGGGAGAAGGGAAGAACCTTCTCCAACACAACCTACTGACTTAGAAACATTTCTAGATTAGCGTGGAAGGGAACTAGAACCAATCTGAGCTAACTCGTCTAATTGTTTTTTTTAAATTCTTTTTCTTCATATTTTTCCAA
Organism: Cupressus sempervirens; assembly: GCA_028749045.1. NCBI lineage: Eukaryota > Viridiplantae > Streptophyta > Pinopsida > Cupressales > Cupressaceae > Cupressus > Cupressus sempervirens. Next base: position 4,272,151 of record CM053783.1, read on the forward strand.
GGCTACATAACAAAAACGTTGAGCCTCAATAGTTACAATTCTACAAGGCTCAGTATCATGACCATGTATGCCAGCAATATGGTATTTCAATCTATTTATCCCCCCACTATTAATGGTTTTGCAAAATAGGCATTTTGTTTGAGTTCTAGTTCTACCTGGAAAGTCTATGGTGAACTTCCAACACTCATCTTTTTTATTGCCTTTAGAGAGCTTGGGTTTTTTTACCTCCAGGAGCCATTATGAGTAAGGAAAAATGTAAAGGTTGCTGCAATAAGACATTTTAGACCAAATATTACCATTTAAGCATTGTATTTTATGAAGATCTAACGTCAAAAAAAACTCATAAACAAACAAAAAAAATTCATGCAAAAAACTCATAAACATAGAGAAAAAAATCATCAAAATCTAAAAAATCAACTCTTACCTCTTTCAAATGCTTTGGGAAGTGTTGAGAAGAGCTCTTATAAACTCCTTGATGATCTAAATGCAAGCTCCAATGTCACAAATGCAAGCTTTTCTCTTGTTCCTTTCAACTGGTTGCAAAACAAGTAACTCTATTTCTCTTCTACCTCTCTCCCTCTCTTTCTTCTTCTCACAATAGAGTGTTATGGGAGCACTTTTAGGGTTATAAGAGTGATGAAGAACAAAAAAAAACATTAAAAAACTTTGCAAAAAATATTATTTTAACTACCTGATTTTTTGCCTGCCGCAGTCGAGTCAAGTTGAGCCGAGTCAGGCGAGTCACCACGTGACTCACGAGTCACGCCAACTGACTTGCTGCTCGCGAGTCACAGGTCATTATGACTAAGGAGGGTGGTCATAACTCGTGGACTCGTGTGACTCGCCGCGAGTCATGTTACTCTGGTATTGATGTCTTTCCTCAGCGATTTGCCTTCCCATATGTATAGAGGCGAAGGGTCATGACCCCCATAGAGTCATGACTCTATGTGGCCTTTGGCCATGAAGAGTCATGCCTCTATGGTGGCATGACTAACAACCGTTAGTTAAAGTAATCTCCAAGGATAACACAGCAATAACATGCCGATACAAATAGAGACTGCAAATAGAACATGGTTTCTTTGCTGATAATGTTATTATAAGTATATTTATATATAAAAGAAACAATAATAACCATTTATCTGAGAACCCAAAACACAAATCTATATATGTATCAAATGGGCATCATTACTTCTACTAATGCTATACACTAACACTCCCTCTTAGCAAGGGAGAATTAATACACCAATGAGTAGAAAATCTTATCACATTGTTTGATCTTAACACTCTGAAACAATGACTAGTCATATAAAAACTACGAAGTTATGAATACTATCATAACGTACATTATGATCTCTAATTGTCTGAAACAATATCTAGAGTAATCATAATGAATATGTTATCTATGATCTCTAATTGTCCGAAACAATATCTAGAGATGTCTACAGTAATAACATAAAATTTGTTTACCCATGATCTCTAATTGTCCGAAACAATATCTACAGATGTCCATGGTAACACAAATGAGTTTGTTATCTATGATCTCTAATTGCCCGAAGCAATATCTAGAGATATCCATGATAACACACTGGGTTTGTTATCTATGATCTTTAATTGCTTGAAGCAATATCTAGAGATGTCCATGATAACAGGCTTATCATTTGCAAGATCGTCACCTTACAAACAATTACCTACTGAATAAATATGTCCATGAAAGATCATCACCTTTCATTACATTTATGATGCAACAATAGAAGCATAAACTCACATGAATTAAATTTTTTAAGTTCAATATTCAATATTACAAATTAATCATGCCAAGTTTTGCTTTGAAATATTTCAACTTCACTTTAGCAAGAGGCTTGGTGAAGATATCAACCATTTGCTCATTAGTACAGATGTACTCTAGTTGAATGATTCCTCGATTCACCATATCTTGAATGTAGTGGTAAGGAATTTCAATATGTTTGGAGCGATTGTGAAAAACCGGATTGGTTGAAAGCTTGATGCAACTTTGATTATCACAATGAATCACAATGGGCTTCGAAGGTCTTTTGAACAAATTTGCTAACAACTTCCGTAGCCATACCACTTCTCTAGCACCCAAAGAAGATGCAATGCATTCTGCTTTGGTGGAACTTAATGCAATTGAAGTCTGTTTTCTGTTGGACCAAGAAACCATACCAAATCCTAGAGTGAAGCAATATCCAGAAGTACTCTTACATTCAGTATGATTGCCGGCCCAATCAGAATCAGAATATCCATGAAGTTCAATGTTAACTTTATCATATCTGATTCCCATTACAATAGTACCCTTTAGATATCTCAAAATGTATTTAGCTGCATGTAGATGTATCTTCTTTGGTGCACACAAACTGACTCAAGGTGTTAGTAGCATAGCATATGTCAGGACAAGTATTCACCAAATACATTAAAGATCCAATAATCTGCTTGTAGTAAGTAGAATCTGTAGGTTCTGATTTGATCATATCATCCTTCAACTTATGCAGGTTTACTTCCATAGGAGTAGCCGCTGGTTTACATAACATCATTCCAAATTTTGTTAGAATGTCAATTGTATATTTTCCTTGATTCAAAAGAATGTAGTTATCCTATTTCCAGACATCTAATCCAAGAAGTAGTGAAGTAGACGTAAGTCTTTCATTTCAAACTCTGCTGTGAGTTCTTGTTTGCATTTCTTTATGAGATGTTCCTCACCTGTTATCAAGAAATCATCAACATATAATACAAGAATAATCATATCATCACCATCTATTTTGAAGTATAGGTTGGGATCAACTTCATTTTTGAAATATCCTAACTTCATTAAATAGTTGTCTATCCTTTCATACCATGCTCTAGGAGCCTGTTTGAGACCATAAAGTGCTTTCTTTAATTTACAAACATTAGTTTTGCTGTCATGAGTGTTGAATCCTTCTAGTTGCTCGATATAGACTTCTTCAATCTTGCCATTAAGGAACGTTGTTTTGACTGAAGTATATCTAGCAATTGGAGCAAATGCTTCTTCATAATCAATGCCTTCTTTTTGTGAGAAACCTCAAGTTACAAACCTGGCTTTGTACTTTTCAATGCTGCCATCAGATGCATGTTTAGTTTTAAATAGCCATTTGGAAGAAACAATTAATATGTTCTTAGGTCTTGGTACAACATCCCATACATCATTTTTTAGAGTTATATTCTTCAATCATTACTTCTTTCTAAGACTAATTTGAAAGTGCTCTTTAACATTAGAAGGTTTTGTTTTTATAAGTTCAGTTAATAATGCAACATAACATGATTGATTTCTTGTTCTTTTGCTCTCTTGAATCACTTCATTAGGTTCAACCTGATTTTCTTCTATCATTTTACTTGCCCAAAGTGGCCTCTTTTTATTATTGACATTTTCAGAATCTTCATGATTAGACATAGTGGAAGAAGATGGTTCAATATCATTCTCCCTCTCAATTTCTGCTTATTGATTTTCATCTACTTCGGGAATAGATTCAGTAATGGATTCATCACTGTTTCTAGAAATATTAAAGGCAATATCTTGTTCAAATTTCACATCTCTGCTAATCTCAATTGTTTTTTGACCTGGAACGAAGACCCTGTATCCTTTTGTTGTTTCACTATATCCAATAAATATCCCCTTCCTCCCAGAAGGTTCTAGTTTTGTTATTTTCTCTATAGGAATGTGAATATAAACTGAACATCCAAATATTCTTAGAGGGCTTAGATCAGGTTTAATGCCTCTGAATACTTCTTCTGGAGTGGTTTTCTCTAATACTGAGTGTAGACATCTATTTTGAATGTAGACTGTAGTGTTAGATGCTTCAACCCAAAAGTATGAAGGTTTTGATTGTGCATCACTGCTCTGGCAGATTCAACAATTGCTCTATTTTTACGTTCAGCAATTTCATTCTATTGAGGATTATAAGGTACAAAAAACTCCCTCTTAATCCCAACAAAAATGCAAAAATTCTTAAAAATATCAAAGATGTATTCACCTCCATTGTTTGACCTTAGAGTTTTTATTTTCTGTTCTGACTGATTTTCAGCTAAGGCTTTGAAATCTTTGAATTTTGATAAAACTTCAGCTGATTCTTTCTGTTTCAAAAAATAGATTCAAGTTCTTCTAGAGTAATCATCAATAAAAATTACATAGAAGAAGCACCCATTAAGAGAAGGTATAGACATAGGACTGCAAAGATCAGTATGGATTAGTTCAAGAATGGATTTAGATTTTTGAACACTTTTAGGAAATGATTGTTTAGTAATTATGCTTAAAGCACATCCTTTGCAAATACTTATATGATCAATTTTGAGACTAGGTAAACCTTTTACAATCTTTCCTATGGATGATAATGCACGATAGTGAAGGTGACCTAGCCTCCTATGCCAAATTTTGGTGGAATTTGAAGTTTCATGACTAAGAGCTAAGTTTTGATTATTACAAAGTTTATAAAGACTTCCATCTCTAAATCTGATGGAAATGGCTTTTTTGATATTAGAGTTCTTGGGCCAAGATAGAACTTTGTCCTCTTGGAATGTGATTTTGAATCCTTGATTAGAAAGACTAGGTTTTTTTTAATTCTTGGTACATATAGAATATTTTTGAGTTGTAGTGTAATACCTGAATTTAGGTAAATTGAATAGGAACCAATTCCTTTAATAGGATGAGTAGAGTTATCTCCAATGGTAACTTCTTCTGAGGCTTGTTCAGAGAAGGTTTCAAATTTGTCTTTAAAACCGGTGATGTGCCGAGATGTTCCACTATCTATGATCCAAGTGTTGTGGTTAGAGTTTAATTCACTTGAAAGGGCTAAGTAAAAAACATAGTTTTCTCTTTCTTCTTTCTCTACACCCTCTCCTTTGATTTCTGCTAAGGCTGCTTGAATTTTCTTCTTTTCAGGGCAGAAATTATGGAAGTGACCAATTTTATCATATTTAAAACATCTAACTTTGGACCAATCATGTTGCTTGTACGATTTGTTAGATTCCTTTTTGTTCTATTTGAATTTTCATTTCTTGTTTGATTTCACATTGTTAGAAGTTGTAATCTTTCCTTGGTGTATTTATAAACCAAGGTTAGACCTCATTTATTTATTATTATAATATATTAGGATATAAGCCAAGGTATCCTAATATATTTCTTTTTTGTCCTTTTTCCACTACATCTTATTTTGTCATCTAGTGGAATATGTGAGGACAAATATATATTGTAATTTCTAATTTTAGATTATTCCTCCTTAAGAGGAATCTCACACTTGGCCTCACACACTTATGAATGGTGGCATTCATAGACATGGGAGTTACATTCTAACTCCTCTCTCTCATCTCTATTTAAGAGATGACCCTCCTCTCTCATTTAACAACAATGAGGTTTCTTCCTCTTCTTAATTATTGTATGAGCAATTGCTCTCTTGCTCTCTTGCTCTCTCTCTTTTTCTTCTCAGGCTTTTCATGCCTTATTCATAATATCACAAGGGGTTTTCTTTGCTTTCCCCTTTCCAAATATCTTGTCTCATGGTGTTGGAGCTTGAAGCTTTCTCTCTCCTATTTTATGGTAATATCTTTTCATGCATTTACTCACTTAGATTCTTTCCTGGTATTGTTTATTTACAGATTTTTTTTTCCATTTCTAACACACATGAAGTGCTTGAATTTCTCCCTCTTGATTTGTACTTAGTCCTCTTGAGACTAATCTAGATTCTTCTTGTGTGTATTCATTCTTTAATAAATCGAATTTAGGGAGTTTGAGTCGAGAGCTTAAACCTCAAATAAATGTTTTCCATGATAGAGGAAGACCTCTTAGTGCTATCATGCTAAGTTTGTGTCATCAATTCGATTTTCCATTGTTGCAAGTTGATCTTTTAGTTTAGAAATCTTTAAAAAATATGAAGTTATAGATTCTCCATTTTTCATTTTTATATATAGTAGATCTTGCTTTAGGGTTAATAATCTACTGGTATTGTTGATCTCAAATGTATCTCGAATAGTGAACATCTCAAATGCAGTCTTGAGATTGGATATGGATGGAAGAATATGATCTTTTATAGAATCTATTATGATTTTCATTGCTTTATTATTATGTCTTTTCCATGTTACTTTCTCTGGTTCATTTTCAGGCATGGATATGTTTGATTCAATATATTCCTCTAACTCCATTTCTCTTAATATTATCATTACTCTAATTTTCCATGATGACAAATTAGATGCACCCTCAAGCCTATCTTCTAGTCTCACATGATTCACCATTTTAATAATATAATTTAGCCTTTTTTTTTAAAATCTAAAATTTTAGATTTTATTCTAAGTAATAGATTTTCTTATCAGAATGGCTCTGATACCATGTTAAGTTTGTGGACCTCTGATAGATAAAACAATTACAATAAATATGAGAACAATAGGTACTCTTACTTGTATTACAGTAGTGCAGAGTTGTTCTTCAAATAATGGTGACCTTTGAATTGCTTAAGTTGAGTATCTCCTCTGTATATTGCTGATAATATAGATTGTATGCCGAATATTATAATGCTCCAGTAGATTAGATTTCAAAAGAAATGTACTGGAAAATATTAGCAATGTTTGATTTGCAGATCGTTGGGTCTAAGATGCAGTGTATTGATGTCTTTCCTAAGCGATCTGCCTTCCCATATGTATAGAGGTGAAGGGTCATGACCCCTGTAGAGGCATGACTCTTCGTGGCCTCTAAGATGCAGTGTATTGATGTCTTTCCTAAGCGATCTGCCTTCCCATATGTATAGAGGTGAAGGGTCATGACCCCTGTAGAGTCATGACTCTATGTGGCCTTTGGCCACGAAGAGTCATGCCTCTACGGTAGCATGACTAACAACCGTTAGTTAAAGTAGTCTCCAAGGATAACACATAAGTAGTGCTCTCAATAACTCACACATCAATAACATGCCGATACAAATAGAGGCTGCCAATAGAACATGGTTTGTTTGCTGATAATGGTATTATAAGTATATTAATCCAAACACACATAAATCTATATATATATATATATATATAAGCAATAATAACCATTTATCTGAGAACCCAAAATGCAGATCTGTATATGTATCAGATGGGCATCATTACTTCTACTAATGCTATACATTAACATCTACCACTACATCTAATCATAAAGATTCTGAAAACATTAACAATAGAAGAGGCCGCTTTGGGCTAGGAAAATAATAGAAGAAAATCAGGTTGAACCTAATGAAGTGATTCGAGAAAGTAAAAGAAGGAGAAATCAGTCATGTTATGTTGCATTATTAACTGAACTTATAAAAGTAGAACCTTCAAATGTTAAAGAAGCTCTATCAAGTCAACCTTGGAAAGAAGCAATGATTGAAGAATATAATTCTGTACTAAAAAATGATGTATGGGATGTTGTACTTAGGCCTAAAAACAAATCAGTCATTTCTTCTAAATGGTTGTTTAAAATTAAGCATGCATTGATGGCAGCATTGAAAAGTACAAAGCCAGATTTGTACCACGAGATTTTTCACAAAAAGAAGGCATCGATTATGAAGAAACATTTGCACCAGTTGCTAGATACACTTCAGTTAGAACCATCTTGGCTATCGCAACATCCAAAGGATGGAAAATTCATCAAACGGATGTCAAAACAACATTCCTAAATGGAAAATTTGAAGAAGTTAATATCGAGCAACCAAAAGGTTCTGCACTCACGACAGCAAAACTCACGTTTGTAAATTAAAGAAAGCACTATATGGTCTTAAACAGGCTCCCAGAGCGTGGTATGAAACGATAGACAACTATCTAATGAAGTTAGGATATTCTAAAAATGAAGCTGATCATAACTTATACTTCAAAATAGATGTTGATGATATGATTATTCTTGTGTTATATGTTGATGACTTATTGATAATAGGTGAAGAACATCTCATAAAGAAATGCAAACAAGAACTCACAACAGAGTTTGATATGAAGGATTTAGGTCGTCTACACTACTTCTTTGAATTAGAAGTCTAGCAAAGCGTAACTATGTTTTTCTAAATCAAGGAAAATATATAGTTGATATTTTAACAAAATTTGGAATAATAGAATGTAAACCAGCTTCTACTCTTATGGAAGTCAATCTATACAAATTGAAGAATGATATGATCAAATCAGAATCAATAGATCCTACTTACTATAGGCAGATTATCGGATCTTTAATGTATTTGGTGAACACTTGTCCGGACATATGTTGTGCAACAAACACCTTGAGTCAGTTTATGTGTGCACCAAAGAAGACACATCTACATTCAGCTAAATACATTTTGAGGTATCTAAAAGTAACTATTGGTATGGGAATCAAATATTATTAAGTAAACATCAACCTTCATGGATATTCTGATTTCGATTGGGCAGGCAGCCCTATTGAACGTAAGAGTACTTTTGGATGTTGCTTCAGTCTAGGATCTGGAATGGTTTCTTGGTTTAGTAGAAAACAGTCTTCAGTTGCATTAAGTTCTACCCAAGTAGAATACATTGCCTCTTCCTTTGGTGCTAGAGAAGTGGTGTGGCTACGAAAGTTGTTAATATATTTGTTCAAAAGACTTTTGAAGTCAACTGTGATTCATTGTGATAATCTAAGTTGCATCAAGCTTTCAGCTAATCCAGTTTTCCACAATTGTTCCAAACATTTGAAATTCCTTACCACTACATTAGAGATATGGTGGATCGAGGAGTCATTCAACTAGAGTACATCAGTACTAATGAGCAAACAACATATATCTTTACTAAGCCTCTTGCTAAAGTAAAGTTGGATTACTTCAGAGGAAAACTTGGTATGATTAAGTTGTAATATTGAATATTGAACTTCAGTTTTCAATTCATGTGAGTTTATGCTTCTATTGTTGTTTAGTTGCATCAAATATGTAATGAAAGTTGATAATCTTTCATAGACATATATATTGAGAAGGTAATCGTTTGTAAGGTGACAATCTTGCAAATGATAGGCCTGTTATCATGGAAAAACTCTATATATTGTTTCGGACAATTAGAGATCATTGGTAACGAATCCATTATGATTACTCTAGATATTGTTTCGGACGATTAGAGATCATAATATATGTTATGTTAGTGTTCATAGCATGGTGATTTTAATTATTTGACTAGTCACTATTTCAGAGTGTTAAGATTAGATAATGTATTCAGATATTCTGAAATCTATTAAAAAGTGTATTACTTCTCCCTTGCTAAGAGGGAGTGTTGATGTATAGCATCAGTAGAAGTAATGATAAAATTATGTTATGTGAAATCTGTTCATCATATATATATATATATATACACGTTTGGATGATTATCATAACACTCCATATTATCGGCAAACATTGCGATGTGTATATTATCGAGGGGCTTTGTCTTTTACCGCCAATCACACAAACTAGTACATTGTTATTGTTTACCTTAACTAACAGATGGTTAGTCATGACTCTACAGGGCATGATTTTTCACAAATGTATATAAATGTAGGTGCAGATCGGTGGGAAAAATACTCAATCTACGGCATTACAGTCATAACAATCTGCATTATCACTTTGCAGGATAACTCTCAGCATTATTCATTGGAAGTCAATTTACATATTCTCTCTGTATCCTCAGCAATCTGCATTGTAAGACATTATATCTTCAGCAACCCTCACCACGAAAGTTAAAGACTTAGCAATCACCATTGGGAGAACAAACTCTGCATCTCTGGTTCAGCGATTATACAAGTAAGGATATCCATTATTGTCTATATCTATAGTAGTAGTTTTATCTATCAGAGATCACTAAAAAACTAATAGTTATGCATATTTCTATTCTTGTGTGAATAAATGATGTTGTCCTGCATTTTGTCACTGCAAAATGTAGGTAACAGTACAAAACTTTTTCAATCTAGTTTCGCATCTCTCTTAGCTGAATTTGTTATTCAATTGTTTAATGTTGATCGATCAATCAACTCCAATTCACATATCAAATTCTTTTAGTGAAGGCTTTCGTCAAGCCTTTTTCGTTTTTTTGTTTGTTGAGCCTATGCTTGATTTTTTAGGCCTTTATCGTCTTTTTCTTTCTTTGTGAGTGTGCGTCTGTTGGTTTTTAGTCATTTGGTTTTGCTCAAGTCATGGCTTTCGGTTTCCCCTTCGATTTGATCTAACCTAGAGCATAATCAGAGTTGTTAGTCAAGAGATATGGTCATTTTAGTGCCCAAAAAGTGGACATTTTTGATGCAACAGCATGAATAAAAAATATCATGTTATATTTTTAATTTGACATTCATTTTTTGTAAAATATAACTTAAATTCACTTTATGTTATGTTTTTAAGTTACTTTATCATTTAAATTTTCACTTAAAGTAACTATAGTGCACTTTATGTTATATTTTTAAGTTGAGTTTACTTTTTGTTTTCTCACTTAAGTGACTAGTGCTAGAGAAAAAGGCTAATTTTATTTTATTTATTAAATTACCTTTTCTCCCTTTTTAGGATTTCGCTTTATGCATTTTTTAGCTTTCTCTATTTATTAATTATTTTATACCTTTTATAATTATTAAATAGCTTTCACCTTTAGGTTACCCTTTGTAACTTATTAGGTTACCCTTTTTGGATTTCGATCTCCTTTTATAGGGATTGATCTCTTTGTAATAATTATTCTTCTAATTCTGAATATATAGTTTGCATGTTTTTCAAATCAAAACTTTGCTTCTTCTTGTCTTTTTCTTCACCGTGATAGGTTTTTTGCATGCAGATATTCTTGGGCTTCGTGGATTTGATTTGCATAGTTACTCAAATCCTACATGGTATCAGAGCCAAATCTGCTGTAGCTTGTTCGGTATTTGGAGAAAAAGGGAGAACAAGGGTTTGGCGGATCAAATCTAGTATTTTTCGGGTATTTTTTGAGAAAATTGGGGGGTCATCGATTTTTGGAACAGTTTGAGGCCAAATGGACTTCACGGATGGATTCAGAAGGCATCAAAACCCCTCTTTCCATATAAAGTTTGTCCATTTTGGACAATGTTGACCCAGGAGGCAGAATTTTTTTTGCCCGGCAAGGCCGTACGACCTTTGCACGCACTCTGAGGCTGAAATTTTTGCAAAAATCAAAAGAAAAATTTTAAAACAATTTTTTTGTGCGCAATGGTTTGGAAAACCACCAGCAGTCACCGAGACCACTAGCGGTTGGCGGTAATCGCCGGCAGTCCCATTGATCGCAGCGGCTCCCAACGACTGCCACTACCTAGCGGACCGCCGCCACCGCTTCCTGCCCATCCTTGTGGCCACCCAAAGATCCACCCACCCATTGCCCAACCGCCGCTTCGCCGACGGTGTGGGGTTTTTTGTTTTAAATTTTTTAAATTATTTTTTTATTAAAAAAAAAAATTTGTGCATTTCCAAGGGCCCTGTTGGTTTTTTCTCCATAACTTGAGCATATGGATGTATTTTTTCGATCCGAAAAATGTGCTAGAAAGTTGGTTTTGAGATGGAGACATTGGTGTAGGCGTTTTTGGGTTTTGATGCAGTTTGGTTGCCTGTTTTGGCAGTCAAAGCCAGATGTTCAGTTTTCACTCCGGAGGGCATATCTTGAGCGTCCCATCTCCGTTTTTCGAAAACGTTATCTCTTTGGAAAGCTGGTTTTGTCTACTTTTCAGAAATGATGTAATTTCTTCCATATTCTGCTCCATGCTGTTTCTATCATATTTTTGGCATGGGATCTCTTCTTTTGGGCTATACTATCTATTGTATCAACGTTTTTCCCTTTCTAATCATTGTTGATATCATTTGTAAGCATTTTTATGTAGACGCACTGAGATAAAGTGCCACTCGTTGCTTTTCGGGGTCTCTTTCATCATTGTGATTTATTGTACTCGCACTATATTATAAAGTGCCATGGGGGGATAGTTGATTGCCATTTAGGTCCTCTTCCTTTGTCAAGTGAGTGTCCCTTCCATGACATTAGCCCCAAGATGTGTCGGTGACACATGCCTTTATAGGTGTTTGTACCTCTTCCTCACTATTGATGTTCTTGGTTCTTTTTGTTTTGCAGGACATTTTGGCCCACTTTCTCAGTTGCTTGTCACCTCACCCTGGTGTCCATTAGGGGGGGTTCTTCTGTTGTTGCTAATGCTTCCTTGGTTCGTTGGAGTGAGCTATGTATTCAATATTTGATCCTATGTATTAAGCGATTGCAGTGATTGGATACCTATGCATTTCGGTGAGATGGATCATCTACCATATAGACACTTTTCTTTTTGTTCTATTTCAGAGGAGGTTCTACAGATCAGCAGTTTCTTTTTGACAGAGTTTGTGGCTTCTTCATGCTTCAGTGGTTTTCTCCATGATCACTCTTTGTTCCTATTTTCTGGAACATTCCTTTAGTTGGAGGCTTCTGCAGTCCTTCACTAGTTTTTTTCTGCTATTTCTTTTTGGAGTAGAGTTTTTCCCACTGGGTTTTCTCTATTTCTCTGTTTCATAGAGATTTTGTTGTGATCGGGTACCTCATCAGGCCTTGTTGCCGGGACCCAAGTTTGCTTTCAGCATTGTTTGTAGCTGCATTGTTGCTCATCTTAAGGGGGGGGGCGTTAGAGAAAAAGACTAATCATATTTTATTTATTAAATTATATTTTCTTCCTTCTTAAGATTTCGCTTTATGCATTTTTTAGCTTTCTCTTTTATAATAATTATTAAATAGCTTTCACCTTTAGGTTACCCTTTGTAACTTATTAGGTTACCCTTTTTGGGTTTCGATCTCCTTTTATAAGGATTGATCTGTTTGTAATAATTATCTTTTCTAATTCTGAATATACAGTTTACATGTTTTTCAGATCAAACCCTTGCCTCTTCTTGTCTTTTTCTTCTCCGTGACAGGTTTTTTGCATGCAGATATTCATGGGCTTCGTGGATTTGATTTACATATTTGCTCAAATCCTACAACTAGAATATAAATCAAATGCTCTAGTAAATATTACTTTTTAAATGATATTTATATGTTATATTATTAATATGACATGCAAATATAATTTATGTCCCACTTAAGTAATATTTTAATGAATTTAAATTGACATGTGTTTATTAAATCACTTAAAGTCATCAAAAGTGGACTTTTTATATGTCATTACATGTAAAATCCATTAAAAGTGGGCCTTTTACATGCCATTGCATATCAAATTCAACTTAGAAATATAAATCCATTAAAAGTGGACCTTTCACATGCTAATATTACAGATCAAATTCAACTTAGAAACATAAATCCATCAAAATTGGACTTTTTCCATGTCTTTGCATGTTAAAGTCATCAAATGTGGAACTTTTTGATGCCATTGCATATAAACTCACTTGAAATGTGCAATGACATCAAAAAGGTGAGTTTTATAACTTAAATATGGTATTGCATCAAAAATGTGAGTTTTCACTTAAAATATGCAATCACCTCCAAAAGGTGAGTTTTCAAGCTAAAAGCATGTTTTAAAATATGCAATGACCATGAAAAGGTGCATTTTGCACCATGATGAGTTTTTAAAACATGCTATCACTCCTCAAAGGTGCGTTTTTCACTATGGAGAGATTTTAAAATATGCATTGATCTTAGAAAGGTGCATTTTGCATGAAAGTTCATGTTCTTGCTCTTGAGAAACACATTTGTGAAGAAAACACATGCAAAGAGCCTTCAAGATCCCGTTTTTGAAGATTGTGGTTGATTTCCTTCATGGTTTTTTCACGAAATCTTCTCTAATAGGGTCGTTTTTGCCTATCCATGGGTTTTCAAACAATGAAAATGGATTTATTTTGCTAAAAAATGTGTTTTTCAACTCCTTCCAAGGGCACATTTTTGGGAAAATCTTCAAAAACTCCATTTTTGGCTCACGTTTTGGTCCAAAGAGGAATTGATTTGGCATTTTAAGTGTTTGATATTGCATCCTGGTACATGTTTTGGTCTTTAACAGCCAAAACAATTTCATTCCATGTTTTAAGATACACATAATTGGAGAAAAACATCCCATAAGCACGTGCATACCAAAAACATTTGGATTGTGAACCATTTCAAGGCACGTTTTTGGTATTTGCCTTTGAAAACACCTCTTTTGCTGCCTTCTATGGATTCTCCTTGCAAGGGTTGAAAGAGTCCAAGTTTTTTGAAGAAGTTTTCAATATTGGAGCATTTCCCTCCATCATTTTTGGCACTTAATCTTCATGTAAGTGGACATTTTCTTTTTTGTTATTTAATTTGTGCTTATCTTGCTGAGATTATGCACATTTGTGCTTAATGATTGCCACTTGTTGAAATTGATGCCATGAAAAGGGCATTTTTCCTTTATAAATGATGAAATGGTTCATTTTCATGTTTTTGGTTTTTTCCCAAACTCCAAATTCAAAATTGCATATTGAAGTGCTTTGCTTGTTGACATGTTTGAGTCATTTGCCAAAGGTACATTTTTCTTTTGAAGTTTTTGTGTTTTGTGTGCTTTCTTTCCGTTTTTTCTTCATTTTGGAGAAGTTGCAAGTTCTTTGTCAAGAACTTGGTCATGTTTCACTTCACTCCATCCTCCTTTTCATGCGAAAGCATCATCACATTTCATTTCCATCTTCCATGTCACAACACTTTGCATCTCATCCGACAAATGTGATTACATGTTTCGCATCTCATCCATTATCTGCATATGCATATAATCTCATTTTCCGCTTCCATTTTCACTCATCTCACTTTCCATATCCACTCACATGACACGATTGCATGAAAAAGTTTTGTGTAAATGTATCTACAAAACCCATTTTTGACTTAAAGTCAATTTTTGAAAAGTCAAAAATGTCATATGCATGTTTTTTCATGTACTTTGACTTCACTTTTCCATTAACGAGACTATAAAGCTCATTTTCTCTCTTTCATTTTCCATTTCCATCTCTCCATATGCACTCACGCTTTCATGAGCAAATACATGTTTTTCTATTTTCCATGTCTTTCTATGCTTTGCATCTCATCCGTTATCTGCACTTGTGTGTAAAGCTCATTCTCCATCCGCATTCACATCTCATATCACTTTTCATCTCTTATTACATGTTGCACTTACACGTAATCTGTTTTCCATGCAATAATGTTTTGAAAATCCTAAGTCACGTTTGAAAATCAACAATCTTCATTTGCATGCATTCCCATACATTCCACCTTCACACATTCATTTCTTTTTGTTTCTTTTCATCTTCCATTTTCCACCTTCATAACACTTAATTCCACATTCCATTTCCATTTTCATCTCCATTCACTACAATTGTATATGATTTCTCTTTGAGATCATTTCATAGGATCTAATAAGTTTCCAATCCATATACGAACCTTTGTTGCTGATTGAGAATCAAGTTGTATGTGAATCCGTCTGATGATGTGTTTTTGTTTTGGGATTTTTGTGTTGCAGCACAAGCGCAAGAGATGCCCTCATCATCAAAATTCAAAGGCAAGATGAAATATCAATTTGATAAAGAGTTGGCTCATGCAACTCCATCATTAGTTGCATCTATTTTTGACAACGTACTAGACACAAAGATTGATTATGTAGACATGGCTGATTTTCTGTGGAGAGTAGAAACTCCTGTTGGCCACAAGATGAAGCGCATCAAAAGAAGTCACATTCACTTGGTATCTGCATTTCCTATGGCTGCCATGGAACCTGATTTCATTCTTGGATGTGCAAGACATTTCAGCCTGAAATCGAAAACAATCAAAGATGTTGATGGCAAGGTTATCATTAGTTTTGATCCAGAGGTTATTGAACAAATCTTCAAGGTACCACAAAATGTAGTGTGCAGATTTGACCAAAGAATCATCTTTGAAAAGATAGAATGAGAAGAAAGGTGATTATCAGAAGTATGTTAACTAATACTAGTTAGATAATAAAAGAAAAAACTTCTCAAGATGGCCAAAGACCGTTCATAGGTCTAACTTCAAGCAAGAATAAAAAGACCTTATCATTCTTCTCAGTAGAGTTTGCGGTCTTAAAGATTCCACTGATTTCGAACTATGGATGTACAAATTCATCTTTCAAATCATGGAAAACAAAAAACACATCTTTTGGGGAGAGTTGATTAGCACTGCACTCTACCAGCAGTTGCTCAACATAGGAACTTCGACACCTTTTTACATGAACTCCTACCTCGTCTACATTGCTATTGCCATGGGATCTTTCTTTGGTCTCTCAACTAAAGGAGATCGTCTTCAGATTCTAGTTTGGGATTACTATGACCAGATCACTCTAGCCAATAGTAAGTTTCATTACAAAAGAGTCCAAGATGCTTCTCTGGGCATTTCTGGTGCTTGTTCAATAGATAGTTGTCCATCAAGAGGGTATCAAATGAAGCCTGGGAAAAGGTGAATTAATACGGTTTTTTCTTCATCCAATTTCCAACTTTTACATACTTGAGAGTTGGATACTTTAAAGGAGAGTCGTATACCTTACCTAGGTATGCTACTTATAGGATCATCCTGATGGAGTTAGCCAAACAACTCATGGAAGTGCAGTGTGATCAGCATACTTTGCATAGGCTTGGTTTCGGTATCACTTTTGCCAAACCCTTGGCAATTGGTAACTATTCGATCAACTCTACGCACGAAGCAAAGAATATAGAAGCAAAGCTGTAATTGATCAACTTGAAGAAGTTCAAAGCCATATTTGACTTTGATTATTGAGAAATGAATTCTCAAATCAAAAGTGCTTTCACACATGTTCATCGCATCGAGGATGTCTGGATTGATACGAGAACAGAGCTGGATATAATGAAGATGGACTACTGCAAATTGACTTTGCAATAGATAATCAATCTTAACATGTTGGAGATCCCTTCAGATTTACAAATTGAAGATGATGGCAACATCCTTGATCTAGAATTTCATCAGGCTGGTTTCGATAAAAGGTGCCCTTTTTCCATTCAATGGTAGTAGAAAGAAGGTACATCTATCTTGGATAGATTTCAATCTATTTTGGCAAACACCAACAAGTGGCTGAAAATTAAAGGCCTAAAAAGAGTTATGCTAAGTTGGGTTTGGATTGTGGAAGCTTTGACCCTCCTGGAAGGAAGTCACAGTTGGAAATTACAAGGAAAGATGTTGCTTCCTCTTCTGATGTGAAGAGTTCCCTCAAATTCAAGTTAAAGGGCGGTAAGGGATCTAAGACATCTCTAATCTCTGAACTAGTTCAAGAATCAGAAGAGGAATTGGAAATAGAATCAAACAAAGAAGATGAGGAAGAAGAAGGGAAAGTTATGATCATATCTTCCCCAAGGCCTGCACAAACTCATGCACCATCGATGCATGAAGCACCTTTTTTGGATGAAGCAGATAATGATGTGGATTCATTCTCCATTGTTTTCTCTCCTTCTATTCCAGTTTCGGAAGTCAATACAATGGCTTTTCCTATTTCTTTTGTTGCTCCTCTCATCCTGGCAAATGAACAATGTGAGCATTTGGGAAGCATGTTTGAGGATTTTCCAACTCTTACAGATGGTCAAGTTTCCCAACTTGATACATCTTTGATGGGTTTTGAGCTTTTTATGATGGAATCATGTTATCATGCACCAGTGAATTCAACTGTGTAGATTGAATCTTATTCAGTCACGACGGAGATACAATCAGGATCAATGCCAATGGTCTCCACTATACCTGCTTCAACAAATGAAAGTTTTGGCTTGCCTATATGGTTGAGCAGAATCACAACAAAGAGAAGAAAACTGGCTATATCTCCGGATAATCTCCTTGTCAAGAAAACCAAATCCAAATCTTTGAAAGATAAGATTGTTTCGAGGATCTTAGTTGATTCGGATAAAACTAAGTTTGTAGAAGTTGTTGAGCCACTGGGACAAACTTGTTGAAGAACTTACTCGTTTTGATCATAAGTTCACTAAGGTTGAAATTGGGAAACAATCACGTTTGAGTTGTTTGCAAGATGCTCAAGATGCATTAGCTAATGTATTGAAAAGCAATCAGAAATTATGGGAGAAGAAAAATCAACTCAAATAGGAGGTTTCTCGCCTAAATGAAGTTATTTGGCAACAATTTTCTCAAAGTGTTATTATTATGTCTTAGATATCCAAGGAAGGAAAGTTGATTGAAGCCGCTAAGTCTTGGATAGGAGAAATCATCTTTTAAGGAGTTCAAGCCATCACATAAATATTTGTAGTTCTTAGGCATGTCAAAGAGATGAATGAAATGAAGTAAAATTTGATCTCTTCTTTGACTCGAGAAGCAAATGATTTGAAGGAAATACTCAATGATTGGGATGAAATTGCAAAATTTGATCTAGATGCCTTGGTCTCATGTGACACTCGAGAAGTAGATGATTTGAAGGAAATCCTCAATGATTGGGTTGAAATTGCAAAATTTGATCTAGATACCTTGGTCTCATGTGACATTCTTCCGTCATGCAAAATGTTCTTCAAATTTCAAGGACTTATGGGCTACAAAGAAGAAACATTGAAGAAGTTGATTACAAAGTTGCAAGCAGCCCTTGGAGATTGTCAAGTAGTTGAAATAGGTGTCACTTGTGATTTGGAACAAATGGGATGCGAGGTTCTTGATGAACGCGGTAATCTCATTGTAGTTGAAAGGGCAAGTTCAGAATATACATTTAGGATCAATGCTGATTTGGATTTTGAAGATTTTGGTTCTCACACGATGAACAAGTTTGTCTTGTATAAATCCTCTACGAAGTACTTGTTAGACTCTATGGCGACAAATTCCAAGGTTGTGCAATCAGCATATGCAAATGTAGTGAGGATTGAAGCCATATCAAAGACAATGGAGATTGATGATCTTCCTACAGTGTGCGATGTCATCATCAAGTTCAAGTCACTAAAAAACAATCTTTAAGATTGTTATTTTTGTTTTTTCTGTTTATAGGTCTAAGAGAATGCATTGCATGAAAAGATGTAAGTACATGTAATGCGAGTTGCATGTGCATGAAAAGATGTAATGCAAGTAACCCAATAATTTCTCTCTTAGTTAGACCGGGTCAAAGTAATTGTTACATGGTTTCATATTTAGCGATTCCATGAATGTGATTGATTGTTATAGGTTTTCATCAATCTTATATATGCAATGAGATTTTATCATTAACATTTTGGTTGCAGTCTTGTGTGATTGTTCAGCTAAAGATCTCTCTGGCTAAGAGGGAGTGTTGAAGATGGTAGTTGCGAAAGAGATCTTTATATTTGGAAATATGAATGTTGTTACCGTTATTGTTACGTTCAGCTGAAAAGGACACTTAAGTTTAATGACATGTGTCATTCATATGCATTGAGGCATGAATATCCAAAGAGTTATTATTAATTATAAGAGTTATGGGAATCTCAAGAGACCTTCTATTATAATGTGAAGTCTCTCTCCTATTGTTATATATTCGCAGCTACTAAAGGATATTGTACACTTGAACTTTTATTATCAATAAAATGATTGTTTGTTGTGTGGCTGGGTTTTTCCCTTCATTCTAGAAGGGTTTTCCCAGGATATCTTCTGGTGTTGATTTTCTCTCTAATGTTTTCTTTATTATTGTATTTCATCTTTAGTTTCTGGGCTCTAGTTTAAACAGCCATGTGGCCTATTTTTTGAGCTGATTTGGGCCATTTTTTGTGATTTTTGGTCAAATTGCCTAAATTGGCAATTTTTGGTGATTCATGGGAAAAAAATAGTGATCCAATTCATGAGGTTAGGAAAAATTGCCCAAGGTTGTTGGTATCACGAAATCACTAGGATCGCTTGAATCACAACGGTTGTGGATCTCTTCTCTATACTGATGTTGTTTTGGTTGCTTGCTAGTTTAGGTGCTTTGGTAGTGTTTTATTTTGGGGATCTTGTTGAATATCTCTACATTGTGTTGTTGCAAAGGGTTTTGGGTCTCTTCAAAACCTTTTTTTAAAATTAATCGAAAATAATTATGTAATTAGTTAACCACCAAATGTGCAAGTAAATAAGCAACAAAATTTAGAAATGATTGTATCTAAAGTAGAAGTATATTCAAGAATAAGACAAATCGGGCTCACCAAAATGATTGATGGGGAGATGGATCCCTAGGCAAACCAAATGCAATTTAAAGATTTTAATGGTCCCCTTTTCACACCTATTTAGTTTGGCTTCAAATTAGCCTATTCCCAAGTCCATGTAAGCTATTTAAAGTTGGTTAGGGAACTCAAAGTTCTCTGGAGAGCTCAAGATTACAGCTTGCTTTAGTGTGTGCCGACGATATTTATATTTTTGGCATATGCTATTTTTAGTAAGTGTTTGGTCTTAGTTTTGGTTTTCTTTTTGCTTCTATGTGAATTGTTGTTAATTCAAATGCCTTGGCGAAGTTTTTAAGGTGACAGAAATAATGTTTTATATTTCTCACTTAAGTGTCGAGAAAAGTAACTTTATTATAACTCAAGTTATAAATATATTATAATGTATGTCTCGAAAAGGAGAACACTTAGGCAGGGGGGAGACATAAGGTGTTCTTTGAAAGAATTTACAAGAGTTTTTTGAGGGAATGTAAATATTTTAAATTTGAATTGGCCTAATTTTCCCTCCAACTCTACAAATTGAAGTTTGGCTTCTCATTCTTGCATTCTGATTTCTTCTGTAGATTGCTGAAGGCAAAAACTCTCTACTTTTGATCTGGTTTTAGTGGTGCAATAGTCACTCCAGCTGGTTTTCGCTTTCAATTTGAGTTTCAGGTTCTTTGTCTTGATGTATGGTGATAAGGGTTTGATGGAGATGAATATTAGTGAAGTTTTTTCATTTGGATTTCATGTTTTTGGTGTGATTTATGCTTTTTCTGAGTGCTATTTGAGTTTCTGAAGTACTGGAGACAGTTTCCTAGTGGTGGCCATACCATTCCAGCTACACATATAATTGCCTTTTGGCTCATGTCTCCTGAAACAATTATTTCTCGCTTGTGGGTATGATTCCTATAGATTTCTTGCACCTAAGTTACAGTTTTGCATATGTTATTTGAATTTATTGGTATGCATTTGATTTTCTGGAAATTTTGCCCCACCTTGGAAGTAGTGCCCACTAGGAACAGTGTTGGAGTTTCTGAAAGGATATAAACTGCATATTATCTTGTACAGAGGCTTCTAGGGCTTCTACTTAGGGTTTGAAAAGCTCATATCAGGTTGGGGATCAAGAGATGATTATCGTCATTATTGTGAATTAGAAAGGGACCAATTATATTGAATAGTGATTGAGTTGTGACTGAAAATTCATAGCATATCTTAGTATCTA
This sequence comes from Cupressus sempervirens, assembly GCA_028749045.1. Lineage (NCBI taxonomy): Eukaryota > Viridiplantae > Streptophyta > Pinopsida > Cupressales > Cupressaceae > Cupressus > Cupressus sempervirens. Next base: position 4,293,385 of record CM053783.1, read on the forward strand.
TGGTAGCCTTTCGAGGAGTATTTGGTGGTGATTTGGAAGACTTTTCAGACTTGAAGCAGCAAGAAGACACATTATTCTGAAGGTACTCATGTTTAGTTTATTTGCCAAGTTCATACTTGATTCATGATTGTAGTAATGTCCAAGTTGAATGGAAAAACATACTTATTTTGTGAACAGCAGCACAAATGGTGCACATATTTCACTTTTAGATGATTTTGATGTTGCTTCTCCATAGGCATGTATTTGCTATATATGAATGAAACAAATCAGGTCAGTTTTTGCAAGCATGTACTTGTATTGGCAAGCAATTATTTGTCGAATTTCTACATCAGTTTTTTTAATAAATCAGGGGTATATATCATAGAGGTCCAGCAGTTCAAACTTCAAAGAGACCTACAACAAGCCCTGAGCAAGGTTACACTTGCTCACTTTGTGGTAGTGACACATGCACAACTAGAACATGGGTTCAGAAGCTGGACAATTACTTGGCTCTTAGGTCAATGGTTGAGCACAAGGCAATAAAGTTTGCCAATCTACACACAGATGGTATTGTGCACAGAGTGGTGGTACCATGACCTTATCACATCGGGTTACAGGTCATTTACTACATATGATGAGTTCATTGATAGGTTCGTTGAGAGATTCGATAAGGATCCCATGTTGTATTTTAGGGAGTTGTCACAGTTGAAACAGTATGGCTCATTGGAGGCTTACACATCAGAATAGCAAAGATTATTTGTGATGGTTTCAGGGATTACAGAGAGGAGACTAATAGTCATTTACAGTGAAGGACTTGCGGATCCTATTAGGGAATGAGTTGAGGCATCTGATCTCCCATCCTTGTAAGAAGCTATTTAAAGTACAGAGCATGGAGTGAGCTGCACATTTTTCAATGGACTTCAATCGGCCAACAAAGACAACTTCCAAACTAGATAGTGATGAACTAATTGACCCAAGGAAGAAAACATTATGCTTCACATCAAAGAACCTTGGGCCCCATGTCATAAATGTGCAGTAGAAGGCTTTGGGAAACCAAATAGATTTTTATGCAGCTGATCAATCAACAGCTAAAAATTGGACCAGCAAAAGCTTGATTCAAAACTTCAGAAGCAGTATAGCATTATTCATGTTTTAGTTGGCTGGTGATAGCTGGTAAAGGATGGAAGCATCTACCCTATGTAAGAATTCAAATTTAAATTTGAGGTTAAGATTTGTAGGCCTGTAAGTGACACGGTTGATTTTGCACATGCAGATATTAGCATATTAACCAAGATGATGAATTGTGGATGGAAGGCTGGGATATGGTTATTCGCCAACTTTCGCACAAAATTGCACCAACTCGCATACTCATAAATTGATAAGAATAAGGTAGTTGCCATGGGTCCAAAAACATGATCTAGAATTGCATACCATTTTACTAATGTATAGTAGATTAACAAGCTACTGACTACACAAAATAAGCAAGCTATTGAAAATTGTACTTGAACAGGATAGTTAATGACATAGACTTGCTCTAGGAAGATTGGATTTTATTATGAGATGTGGAAACTCCATTTATTAGATAGGACATCTATAGATCAGACCTGTTCTTGAATAACTTTAGAAAAGCCTACTTTCCCTCTCCGCTTTCTTAATAAAAATTTAGTTGGATACTTGCAATTATGTATGTGGTTCTTCTTTGAGCTATCCAATGTCATGCTAGTATGGGTTAATTTTAACCCTACGGATCATTGTTTTACCAGACAGTAATGTTCTCGGCATTGTAATTTTGGACAAATGTGGACTTGCTCAGTTTGTCCTATATATTTCTAATCTTTATGCTGAAAGAAGATAAATTGAAAATTGAAAATTGAAAATTTTCCATAGTTTCATTTTTTTCAGGAAGATTGTACAATAGTTGCATGTAAATTCAATTCATCCATTTCCTACAATTATACTTGAATTCTATGCTTGTGATTATGTTTGGAGATGATAAGTTTGTGCAAATAAATTATATTACTCTATATGTTTTTAGTATTTCACTACTCCAGTCTTTCAATTAGTATCTTTTGTTTTCCATTGCAATTTCTTCATTAATCGTTATTATGTGCAGTTTGAGTGGGCTTGGCAGCATCCAAAAGAATCTCTGGCCGTAAGGGAAGCAGCCAAAGGAATGAAGTTGGGTGGCACTGCGGGTAAAATAAGGCTTGCTTACACTATGCTCACACTTTCCGAATGGAGAAGGTTAGATTGCATCTAGTATAGCCTCTGGATAACAACTTAAGAACTGCAAGAATTTCCAACAACAAAAGGAGTGTAGGAATAAAATTTATGGCAATGGTTATAAGAAAACATATTGATTTAGTTGGAGGACTTTCTATAAATAATATAGTGCCTACAGAGGAACTAATATTCTATCTTTCCTGATTGTTATATCTTGTTTTGTGTAACTTAAATCTCTACAGAGGAACTAATATTCTATCTTTTCTAATTTTTATATCTTTTTTTTTGTAGCTTAAATCTTACTATCAATTTCTTGTCAACGAAGTACGTGAGTAATACAAAGGGTTGCCCAATTCTGCCTTCTCATATGAAAATTCAGATCTGTGCTGTGGATGAACTCCCCTGTTATACAGATGATTGGGTGTCAGATTGTGAGGATGATCTGGAAGAAGAGCATTACATTGGAAAAAGTGATGCCAGTGATCCCGAAAAGGAAATGGAGGTTGAGAAGGGACCAGCATTAATGAAACAACATACTAAAATAAAAAAGCAGAAAAAGCGAGAATGTGATCAGAATACTGCTAAGAAATGCAGGAGAAGAGGCTGCTCTTTAAAACAATTTAAATGTAATTCAGATGAATTAAGTGCTAAAGTTAAAGTTCCTTCCCCAAGTAAAATATCTTTATGTTCAGTACAGACAGGTGCCGAAAGTGATGGATCAGATAGGTTGAACAGATTTTTTTCCAACAGTGATTGGCAAATTCAAATATCAGACAGTGAGAACAGTGAGGATAGTAATGGTGCATCAGATTCATCTGTAATGCCAAATACCTCTTTACCAGTCAATCTTAGTAAGGAAGCATCAACTACTGTTAAAAATAATTGGTCCATTAACTTCAGAGCTGATTATTCTCCACCCAATATTAACGACTCTGGCAAGCTAAAAGATATTTTAGACGAGTTCAGCATAAAACGTAAAATTTTTGCTGCCTCAGATTCATTGGAGTATAATTTGTCTGATGAATTGAAAATTGATTACAGTGTTACCAAAGATAGTGAAGTTGACAAGATAGTAAATAATATTGATGATTGTAGCATAAAAAGTAGAACTGCAAGCTCAAATATGATAGAGTTTCCATCTCTCCAGGAATATAGCCCTGTGTGTTATATCTCGCCTCTGAAAATGTCTGAGGAAGTATTGTTCTCATTCACATCACCCTTCAAATCCCCTCCCACCAAGAAACAAATTAGTGTAAGATGTACCTTTTCATCTCCAGTAGCTTCTCAGAGACAAGTTATATCAGTACTATCTACACCTCGGCCTGTTTCAAAGAATATCATTGATTTGACAGACTCCCCGGCAACATAAGTAATGGTTCTTAAACTGTGTTGGAAGCTTTAACTAAGAAAATAAGAATAAAAATGATATCATCACTACAGAATATTTCAAGTGCTATCATTGAATCAAGTGGATGCCCAACAATGATATGAATACATGAGATGAAGGATACATTATGTATGATATTGGAATCCTGAATAAAATATAACAAAATGATCAGTTGGATCGTGCATCTTCCTTTCAGACATTTCCAAGATTTTTTCTTGGAATGATTTATCTGTATATGTAATATAGATATATTTGTACATAGCAGCTGCAAAGTAGAATAAGTACATCCATCTAAAGGACTGGGACCCAATAAGCCTGATAGATGGCTTCTATTTAATTCCAGTTAAATAAACCTTCCAGTCACCCTATAAGATAATTCGTGATTAATTGTTTATTAAATTATTATTGTTTGTTGCAGTAGCTATCACTGAATTAAGGATTCCCAACAATGATATCAATACATGAGATGAATGATACATGATGTATGATATTGGCAACCTGAATAAAAGATGAAAAAGTGATCAGTTGGATTGAAAATCTTCCCTTCAGACTTTTCCAAGAATTAGTCTTTGAATGATTTTTCTGTAATAAGTAATATAGATATATTTGTACAGCAGCTACTGCAAAGTAGAATGAGTACATCCATCTAAAAGACTGGGACCCAATAAGGCTGATAGATGACTTCTATTTAATTCCAGTTATATAAACCTTCCAGTCACTCCAAGATAGTTTGTGATTAATTGTTTATTATTGTTTGCTGCAGTGACACTTATTTGTATAAAGAAATTTTATGAATCAGTGAGTTTAGTACAGTGGTATAAGAATAGAAGAGTTTGGATATAGCTGTTGTTTTTGGCTTAATGATAGCAACTGCTATGCATAAACCTGAAGTTTGTTTACATTTTGTTGCACAGTTTTGTGTGTTTCTATTTTTTGCTGAAGGCATCATAAAGTAATATAAAGCTACCGTGAATTTTACAACTCTAATATTGTATTTTAGGTATTTGAGAATTATTGCTTCTACTGTTGTAATTTTGCATAGTGCAGCAAAAGTTTGATGTGATAGGTTATTCTTGTTTACTCAGACAAGCAGATTTAAAGAGCATAATTCTTAGCAACACAAGGTCAGCAGGGTGGAAGGATGGGCATCACTGCAGAAGATATAATAGGTATAAAACATCTCATTGTTGGCAAATATTTAAATATGGCCTAAAAAACTTCGTATTTAGGGTTGAAACATTTTTTGTTAATTTTAAATTATAAAACTTGATTAAATATTTCCTCATACTGGTGTAGATCAAGTTAATTTTTCATCTCCTGATCCAGTGGACAGTTTTGGATGCACTGTTACCAGCCTGTACTATAGAAATCTGAAGTGATCTGCAAAGATTGTTTTGCTTCCAGACTAACAGTTACTCAGGATTAATAGTTTGTGCAAGCTAGTGGATAGGTATGTGGTAACGATGGTTAGCATATCAACTTTTGCTATTGCTCGAATCTCAAAAGCTCCAAGGAAAAGCTAGTGCTTCTTTCCCAGGATTAATAGTTTGTGCAATTTAGTGGATAGGTATGTGTTAACAAGGGTTAGCATACAACTCTTGCTATTGCTCGAATCTGAAAGTTTCCAAGAAATCAACTAGTTTTTGGATTCATTGAGAACTTAACATTTTTGAGTGAAGAAATTGACCAAATTGTATTAAACAAAGAACAAAATACAAAGACCAAGATGTCAAAAGAGAACAAGAGACAAAAAGAGGATTTGATGCTTATAAAGTTGTCTGTTGATGTCAGTTTATTTCTGGATTCGATTGTGTTAGCATCAACGTTTCAGATCACTCTCTCTTCCTGATGATGGACCACTGAGTGTGATCCGAAACATTGATGCTAAAATCACACACAATCAAATTCAGAAATAAACTGACATTTTCTAATGGATTGTGGAAATCTGATAATGTTGCTTTGTCTGTTGCATAAAACGATGCATAAGCGCCTAGACTATGGACCAATGTAAAGAACAAATGAGCACTGTATCTGAGGTGTGAGTTGTTTTCTACGAAGTACTTAAATTACTGCGCAGAAATTCATGCGAAGGAAGATTGATCTGCCAATTACCAATCCCAGAAAAATCTTAGAAATTTAAATGAGAAAAACACATACAATTTAATTTAATTTAGATATTGATTCCCGTTGCTGCCTATGCTATTGAAGAAAATGCATTATATGAAAATCAGGAGTTATTGTTCAATCCATCACATCTGAGTTAAGACAAGCAAATGAGGAAAAAGTTTTGAGAAAATGACATTAACGATTAGATTTCCAGGTTACTAATAAGGCTTAATAATTTATTTATTGGGAGTTAAAACTAGGAGAGAAGAAATTAGAGAAGACTAAAGCTATGATGAAATATCAAGGAATGTCAAAGAAACCTCAAGAAACATCAGAGGAGAGGAGTGGGAGCGATTCACCACTCCCAAAGAATATTTATAATTAAAGATTCTTTGTTAAGATGGAGACTTATTTTATTTCTTATTTTTTGATGCTTAAGATGAAGACTTACATTTTGTTCCTTTCAAGAAGTTAAGTTGAACAATTTTCATTCATACTTCTCATAGTGTAGATTGTCCTACAAACAATATCATGGTCAAAATAAACAATTAAATACAAAAGCAAAAAATTTGCATCATTATTTTATAATTTGAATTAAAACAACAAAGTGAGAAACAAGAGAAATTAATGGTTTTGTTACAATGTCAAGTTAAAATGATATAATAACACAAGGCACCAAAAAATAGATAAAACCAATCATTTTCAGGCAAATGTGATAAAACATATGCAATCTTGTTTGAGAGAAGAACATGTGATACAACAATGGGACCTTCAAGAAGACAAAATGACAGCTTTTAAGCTGTTGGGGATTTTATATATTACGATTTTTCAATAACCCGATAGGGTCTTGAAGACATAAATGCAACATCCATATAATCTCACAATTGATTGGGGTTAGGGTTAGGTGGGGAGAGAGAGAGGAGGGTGATTAGGGTTTAGTGATAGAGAGAGGGGGGTTAGGGGTTAGTGACGGAGAGGTTAGGGGTGTAGTGCCTCTCGTGTTTGTAGTTAGTACCTTGTTATATTTTGATCTGAGAGATACTTGTTACTCATGTTATTTATACATTTGAGATAACCTGAGGGTCAGATGTTATACTTTGATTTCCAGTATCATAGTTGCTAGATTACTATGATGTTCAGTTGATCATATTTGCATGATGATGCCATTTTGAGATGACAATATGTTTTATGATGATACTTGGTTATCTGGTAGTTGGAGATATCCTTGATTATGTTATATGTTGGATTTAATGCTATGGTAATTTACTTCATTCTTGCTTTGTTATGTTTTATGCGAAACTGAGTGATTTAAATGAATAAATTCACTATAATTAAATAAATGGTTAAATTAGGTTTATAATGCATTTATTGCTTCAACTATGTTATTATATGCAATTGCATTTAATCATGTGTTTTAATTTGCAAGATTTATATCCTTGACAGTGGCACATGGAGTTAGTGATTCAACCATTCATTTTAACCAATAACGTCCCTGTATGGTCGATGTATCATATTTGATTGTTTGAGTTAAACCTTCCAGTGATTTGATTAAATCCGGACTCATTTGCATTATGTGACTAGACCTATGAATGCATCTATGCATCTAGAGGTTCATTTGTCACAAAAGTTTGTAAAGTTTTCTATGATGTTGGGTTTAAGGGTTTTTAGGCTTTATTTTAATTGATTTTAGTGTCTGGCAACTTTGCCATAGATGAATTCCAATTACTTGGAATATCATGTTTTCGTTTGGGTTGATTCAGGGTTTAACTAGGTTACTTGGTTATTTACCCTAAACGATTATTCACTCGAAAAGTGAATAAGTATTCAAAGAGAAAATTTATTCCTTACTTCTCACCTTTGGAAATTAGAAATTGAGAGCTTTTTTCAAAATCCTCTTTTGGAGGATTGCGTTTCTATTCATTGTGAGAGTTACGGGCATGAGATCTTCGCAAGATTGGTCTCATTGGATCTAGCTCGTGGAGACCTTGGTTTGCCACAACTTTTAGTAACTTCCGAAGAATATTTATTTTATCTGGTTGATTCTCGTTTTAGCCCTTTTGGCTGTCAAGTAGGGCTCTCTCATTTTTCTATTTCTACTCAGTTTCTGCTTCCATTTCTGGTAGATGTATGTTAGGAGGTTGAGAACTAGTGTTTCCCTTCGCTTCTGATTGTTAGTTCTACTCGGTTGGATGGGTATGAACGCTTCCCCAATTTTTGGGATGAGGGTTTGTGGTTTCGCACCAATATGGTGATTATTTTTGCATTCGGCGTTCGAACTTGAATTTAATTGGATTTTCGTGGCTTTTGTGCCCTAAGACCAAATGGGTTTTAATTTCATAGTTTTTGAGTTTTGAAGTTTTCACCTCAATTTGTGTGCCACCCAGTTTTCTTAGGTTTTCTTGGCATGATGTTGGTCGTGGACTTGGATTATCTGTAGGATGTCAGTTAGACCATTGTTGCATCTTAATGTTGCATTGGGATGTGTGTCACATCCATCCTTCGGAGCTTGTTTTCAGTTGAGTGTTCTTTTGCTCGTGTTCTTGTCCAACCCTGGTCTTATGATCTTCATGATGGTGGTGTGCCACACACGAGCATGTGCACTGCATTTGTTGGGTGACTTGCAAGGCTGGAACTCCGAGTTGTATTTCGATGAGTATATTCATTTGGGGTGGGATTGGAAATTTGCATGCCTTCAGGCACTCATCATTAGATGAGTATGGGTAAGGTAGGGTAGTATGGTGGGGGCTTCTATCTTGCAGCCTGGTGATTTTTGTACCCAGAGGGTTGGCATGAAGAAGTTCTAACAAGTGATAATTAAATAAATTAACTGGGTAATAAATTCAAGATAATAAAAGCACGCAATGTGAGAGCCTTTTGTTGGGAAGTTGAATTGTATGATATTTAGCTTGGGCTTCCTGATGTCAAGCGATTTACCCTTCAGGCGAGTCCCTACATAGTTACCCAATGGTGTCTTGCCAGGACCTGTTGTACTTGCATTGCCTCATGATCTTGGTTTCAATCATCTTTATTGTCTGGCATGAGCCATGGACGTTTTCTTTTTGTGTGTTTGTGGTTGGATCATTATCTCCATCAGCACTGCATGAGTGAACCTATGTGTTTCACATGGGAGACATAGCTATCTATACCATTGTTGGGGACCGGTGTATAGAGAAGGTCTATTATTCTAGTGCGACCAGTGCTTGATGTTTCACATGATATATTCAGGATTTCATAGTATGCTTCCTTGTGATTTATGCTTTCATTGGAATGCTTGGATATCATGTTTAAATGATGTTATTTTATTGGACGCATTCCTACATTATGATGTTTAGCATATGATTATATGATATATTTTACTTAGTTGGAGTATATATTGCTTTATTGGATTAGCATGTTAGATTTCCTTGTTCTTATGATGTTATTATGTTTTAGTAGTGATGCCCTCATAAGACAACTCCGACTATCTAGTTGGTAGTTTGGGATGTTATACGCCAGGATGGCTAGGACCTTCGAGGTCTCATGCTGGTATTATGGTTGGGAGGAACCACGGAAGAGTTTAGTTGTCTTTGTAGATTGTGATGTTGCTTTCAGTACGCTTTCTTATACTGCTATGGTTTAGATGGTTAGTTGTTTATCCATCATATTGCTCTTGTGTTCAAGCAACCAAGCCTCGACTCATAGATCCAATACTCCCCGATGTGGAGGTTCTAACTCTTTATTTACCCCTCTAAATGTATGTTGGAACAATTCATGCTATTTCAAGGTGATAATGTTCTAGCACTAGGTGATACTTATAAAGTATACCATGCCCAAAGAAGAAGTATCGTGCAATACTGGAAAGTATTGCATGCCTTAAGGGGAAATCTCTCGTGATTCTAGAAAGTATCACACACCTTTTGGTAAACTATCGTACGACATTGGAAGAGTGTTGTATGACCTTAGATATAGTATCGCCTAGACCCTAAAAGTATCGCACAACCTTTGAAGAAATGTCGTACGATACTGGAAAGTATCACCCAAGTTGTATGAAAGTATCACCTGGGCCTATGAGAAAACCCTGCTTGGGCAACCAGTGAGCACTTTTTGATTTGATCGAATGGTTTTGAGAGGTGTTTGGAATACCCATTGCGGAGTTCTTGAACCCTAGTGTTTGACCTTTTGAATTCGAGATGTTTCAGATTTGAATGTGTTTTCTATCTTCTGTATTTTGTCATTTTTGTTAGTAGTGGCGTTTGGAGGTCCTTTGGTGTTTGGATAATTGTTTAGTCTTTCGTTGTGATCTTTGGGATCCTTGTATGTTGATTGCCGTGCACATCCATACTTGTTTTAAAGAAAAAATATTAGCTTGGCTTATATATATCCTTGTTCCAAGGATCTCCGGGTGGGGCATTACAAGGGGTTAGAGGTGTGTATGTGTGTGGGCACAGGCGTGTGTGTTTGGGAGAGAGAGAGAGAGAGAGAGAGAGAGAGAGAGAGAGAGAGAGAGAGTTAGGTGTGTTATTGTGGGGGATAGTGATGAGGAGTGATGACTTCTTGATGGCCTTTTACCCTTTATCCTTCTTTGTTTGCTCTTACTAAACCAACCTCAACCAACTAGGCCTTCTAGCCTTCATACTAAAGTGTTCAACTTGCTCATACTTCCCTTTGGGCCTTTCAATGAATGTTAAAAACTTGTGACCAGGTAGATCTCACATTAATATTATGCCTTGTTTTCACAGACACCATTTGCTCCCTTCCAAGGTTGGTAGCCAATGTGAGGTTTGAGTGCCAACCCTTAACTCTTGATTCCAACCTCTTGGATACTCTGTCTTAGGGCCAAAACATTCCAATTTATGAAAGAATTAGAGACCAAAACCTACATTTATACTCAATCCATTGGTTTTTCTCAACTAGGCCTAATTGCCCCAATTGTGTTGACCTCATAGTAGAAATCGACTATCGTTTTTGACTCCAAAGAACCCTAATGAAATTAAAACCATTTTGGGATATCCTATTTGGCTCTTCTGACAATACCTAAAATCAAAATTCAACTCTCTAAATTGACCCTCCTTCCTTCACAACCCTCCTATTAGGTCTAAAGACCTAATTCACTAGCACAACCTGTTCACCAATATTCCAAAATCAAACTCCAACTATTTGATTTAATCCTACTTCCTTTACAACCCTCCAATTAGGTCTATTGACCTAATTCACCAACATAACCTACAACTTTACACAAAACTCATTTCGAATAATGCAAGGATACCACCAACATGCAAGGAATGGTATATTAAGACATCTTTCACTTTTTCCATTCACTCAAACCTCAAGTTCATTTATTAGGCTATTATCCTATTGCCTAATGCATCAAACTGACATGTAACATATATAATGTTAGGCCTAGGGGTTGATCTTAAAATTCACTGCTTGTTGGGCCAAATTGCAAGTTTTGAATTCTTAAAATACATGAATAGGCTATCATTCCTCCAAGTTTCATGGTTTACACTAGTGGATGATAGGTTTAATCCTATGATCTTTCTCAAACCCTCAAACAATCAAGGTTTCTAATCACCCGAGAAAGATTTGTTAGCCAACTTCGCCTATGAGAAGATACAAACTTTAAACCAACTGCATTTGAAAGCTTATTTGGACTAGTTTCTTACCATGTCACTTGATCTTCCTTGCTAATCTAAATACAAATAGTTGTTACAAGAAAAACATGGAAATTACTAAGAAAGTTTGTGGTTCTATTTGCTTTGGCCTTCGAAAATTCTTCAACAACACATCTTTTCATGTTAGAGGTCTTATATGATCATATTTCAGGCATCCGAAACCATTTCAACCATGATTTGAATCTACCTTTCTTCAAATGAACCATCACTTCATCACCAACTTCAAAAACATGTCTCCTAGACTTATTGACATTCTCCTTATACTTCGGATTACTTTGTTCCAACCTCAACCTCCACTTCCTCATGTAAAAACTTCATCAAATCAACAAATACTTCCCTTTCAACACTTCTCTTCTCTTTACCAACATCCTTCAAATCTGATATACCTCTAGGTTGCATTCTAGTAATGATCTCAAAAGGTGTTTTCCCTGTACTTCTATCACAAAATTATTATATGCAAACTCAACTTGTGCCAATACCATATCCCAGTTACTCAACTCATCTCCAACCAACAAATTATCCAAGTTTCTTCTATTCACAACCTCTGTATTTCCATCTGGTTGTGGATGAAATATAGAAGTAAACTTCAACTTAGTATCCATCTTCCACAAACTTCTCCATAAATAATCAACAAACTTACTATCTCTAACAGAAATAATACTTCTTGGTAATCTATGCAATCTAACAATCTCTTTGAAGAAAATCTAAGCAACATGCATGACATCTAATGTCTTCTTACATGGTATGAAATGTGTCATCTTAGAAAATCTATCCACAACAACAAATATGGACTCATGCCCTTTTGTTGTCTTAGGTAATCCAAGAACAAAATCCATACTGATGTCACTCCAAGTTTTCTTAGGAATAGAAATAGGTGTATACAATCTAATATTTTAATTTACTCCTTGCAACTTAACAAATTTCGCAACTCCATACAAACTTCTAAACATCCTTTATACATATGTGGCCAATAATACTTATCCTTAAGAAAACTCAATGTTTTTTGAATTCCAAAATGTCCAGCCAATCCTCCACAATGCTTTTCCTTAATTAAATTGACTCTCATCAAACTTCTTGGTATTCACAAATGAATTCCTTTGAACAACATACCTCCTTGAATGAAATATTAAGTATGCTTACTCATTTGACTTGATAGATTTGGTTCTTTGCACTCTCTCCACACCTTAGAAAAATTAGGGCCAGTATCATACAACTCCTCCATCTCATAAAAATCAAGAACTTCAACCTTCATCTCAATCAACAAACAATCTATTCTGCTCAATGCATCATAAACTTGGTTAGTAATCCACTCTTATGCTTTATCACAAATGTGAAACTCTACAAATATTCAACCCATTTCATATGTCTTTGATTCAACTTATGTTCACTTCCCAAATATTGTAAAGCTTTATGATCAGTATACAACACAAATTCCTTAGGAATCAAATAATGTCTCCACTTCTTCAAGGCTTGAACAATAGCATAAAACTCTTGATCATACACTTAATATGTTCTTTTAACATTGTATAACTTCTAATTAAAGAAAGCAACAGGGTTACCTTCTTAACTCAACATAGCTCCTATTGCACAGCCACTTGCATCACATTCAACTTGAAATAGCTTATTGAAATCAGGCAAAGCCAATACAAGTAATTTAGCAACCTTTTGTTTCAACGTTTCAAAACTCTTATCAATTTCATGTTTTCACCTCAAATCTTTTTTATCTACTTTCATAATCTCAGTCATAGCATTACAAACAGGACTGGAATTCTTTATAAACTTCCTGTAAAAACTAGCCAAACCATGAAATGATCTTACCTCACTGACATTTTCAAATGTAGGCCATTCCAAAATTGTTTTAACCTTCTTAGGATCTATTCTCAAACCATCAGCTGAAATCACAAATCCCAAATACACAATCTCCTCTTACATAAAGGAACACTTTTTCAAATTAATCAATAGTTTCCTCTCTTTCAATCTCTGCAATACTTGCCTAATATGCTCAAAATGTTCTTCCTTAGTCTTACTGAATATCAGTATATCATGTAAATAAATAATCAAAAACTTACCCAAAAATCTCTTAAGAACTTCATTCATCAACCTCATGAAATTTTTAGGTGCATTAGTCAAACGAAAAGGCATTACCAACTACTCATACAAACCATCTTTTGTCTTGAAACAATATTCCACTCATCACCTTCTTTGATTGTGATATGATGATAACTACTCTTCAAATCAATCTTGGTAAAATACTTTTCTCCACTCAAACAATCCATTATGTCATCCATCCTTAGCATAGGAAACATACATTTCACTATGATCTTGTTATTAGCTCTGGAATCAACACACATCTGTCATTCCCCATTTTTCTTAGGTGCCAATACCAAAGGTACAACATATGGACTCAAGCTTTCTTTAATTGAACCTTTCTGCAACAACTCTTGCACTTGTCTATTAAGTTCTTTATTCTCAGTAGGTGTAAATCTATATGGTGCTTTATTTGGAAAACTAACTCAAGGGATCATATCCATATAATGACTTATACTTGTCACTGGCAATAAACCATCATGTATGTCCTCAACAATAATCTCCTTGTACTCATTTAACAAGATTTCTATTTATGTTGGCACTTGGCTAATACTACTAATTTATGTTGTCACTCGGCCTGTATTTGTCACTCAGTCATTACAATATTCTATTGCTTGTCCATTACCACTACGATTCGACCCTCTAGGAATTATAGCAAAACAGGCTTGGTTCTTTTTCATTTCCTTTTCAAATTACTTTCCACTAACCATGCAAATTCTTACAGTAGTACAATTGATCTCACAAGGAGACTGAATCAAAGGCATCAATGTATCCATAACTCTATTTGTTAAAATGGTATATTGATTCAATCTTCCATCATATACATCATGTTTACATATTGTCAAGGTCTACCCAACAAAATATGACAACAATCCATAGGCATAATATCACATAGAACTTCGTCAAAGTAATATCCAATCTTTAATTTCACAACACATTGCTCATCCCTGATCCATGAAACATGATAGAGTTTAGGGTGATTTAGTCTCTGGAATTGCAACTTTGTAACCAACTCCTCTGATGCCAAATGCACTGAACTAACATTGTCAATGATCACTTTGCACCGTTCCTAGCTATCTTACATTGGGTCTTGAAAAGACTTCTCCTATGAATAGGTTCTTTATCCTCAATTCTCTCACTAGTTAGAGTTCTCACCATAAAATTTTCTCCAACCTCAAGATCACTCTAAGGGTGCACAAGTTCACCTTGTATCACAACATTCTTGCTACCACATTCATTCTCACCAAAGTATCTACATTTAAAGGATCTATGCCATTCTTTGCCACATCTGAAACAATAACCATAGAAACCTCCTCTAGAATAAGAATTACCTCCTCCTCGATAAGAACTAGTACCTCCTCAGTAAGAACTATGACCTTTCCACTTGGTCTTTCACTTATCATCACTTTCCACTCATATTTTTCCTTATCTTGCACATAATTGTCAAATATGCCACCTTCTCCATAAGATCTACATCTACCTCTCTAGAATCTACCACCTCTACCTTTTTGTCTTTGTTCATGCTTCTTTGTCAAAATCTGCCCAGCCTTCAAGGCATATTGGTATGCTTCTTCCACACTTTCCAATTTCACAAAACATATTTCATCTTGATTTCTAGATCTCAACCCATTCAGGTACCTTGTAACTTTCTCAACCTCAATAGTGATTTTTTTAGTGGCGAATCTTTGCCAATTGGTGATTTTGTCTCTTCGGGAAATCACAATTAGGCAAGTAAAACCTACATATGGGGTCAACCATGTCACCCAGATATTAAATAATTTGGGTCCAAATCCTAGGCTAATCCTTCACTAGTTTACATATAATTGGTCCCAAAACCTGGTCCAATTGCCAATGTAATCTACATTTAGGATACAATTATTTTAATTTTTTTTTCAGCCTTTCCCTAATGTTTTCTTATTGGACAATGTTATTTCACCCGTAGAAAAAGATAATATTTTCCCTGGGGTTGAGCATCGCCTACCATTTTACCTACACATGTCTCCAACTAACCTTGTTTAGCCAATTATTTTATATTTTGGGCTTTGGGAAAGATGTCCTAATTTAAGGAAGAAATAGACTTTATGTTATAATATTTAAAATTAGGCCCAAAATAGAGCCAAGGTCATTGATCTATCTTACATTGACGGTCCAGATTAATTCCTTTCCCCATAAAAATGATAACATGAAAAGTGATGATGACCAAGTTGGCAATAAACAAAGACACATAATTGAATCTTAATGGATTGGAAGACTACAAGTACATTGTACAATGTACACTGGGCATGTGGGCCATGAACCACCTATGACTGTAAATTCACCAAAAAAATTAAATAATCCCTTTGTAACAACTGACATATTAGCCAACTATATTAATATTTTGCAGTATAAGAAAATATTAATTAGCCTCTTATATTACAAAAATGTGTATGACTAACAAAAGAAAATTGCCTACATTTATTTGCATATCGATTTTTTTTAATTTGCCACAATTATTATCAAGTTTCAATGCGCAAAGGAAAATTTCACCAATAGGAAATAATTTTCTCCCTTTCCTCGAACTAAAAAATTGCCATCGATTAGAAAATTTTCCTACACATTTAATGTTGATTTTGCCAACATTTTACATATTTTTCTTAGGAGAGGTTTCTTAAAGTTATTCTTGAACCTCATCATCCGCATGTCCAGATCTGATGTCCAATCTAATTCATCAGTGTATTCCTTCACAGTCATGTCCTTTTGTCTCAAAATTTGCATCTTTCTTAACAACCTAACTTGGTAATCAACAAGAAGGAACTTCTTCTTCACGTTGTTCACCATTTTCAGCCAGTTCTTGATCTTCTCTTTGCCTCTTCTTTGTCTATTAGTTTGCAAATGCTCCCACCACAATGAGGTATGACTTTTCAATCTAGTGACTACAATTTTCACCTTCCTATTATCAGGAGTGCCTTCAAATTTGAAAATAACTTCTCCATATCAGAGATCCAATCCAACACAACATTGGTGTCCAATTTTCCATTATAAGAAACAATTTCTACAATAGACTTTGAATGTGCCCTAGACAACACTCTCAACAATCTTTCCTCTTCTTGATGTTTCTCAGGTTCTAGATTAGGGTTTAGTGTCATTCCTTCATCATCACTCACATCATCAAGATGCACTCCTCTCCTCTAGGTTGTCTCCACAACATCTAATCTGGCTGCAATCTATCTCAACATATCCATAATAGTAGTTTCAACATTTCCTCTACCTCATACCATCTTGACAAATAGAATCTGGCCAGATCGTAACCCTCTGTAAGTTATAAGTTAAACCAAAAAATTTTCTAACCTACAACAAAAATTGACTTAGGGTTCTACACAATCCAATCTCCTCAAGGATGAACCTTGAGATCTGATACCACCTAGCGTAAAGAGGGATGAACACATATATAGGGCCCGAGGCACACCTAACTATCCAACCACATTTCCAAGTAAACACAACGGAAGAAAACAATAAAAAGAATAACACCAAGGAAAGAATGAACAACAAATACTTTATTGATTCATCCAATTATCAGCATATGTGCCTGATTGTGAGGCCTTCTGGGTTATGACCAACAAAATTAACAAAATCCCAGACATAGAATTTTCACATGTCCTTAATTTGGACTTTCGACTATTCTAATTCACACTCTTCCCCTAATCATCTCTTCGTTTGTCTAACCTAAACCTAAACACCCCTATTTATGCTTGCCAAAATAGCTTACAAAAGATTGTAGATCATTATGTAATATAAGGCCGACCTTAAAATGACCTACACACATCCCAAGACAATATCCTTACATTAAATTCACGATCCAAATTAAATACATAAGTTGGATCAAACTAAGAACCAATCACAAATAACTTCGATCAAATAAGGAACTGGGCATCAACAAATATCAATGTAATGTCCCCATTTTAGCAGTTGACCAAGTGTGTGCGCGTTAGCCTTGTTCTACATGGTCCCGAGGGCTAACGAAGGGTTTAATGGGATCTTGGAGTGTTTTGGCCTAGTCATTTCCAGTTTGGGCCAAAACGAAGTTGATTTACTTAATTTCAGGCATACTTACTATTTTTAGTAAGTCGGCAGGACACAGTGCAGGTCAATTTTGGTGATTGGACTCGATACTCCTCGATGAGAGCTTTCCGATGAGCTATCACTCGCATTATTCGGAGTCCGATTCCTAATACATTTTAATGCCTGAAGTTTTATTAAAGTAACGTCTAATTTAATTGTAAAATATTAAAGTGTTACTTTTATATATATTTTATGGTGATGTGTACCCAAGGGAGACATAAGGGGTATTTTAATATATGTTTTATATTACACATCTTTTATCCCACATTGCCCATATGAGTTGAGGGGACCCGTGGGAATAGAATAAAAGGAAGCATTTGTGGCTTCATTAGACAAGTTGAATATGAGAAGAAATTGGTGTGTGAGTTGCAGCTCCGTTATTGGCATTTGAGGACGTCTATCCTCTCTTGTAACATTCTAGACGTCATTCCCTTGGGGTTTGGCCTTTGGAATTCTTTCTTATTGGCTTCATTATCAGGCAGTTTAGTTGCATTTCCGGCTACAGGCAGATTTGATATTTAGCTCATATCTTCTTCACTACTTGTCCGACGCTTATGCCGCTTGGAGGGAATGGTATTATGAAGGTAGTGGACTGATTGGAGGACAAAGTATTGTAGCAGCAAGTTCGTAAGCATGGGCTGGAGTATTATGACAATATTGCTGAAGTAATTAGTGAGTTGATAAATCTGCTATGTATTTGATTTTATGAATTCTGAAAATAACATTTTATTAGCAGCAGTTCATTTCCACTTTGCATATCATTGTAGTTGCTTTCTTGTTTATGTTGTATGATACCAATTCCATGCACGAAACACAACAAACAATAAATGTTTGATTTTCGGAATTATAAGGGGTTTAAAACATTAAACGGAGAAATAAGAAGTTGAATGCAAACTGTTTGACATAATTCCTTTCAGCAATTTGGTTTAGTTTTTTGGGACATCCAGGGGTGCCCATTACAGTGGTATCAGAGCTATAAGTCCTGCCATCCTGTGGAGGTCTTATAGGGAATTTGGAACAGCCGGATAGAGGGAAAAAGTAAGTAAAAAAAACACAGGCTAAGCATTTATGTTTGAGCATGCGACAGGGGTCTTATAATTTCCGCGATACCAGAGCAAGACAAAATAGGATTTCAGACTTGCAAAGCAAACAGTCTAGTACATCCGTGCAGGGGGACATTGAATTCAACCATACAGACACAGAGGAGATATTCTGTGATCAGGACAATAATATGGGTGATCGAGATGACAGGAATACAGGATTAGGCGGAGGCAGAAATGCTGGTCCAGATCAAGGGGAGGTACTGCTCCGACAGTTACTGGATACATTAGAGCAGGGGCAGCGTATGCAGCAGGAGCAGAATAGGCGAATGGACATGATGGTGCAGCTCATGGCTAGACAGATGGGTGTCAATATTAATCCAGGTGATGCCAACAACAGAAACAATAACAACGAGGGAAACAATAACAACGGGGGAAACAATAACCATGAAGGCCAAGGCAACAACAATGGTCCTGAGAATAACATTAATGGTAATAATGGACACGGCAACAATGGGAATGAGGCTGATAACTTTAGACACGTTGCACGCCCAGCACGGACTGTGAGCTCGAGACATCTTCTACCCACTTTTCCACCCAGAGATCCGGTTCATCCAGTAAACGAACCGCAGATTACCGAGTTACAGGATCAGTTCAGGAGGGACTGGGAGGCTAGTGGACCAGAGTTTTAGGCGGATATTTCTCTTAGAGATTATATGGACTTGAGGATGAGACACATGCCTAAAGCAGGAGGGAGGAATCAAAACTTTGAGCTGAGGAAGAAAGTTGGAAAACTTTCTTTACCTTATTATGATGCTTCAGGGAAGATGACTGCACGAGCTTGGGTGCAGAAGGTAGATACATACTTGCAGCTTAATCCTATGCCTGAGGAGGAGGCTATCAAGTATGCGGCTATGCACTTGGATGGCGTTGCACATGAATGGTGGCATCATGGCATGGTGACTTTGGGGCATAATCAGATTACATCTTATGAGGAATTCACCGAAACATTGATTGGGAGATTTGACACTAAGGATCCCAAGTTACATTTCAAGGAGCTAGCACAGTTAAAACAGTCAGGTTCTGTGGATGCTTACATTGCCGAGTTTCAGCGCATGTCTGTACTTGTTACTGATATCTCTTCTAGGAGATTGGTGGTGTTATTTTGTGATGGTCTTGCTGATCCATTACGAGGTTGGGTGAAGGGACATGATCCACTCACGTTAGCTGAAGCAACTAAAAAGGCACGAGATTTAGCCCCTTCGGTATACAAAGGAAAAAACCATTCAACAGATTCTTCCTACCGCAAGGACAAAGACAAAAAATCATTTCAGAAAGAGTATAGCAAACCCAAAGAAGGATCAAAAGGACTAGACAATGAAACCTTGAATGAACTTCGAAAGAAGAAGCTGTGCTTCCATTGTAGAGAGCCTTGGGACTTATCTCATAAATGTTCTCTCAAGGCTAAGGCAAATCAAATGGAGTATTTTTCAGCAAAAGAGTCAGAGTCAGAAGGGGAGGATCAGCACTCCGATTCAGATGAGGGTAACACTATAGAGGAGAGCAACATTCCTAAGGATGATAGATCGTTGGCACGCTTGACAGGGGCCCAAAAGGCAATCACATTTAAGGTTAGGGGTACTATCCAGGGGCAGAAAGTGATATCTCTTATTGACACTGGGGCTACACATAACTTCATTGATGCACAGTTGGTAGCCAGGAGAGGGTTACAGACAGAGGAGCATGATGGGTTTAGAGTCATGGTGGCTAATGGTGATAAGTTATTATGCACTCGGAAGATATCTAATCTTCGCATCAGGTTTGGAGATGGCTACGAGTTGGAAGATGAGTTCTATGTTGTGGACATGGGAGATTATGATGTCATCCTCGGCATGACATGGATGGCTTCACTAGTTGAGTTCACACTCAATCTAGTGAAATTGGAGATGAGATTCCAACATGAGGGGAGAACTGTGGTACTTAGAGGGCTTTCAAATGGAGGTTGCAGAATAGTGTCCTTGAGGAGAATGCAGAGACTTTTTCGTCATGATGACATAGAGTGGGCGGCAGAGTGCCACATTATGCCAACTTCACCAGAGCCACAAGAAAAGAGTCATCCACTAGATGTCCAGAAGATACTTGATAGACACGCTAAAGTATTTAGCGATATTCCTCATGGGGTTCCTCCTGACAGAGGGATGGAACATGTTATTGAGCTTGAGGAGGGAGCCAAACCAGTTATGATTACTCCCTATCGTCATCCTAAGAAACACAAGGATGAGATAGAGAAGGCGATTAAGGATTTGTTGGAGATGGGGCATATCAGGCCCAGTAAGAGCCCTTTTGCTTCAGCAGTAGTATTGGTAAAGAAGAAGGATGGGACAATGCGCATGTGCATCGATTACAGGGCACTGAATAAGAAAACAATTAAAAATAGGTATCCCATTCCTGGGATTGATGAGCTGATTGATGAGTTGCATGGGGCATGATTCTTCACCAAAATTGATTTGCGATCCGGATACCATCAGATCAGGATGAGAGCAAACGACATTGAGAAAACAGCCTTCCGATGTCACTATGGCCACTTTGAGTTCATGGTTATGCCATTTGGTCTAACCAATGCACCTGCTACATTTCAAAGTTGTATGAACCAGGTATTCAGGAAGCAGCTGAGGAGATTTGTCTTGATCTTCTTTGATGACATCTTGGTCTTCAGTAAGACCTGGGAGGAGCACTTACATCATCTGGAGGAGGTGTTATCTATTCTGGAGAGAGAGTCATTGTATGCCAAGGAATCTAAATGTGAGTTTGGCATGACTGAGCTCCTTTACCTGGGGCATATCATTAGTGCCGATGGCGTTCGGGTTGATCCAGAAAAGATTAGAGCTATTGTAGAGTGGCCTACTCCCACAAACCTTACACAGCTTAAGGGATTCTTTGGTTTATGTGGTTTTTATAGAAGGTTTGTTAAGGGATTCTCACAGATTGCTACACCCTTGACAGATCTTACCAGGAAAAGAGCCTTCGTGTGGACAGGGGCAGCACAGAGGTGTTTTGAGCATTTCAAGTAGGTAATGTCTTCATGTCCAGTTCTAGCTCTACCGGATTTCACAAAGCCTTTTGAGCTTCATTGTGATGCATCAGGTGATGGGATTGGAGCAGTATTGATGCAGGAGAAGCATCCCATTGCATTCGAGAGTAGGAAGCTGCGAGGAGTTGAGAAAAGTTATTCTGTCTATGACCAGGAGATGTTGGCCATAATGCATGCATTGGCCAAATTTTGATCATATTTGGTAGGTGGACGTTTTGTGATCAAGACTGATCACAACAGTATTAAATACTTCATGAGCCAGCGTGATCTTAATGACCGGCAACAAAAATGGGTGACTAAATTGAAGGCTTATGACTTTGACATAGAGTTTGTCAAAGGTAAGAAAAATGTGGTGGCTGATGCCTTATCTCAGAGACCTCACTTATGTGCTCTGGCAGAGATTTCAGGAGATTGGAGAGATCGGATTATAGCAGAGTATGTCGGAGATGCTTGGGCTTCTGGATTGATTTCAGGTACCATACAGGATGATCGCTATGAGGTGATAGATGGATTGATCAGAGTTTAGGACAGGGTTTATTTGATTTCGTCATCACATTTGAGAGAGGCGATATTGAAGGCATTTCATGATGCACCCACAGCAGGACATCCGGGGGTCTTCAAGACCTACAGGCAGATCCGAGAGCGATTTTCATGGAAAGGGCTCAAGGATGATGTTCAGAGGTATGTCAGGGAGTGTATGGTTTGTCAACAGAATAAGGGAGAACACACATTTCCTGCAGGTTTATTACAGCCCTTGCCCATTCCTGATAGGAAATGGGAAAGTATTTCGATGGACTTCATCACTGGTTTACCACGAGTGTAGGGAAGGGATTGCATCTATGTGGTGGTGGACCGCTTGACGAAGTTTGCTCACTTCTTTGCTATTCCGTCCACTTACACAGCAGCACAGGTGGCAGATCTTTTCTTTAAAGAGATATTCAGGTTACATGGGCTGCCCAGATTCATTGTCAGCGACCGGGATAGTAAGTTTATGAGTGTTTTTTGGAAAGAGTTGTTTAGGTTGTGTGGTACAGATCTTACACCTAGCACTAGTTATCATCCGCAAACAGATGGGCAAACAGAGATTGTGAATAAATGGGCGGAAGGATATTTGAGGAACTATGTAACTACACAACAAAAGGCTTGGATCAGATGGTTGCATATGGGAGAGTATTGTTATAACACCACTTATCATATGTCCATCAAGATGACTCCTTTCATGGCACTCTATGGTTATGAAGCACCTAGCTTCATGGATTTAGTTTTGGGGGACAGTAGAGTGCCCAAAGCCAAAAACTTATTGCAGGATAGTCAGGACATCCTGAAAGTGCTCAAAGAGAATATACAACAGGCCCAGAATCAACAGAAATTGTATGCTGATCAGCACCGAATAGAGCGTAGCTTCGAGGTAGGGGATATGGTTTACTTGAGGCTACAACCATATAGACAGTCATCGCTCAAGAAGAGCGGAGCTGAAAAGTTGAAACCTAGATTTTATGGTCCCTACAGGGTGATTCGCAAAGTGGGCAAAGTCGCCTATGAGCTTGAGCTTCCAGAGGGCAATCGAGTGCACAATGTGTTTCACGTGTCTAGGCTTAAGAAAGCCATTGGTCAGAGTGTAGTGCCTTCTGCAGATTTACCCCCTTTGGATGAGGAGGGGAAGCTTGTGTTAGTACCTGAGGCTATTGTGGATACCAGAGAGAGGAAGCTTAGAAACAGGATAGTGAAGGAGTATTTGGTCAAATGGAAAGACCTGCCGGAGGAAGATTCTACATGGGAGAGTGAGCAGGTTATTCAGCAGGCTGGACTGAGGTTGCTTGAGGACAAGCAATTTTAAGGGGGGCGGACTGTAATGTCCCCATTTTAGCAGATGACCAAGTGTGTGCGCGTTAGCCTTGTTCTACATGGTCCCGAGGGCTAACGAAGGGTTTAATGGGATCTTGGAGTGTTTTGGCCTAGTCATTTCCAGTTTGGGCCAAAATGAAGTTGATTTACTTAGTTTCAGGCATACTTACTATTTTTAGTAAGTCGGCAGGACACAATGCAGGTCAATTTTGGTGATTGGACTCGATACTCCTCGGTGAGAGCTTTCCGATGAGCTATCACTCGCATTATTCGGAGTCCGATTCCTAATACATTTTAATGCCTGAAGTTTTATTAAAGTAACGTCTAATTTAATTGTAAAATATTAAAGTGTTACTTTAATATATATTTTATGGTGATGTGTACCCAAGGGAGACATAAGGGGTATTTTAATATATGTTTTATATTACACATCTTTTATCCCACATTGCCCATATGAGTTGAGGGGACCCGTGGGAATAGAATAAAAGGAAGCATTTGTGGCTTCATTAGACAAGTTGAATATGAGAAGAAATTGGTGTGTGAGTTGCAGCTCCGTTATTGGCATTTGAGGACATCTATCCTCTCTTGTAACATTCTAGACGTCATTCCCTTGGGGTTTGGCCTTTGGAATTCTTTCTTATTGGCTTCATTATCAGGCAGTTTAGTTGCATTTCCGGCTACAGGCAGATTTGATATTTAGCTCATATCTTCTTCACTACTTGTCCGACGCTTATGCCGCTTGGAGGGAATGGTATTATGAAGGTAGTGGACTGATTGGAGGACAAAGTATTGTAGCAGCAAGTTCGTAAGCATGGGCTGGAGTATTATGACAATATTGCTGAAGTAATTAGTGAGTTGATAAATCTGCTATGTATTTGATTTTATGAATTCTGAAAATAACATTTTATTAGCAGCAGTTCATTTCCACTTTGCATATCATTGTAGTTGCTTTCTTGTTTATGTTGTATGATACCAATTCCATGCACGAAACACAACAAACAATAAATGTTTGATTTCCAGAATTATAAGGGGTTTAAAACATTAAACGGAGAAATAAGAAGTTGAATGCAAACTGTTTGACATAATTCCTTTCAGCAATTTGGTTTAGTTTTTTGGGACATCCAGGGGTGCCCATTACAATCAGGTTCACTCGATACATGAAGGAACACTTGGGCACGAAAGCACTCAATCAATATTGGGCAACTCAGCCAACATTGAACAACTGCAACATGACACCCCTGAGAACTAGGCACTAACTACAACTTGACACTAATAGATAGGATGAACAAAAATGAGCAAGATTACAAGGCAACTCAGGATGCTCTTGCATCAACAACTTTTGCAACTTTTCACATATGTGCTTAAATATTGACCCGTGACTCCAACTTGGCCAAATTGGGTCTAAATATGGCAAAAACAACTCAAACATGTCATTACACCATGTTTTTTGGCTCTATTGGCCATTAATACAACTATTTGATCTATTGACCCTAAATGACCCTAGAGGACATTTTGGTCCCGAATTGGACCCTAGTTTATTACAAGCTTGAGAAAACTTCTCCATGCCACCTTGGACTAAATCACCCTCCTTCCTTGATGGACAACTTGCTCAAGGATCATGAGTGAATGGGAAGGTGTTCCTATACCAGCGAGAGGGGGTTAGGGGTGGGTTAGAGAGAGAGAGAGAGAGAGAGAGAGAGAGAGAGAGAGAGAGAGAGAGAGAGAGAGAGATCCAAAGATAGAGAGAAACAAAGGCAAAGACAGAGAAAGAGGGAGTTAGGGGTTAGAGAGAGAGGTGAGGGTTAGTCAAAGAGAGAGGGGTTTTAGGGGTTAGTCAAAGAGAGCAGGGTGTTAGGGGTTAGAGACAGAGAGGAATTAGGGGAGGTTGTTGGTTAGGGGTTAGAGAGGTGGGGGGATTATGGGTTAGAGAAAGAGAGGTTCAAGGTTAGTGAGAGGGGGGGGGGGGGGGTTAGGGCTGGGTTAGAGAGAGGGGGGATAAGGGTTAGAGAGATAAATTATATTTATTTAATTCCTCAACATACTTATTTCTTCCTAAACTTATTTTAAATAAAATCTTTGTTGATATAATTCTAATCTAGCTCAAGGTCCTACCTTACTAAAGTCTATTTATAGCTAATAACCCTATCCACTAGTTAACTAAGGTTAATTATGCTAATTTCCCACTTCCTACAAACATTAGTCCTAATTATTTGCTCACACGAGTTGACCTTTTAACTCAATTACCTTATTTTTCCTAAGTAAGGGACTCTTACACCTCTTATGACAATCTCTTACACTTTCTAAAATTGTTTATTGATGTCTTCCTCTTACACCTCTTATACACACTTACACATTGTACTCCAAGTACACTTTGACCCATCACATCCCTAATTACTCACATGACATGTGTGAGCGAACTATAGACTTTGCATGGCTTATGTGTCTCCCTTATCATCTATGTGGATGCCACATATATGCCAACTTTGTAGGCTTCCCCAAAATTAGATAAATATAGCCCTTGTCTCAAGAAAATTCATCTCCCATTATTTGCATTAGAGTTATTATGCTAGTATTGTTCTAGAGAATTTAGATTTTCATGTGCTAACTTTTACTTGGTAGATTTGCATTCAATTCTAGTTGCATTATCGTCTATTTTCACATATTGTTGCATTTTTACTACAAAATTCTTGCATTTAGATCTACTTCTATTTTCCATTTGGACTAAATGCTTGAGAGTAGTTGTTCCATAACCATCTCTTGAATTATTTAATTATCCTCATTCTGAGATTCATGCACTTGTATCATACTCTTTACATTAATCATATCATTTTAATCCTTCGTTGTGAGATTAAAAACACTTGTGTTGGGAGAGCACATCTACAATCCTCATCCATAAGTAAACCAACAAGGCTTGGATGCCCTTATTGAACTACTCCAAAGTTGTGAGGAAGTGATTTTTTTGAACCCAAGTTCTTTTCATTTGCAATTCTTAGTTTAGTTGAATGCTTGTAACTTCATATATATGTATATATGCTTGTTAACTAACCCCTTCATTGTTTGAGCTTGATCCTAATGGGTAGATTTCATCACATACAAGTACTTCTTCCACCAAACCTATGATAACTTTATCAGTAAGCTCATACTAATAAGACTTTATTAACTAATTCTATCGATTTTATAAATCATTAAGATAAATAAAATATCAAAACTTATGGTGGCTTTAGGCATTTACACTTGGACCTGGATTGAGTATCATTGATCTATTCTTCAGGGGAGATTAAGCCTTGTTATTCTCCTCTTCCTATTTCAAATGATGTTAGGTTTTAAAATATCCCACCGTGAAATCAACAAATCTGTCCATTCTTTATGGTGAATCACTTTCTTCTCTTGTCATTACTTTGAACACATGTTGGATGAATGTAAGATTTACCCATCAAACTCATTTAATAGACACTGAACTCCTAATATGTACATGGTGAGTCTTCTAATGGGTAGCCAATTTCGGATGTACTAGTTAAATTAGACAGAAAAAGGAATCAAAACAAAATCAATGATAGAAGAAAGAAAAGGAGAGGAAAAGTGTACAAAAATATATAGGGACACTAAAACAATATGTAAGAGAGGCACAACATGTGCACTAGGATATTTGCATTGGGGAGATATATGAAATTTACATAAAAAGTAGAATAGGTGAAAGCTCACATCTTACCCAAAGTAATGATATAGGAGTTTATCTTTGATTGGATTCAAGATGATCTTTCTAGTCAATGAACTGATGTGATATGTTTTGAATTTTCATACCTTGGTAATAAGGTAAGGTTTGAGCCAGAGCCTATGGGATTTAGAATGGTTTCCTTTCTTTTATTGAGCTCATGTATCAATCTAACACTTGTCCATGACTTGGTGCTTAGAGAAGTGTTTGAGGGCATTATCCCTTTGTTCCTCTAGTTAGAAAAGATTTTGTTGTTGTTGACATCATTGATAAGTGAATACGAGTTTATGTTGGCATTGATTCAACAATGTCAAGTGCATTGTCAAAGGAGAAGTTATATGCTAATGGAACTAGTTAGCATATTCAAGTTTTAATATTCATAACAATGTTAGTATGGTTAGCCTATTGGAGACAACTAAAATGGTGAACATAGTATGAGATTAAAAAAGTTGTTCGTGAAAGAGGTGAGTTTGATATGAGTGAGCTTCAATGAAGAGGCATGTTTGGTTTTTGCATTGTGCATAGTTGCTAAAGATATAAGTTCTTTGCAATAAGGTTAATGGTTATCAAAATGAGTTGAATACCTCATCATAATGTTTTTCTCAAAGTCTAATGGAACAAATTTATTAGTTTCGGCCTATAGGAACTATGGTGGTGACAAATAATTTTAATCACTATAATCAATGATTTTCTAAAGTTGAAAAATCAGATTATTTTTAAATTAATTTTGAGTCAATAATTTCTATTTTCTGATTCGTTGGTGACATTTTTCCTGGGGATAAAATTAATTTCTTCACTAAAAAAATTAGAAAAATAGAACTCTCGAATGTTCTAAAAGTTTTAACTAAAAAACGCGGAGGCTCTGGAATCTTCTCGAAGCTAAGATTATCTACTTCAGCCACTTTGCAATCAGCCATAGCGGCTCTGCCAGTGCCAAATACCAGTGGCACTGAAGGAGTATGGGGAGTTTCAGAATCAAGATAAGTTTGAGGTGAATGATTTCGTTGGGCCTACTTTTTTAGGGGAAATTGTATGCCCCTGAGGAGTTTAAAGCACCAGAGTCCACATCCAACGAGGGCCCAAGCTCTTGTGATGGACGTAGTGCTTACGCTGAAAGCTCATGTGCCACATATATTTAGTGTTCTTCACCATTTTGCTTCCAGCTTATATGTCTACACTGTAAGCAAACGTCATCTGCCTCCAAACTTAAATTAATTAGAAAACTACACTCCTCCAAAATCAACAATCCCTGAGAAGTCGAATGGCACCACTAATCATGCCTTTCCTATGTTTCTCCCACAAAATGAAGAGTATATCTCGAGCATATTACCGCACAAAATCAGAACGGTGGGACGACATTCCAACGCTCAATTCATGGAAATGCCTCTTAAAAGTTAAAATCCTCAAATTCCTTCCCTCTGTAAACCCATCAAAATGCTTCTCTTCTAATCTACACTCTTCTTCGCAAATATCTAATTTTGATAATTTATAGAAAAAGGACAACGACAATTGATTTTATTTAATTATTAACTTTAGTCGTATAAGCACTCAACTTCAAGTAAGTTTCCAAGAGTTTGATAGTGGGTGATTAAATAGTATTAATCATTGTATGTTTCATAAAAACTATTATAAAGCTATCTATAATTTATTTTAGTGTTATTTTTAAATTTTATCAATTTTAATTAATTTATATTTTTATATAATCAATTAATATAAATATTTTTTTATTAGTCCTTGCTTTGCTTTATTTATAAGGCAGGGAACTAATGTTCCTGGTTGCTCCCTTTTAATTAATTTCGTAATCAAAACTATTCTATGTCTAAAGTTTAGAAAATCTTTATTTTTAAAATGTTTTTCTGAAAGCTTATTTCTAATTTCTTATTGGACAACACCAATTTTCCCAAGGGTTAATTATTTTTTTAAATTCAAAAAACATAAAGAAATTATGAGCAGTTTCTAAAACTCTCCAACAACTTCTTCTACAGGGAGATTCCATCTCGAGGGCATTGAAACTGGGTCTACCACCATGGCGAGAAGAGCATTAAATGACACAAATGATTGTTTTCATGAATGACTACGAGCGGAAAAACATTGAAGCCTATCTTCAGGCGTGCTTTGCTTCTCCACCGTCTCTATTCACACACCAAAAAAAAAAACTCCATCTTTGTCTGAAGGGCTAGCAAATGAAGAGTTTTCCCACATTTTGTCAGTTGCTTTTGCCTCAAGTTTGATTGCAAAGGTCTGTATGACACAATTTCTAATCTGTCCAACTATGAATAGATTCAATTCCTTGAACATCAAAATGATACAGAATGACTGCTGAGTCTTTTGGCCAAGGAATGAAACGATCTTGTAGTTCTCTTTAGGCAAGCAAGGGTTGTTCAATCCTTCTTGTTACCTTCACCTTCGATCGACACACAAAGCCAAGCTGTTGCAGACTACTACGAATCTAATCTCTCGACTCCATTGTGGAATTATGACATCATAGTCACTGTCTTGTGAAAAAAAAAACTACCCACCCAATATACGTATTATTCCCCAATTTTCTGCTCAAAATATAGGTAGCTCGATTCAATGAATGAAGAAGAAAGTTTTAAAAAACAATAAATATTTTGTGGTTTCATGCGTCATTTGATTGCCTTGGCATAGGGAATACAAAATGAGCCGTAATGAGTTGTGAATGTGCAGGAAGGCAATCAAATGGAAATAATAAATAGCCTTTAATATTTTCCATCTAAAGTAAATATTGACATATATTGGACCAAAAATATGTGTCTAGCATAATAAAGCTGAACACAAATAGTTCAACACACACAGAAAGCTCTGTGAGGTTTTCAATTGTGAAAATCCAACATTGCTATTGGACTAATAGTTTGTTAAAAATATTATATTTATTAATTAAATTCACAAGATAAATCATTTGTCTACTTTGAGAAATCCGAATTTGATTCAAAGATTATCTATTTAATATTCATATGTTCACTTAACTACAATATTGGACTAGACATTACAAATTATTCTATGCAATGAGTAACTTTAAAGTCATTAAATTTAAATAATCTAATATCATAACTATAAATTGACATGTCCAATTATAATGTTAGGATGCCTCGTTCAATCCCAATAGTAAGTAATTTAATCTAACAACTTCATTATTTTCTTACCTAATATCACCATTCATTTAGAATAGATAAAATATGATTAAAATAATAAACTCTATTAAAAATATCATTTATAAAATACTTGATAAGCTAATTTGATAAGCTCTAATTAGCTAATTCTATTACAATAAACTTATATATTTACTAATTAGTAATTAAATTAATTATATAAACAACTTAAATATAATTATAAACTTAATTAATATATAAACAAAAGTCGCGCCCATTTATCTGTCTATCTATAACCTTAAATTCTAAACTACTTAACATATTTCAAAATTTAGAAACTAGAGAAAAAAAAGAAGGAATCTTAAATTAAAGAAAGAATATAATCTAAATATAACTTCATTTAATATGAGGATCATTCATTTCTAACTTCTAAAAACACATTCAAGTTAATAATGCTTTTGAGCAGAGTTCAGAATAAAAGCTACTGTTGGCTGCCAAGCAGAAGCTCACAAAGGTCAAGGTTTATTTGTTTCCTCTTTCCTTCATATATTGTTCATAAGATCATATTTCTCTTGCACCACCTTGCTAGGGACTAATTCTTTTTTCCAAACTAAAAATTAATCAACCAAAAAGATGAGAACAATTAATTATTGTCAGCGTATGATGAACATATTTGCACCCATTATTTTTGCCCTACCCACACCATCCCATCAAAATGTATGAAATGCAACATTTTAACAAGAGACACAAGTGTCATAGTTCCTGCCATTTGAATTTTTAGTTTAAACAAAATAGAAGTAGCAATGTTCCCATTGAAGATATATTAAATGGTAACTTTCAAAAGAAATTCAGGTGCTCAAAAAGTACTAACTATCTAGAAGTCAACATTCATTACAACCGTACATGTTTATAATGTATGCAATCAGAGTCTTAATTCAAATATTTCGTCAATGACATTGATAATTGTATGATATAATCTATGTTGAATCTTGATGTGAGTGACTTGCTATTGTTTGAACAATGTAAAACTTGCTTTGCAATGGATACAAAGTCTTATTGCAATCAGAATCTTTATTCATATATTTCATCAATGACATTGATAATTACATGAGGCTGTCTATGCTGAATCTTGATGTGAGTAACTTGTTATGGTTTGAACAGTGTAAAACTAGCTTATTCACATTAGATAGAAAATCTAGCTTCAGATAAGATGGTGCCCTAGTATATTAGCACCAAATTCACCTTATAATATAAGAAATATAAAAGATAAATAAGCTAAAAGAAAATAATGCAAGAATAGAGAAAAATAGACAAGTCACATAGTTCATAAACAATTGTAGGTGAATTAAAAGTCATCAACATTCTTATTTACAAAATTTATTGTGTATGAATACAATGTGAGATTAATTAGATTATTCATTGATAATGAGTACATAGAATGTTAAAATAGAAAGAATGTAAGCCTTCTATTTTGTGCACCCTTACAATATAACTATAAAATTAAAAAAATGAAAATTAGAAAGTTAATAAATATATTATCAAATCATTATTAAAAATAAAGAGATTATTTATTTACAAGTTCCTTGTGGATAGTTTATAGAGTATAAAAATAGGGATGCAGATAGAGGAAGAGAGGAAGAGAGAAGGTTAAATTTTTATATAAAATTCAATATTTAAGTAGAGATATTCCAAATTAATAAATATAAAAGACAAAAGACATATGGAAGAACTCTTTATACAATCATTCTATATTCATAACAAAATATTTGAATTGCTGGTCTTGATATTGTTTAAAATTTACAAATATAATTTCAAATGTAAAAAACTGCTAAATTTTTATTTTAATATCTTTGATTTTTTAGAATGTAAAAGCTTAATTCCTAAAGTTTATATAATGTTCTTAAATAAACTTTAATAAATAAATAATTATAAATAAAATAAAATTTAATATATTTATATTAAATTATTTTCATTAAATATTTATATAAATATTCTAGTTCACAATCAATAATTGAAGTAAAATAGAAAATTGAAGATAATAATATAAAATACTAAAAATAAAATAAAACTATATTGAAAAATATTAAGGTTTAAGTTTTATTTCTTATATAAAGAAAATAGTCAACATGTCATGTCACTGATATAATTACTATTTGATCTTTATGTTTAAAATAGTTTCAAAAATGATTTTCCATGGTAAAGGAAGATTTTTAGAAAAGATGACACAAGCTATAATTAATGCATTAAAGTAGAGTGTACAAAATATCTTAATTTTTTATGAAGAAAATTAATTTTACTCCTTACTATTATTGGTCTAATCCAATCAGAGAAGAGAAAAAATATTTTGTTTAAATCATTTAAATAGATGGAAAATTTAAAACTATAGTTTATAGACATATGTTTTAAAAATTCTTGACTTTGATTGACTAGTTAAAAGTTACTATTGTGAGGGTTTCTTGCTTCATGTGATCTTCCAGTTTTTTGTATACGTCTTTTCATCTGAACTTTCCCTCTGTTAGCTCCACTTGTCACACCACATTTATTGCAGGAGTTTTTTAGGCTAGGATATAATGGCTCCGGCTAGTGGTGAACTAGTTGTTTCTAGTGTTCACGTTACTGCTTCGGTCTGCCATGACACCTCCATAGAAAAAACGTCCGTGCAAGTTTGTCCCAAAGGTTTTTCACAAGGTAATCTTAACATTATCCTTCCTTTGCAACAATTTGATGCTGCATGTGATTGGTTAGAACAACACACCTTGATAGGTTATTTTGTGGGTAGGACTCCCCCTGAAGCTATGCTCCGAGAATGGGTTAACAAGAGCTAGAAT
This sequence comes from Cupressus sempervirens, assembly GCA_028749045.1. Classification (NCBI taxonomy): domain Eukaryota; kingdom Viridiplantae; phylum Streptophyta; class Pinopsida; order Cupressales; family Cupressaceae; genus Cupressus; species Cupressus sempervirens. Next base: position 4,326,543 of record CM053783.1, read on the forward strand.
CCTCATGGAGTCCACCCTAACGTTGTGCAAAACCATACCAAAGGTTTTTTTTAATTTCACTTCGCCAACCCCTCGTAGGTAGATGTTGTCTTTAACAACATACCATGGTCTGTGCATTCTTCCTTGCTTGTTTTCGAAAATGGTCACGAGACTTCACAGTCTTGGATGATAAAAAGCTTAGGGCTCCTCTATGGGTCGAGTTCCCAGGTTTACACCTGCCTTGCTGGCCTTTCATTGAGTCTATTTCCAAAGCCCTTGGCAAAGTTGTCACCAAGGAGCCTAAGAAATTCTTCAATGCCTGCCTGCAATGACGCATTTTCTTAGAGGTGGATCTTTCCAAGGATCTCAAGGATTATGTGGGAATTCAGATTGGGACTAAAACCTTCTCTCAGAAGGTTCTTTACTTGAACCTCCCCAACACCTGTTATAGGTGCTAGTCTGCGGAACACAAGATAAAGGACTGCCGTATGGCTACACCTAGGGTCAAGCCCATGCCTAAAGACACGCTTGTCAAATAGGCCGAAGGGAAAAATGAAGAATGGTTTACTATTGGGCGTAAGGGCAAGGCTCCCTTAAATCCCTTGCCCTCCAAGCAGTCTTATTATGCGATCGCCATGGTTCCTCCTATCCCTATAGGAGCGTCAATTCTAGCCACTATAGGGACACAAACGATGGACAAAGGAACTGCTTCCAGAGTTTCGTAGGTTTCAAACCCTACTGGCTCCTAGGGGATTAAGGCAGCCACCAAGGTTTCTGCCTTAGCTGGGGTGCATACTCCTCTTGCTACCTCTTCCATAGCACCACCAGCAACATGGCATTCTTGCAGTCCTCCTGGACATGTGGAGATACCAGAGGCGAAACATCAGGTTGTAAGTCCAAAGGGTTTTCCATCTGACTTCAATGATGTTTCTACCTTCTTATAGAATAACTACTCCTCTCTTGAGGAAAAAGATGAAATGGAAGAGTTCTCATGAACTTCCTATCATGGAATGTTCGAGGTCTCATAGAACTCCCCAAAAAGTACTATGTTTAGGATGTCTGTCATAGACTTGGTAATTTAGATTTTCTCTATCTGCAAAAAGTTAAAATTTATGGTTTCATGCTTTCTTCAATATGCCATGTAATTTGGCAGGATGGCGTGATGTTTTCTTCCTAGCACAAAGCTGGCTGAGGTGGTGTAGTTACTCTCTTATCACCTCACCTTCATTTTTCTATTATTTCGCATGGTTCTGACCCCACACATAGAATTATTTGGCTTTTGCTTTCCATTAACAATCATTCTTTTGGAGTCATTAATGTTTATTCTTCTAATGATGATGTGGAAATATCCTAGATGTGGGCTTGGCTAGCTGACAACTTGCCTCCAGCTACCATGGTTATGTGTGGGGACTTTAATATGGTTGAAGTGGCCTCTAAAAAAGATGACTTTCTACCTTTTCGTTGGACAGCTAGGGAAAGACAAGCCTGCTATTACATGCACAATAAATTAAGCATTTTTGATCCCAATACCAACTGCCGCCAGGATAGTGGGGTTTGGCACACTTGGTCCAACTTTCAAACTTGCTCTGACCACATATTAAAATGCCTTGATCATGTTATGATCACTGTGCAATCTTTTTTCTCTTTTTCTAAGGATCAAGATTTTCTTGTCATTCCCCTACCAGATGTGATGTTATCTGACCACTACCCCATTTATTTTGTCATTTCTTGGCAAACAGTTGTCCCAAAAGTGGCCAAGTCTCAGTTCTTCCTGAACACGTCTGTGCTGATGCATGCTTCCACCATTTCACACATCCTACATGTTTGGAACTTGGAGCCATGTTCGCATTCTCAAAGGGGATGGATTCAATGGTGGAATGATGCCATTACCAGAACTGCTCAGTTCATGTGCATTTATGGGCAAAAATTGGCTATGTTCCATAAATGGTCATATGAAGCCAGTATGATTGCCCTCAAAAAAGCCTCTGAGGCCCTCACCCTCAATCCCTTTGATGTGGACTTGCAAATTCAGCTTGCCAAGCTTCGCCATGACAAACAAATTGTTGATAATTATGTTATGCGGGGAGCCCAAATCAAAGTCTGTCTCCACTGGTTGGAGGTTGGCGATAAAGCCTCAAAGGAGTTTTTTCAGGCTCTTCATGCCCATCATACCAATTTTGGGATTAAAAAAATCAAACAAGGAAATGCTATTCTATCAAGTCTCCCCACCATCTTGCAAGCATTTGTTCATCACTATGAGAATATGTTTGCTTCACAGGAAAATTCAGTTGCTCAGGAGGAAGCTCTCAAAAAGTGTATTTCTGTTACTCCAAACCATCTAGCAGTTGAGCAACGTGCTTTCTGTGAGCAACTTCTTTCCCTCTAAGACCTTAAAGAGGTGGTCTACTCCATGGCAGATGACAAGTCCCCTGGGTGTGATGGTTTCCCTTGTGAATTCTAGAAACGCCTTTGGGAGCATATTGGTCCTGATTTGCACAAAGTTTATCTTGAAGCCTATCACTCTAAAAGTTTAGGAGCCATTATAAACAAAGGAAATATCAAATTCATACCTAAAGCTAGTGATCCAGAGGATATATGTAATTGGAGACCCATTACCTTTCTGAATGCATCATACAAGATCATTGCCAAGGCTCTCTCTCTCAAAATCAGGCACATGTTGCCCTTAATTGTGCAACCAAAGAAAACTAGATTCATCGAGTCCAGATATATTCTTGACAACATCATTGCTTTCTGGGAGGGAATGGAATGGGCTTGCAAGTCCAATCAGAAGGCCATCTTTTTAAAGATAGATTTTGCTAAAGCCTATGATCGCATTGAATGGCCCTTCATCTTGGCTATGCTCCAGGCTCTAGCCTTTTCCCCAACTTCCTCCAGTGCATGGAGATGCTCTTTAGGGATGCTAATGCTTACATTACCATCAACAATTCACAATCAGAGGCTTTTGGAATTTTTCATTCTATCAGACAAGAATGTTTCCTAGCTCCTACACTTTATGTCCTTGTTGCGGAAGGTTTTGGATATTTACTTGTGCATTCTATGTCCTCAGGACTAGTTCGTGGCATTTCCTTGCCTGAATCATCTTTCCAATTAGTCAATGGACACTTTGCTAATGATTCTTTTCTCACTCTTTTAGAGGATGAAGAAAACATGAATAATGCTTTAAGTTGCCTGGACACCTTTTGTCAAGCTTCTTGTTCTACCATCCAATGGCATAAAATGCTCTGCTTCCACCAGTCCTTTCTGCCAGCTCCACCTTGGCTCAGCTAGTTTGAGTGGAAATGGGTTGCTCATGGAGAAATATTCTGCTTTCTTGGCATTCCTTTTGTGTTCCAGGCATTGCCTATGGAACTTTGGAATGCTGTGCTGGCTAAGATTAGCAAAAACCTCGACTACTTGATCACCAAGTGCCTTTGCCTCGCGAGATAATTCTAGATTTTCTCTAAGATTCTTGAGGCCACTCATGTGTATTACTCCTCCTACCAGGCTCTATCCAAAGCTTCCTACATGAAGCTGGAAAGATTGCTTAGGGATTTTCTCTAGGCCTCTAGTTCTGATCACCATGGATTTCACAAAGTGGCCTGAGATTTCTTTTGTCTCCCAAAAGAGTCTGATGGTCTTGGCTTGCTTTCCACTCAGAGATAAGGCCTTGCTCTTTGTGCAAAATGGATTATTAGGGATCTCTCAAGAGATGAAGCTTGGAAGATTTTGGTTTGGCACTGCATTTCTTCTGGCTTCCCTATCAACAGGCCTGCTTGGAAGGGGATTGGTTTCCAAACCCTTCTCATTATGCGTGAACCTGTGGTCATTCAGGGCTTCTTCATCATCATGAGCATTTGGAAAGCCTGGGAGGCTGTTAAGCCCTGGATTCGATGGGCTGGAGATAAATTTTGTAATGGCCTCTCCTTGAATTAGCATAACATGTGGTGGTCTCCCTTGTTTGCCATTCAGGGTACTCCCCTCGCCAAGACTCAAGGAGCCAGTGCTCTGCATTTTTTCAAACATGGCATCAAAACTCCTAAGGATCTCTTTTCATAGGTCACCATGAGTTTCAGGACCTGGGAAGATATGCAAGTATAGTACCACCTTGTCCATTCAGATCGGCAAACTTTTGACCTTCTGCTTTCTTCCATCGCTATTCACTTAGTTCATAAAGTGGGGATTCAGTCTGTTCACCCTTGGTGGCTTGATTGGAGGTGGTTTCTTGCCACTCCTTTTTCTAATTACAAGCCAAGTTTAGGTTATAGATGGCTTTCGCCTCATCTTCCCATCATGGATACGCTAAACCATAGATGACATTTGCAATCTTCTCTTTCTCAATGGAGAAAATGCTTTGACACCATATGGAATGCTATAACTGAACCGAAGATTGCGCATTTTGCTTGGTGCCTGGCCTTCCAAGGTCTTCCCCTAGGGCCTTGGCTCAAACACATTAGGGTTCCTAACCCTAGATTCCCCTTTTGTGGGAAACTAGAGTCTTTCTTGCATTTTTTTGGTTCTACAAGCATGCTCATAATTATTGGCACTAGATTCATGATTTTTTCAAGCCATTCAGACCTGAGTCTTTCTCTTGGCATATGATTTTACTGGGTGATTCTCCCAATTTTTTTCAGAAGTTCACCTAGATTTGGCATACCTTCAGGCTAGAGATCCTATTTTCTCTATGGAAATATAGGAATGTTGTTCTTTTCACACAGTTTTTTGGATGTTAACATTGCTATGTATACTAAGGCATGCATTTTTAATAATGTAATTATGCAGATTTAGGTGCAAGCTAATAAAGTTGCACTCGAAGTTGCTCACCTACAGGAGCTGCTCAATCACTAGGGCAATGCTCCTTGTACTGTCACCAAAGTTTCTCCTGATGCCTCAACGAAGACCTCAACGCCCCGCGGTCATCATCCTCGGTGCCACTCCTCTAGCTGCCACTCGCACACCCCGCACTCCTAGGCTTCCCACCATCACTCTCCCAATGGTGGTGATGGCGGATGGAGGTGTCACTCAACTTCCCCACCCCATGGTGGTACTGGTTGGTCCCTGGCTCCTCCTCTTGGTTCTCATTGTGTGCACTCGAGGAAGTGGCCTCACCTGGACTTGGCAATTTCTCCTCTATAGCCAGAGGTTAAAGATGCAGAGCCTGCCACTATTGTTGTTGCTGTTGACGATGGCTGGATTGTTCCCAACCTGTCCCCCAATCCTAAAGATGATTGGGGTTTTTGAGATAAAGATGATCCACCACCCTCGGCTGGCACTGCTTTGGTAGCCTGAGGTTGCCTTATATGTTTTTTTTTGATGTATAGTTTCTGATTCTGGTTGCAGCCTTGTTTTTAGTCTAGCTTCGGTTGTGTGAACTCTTTCGTGGGGTGATCTTGTATCCACCGACCCCTTTTTTGTGAATTGTAAGCTAAGTATATTTTATTAATAGAAAAGGTCAATATTCATATAAAAGAGTTACTATTGCATCCATTTTATCAAGAAAATTAATTTTACTCCTTACTATTATTGGTCTAAGCCAATCAGAGAAGAGAAAAAATATTTTGTTTAAATCATTTAAACAGATGGAAAATTTAAAACTATAGTTTATAGACATATGTTTTAAAAATTCTTGACTTTGATTGACTAGTTAAAAGTTACTATTGCATCTAATGGATGCAATAGTATCCTACCCATGGCAGGAACTAATAATTTTAAAAAAATCTAACTTCAACAAAACATAATGACCCCAATGCTCCACCATTTTTTAAAGTTTGAAGAATATTATAATTATAAAACTATGCAACCACTTTTATATAATGTTTAAACATTTAAATAATTGAATACTTATTTATTTTCAAATGTTTAAATCTTTAACAATAGAACTATAGATATATATTTTTTAAACAAAGTTGTTTGTAATTTATTTATTATAATTATATAAATTTATTTGTAATTAATTATTAATTTAATAATAAGTATTATATTATTGATAAATTAATTAGATTAATAAATTCAAATAAAAAAAACATAATCAAGTTAAAATGGTAAAATTTATTTAATACAATATATGTCTAGAAATTGATTAAATCAACAAAACTTATGAATAAATATAAATTGTATTTATTTAATAAATTATTATATCTAAATTCTAATTTTAATGTATATTAACAATACTATTGTAAAAAAAAAAATTAATAGAAGAAAAATAAATATATTATGATTTTAATGATGTTCATTTTAATTTTGCTTCCAATAGAATTGCATAAATGTGTTGTTCAAATTTGCTTCCTCTTTTCTTGATATATCCTCTTGTCCTCAATCTATATAGAACTTATCACCACCAAGTTCATATATGTTATAAATCATACAATAGACCAAGGACCCACTTTGGTATGAACAATTGCTTTGTGTATGGCAACTTATTATAAGAATCATAAAAAAAAATGAAAACAATTTCTTCTCTTTCCAATCCTATTTGCCACTCAAACATAAGGCAGGGACTCAAGCTCATACGAGCTCTTGTTAGTCCAAATTATTGTAAGATTAGTATGAGATTAATTTAGTTAAAACAATTACACTTAAAATCATCTTACACTTAAAATCAATTGTCATATTCTTGGTTAGAAAAATATTAATTTCAACACAAAAAAACCAAAGATGTCATATATCATAACTTGATGCATTCAAGTAGAATCTTGTTAGAAAGGTTAATCTTTCCTTGGATATATATTAATTGGATATTCCAAGGGTCCCTAAATGTAGTTTGTCCACTTGTACACATGTGGAGGACATGTCATTGTTTGTCCTTTATTCCACATGTAAGGACAACTCTTGTTTATTTCTTTATTTAGTTTATCCTCCTTAAGAGGATTGTGACACTTTGCACACACCTATTATGAATGTGGCATTCATAGAAATGGGAGTTACAAATGCAACTCCTCTCTCATCTCTATATAAGAGATGCTCCTCCTTCTTTCTTCAACACTCTTAGCACTTGATGTTATTGTATTGAGCTACTTTTGCTCCAACACTCTCTCTCTCTCTTCTCTAGGCATTTGCCTTCATTCATAATACTCACAAGGGGTTTTCTTTGCTTTCCCCTTATAAATCCTTGTCTCCATTGTTGAACCATCTTGGTGTATGCTCTTGGAGTTGCTTATCTTATGGTAACATTGTTTCACACTTAACTTACTTGGATTGTTTCTCGTTCCTTGCTCAACATTATCATTTCTTACATGGTATCAGAGCTTGGTTATCTAATCCTTGTTTTAAGTTTTGTGGTGAAGGTTGCCATTCATTGGAGCACACCTTATTTGGAGACGTTATCGAGAAAAGAAGTTTGTGTTGTGATTTTAGCTCTTTTTAACAAATCTTGTGTATGCAGGTTTCATATTTTTTACTAACCCTCTTTGGAAGGCTTGCCGCCAAAGGGTTTTCTTGTAAAGCTTCATATTTTTTTTACTAACCCTCTTTGGAAGGCTTGCCGCCAAAGGGTTTTCTTCGTAAATTTCAATTTTTTTCTTGTTTTGGACAGCATGCCGCCAAAACAAAAAGTATTACATTAGTAAAGTTTTAAATAACTCTCTAATTTTTATACTCATTTTAAACAAAAAATTTCCTACTCTTTAAAAAAAAAAAAAAAATTTCTATATTTCTTTGTATGCTCTTGAAAATTTCAAGCATACAACATACATCTTTTTATAGGATTTTCATCCTTATAAATCAAATAACTTTGTTGTTTTTTCAAAACACACATTTTTTTTATATTCATTTGTTGGGCGGACGCGCCACCCCTGCGCCACTGCGAGCCAGCACCACCCCCGCGCCGCCGCGTGACACTGCGCGTTCCCAGAGGCACCGCCGTGCGACACCCTCTCGCCGACGCAAGCCTGTTGCGCTGCTACGCACCACCGCGCCCCACCAGTCTGCAATGCCGCCAGATCTATAACTCTGCCCTCACGCCCTCTTCACTGCCGCTCGCAATATAAACCCCTGACCACCGCTTCCGCCGCCCCCATAACACTAGGCGCAAACCTTTCGGCGCGGCCCGCGTCTAGGCCACGCCGCAACCATCGCCTACGCGGGCAGAGCCTGCATCCTTATCCTGTTCGCATTTTGTAAACTCTCTAACCCGCCATTTCCACCGACCAGGGCCACCCTTTGGCCACGCGGCAGCCACCGCCAGAGCTCCGTTTTTTTTTTTAAACCTTTTTTTATTTTTTCCCCCTCTTTGCCCACCTTTTCATTTTTTTTCCAAATTTTGTTTTATTTATTAAAAAAAAAAAATCAAACTCATAAAACGTGTTTATATTATTGTTTTTATTTTTTATTTTTAATAAATCAAATTTTTAATTTTATAATTTTTTTTTCTTGTTTTCTCTCACACAAATAATTGAAATTAAAAAAATATATATCTTAATCTTATAAAAAAAAAAACAAATTTTTTTCCATTAATAAAATTAAAATTATTTTTTCTCATTTAACAACTTTTTTTTCAATTAATCTAATTTTCAAATTAAGGAATTTTTTAATAAATTTTTTTTTTTTTTTTCTTAATCATGTCAACATTAATTCCAGAGATCAAACTTAATTATTCTAATTATCATTCTTGGAAAACTCATATCTCATTTATTTTTCGTTTTAAACACCTCTTTGAAATAGCCACTGACCCTTCTCTTGAACTCGGTTCAGCGGCTACTCAAGACGTGAAAGATACTTGGAAAGCTAAAAACGAAAAAGCTTTAGGGTTAATTGGTATTTCCATTATTCTAGATTTATATGTCTTAATTGCTCACTGTTCTAAAGCTCATGATGCATGGTCCATCTTGAAAACCAAGTATGACAATGGCAATGAATACCGCAAAATACAATTGCAGGATCAACTCGAAGATCTCAGGTATGCAGATTTTAAAAGTATGGATGAATTTCTCTTAAAATTTGATTCTCTTAAAAGTCAAATTATGGCTTTAGGTGTTCAATTAGAGGACATTCATTTAATTCATCTTATTCTTAAAAAATGTCTTCCTAGACAGTTTCAACAGTTTATAACTAATATTCATGCACAGCTTGCTATTCCTACTTTAACTTCTCAGTTAACTTATGTTATTTTTCAAACTCTATTAAAACAGGAAGAAGCTAAGATAATTCAGTTTGGTACCCTCAAATCAACTGAACATGCATTTGTGTCTAGAAATTCAACTAATAATTTTCGTTCCAATAATAATAATTACAAACAATCTAATACTAATTCAAATAATTCCAACAATAAATTTCATGCCAAATATAATAATAATACCAATCATCATAATAATACTCGTAATACTAATAATCAAAGGAACCATTTCAATTCCAAACCTCATTGTTCTTATTGTGGCAAAGATGGTCACATTGTCAATAACTGTTTTAAAAAGAAAAATGATAAAAAACCTATGAATCATAGTAACAATCATCAAACCTCAAACCATAAAAAAGGTAACTCGACTAGTTCTAATCCTCGTCATGCTTTTACTTGTAGCTTTAATCTTTGTAGACCTTTAGAATGGATTGTTGATAGTGGTGCATCACAACATGTCACTTCTCATAAAGAAATTTTTGATTCTTTACAACCTGATATTGCTAACATTCCTATTTAGTTAGCTAATAATCATACTTGTAAATTTGAAGGACTAGGTGATGTTACTATTCCTAATGGTAAATTGCATGATGTTTTATATGTACCTGACTTGAAAACTAATATGCTTTCTGTTTCACAGCTATGTCAGAACTATAAAGTTGAATTCTACAAAGATACATGTTATATCATAGATCCTCAAACTCTCAAAGTCATTGCTCATGCTAAAATGGATAATGACAATTTGTTTAAATTCCATGAATTTATTAGTTCACGATATTCTTTACATACTTCTATTGATTTCAATATATGGCATGAAAGACTTGGTCATTTAAATTCTGACTATATTACTTTCATGCAAAAGCATAATATGGTTGATGGCTTGCCTCACATTATTCCTTCCAAGATTGCCTGTACAGGTTGTATGAGTGGTAAGATGCATAGGGAGCCCTTTCCAAGTGGAAAATCATGGCGAGCAACTCATAAGTTGCATCTTGTCCATAGTGATCTTTTGGGCCCCATGGAGAATACCTCCATCCAAGGTTCTCGGTATGCACTTACCTTTGTTGATGATTTTTCTAGACGAACTTGGATCTATTTTTTGCATAGCAAGGATCAAGTTCTTGATATATTTATTGAATTTTAGTTATATGTTGAAAGGCAATTTGGGTATAAACTTAAAATTCTTAGAACTGATAATGGGAAGGAATATGTGAATAATGCATTTCATTCTTATTTGAAATCATGTGGAATTAAACACGAGCTTACTATTCCTTGGTGTGGCGAAAAGAAAGCATCGAACCATTGTTGAAATGGCTAGAAGCATGTTGCATGCTAAGAATTTGCATTATAAATTTTGGGCTGAAGCCATGTTTTGTGCAACTTATATTCTTAATCGGACTCCTACCAAAGCTCTCAAGGCTATCACTCCCGAAGAGGCTTGGTCTGGTAGGAAACCGAATTTACATCATTTACGGATATTTGGTTCTATTGCTTATGTTCATACGCCTAAACAGAAAAGGCATAAATTAGATGCTAAGTCATCTCCTTATATGTTTGTTGGGTATGATGAAAACACTAAGGGTTATCGTGTTTATGATTCCACTACTAACAAAGTTCAAGTTGCTAGAGATGTTTGTATTGCAGAAAATGGAGTTCATGATTGCTCTACTACACATGATGAAGAATTCAGTGGCACTAAAATTGTGCTGGTGGAGGACCAACCTCCTTCTCTTAACCCTACTCTTTCTCTTAATCCTTCAAATCAAGTACCACCGATTATTTCTGCTCCTACATCTCATGATACTCAAGTAGATACTAATGATACTTTTATTACTAATGATTCTTCCTCTAGTGATAATTCCATTACAACTAAACGTAAACCTAAATGGGCTCAAAACCTAATCAATGAAGCTGATGATTATATTTCTAAATCTAGTGGAATTAAACATAGAAGGATTAATTATTGTAATTATGCTTTGATGACTACTATTATGAATTCTAACGATCCTAAGTCTTTTGATCAAGCTAACTCTCAACCTCATTGGCAGAAAGCCATGCAAGAGGAATATGACTCTTTACTTGCTAATCAAACTTGGGACTTAGTCAAATTACCTCCTGGCAAGAATCTAGTTTCATGTAAATGGTTATACAAAACAAAATTGAATACTAATAATGAAATTAGTAAATTCAAGGCTAGACTAGTTGCTAGAGGTTTTTCCCAAATTGAAGGATTAGACTATAATGAAACTTTTGCTCCTGTTGCTAAGATGCCTACTATCAAATTAGTTCTTGTTTTAGCATCTAAAATGAATTGGCCCATTCATCAAATGGATGTTAAAAGTGCCTTCTTAAATGGTGATTTACATGAATAAATCTATATGGCTCAACCTCCTGGATTTGTTAAGAAAGGTAGTGAAAATCTGGTTTGCAAATTGAACAAATCTATTTATGGTCTTAAACAATCACCTAGAGAATGGTATTCTAAAATTAATTCTTTCTTTATTTCTCAAGGTTTTACTAGAAGTAAAAATGATCCTAATTTGTATATTAAACATACTAATGATGATATTATCATTGTTATTGTTTATGTAGATGATCTAATACTCACTTCTAGTTCAGACGTTTTGATTTCTGATATTAAATTCCAACTTAAACAAAAATTTCAAATGACAGACTTAGGAATCTTACATTATTTCTTAGGTATGCAAATTTTTCAAACTCCTAAAGGTATCTTTGTTTCTCAAAGCAAGTATGCTTCTGATCTTTTAGAAAAATTTAAGATGAATGAATCTAACCATGTTTCAATTCCATGTGAATTAGGAACTAAATTAATTAATGATATGAATACTCCTTTTGTTGATGAAACTTTGAATAGACAGTTGGTAGGAAGTTTAAATTATTTAACTCTTGCTAGACCTGATATTGCTTATAGTGTTGGTTTAGTTTCTCGATTTATGTCTAAACCTCAACAAACTCATTTTAAAGTTGCTAAACACATCTTAAGGTACATTAAAGGAACTATTATTATGGGATTATTTTATGATGCAAATTCTGAATTTATTTTACATGGCTATACTGATTCCGATCTGGGTGGAAATCCCAATGATGGGAAATCCACTTGTGGTTATTTTTTCTTTGTTGGTTCAGGTCCAATTTCTTGGAAAAGCAAAAAAGAACACTCTATTTCCCTATGCTCAACTGAAGCTGAATAAAAAGGTTGTACCAATGCAACTAAGGAAGCTTTTTGGATTCGAAGACTTCTTGACGATTTGGGTCTACCTCAACAATCACCTACACCTATACATTGTGACAATCAAAGTGCTATTGCCTTGGCAAAGAATCTAGTTTATCATGCACGCACCAAACATATTTCACTTCAACATCACTTCATTTGAGAACAAGTTGAAGACAATCAAATTATTCTTCTTTATTGTAAAGGAGAAGATCAAGTGGCTAATATTTTAACCAAACCACTTTCTAAAGAGAGATTTCAGTTCCATTGTAAAAATTTGGGTTTACAACCCGTTGAAGTAAACTCCCCAAGTAAAGATTAAGGGGGGGTGTTATAAAGGTTAATCTTTCCTTGGATATATATTAATTGGATATTCCAAGGGTCCCTAAATGTAGTTTGTCCACTTGTACACATGTGGAGGCCATGTCATTGTTTGTCCTTTATTCCACATGTAAGGAAAACTCTTGTTTATTTCTTTATTTAGTTTATCCTCCTTAAGAGGATTGTGACACTTTGCACACACCTATTATGAATGTGGCATTCATAGAAATGGGAGTTACAAATGCAACTCCTCTCTCATCTCTATATAAGAGACGGTCCTCCTTCTTTCTTCAACACTCTTAGCACTTGATGTTATTGTATTGAGCTACTTTTGCTCCAACACTCTCTCTCTCTCTTCTCTAGGCATTTGCCTTCATTCATAATACTCACAAGGGGTTTTCTTTGCTTTCCTCTTATAAATCTGTGTCTCCATTGTTGAACCATCTTGGTGTATGCTCTTGGAGTTGCTTATCTTATGGTAACATTGTTTCACACTTAACTTACTTGGATTGTTTCTCGTTCCTTGCTCAACATTATCATTTCTTACAAATCTAATTGTATAAAAAAATCAAAAGTTTTAAATTGCTCCTACTTCCAACTAAAATTAGAGTAGTGTTAATTTTTTTTTTCACAATAATATCCATGAGCACAAAATACTTTGAATTGGAAATATCTTTAGAAAAGATTAAATTTAGTATATTAATCATAATATTATTATAAAATATTAAAATTATTTTTTCTATTTAATTGTTATATTTTTATTTCTCCAATTACTAGTCACAATATGCAAACTCATATCTTAAATTTATTTAAAATAAATCAATATTTAATAAAAATAAAATTAATAGATACAATTAAGACAATTATTTTGTTTGATTGATAATAAATTGATTATTAGACATATAGATTTTCTCAATTCACCAAAATATTTTTTTAGCTATTCAAAATCATATTCTAAGAATATTTTTATTTGTTCAATTGATTTTAATTTTTAATTTTTTTTATGAATAGTCCCTTCCTTATATTAAAAAAAACCAATAAAGTTACATATTCACAAAAAAAGGGGTTAGGGGATACATGATCACCTCATGAGTTCATATGACCACTGGTTGGAAATCAAATATTCATCAAAAACTTGTAGAAAATAACAATAAAAAACAAAATCCTTAAGTTGCTAGCGCAACGCCAGCCGAGGAAGGAGGATCCTTATCATCAGAGCCCCACCCAAAAGTGGGGAGAGTAGATGGTTCAGGGGGAGCCCAACCATCATCTGCAACAACAACATTATCTTCATCTTTCTCTCCCTCAGGCTTGGGAGGAGAAATGGCTAAATCCAACTGGGGAAACACCCACTTGGGGTTCGGGTGAGTAGAGGGCCAACCAATAGTAGAAGCAGCAGGAGGAGCCATTAGGGACCACCCCAAACTAGACCTTCGAGGAGGTGAGGTCGAGCGATGCCAATCACCAGAACCTCCCAAAATGCGGTGCCAACCAAAAACACCACTGCTGGTAGAGCGGTGTTGTTGAGAGTGAGGCGTGCGCGAGCGATGAATGAAACTGCTACGTCCTTGACTGTGACCGCGACAAGGGGTATGGTCGCCAAAGGCCAAATCTGGTAGAACACGTGTAACCGTAGAGGGGGTATTTCCCTAATGAGCCAAAAGGCCTTGTAAGTGCACCACCTCTAGAGCCACTTTATCCGTCTGTACTTGAATCTACAACATGACATTGTTATAAATACATGCTTTAGAGTACATAGCCACATTAATGGCAAGTGTGTTGTGAGCATAAATGATTGCATTGCGATCTTTCCAAATGGTAAATAAGATCTCCAATCTGAAAGCATGCCATATCTGGGCATATTTGAAGGGAATCAAGGTATTATCACCTAGAAGAACCATATGCCAAGAAAAAGGTTTTGGGTGAAAGGGGCGAAAGAGATCATGGATCCATCACTAGTAAGACTGAGCCCGTCTACATAACCAAAAAATGTGCAAAAAGGACTCTGGTTGACCACAAAAAGGGCAAGATAGGTCAGAAACTCCCAGATGCCGCAATCGGGAGCCCAAAGGCAAGCCCTAGAAAAGAATACACTAGGCGAAGTGTGCAATTTTGGGTTCAGTAATGGCATGTCATACAGTGGAGAACCTATGACTTCAAGTGCGATGCGAAGATTGTAAATGCCAACGTTGGTTGAGAACATCAACCATGGACAGGTGAGGAACTAGCCATTAGTAACCTAGCCTAGGTTTATCATTGGTTACCAGAGTGTCTTAATACCACTTCCAATCTTTCCATCAAGGGTGAGAAGACTGAATGCCCACTTTGTGTAACAAATAAGAAGGCACCATGGAAACTAGAAGATCAAAAGTCTACTGATTTGGACAAGTGAACCAAAATTGTACTTGCATGTCTTCCCATGACCGCAAGCTCATAGCAACCCTGGAGAAAATATCTTTAGGGGTCCTTATGCCACATCTAAAAAAATGCAAAGCACTAGCCCCGTGCACTTTAGCCAAGGGAACACCTTGTATAGAAAATAAAGGTGACCACTAGAGATTATGCTAGTTCAAGGAAAGCCCATCTCTGAATCCATCGCCAACCTAGTGAAGCTAGGGCTTAACTATTTCCTAGGCTTTCCAAATACTCTTGGAAACAAATGTACCCTGAATTTGAATAGGTTCAGGGGTAATCAGAAGGGTTTGAAACCCAATCCCCTTCCAGGCTGGTCGGTGAACTGGAAATCTTGAAGAAATACAATGCCTTAACAAAATCTTCCAGGCTTCATTACTGGAAAGAGCTTGAATCACTAATTTGGCACATAAAGTAGTACCTTTCTTTTGGGTGGACAACAAGCCAAGGCCACCAGACTCCTTGGGAAGATAGTAGAAATCCTAAGCAACTCTATGAAAGCCCTAGTGAGAAGCGTTTGATGCCTAAAGGAAGTCATATAAAAGGTGTTCAAGTTTGAGGTACACGTCCTTTGACAGAGCCCAATAGGAAGAATAATAAACATGGGTGGTAGCTAGCACTTTGGAACAAATCTAAAATTTTCCTGCAAGTGAGAGAGGTTTGGTGATCCAATACTCCAGCTTCTTCTCTATTTTGGCAAGAACCGCATTCCAGAGCTCAATAGTTGATGCTTGGAATGTGAAGGGGATATCTAGAAAATGAAAAACTTCCCCATGTTGAACCCATTTCTATTGGTATTTCTCAAGCCAAGTAGGACAAGGAAGGTAAGATTGTTTGTAACAAAGGGTTTTGTGTCATTGAATGGCATACCCTAAAGCAAGACAGAATGTGTCAAGACATTGCAAAGCTGAGGCAACATTCTCTTGATCCTCAATGAGAGTGAGGAAAGAGTCATCTACAAAATGACCATTCACAAGTTGTTCAAGGGAATCCGAAAGGGAAATACCTCAGACCCTTCTTTGGGAGATGGCATTTGCGAGCAAATACCCAAAACCTTCTATTGCCAAGACATATAATGAGGGCGCTAGTAGGTAGCCTTAGAAAATTGAACGATAAAGCCCAAATTCTTGAGATTGATAGCCATTAATGGAGATTCAAGTAGAGGCATCTCCAAAGAGCATTTGGATTGATTGCAAAAAGGTAGGGCCAAACCCAAGAGCCTGAAGCATGGCTAGAATGAAAGGCCACTCAATCCTGTCATAAGCTTTAGCAAAATCAATTTTGAGAAAATGGCCTATTGCTTGGAATGACAAGCCTGTTCCATCCCTTCCCACACAACAATTATATTATCCAAATTATAATAGGACTTGATAAAACTCGTTTGTTCAGGGTGAATGATCTAAGGAAGAAGGTGACGGATTTTGAGTGAGAAAGCCTTGGCAATGATCTTTTATGAAAAATTCAACAATGTGATGGGCCTCCAATTGTAGATGTCTTTAGGGTTGCCTACCTTAGGTATGAACTTAATATTCCCTACTCAAAGAACGAGAATTGTATGCCTTGATATAAACCTTATGCAGGTCTGGACCAATCTCATCCCAAAATGCTTTGTAAAATTCACAAGGGAAGCCATCACAACTAGGGGCCTTATCATCTGCCATGGAGAAGATAACTTCCTTAAGGTCCTCTAGAGTGAGCTTCTTCTCACAAAATGCATATTGTTTTAGAGTGAATTTTTTAGGCCTGATAGCCAAACAAGCCTGCAAGGCTTGGTCCTTAGCCACTGAGGGACCCTAAGTTGTGAAAACTTTTTCATAGTGGTGAACAAAGGCTTGAAGAATATCAGGAAGCTCGTAGAGGGTATGCTAACCCTCCTGAATGCACTTGATCCCCACCACAGAGTGGCTTGCCCTCAACACATTAAAAAAATCCTTTGAAGCTTGATCACCAACCTCCAACCAGTGAAAGAAGGCTTTGAGTTGAGCTTCCCAGGTAGGATAATTATTTGCAACTTGTTTCTAATGGCGAAGGTTGGCAAGCCGAACCTAGAGGTCTGTATCAAACAGATTCATGGCAAGAGCTTCAGTGGCCGTATGGAGATCTTTGATAGTGGCCTTATAGGATCTTTTGCGATACGTAGCCAATTGCCTCCCATAAATGTGAAGAAACCTCACAATACGGGTGATGGCATCATTCCACCACTAGATCCACCTAGAGGATGAGTGGGGCCTAGATTCAAGGTTCCAAGTTTGTAAAATATGGGCAGTGGTGGGTGGATGGGACAACACATAAGTATTAAGGTAAAATTGAGTTTTATAATTATGAGAAGGGGCAGAATGCTAGGTAATTGAGAAGTGGATGGGAAAATGGTCTAAAAGAGTCATGTCAGGGAGCGGAGTGACAAGTAGCAGACTCATGTAAGAAAAAGAAAAATAGGACTGAGAAAAAATATAGCATGGTCCAACCTTTTAAGGACCCTGTCAGCTCCCTCTCAAAAGTTGGACCATGTGTACTAGATGCCATCAGTGTGGTAGTGATGAACATTGGGATAAAAAAGACCCAACTTGTTTTGCATGTAGAACCAAGCTTCTTGCTCACCAACTGACCATCAAAAAGGCAGAAGACCCACTTCATCAACATCCAACTCAACCATATTAAAATCCCTGTAGAATAACCAAGTGGCAAGTGGCAAAGAGTCAGCTAGCCACCTCCACAATTGTGAATGCTCAATTGCATCATTAGAAGCATAGGTATTGACAACGCCAAAAGAATGATTTTGAAAAGACAACAAAATACAAACTACTCTCTGCATTGGGTTAGAACCATGAGAAATAAAAAAAAGGAGAAAGCTAAGGGGAGAGGAGAGTGACTACACCACGTCGACATGCTTCATGCTAAGAAGCAAAACTAACACCATTCGGCCATATCACATGGTAAGCTGAGTTGAGAAGGAACCTAGAGACTTTAACTTCTTGCAAACATAGAACATCAATATTGCCAAGCCTATGCTTGGTATCATGAATAGAATACTTTCTAGGGAGGTCTATTAGCCGCCACACATTCTATGAGAGAAAATTCATCATAAACTAACTTGCATATTCTCCTCGTCCTCAAGCAAGGAAAAACTATTATGCAAGAAAGCGGAGGGTTCAAATGATGAGTCACCCAAAGTGATGGCTCTTTGCTTATTGCCTTCAAGGTTGCGCAAGTGATGGGGAGATGAAGAAGAAATCATAGATGTTGCTTGAGGTGCCCGAACCTAGACAACTTGTACCTCTGGATTAGTTGTCCCCTACAATGCAAGGTTTGAAATGAGCAGAGGTGACACACCCAGAGGAGCCTCTGGTGTCAAGGGCACAAGAGGAGCTGCACTGGAACTGGGTTAGCTAGGTTCTTGAGAAACAGAGTTTGGCTTAGAAATGCCCTTGCCTTTCTTGAAAACCATTGTTCACTCATCTTTTTTAATAGCTGAAGCTGGCTTGGGTTCCTGCATTGGAGAGTGATTGTGCTCAAGAAGAGGACAATCCTTAATCTTTTGACTCGTAGATTGATAGCGAAAACAAGTATTTGAGAGATTCAAGTAAAGAACCTTTTGAGAAAAGTTGGTAGCACCAATCTGAATTTCTAGTCTCTTTAAGGTCCCTAGAAAGGTCGACCTCAACACAAACCCTCCATTGAGGATGGGCATTAAAAAATTTGTCCAGTTCCATGCAAATGACTTTGCCCATAGTTTGGGAAATTTTAGTGAGAAAAGACCAGCAAGGGATGGGCAACCCAGGGAACTCTACCCAAACTAGAACCCTTAGTTTGCAGTCATCTAAGATGCAGAAGTCTCGAGACCATCTCTAGAAAATGAGCAAAGATGAATGAACTGTCCATGACCCATAGCTGAAAATACTCTCAGCCTGGGAGGGGTTACCAAAATGAAACAAGAAAAAACCCTTGGTGAGGTTTTGAATCCCTTCAAGACGAATCCCTTGGGGAGACCAGGCTTTGGATACCCTTCACACAGTGTGCTTTTAGATGGAGTGCAACCCACAAAATACCCAATAAGGGTTTGGGTTACTAGCCATTGGCAAAAAGATTCAAAAGTAGAAATATTCAAAACCAAGTTGGGAGAGGAATTACCTCATGAAATACCTTGGGCACAAATTTGTGTGGGCATTTTCTCGGCAGGGCCATTATCACATGTAGTAGCAACTCCAACACCAGTAGTAACTACTGGGCTAGAGAGGGCCAAGGCCATTATAAGCTAAAATAAAATCCTGCACTAAATGAGGAATGATAGGCAGTAATGCAGAAAGGGCTTAGACGCAAGAAAGATAAATGATTTTAAATTTTTACAATTAACAACTAAATAACTTTTTACTAATATGCAAACATGTTCTCGCCCTATAGTTTCTTAGACAAATATATGACCTTCAAACAAATATACAACACATTGTAAAATAAGTCATCTAAGTGCCCTTTGTTAACACTATAAGTAGGGCTCTTGTTTGAAGTTTGAAATCAAGGTATTGTAGCTCAAACTTTTCCTTCAAGTCACAAGTGCGACATGAATATGTACAAAACTAAACAGTTCATGACACAAGTGCAACAGGAGCCCTGTACCTGCCTATTCACATGATTAAAATGACTAAATTGTTAAAGTCAAGTCAAAACTATGAAGGATATTTTCTATCAAGGTTGGTATTTGCATCTTATTTTACATGAGTCAAATATTTTAATATTAAAAAAAATGTATCAATCTCAAATTCCAACCATTAACTACTTGCTAAAAGTTGAAGAGACTAGCTTTTTATTTATATTTCTGAAGATAGAATTGATTGGGAAGATGAAGGTTAAATCTGACGTCTTGAGTGCAGATGACAAAGAGACATATGCAGAGCAAATATATTCATGTTCTGAGATTTTTATAATTTTGAGAGGAGAAGAAATTGTATAGTCACATTGCAAGTGTGATGATATAAAGATGAAAAATACATTTAGCTATCAAGGTAATATAAATTTCATAGAAATGAGAAGTAATGTTGGTGTTAAAAGTATGTATATACAAAATATGTATTAATGTAGTGTAATGTAATTTTGATGAGAAGATAAAGAAGGGTTGCTAGAGAAAGAAATGAGAGTAAATGAAAGAAGACTTTTGGATGGAATTGTTTTCTAAATAGAATCTATACCATTTTATTCTATACACATATATCTTATGATTACAGATTTTGATATGGTGGTTTGAGATTGAATGGCAGAATTATTAGCGTATTTTAGTTAATGAATTTGTTGAGCAATCTTGCATATGGGTAGATTGGTTATGTTCAATTTAGTTCCATATATACCACTAAATTTGTAGTGTTGATAGAAGAGATTGGTTTTGTCTTAATCATCATTCTTGATATGAATATATTGTAAGGTGGAGATGTGTGAAACAGAGACAATATCTTTATGGTTGTAAATTGCATCAAGGTATATACACAGAAATAGAGTAACCCTCTAATTTAATATTCTAAAGTTAGTTTAAGGTGTTGATGCTCCTTGGTATGGGTATTCCTAAAAGTTAATAAGGTGTTGATTCTCCTTGTAATGGGTGTTCCTCAAATTTTAAGGTGTTGGTTTCCCAAGAGTGGGTGATCTAAATTCTGGCTAGTAAGCCTAATAAATTATTTATAAAGTGATTTTTTATCCTTAGGAGTTTTCTATTGAGATTGATTAAAACAAAGCCAAAACGCCGATATTGAAAACTTATTGATACCCTAGAAGAGGAGTAGAGACATAGGAGTTGAAAGAAAGAGAGATTGGTCAAAGATTATGGGCATTACTACTTCATTTAGTGTCTAAATAAGCTGTGGGAATGACAAGAAAGGGAGCCCAAGCTGTTTGGGAAAATACTCATTTGGAAATACACGTCTATGATCGAATGGCTTCACAGGGGTATTGCCAGTTAAAGCATGCATGCCAACTATTTGACAAATTGCATCAATGGTAGCAATGGGCATAAGCTTTTATGGAATTTAAAAACCTTTGAATAGGTGCATTTTCCCAAATAGCATGTATTGAATTTTACTACTGATCTACAACAAGAAATCGTAGCGATTCATGTCGATAAAGAAAAATTGTGTTTTAGCATGTTAACAACAATAATCTACACATCATGGTATCATGCATTTTAGTGGTTCTACATTTCAAATGTGAAGTCTTTCCATTATTTGATTGAAGAAACTATGGTTTTCCCTAATAGGAACATTGTATAGAGATGAAATTGTTGACCATACCACAGTCTACATATGAAAGATGGCAACATGAATAAAGACGTGGCATTCAAAGGTGTCAATTCTATTAGACTATGATAGTCGCAAGGTGGAAAATTTTGTTATAATCAAAGCATTTCAATGGTATGTAAAATGTGTAAAAGAAATGGCATGTACTTGGGGCATTTACGAATAACTTGCATTTGATATACCTAATTGAACGTGGCATTTATTATTAGAAAAGTGGTGGCACCATATTTCATTTTATTTTGGCGGACTTGAAAGGTTTCTCCAAACTAATTTCATTTCTGGGCATTTCTTGCTATGTTGAAAAGGTTTTCTAATATTATGAAAACGTTTTCTCTACTCTGTCGACATGGAAGAATGATTGAAATTTGGAAATATGGAAAGTTCTTGCTTTGTGAAAATGGAATATGAAAGAGTTTTTTTTAGCAAAAAGAAATGTTAAGTGGTATAGTATGAACATGTTGATAATTTCTTCTCCTGCATATTTTGATATGGATTCTCATTTTTTGATCTCTCTCTGTGCATGATAATGGTGGCTGAGGGAAAATGAAAAAGAATGGCAAAATGGTTACAAACAGGGCAGAAGAAAAGTGGTAAAAACCACTATTGAGAAAGAGGTAAATGGAAGAGAATGTTTTTTTCTTTCATGTATGCATAATGGCCAACTTCTTGTTAAATTACTTAAATGATTTTTGACTGGAATGTTTCACAGTCTAGTTCCTTCAAAAAGAAATATTGTTTGAAAATCTTGTATAGGTTTTCTTTGAAGGAATGATAATGAAGTTTTCTTTGTAAAAATAAAAGATTTTTTTTTGAAGGAATGGGTTTTTGTGTAAAATATAAAAGGTTTTTACTCACAAATCTTGATAGCACCATTTCAAAAGGTTTCTCAGAAGTTGAAGATTCACTATTTGTTTATCATTATAAAAGGCCTATGCTGATTTTTGTTCAATGGTTTAACAGTTGTAAGGTTGTTTAAACCATATATATCATGAGGGCATTTCTAAAACGGCCCCAACTGGTTCAGTTTGTTTTAAAACTGATTATTTATGTACAAGTTATATCTCTATTTAAAGAGATTGTTGTAAACACTTGAAATGAGAAGTGTGATATAGTGATGTAAACAATAGAGACACAAAACATTTTCAAATTGTGTAAGAATGATCTGAAGGATTGATTATAAACTTATCTACATGTATAGGTGTATGGCATATTACATACAATTATATGTGTATGTAAGGTTGTAATACAATTGAAAAGAGATAAACAGGGTTGAATCCCTAAGCAATTGTTGTTGCTGATTGTAAAGAGTTGAAGCTCAATAAAGATTACAGGTTCATGGAGTGGTTTTTCTCCCTATGACGAATCCTTAAGGAATTTTAAGTGTTTCCCACTCGAAAAAAGTTTGTGTTTCTATCTTCTATGAGTTCATGTTTTCTTATTCATGCATGGTGAATGATTATTATTTGAGCAAGATTTGAATGCATTCAGTTTATGAAAATTTTAAGTTGAAATTTGTAACTTGTTTAATTAAAAACAGCAAGTTCTGATTCACCCCCCCTCTTAGAACTCTAATACTTCCAACAATTGGTATCAGAGCGTAGGATTCCTTTTAGGAATTGTCCCAAGGATTTTTATTAGAAGTAAAATGGCATAGGGTGAAGGAGCTTCCCTTAACCAGGCTTCATTATTTGATGGTAATGACTATGTTTTTTGGAAGGTTATGATGGAGGCATTTATACATTCTTTAGATGTTAGAATGTGGGATGTTGTTATTACAAAGTATACTGTTCCACCAATAGTATCTACTAATGCTAATGATAAACTAACATATGAACTGGATAAAAAGGCAAGATATGCTTTTCTGTGTGGTCTCACCAAAGATGTGTTTGCAAACATAGTCTACTATAAATCAACAAATGATATTTGGGAAAAATTGGAAACTATTTATCAAGGAGATGAAAAGGTTGAAGAGTCAAAATTGTTAACTCTCAAAACACAATTTGATAACTTAAAGATGAATGAAGATAAAAATATTTCAGCATACTTCTTGAAAATTGATGAAATAGTCAATGCTAGAAAAGGTCTAGGTGAACAAATTGAAGAACATGATATAATTTCAAAAAGTTATACGGTCAATTCTACCTAAAATTGAAACTAAAATTTCCACTTTAGAAGAAAAGAAAAGTTTTTCTAAAATGACTTTGCACCAATTACAAGGAACCCTAACTGGTTATGAAATGAGAATTAGCAATCAAGCTAGTTCTACATCAAAAGAGATAGCCTTTAAGGTTGAAGAAAGTGATACAAATTTAACATATGCTCTAGAAGCATTATTAGTCAGGAAAATGAGAAAGAAATACAAAGGAAAACCAAAGTGTTTCAGTTGTAGTCAATTAGGACATTTTGCAGCAAAATGCCCAAATGTAGAACAAGAAGACAATGATGAGAAAACTAAAAAGTTTTCAAAAAGGAAACCTTGGAATCAAAACAAAAGATTCAAGGATTTCAAAAAGAGAAGTCTTCTGTCAAAAGAAGACTCAAATGAAGAGTCTATTGATCTTGATGAAGAAGGGGAAAGGTTGTTCATGGCTGAAATAGTCAACACTTCTAAATCTAAATCTAGTGAATCTGAATCTTCATCTAATTTAGATGAAGAAATTGATCTTGAAGAAGAACTTCTAAAATCTCTACAAGAGCTTAACAGATTAAAGAAGGTAATTTTAAACCATGAAAATAACAATAAAAGACTTCAAGAAGAATTAGAAAAAGCAAATCAAGTCATTGAAAATCACAAAATTTTACTTGTTGAAAAGGATAAAAAATTGAGTCCTTTGCAATGCTCATCTGAGGAGTTTTCTAAATAGAAAACTAAATTCTTCTTTAAGGGCTACTATTTTAACTATAATATTTTTGGGCATAAAGAAACTTTTTGTGAAACCAATACTAGTCAAGGTAAAAGAAAAGTCATCAGATGTTTTAGATGTTTTCATTATGGTCACTTTGCAAATCAGTGCAAACTAAATCTAAAACCTAAACAGATTTGGAAACAAGTTAAGACATTTGAAAAATCTTTAATAGTTGAAATATCCCTATTTGCTCAAAAGCCTACAACATGGGTTTTGGATAGTGGCTACTCACATCATATGACTGGATGTAGAAGTAAGCTCAAAAGCTTGGAAGATTTTGATGGAGGGTTTGTTTGTTTTGGTGATAATTTAGGAGCCTATATAACCAGAAGAGGTTTAATAATTTTAAACAAAGATACACATATTCATGATGTATACTTTGTAGAAGGTTTGAAACATAATCTTTTGAGTGTTAGTCAAATTTGTGATAGTGGGTATTCTATCTCCTTTAATGCTAAAGGATGCTTCATTAAAAATGGAAGGGATAAAGTCATTGCTAGTGGCTTAAGGACAGGGGGAAACCTTTATAATCTGATTGATTCTACAGTTTAGGAAACATCATTAATTAACACTTGTCTTATGAGTTAGGTAGAAGAAAATTGGTTGTGGTATAAAAGATTGGGACATCTTAGCTTTGATAATCTTGCTAGGATTAGTAAGAATAAAAAGGTCAGAGGGCTACCTCAAATTAGCAAACTAGTGAACATTTGTAAAGAATGTGTGAAAGGAAAAAAAAAATGAGACTATCTTTTAAAACAAGAGAATACTTATCTAACAATCCACTTGAACTTGTGCATACTGATCTATGTGGACCTACTAAAACAACATCATTAAATGGTGAGAAATATTTTATGTTATTCATAGATGTTTATTCAAGAATGGTTTGGGTAACTTTTCTAAAACACAAATCAAAAGCTTTTGATCATTTCAGAATTTTCAAAAAAATGGTTGAAAGGGAAACTAACTTAAAGTTAAAGTGTTTAAGGTTAGACAGGGGTGGAGAATTCACTTCTCAAGAATTCATTGAGTATTGTGAGAAACATGGCATTAAAAGACAATACTCGACTGCTCGAACACCACAGGAAAATGGTGTTGTGGAAAGGAAAAATAGAACTGTTAAAGAAATGGCTAGAACTTTGCTAAATGAAGTAAAATTACCTAATAAATTCTAGAAAGAAGCCGTTCATACAACTGTCTACATTTTAAATCGAGCTCAAATAAGAGTAAGAACAACTCATACACCATATGAATTATGGAATGGTAAAATAGCTAATGTTAAAATTTTTAAAAATTTTCGTTGTAAATGGTTCATCAAAAAGAATGATGATTGTTTAGAAAATTTCAATTCAAGATCTGATGAATGAATTTTTCTTGGCTATTCTACACATAGAAAAGCTTTTAAATGCTATAACAAGAGGTTGAATAAGATAGTGGAAGCCATAAATGTTGTATTTGATGAAAACTGTTTATCTTACAATAATAGAAAGGATCCTGAAGAAGTATCATTTCAAAAACTAGAAACTTTGCATGATGATGAAAACTTTGAAAATGTTGAGTCAGAAGTTGCTGATGAAATTGAACAAGAAAACTATTCAAATTCCAAAATAACAAATACTGGTTTAAGAATGACAAAAACCCCATTTAGAATTATTGCTAAAAGACACCCTAAATCTTAAGTCATTGGAGATGTTGAAAAGGGAATTTTGACTAGAGGAAAGGCCAAAGTAGATGAACAAGCAAATATTGCTAAACATTTCTGTTTGATATTAGATTTTGAACCCAAAATAGTATCTGAAGCTTTATCAAATTCTTGCTGGAAAAATGCTATGCAAGATGAAATAAATCAAATTGAGAAAAAAAAAAACCTGTGAACTTGTTCCTAGACCTGATAGCAAAAATGTCATAGGTGGAAAATGGGTTTGCAATAAACTGAATGAAGATGGCAAAGTAATAAGGAACAAAGCTAGATTTGTGTGCAAAGGATATGCTCAGGAGGAAGGAATTGATTTTGGTGAAACATTTGCACCAGTTGCAAGGATGGAATCAATTAGAATCTTTCTTGCATATGCAAGTTATAAAAGGTTTACTATTTATCAAATGCATGTTAAAACTACTTTTTTGAATGGGTACCCTAAAGAGGAAGTCTATATGGAATAGCCAGAAGACTTTGAATCTTCTGACAAACTTGATTATGTATTCCAACTCAAAAAGGCATTTTATGGTCTAAAGCAAGCTCCTAGAGCTTGGTATTCCAGGTTGGATAAACATCTGATTGCAAATAGATTCTCTTGTGGAAAAGCAGATAGTACTCTATGCATCAAAGTTATAAATGATGATATTTTTGTAGTTGAAACCTATGTGGATGATATTATCTTTGGGTCTACTAATGATGAATCAAAAAAACATTTTTCAAATATTATGGAATCTAAGTTTGAAATGTCACTATTGGGTGTGCTCACATTTTTTCTTAGACTACAGGTCCCACAGCTTGAACATGGTCTTTTTCTTTCTCAAACAAAATATGCAAAGGAAATGTTGAGGAAGTTTAATATGACTGATTGTAAACCTGTTAGTACTCCTATGGAGACAAGCTGCAAGTTATTAAAGAATGATGACTCACTTTTTATAAATTAAATAGTATATAGATCCATGATTAGAAGTCTATTATATCTTACAACATCTAGACCTGATATAATGCAAGCAGTGTGCATGGTTTCAAGATTCCTGTATGATCCAAAACAATCTCTTCTTAATGCAGTAAATTGAATTCTAAAGTACATTCAAGGTACACTTGACTTTGGTTTATGGTATCCTTACAGTAATGATTTTACACTTTGTGGTTATACCGATGCAGATTTGGGTGGATCCAGTGATGAAAAGAGTACTAGTGGAGCAACATTCTTCCTTGGAGATTGTTTAGTTGCTTAGCATAGCAAAAAACAAGAATGTGTTACATTATCTACCTGTGAATCTAAGTATGTTGCTTCTACTACCTATTGTATTCAATTGATTTGGATGGATTATCAATTGATTGATTTAGATATTCAAGTCCCAAAGTCTATCTCTATATGTGTGATAATATGAGTGCTATTCAATTGAGTAAAAATCTAGTAATGCACTCTTGTACAAAACATGTGGCTATTAAACTTCACTTCTTGCATGATAAAGTTCTTAATAATGAATTCAAGTTGATCTATGTTTCTACTCAAGGACAGGTAGCAAATATTTTCACTAAAGCTCTACCTAGGGAATCCTTTGAGCACTTAAGAAATTGATTGGGAGTTTTCTCTCAATCAATGCTGATATAAAGTTTTTGCAAACAAATATTGTGCGTTAGGTTTCTACTCCTATTCACAAAAATTTTCTTCTACATCAAAAGTTGATGGTCCAATTTTTTTTTTGATTCAAAATTTTTGGGGGAGATATCAAAATTGGTGGTTAATCAACATTCCTTATGTTTGGTGGTTAATCAAAATTAGTTATGTTTGGTGATTAATCAACATTCATATGTAGTAGTAATCAGCACCTACATATTTTTAGTGATCAACATATTTCTTAACAATGATCAACACTCAGCATATTTCTTAATAGTGATCAGCACCTGCATATTCTTTTGTGATCAGTTCAACATCTATGTTAATATTTTGTGTTCAACATTTTTGATGTAATAGTGATCAGTTCAGCATCTGTGTTCAATGTTTTGTGTTCATCATTTTTTTTTTGTGACAATGATCTACTTGTATATACCATACTTGTTCTTTATTTAGCATATTTTCTCTTCATTATATGCTATATATTAGATGGTAAATGAGAAAGAGTTTGAATTTATGTTTTTGTATATCATCTTGTATATATTAGGTGATGAAAGTTTAAAAAATTTCCTCAAAAAATTGGGGAGATTGTTGACCATACCACACTCTACATATGAAAGATGGAAAAATGAATAAAGACATGGCATTCAAAGGTGTCAATTCTATTGGACTATGATAGATGCAAGGTGGCAAATTTTGTTATAATCAAAGCATTTCAATACTATTAAAATGTGTAAGAGAAATGACATGTACTTGGGGCATTTATGAATAACCTACATTTGATATACCCAATTGAACGTGGCATTTATTATTAGAAAAGTGTTGGTGCCATATGTCATTTTATTGTGGTAGACTTGAAAGGTTTCTTCAAACTAATTTCATTTGTGGGCATTTCTTGCTATGTTGAAAAGGTTTTCTAATATTATGAAAACATTTTCTCTATTTTGTTGACATGGAAGAATGACTTAAATTTGGAAATATGGAAAGTTCTTGCTTTGTGAAAATGGAATATGAAAGAGTTTTTGTTCAGTGAAAAGAAATGTTAAGTGGTATGTATGAACATGTTGATAATTTCTTCTCCTACATATTTTGATATGGATTCTCATTTTTTGATCTCTCTCTATACCAATAACCCCCTACATTCCCCTTTTTTAAGAAAGATTTTCCAAGCCTATTTAGCCATCAAAGTTTGATTAAAGATCTTGATCTTCCTCAAACCAAGTCTACCTCTACTCTTAGGAAGGAAAACTTATCCCAAGAAATCAGAGGGAGTCTCTTATGGTCATGAGCTCCTGACCATAAGAAATTCTTCTAAATTCTCTCAACAACCTTCTCAATCTTAGAAGGAATTGGAAAAAGTCTTTAAACATAAGTAGGTAGATTTTGAAGCATGGATTTAAGCAGTTGGATCTTACATACTTAGCTAAGGATAACCCCTTTCGAACCAACCAACTTGTTGAATTTATCTACTAGGTCACTCCAAAAGAAATATGGGGGTTTTAGGCCAAGAGGGAGCCCTAGATAGATAGCAGGGAGATCAGTGATGTTGCATCTAAGAATATTTGCAATTTTCCTTTTTCTATCCTGGGAGGTATTGGTGAAGTATAGAGATCTCTTATCATAGTTGACCAATTGCCCCTGAAGAGTTCTTGTAACAATAAAGAGCCCTTTTAATATTACTAGCTTCTTTATAGTTGTCCCTCCTCCCATAATAGTATTATCTATATTTTATTTTTGTGAGAAAGTGGTACCAGCAGAAGAGGATCGAATGCCTTGTAAATATCTTGCAAAAATGCCAACACTGATCATTCTTCCAAGGAATTTCACAAAAAATTAAAAAAAATCAAAGAGAGAGGGTCTCCTCGTCTCAGATCTCTAAAAGGTTTTGAAGAAAGAGGAAGGAGAACCATTTACCATAATTTCTAGAGAAGTAGATGAGACAAGTTGAGTATAATCTTGCAAACTCTATTAACAAAACCAAAGGCCCCTAGGATCTTAGATAAAAAATTCCAATCTACACGATCATAAACCTTGGTAAGGTCTAGCTTTAGGAGAAATCCTTGATCGATGGAATTAGCCAAAGAGTGAATCACTTCATGAACAAAATGGAATCAAGAAAATTCTTGCCCAATACAAAACCTGATGTTGGTGTGAAATAATTGAAGAGACAATAGTCAAAATCCTAAGAGTGAGGACCTTTGAGATAATCTTGTAGAAAGAGTTACATAGGCTAATGGAACAAAACTAATCCATTGTGTTTGCTCTAGCCACCTTCAGAATGTAAACAAGGAAGGTCATATTAATTTTTTTTAGAAGATTTCTGGAACCAAAAAATTCTTGAACAACTTTGATGACATCCCCTTTTACAATATCCCAAACATTTTGGAAAAAAAACATGGGAAATCCATCTAGGCTCAGAGCTTTACCTCCTTGAAAGGAAAATATATCCCTCTTAACTTCCTCATCCTTTGGAATAGCACAAATAATCTTATTTTGATCTCTAGTAATAATTGAGGGAATACCCCAGAGAAGTTTGTCCTGGTCATTCAAAGAAATATTAGGGTCAACAAAAAGTAAGAAGAGTTCCAAAGTTAAAAGTAAAGTGCCAGATGCAATTCCTGAATATGTGGAGGAAAAGGATGTTGCAATAATACAAGAACCTTTAGCTCAAAAAGGTCAATAGATTCCCAATGTCCCTTCACCTATCATTGAGACATCTCCTTCTCATGATGTTTTTGTCTCATTTGAAATACCAATGATAGGCTTTACTTTGGATGAAGAACAAGTACCACCAGTTTCTAACCTAGAAAATCCCTAAATCTAACATTCATTGATGTATAAAAACCCTTGCATACCCCTTCTTTATCTTGGTTCTAGAATAGTTTTCTTAAAAAGAAAAGGGTAAAGAAGTTAGTAGTCCTTGGTCTTACTACAATTATGAGAATCCTCTAGAAGCCAACAAAAGTCAACAAAGATGAAGTTGTGAAAAGGCTCATAGTTTATGTAACCTTAGGAAACCTTTGTGTTGAAGTAGCTAGACCAGTTGTAGACAAGCAAGTCAATGAAGCCAATGTGGATGATTTCAAAATAATAAAAAATAGACCTTGGATCACCATCATCTAATGGAGATTTTTAGAATTTAAAATGATCTACAACTCAACTATTGCAAAGAGCTTAATAAGACAAGAAATCAAATGAATAACTGACAAACCAAATGAAAATTTTGATATCATATACTATTTATGTATTTGATTCTTCAAACTTTACATCCTTAAGTCCAACTTCAACACCATCGCTTACATGTCTAGAAGAAATTCTCAAGAAGAGAGTTGTCAAGAATACTCACATGTATAGAGCTCATAGTAGAATGATAGCATGGATTGATGACATGAAGAAAGAAAATTTAGATTTTTTGACTAAAACAAAAGACATAGATATGAAAAGATTCCTTTATAGGAACAAGAAGTGACAAAAGAAATGGAGATGACCAAGGAGAAAATGTTTTCTTTGTAAGCCATGATAGATGAAGTTCAAGAGATGTCAAAAGTTGATTTGGATATTCTAATTGGTGAAAAGGTTTTTGACAAAACAAGATAACCAATCATATATATGGTGTAAAAAAATTAACTAGAAAGTGATAAACATTAGTCAAGGTTCTCTGTGATCATATTAGAATGAAGGTTTTAGAGGAACTTGTCACGATCATTATAGGTTCATCAAAGGAAAAGGAACTACATTGTATTGATTCTCAACTCCTTTTAGACATGTTCATAGAAAGTATCAACTTATAAATTGAGAATAGAGTATCTAATAAAGATGTGATAAATGAGATTTATTTCTATCACCTTAGAAGGATGTGATGCACTAGCATTTAAATATGAGCTAGATAAAATATAAGAAAAAACATTACTTCAAAAATAAGGATGAACAATGTTTTTAACCTAGGATATGAACTTATAGGAGAATTCCTTTTATGCCTACAGATCTTACAAAGTTAAATCCTCAAGTTTGCAAGTATAGGTGGTGACTCAAAAATTTTCATTCAAAATACTACAGTGTTACAAGAACATAAATTTTGTGCATTCTCCTAGTCTTAGTTTTGCAACATCTCTTTGTTTTGTTTGTAAATAATCAATTGTGGTATTTTGGTCAAAGTTATAAAATTGACTACTTTCACATATAATTTTTTAGGTTCTTAACTACACTTAAAATACGTGAAATATAGTTAGTCACTAACTCAACCTTGGGTAGTGAAAAGAGACATGTTTATATAAGGGGCATGAGAGGATTTTAAAAGAAAAATTTGAAACTTAATGAAGTGGAGAGAAATGTTACTTTGAAAAAATATTAGACCCTTTTGATAATGATTTTTGAGCTTTTCATTGTTGTAAAAAAGATTCAATAAAAAAAAAATGAGATTAAAGAAAAGTATAAAGAAAATGATTGTCACACTATTGGCTTAGTGCACTCTATTAGATGATAGAATGATCTCAAAACTATAAATTTATTACATTATTGGAGAAAATAAGACTTATTGGCATAGCAAAAGAAGAAAAGTAAAAAATGATTTATGGAATAGTCTAGAAACCCTAACTAGGTCATGAAGCAAGGCAAAAAGGATGTTAATAAAAAAAGAGAACAAAGAGAGGCCAAAAATATGTATACAAGAAAATAAAGAGTTGGAGAAGTTGAGTTCAGCATGAGTACTATGGCTATTGAAATAGTGAATAGTACAACAAGTGATTGGAAGAAGAATAAACAATAAAGAGTAAAGTGGAACTATCAAGAAAGAAGAAAGGAAAATACAAGTCAATTTCTTGTAGCTTTTTCCATACAAGTTTGTCAACAAGATTGTAAAATAATTTGACAAGGTGTTCTTTAGCAAGACTAAGAAATTCTTAATTTTAACTCATTGTAAATCCTTTAATAGGGTGAACACTATATTAGTGTGATTGAATCTCTTAACATAGTAGTCTTTAATAGGATTGTTGATACTCTTAGTAGTGTTTTATTAGACACTTTTAATAGAGCGTAGTCATTTAGAAGATGACACTATTGTAAGCTCTTAACAAGGCATCTTGTTACTACAGTGATGAGTTGTGGGCATCGTCCCCATTGCATTTTTCCCCTTTGACCAAGGGTTTTTTGCGATACCAAAATTATTGTGTTATGTGTTTATGGTTCATTTGGTTACTTTATATTACTACACATTATATGAATACATTAACTATCATTAATGTTATCAGTTATATAGAAGGATTATCAACATAAGTGGTTTAATAGACTATCAATTTATGTGAAGAAAAGGATTTGAACTTTAATTATTAGGTACTATTGAAAACTAGTTTGTCATAGTTATTCCATTGATTTGAAATACAAGATTATGAAAGTGAAAAATATGTTTATCAACAATTAGATATCATATCCACAACATATCTTACTACATGATTGACAAGGTTGTTTATTAGTAAAGCATGGGGTCCTATGTTGATACTAGTAAGTTCCTCAAGTTTTGTATATATTTTTATCTTCCTAAGGAGGTCTCTAACACTGCATAATCCAATAATAACTTCAATGGTTTCCATTGTGACCAAATATGGTTTTTCCAATATGATGTTTCCATCCTTGAATTGAATAAAAAAGAACTATATACACCCTCTATTAGTAAACTAGGGGAATTCCCCCCATAGATCCATACAAAGTGTTTGAATATGAAACAACTCAATGACCTTCTTGACCCTACTTCCATTTATCTTATCTTCTTATGGTCAAATTTATCCATCTTGACCCTACTTCAACTTTATTTGATAGCAACCAAATTATCTTTTTCATACCCTTTGACACTCTAAAACTTCTTTTCATCCTTTCTTACAAATAATTGGAACTGAACACTTGTACCTTAATTAGTCATGATTAAACTTTTGACCAAAATGATATATTGATGACACCAAAGAACAACACTTCTGATGCGGAAGCATCTTGGGTTTGCTCAGTGACTACTTTGGAGTTCATGGGAGGAGGTTCGATAGTTGCTTTGGAGGGTGCTTGTCCCTAGTACTCAGTCAAGAAGGACTAGTGCTTAGCATGGTCTCAAAGCTCGACATGGTCTATGGAGCTCGGCATGGTCTCAGAGCTTGACATGATATATGGAGCTCGGCATGGTCTGGGAGCTCGGCATTTCTTGTGGTTTTGCTAATGCTCAGCTTGGTTTCTCTGGCACTTAGCTTGGTCTTGGTTCCTATTGGTGTCGAGTTGTCTATGAACTGACCTTGACATTTAATTTGTGTATAGGGTATTTAATTTGTGTTGTAGCCGACTTGTGGCTTAACATATATTTAATGTAAGGGGTTTATTTAATTTGTAATTGCTAGGTTGACTTGTGGTTAGTTGGGTATAAATAGGGGTTGTGGTGGAGTCTTTAGTCATTATTCATTCAGAGGAGGAGGAGTGAGTGTGGAGTGTAGTTGAAGAGCAAGTTTTCCCGAGTCTGTGAACAGACCACTGAATGTGAGGCAATTTACAATAGGATTGTGATGGAGTTGTGAATGTGTGGATAGAGCACTAAATGTGAGGTAGTCTACACTTGGATCTTGGATAAGTTG
Organism: Cupressus sempervirens; assembly: GCA_028749045.1. Lineage (NCBI taxonomy): Eukaryota > Viridiplantae > Streptophyta > Pinopsida > Cupressales > Cupressaceae > Cupressus > Cupressus sempervirens. The sequence continues at coordinate 4,360,687 of CM053783.1, forward strand.
GAGTAGAGCTAGGGCTGCAGCTAGAAAACAAGGAGATTACTTGGTTGGCTTGTGAGCACAAGTTGGGATCTTCCTTGGAGGTTTCTACCAGAGTGTGGATCTGAACTAGCTAGGGTTTAGATTGGATCTCGAGGGACCTTGCAAAGCTGTTATTGTAATTGCTATTATATTTGGCCATAACTGAGAAGGCCTTATAGCCTAACACATTGCATGTAACAGTTATTTTATGAATAAATTATTGTGACTTAGCTTCAAATCTTAAATTGATATTTTGTTTTCGTTATGTGGTTATTTGCTGGGGGCTAGGACATCTCCTTCGGGGATCTTCCTACCTTGCACTACATCAACTTCACCTTTCAATAAACCAAATCATACTAGAGGCATGACATATATCATTTTGGAAAGGGGGAATCAAGAGATTAAGAATTATAGAGGAGCTTGGACCAAGACTTAATACCATGGATGAGCTCTTATCACTTATTTGCTTCTTTCTCCATACCATGATCATTTTCCTCTTAGATTCATTAGATTCATCAACCTTCTTTTCATTTCCAAGATTTTTTGAAGAAACCATAGATTTGTATGTGTTAGCATAATGTATAATATGACTACATTTGTAGCATTTGATATTCCTTTATCCTAACCTAATTGATTGAACTCTCAATTTGCATTGATGAGATTTGTGACCATAATTAAGACATAGATAGAAATTATATTGAATCATATTATTCAACACATTTATTCTAGCTAGATTAGAAAATTGACATGCCTTATGACCAGACTTCTTATAGTTAAAACATTGAACACTTTATTCTTTCTTGCTTTTACACTCTAAACATTATGTCCAAATGTTTTGTATAGAGAAAAATGATTATTAAGTGATAAGTTCCTTTGAGAATTTGGTTTCTTGATTGGAGGTATTTTTGTAGCTATTCCCAAATTCCATACCTTTCTTGTTACTTCAAACTTTTTTTCATCTTCAACTTCCTTGTCTTTGCTAGTGATGTTATGATCTAAACTCTCACCAAAGGAACCTATTCCTTTATCCTTGTGACTTTTTTGTAGGGACAAAAGTCTATTCCTAATAAAATGAGATGTCTTTGATCTTCAATTCATTAGGTCATGAAACTATGATGTCTCCTAAAAAATCCTTTAACAAAATAAATGGAATAACATAACATTAGTGTCCACTTATTTGGATATCGATAGTCAAAATATGCCAATTTATATGAACAAATTGTTTAAACAATATACTCTTCCTTTGCATGGTAAGCTTTGGGCCTTTCATTCATGCATGAATATAGACATCTCCATAAATAATATAGTGTATAGAAAAAATATTTAGATATGCATTAAGAATTTTTTTGAAACTAAATTCCAGCTAAATCTCACCTTGGATCTTCTTCTTGTGAAGGTATAGGATCTCTGTAGATGTAATAGCACTACCATTATTTATGTGTGTTTCAAATTTAACACTCTCTCTCACATTTATATTTGGGAATGAGGAAAAGAGATAGAAATGTCCCATGAAAGGAGGGACATGTCTATTCATTAAGGTGAATATAATAATAATAATAAATTAATTATGTAATCATATATTTTATTAATTTCTCTTAATAATAGTTTACACATATAATTATATATACATCTGACATAATGTGTATGTGTGTGTTTTTGGAATTACAAGTACGAAAGGAGTAAACTTCTGAGACGGGAGCAGGGGCGGGTGTGTGAATTAGGAGTTTAAACATGTACCCATACAACTTTCACCTTTCATACATCACATGCATTAACATACTGAAATAAGATGTAAAGTAAATGCATCTAAAACATATAAGTAATCGAACAAATAACACCATATATGGTCACCCAGAAACCCTCCAAATGAGAAGGTAAAACTGGGGTGGGGATGACACCCACAAATATTTACTACTGTACTTGTAAAGTGTAGCCAATTAAGGTTACAATGGTTGACCATGAATCATGATTTTCCTTGTGGAAGGCTTGTCTTGTTAAAAGATTACAAAGATTGTTAAGTCCCACCATGTGAGATGATTTTAACACGCTGTTAGAAGTGTGTCTGGTTAGAGGACTTTTGGTCATTTTCTTGGAATGCTACCCTGTTAAAGGATTTGGTAAAAGCCTATTAGGACTACTCCACCTAGGAGATTTAACTGAAATCACCCGCTAGAATGTCTCAACATAGATCTTGTGATTGAAACTAGATTGCCTGATTAAAGATCAACTCTACACAATGTGCTTCTTGATCCTTCAAGATCAGATGTAACAATGTTATATCCTTCTCTGTCCTTTGTTCTCCTCTAACTGATTCTAAAATTTGCTCTTACTGCTAAGTCACCTTGAATGCTCTACAAACTCTCTTGTTTGCTTCATAAACTCTATCATTCACTCCTTTGTTATCTTCCTGTAACTTGATCTAACTCCTTCTATATGAAATTTTAGGGCTTCATCTTCCTTATAAATATTTTGGTGGCTTAGGGTTAGGTATGAATCTATGGTTGAGATTCATCCATATTGTCATTTAAACCTTCCCATTTTTTGATTGGTTGCATGTAATTGCATAGGGATTCTGCATATAGATTCATCCTTATCTCCAAAAGATCGTAATCTATCCTTAGGTCAGGTTGGAAATGATTTACATAGTTTTTTGTGCAATTACAAACAACTATGTCCAATTTGTGTTACTTAGCATATGAAGTTACTAATGCTCGGCATATACTGTAATTTTTCTTCTGACTCGACACCTGAACTTCTCGGCATCTATTGTTTTACTCGACACTTGAATTACTCGGCATGGTCTGTCTACTCGGCACTTGAGTGACTTGGCACTCATTGCAACTCGACATGGTCTAATATTTACATGTTGTACTTGGGATGCATTACTAGTTCGGTATGAACTAAGTAAATGACTTAAGTGTGTTGACACTCAATTGTCAAAACTAATCTGAGATCAACAATCTCCCCCTTCGACATGAATGTCAAAAACACTTGAATATACATAATCAATCTAATCTTCTCGAGTATAACATATCCATGACTCGGCTTATATAAAAAACTACAAAATTTCAAAATTTTGTAATAACCTATGTACCTCAAAATGTATAACTCCCCTTGAGTTAATGTGTCTATTTTGTATCCAAAATTTGATACTCTTTGACTTCAATGCACTTATACTCTTTCATCTGATATGCTCTGTTTCTGTCCTTTCTCTACTCTTTTCTTGCTCTGGCATGTTCTCCCTTTTTCTTTATTTTTCCCTTCATGAATATCTTCCCCTTTTGTCATTCTCCCCCTTGCTTGATCTCACTTTTTTCTTTTATCTCCCACTATTGCCTTGCTTACTTACTCCCCTTTTCTTTTATCTCCCCCTTTTTGACACTTTTGTCAAATGGGCTATACACTTATAGTGTATTTGTCCAAAAAGGATTTATGGACTTCCATTGTTATCTTAAGAGCTGCATCCCAGTTGTCACATGCAACATCCAATAACTTTATTTGGATAGCTAGCTCTGCTGCAAGGTGTACTAGGCCATCTAGTGTAGAAAGATTGGGAGCTTTCTTTAGTAAAGTTTCTGCATAGCCTAGCTCTTTATGGAGAATTTTCATGTGTGGCGTAAGGGAGGCTTGAATATTTGTCAACTTGGCTCTTACATTATCCCTTCTATTGTTAACACAACTAACTGACTCTGTGATTGAAGCAATGCATGAAAATGCTTCTCACTCTGAGCTGGGTTCTGAGGTAGCTATGTACCTGAGATGTTTAGATTCCTCTCCAGGCTCAGAATTCTATGTCTGGTGTCTTGAGTGAAGAGTGTGGGGTCACACAATTTGGTGTACAATGAGAATATGTTCTCAAGTACCTTCTTCACATCCTCAATTTTTGTTGCCAATGCAGCTTGTGACTATGCTATCTCACCAATATTTTCTCATTGACTTTTCCTAAAATTTTCTTTCAAACCATTCCAAAAGTTTAGCATTTGTGTCCAGGTCTTCATTATTAACCTTATTTTAAACTTACCGTAGTGCATAAACTTATTTAAAATAATATCTTTGTTAATTTAATTCTAATCTAGCTCAAGGCCCTACCTTACTAACATCCCTTTATAGCTAATAACCCTATCCACTAGTTAACTAAGGTTAATTAGGCTAATTTCCTACTTCCTACAAAAAGTAGTCCTAATTATTTGCTCACACAAGTTGACTTTTTAACTCAATTACCTTATTTTCTCCCAAGCAAGGGACTCCTATACCTCTTATGACAATCTCTTACACTTTCTAAAATTGTTTATTGATGTCTTCCTCTTACACATCTTGCACACACTTATACATTATACTCCAAGTACACTTTGACCCATCACATCCCAAGTTGCTCACATGACATGTGTAAGTGAACTATAGATTTTGCATGGCTTATGTGTCTCCCTTAGCATCTACGTGGATGCCACATATATGCTACCTTTGCAGGCTTCCCCAAAATCAGATAAATATAGCCCTTGTCTCAAGAAAATTCATCTCCTATTATTCGCATTAGAGTTATTATGCTAGTATTGTTCTAGAGGATTTAGATTTTCATGTGCTAAATTTTACTTGGTAGATTTGTATTCAATTCTAGTTGCATTATCATATATTTTCACATATTGTTGCAATTTTACTACAAAATTCTTGCATTTATATCTACTTCTATTTTCTAGTTGGACTAAATGCTTGAGAGTAGTTATTCCATAACTATCTCTTTAGTTAATTAATTATCTTCATTCTAAGATTCATGTACTTGTATCATACTCTTTGCATTAATCATATCATTTTAATCCTTCGTTGTGAGATTAAAAACACTTGTATTGGGAGAGCACGTCCACAATCCTCAGCCATAAGGAAACCGACAAGGATTGGGTGCCCTTATTGAACTACTACAAAGTTTTGATGAAATAATTTTTTTAACCCAAGTTCTTTTCATTTGCAATGCTTAGTTTAGTTGAATGCTTGTGATTTCATGTGTATGTATATATGCTTGTTAACTAACCCCTTAATTGTTTGAGCTTAATCCCAATGAGTATATTTTCTCACATACAAGTACTTCTTCCACCAAACCTTTTATAACTTTATTCATACTAACAGAACTTCATTCACTAATTCTATTGTTTTATCGAGCTCATGTATCAATCTAACACTTGTCCATGACTTGGTGCTTGGAGAAGTGTTTGAGGGCATTATCCCTCTATTCATATGGTTAGAAGAGATTTTTTTTTTGGTGACATGATTGGCAAGTGAATACGAGTTTACGTTGGCATTGATTCAACAATGCCAAGTGCATTGTCAAAGGAGAAGTTATATGCTAATGGAACTAGTTAGCATATTCAAGTTTTAATATTCATAACAATGTTAGTATGGTTAGCCTATTGGGAACAACTAATATGGTGAACATAGTATGAGATTAAAAAAGGTGTTCATGAAAGAGGTGAGTTTGATATGAGTGAGCTTCATTGAAGAGGCATGTTTGATTATTGCATTGTGCATAGTTGCTGAAGATATAAGTTCTTTGCAATAAGGTTAATGGTTATCAAAATGAGTTGAATACCTCATCATAATGTTTTTCTCAAAGTCTTAATGGAAAAAAATTATTTGAAGTTTGAAATCAAGGTATTGTAGCTCAAATTTTTGGTTCAAGTCAAAAGTGTGACATGAATATGTACAAAAACTGAATAGTTCATGACACAAGTGCAACACGAGTCTTGTACCTGCCTATTCACATGACTAAAATGACTAAAATGTTAAAGTCAGTAAAAACTATAGAGGATATTTTCTATCAAGGTTGGTATTTGCATCCTATTTTACATGAGTAAAAATGTTTTAATATTGAAAAAAGTATCAATCTTAAATTCCAACCATTAACTACTTGCTAGAAGTTGAAGAGACTAGTTTTCTATTTATATTTCTAAAGACACAATTGATTGGAAAGATGAAGGTTAAATCTGACATCTTGAGTGTAGATGACAGAGAAATATGCAGAGAAAATATGTTCATGTTTTGAGATTTTAATTATTTTGAGAGGAGAAGAAATTGTGTAGTCACATTGCAAGTGTGATGATATAAAGATGAAAAAAGCATTTCTGAAGTTTTGAGATAGCTTAGCAATATCAAGGTAATATTTTCATAGAAACGAGAAGTGATGTTGGTGTTAAAAGTACGTGTATACAAAATATGTATTAATGTAGTGTAATGTAATTTTGACGAGTAAGATAAAGAAGGTTTGCTAGAGAGAGAAATGAGAGTAAATGAAAGAAGAGTTTTGGATGGAAGGGTTTTCTAAATAGAATCTATACCATTTTATTCTATACACATATATCTTATGATTGCAGATTTTGATATGGTGGTTTGAGATTAAATGAAAAAATTATCAGCATATTTTAATTAATGAATTTGTTGAGCAATGTCGTGCATGGGTAGATTGGTTATGTTCAATATGTGTTGCAGGTAAGGGAAGAATGATACCACTAAAATTTAAAGAAAAAAGATTTCCAGAAACTTCTTTCGAATTCGATTCAGCCAAAAAGTACTGCATCTAGAAACTTCTAACCAATTCATTTCAAGAGCCCCGTGGCCTAGTCGTGCTAGGCATCGTACACATCCCACACAGTAAGACCTGTAACAGTGAAATCATTTGCTAGCCATCATACACATCCCACACAGTTTGACCTATAACAACGAAATCAATGAGACTGACTGTTTATTTTTAGTTAGTTTGAATACCGGATATTAGCGGGCTACAATCGATTGTCATTGCTGTTTTGTGTATGGATTTTCTTGATATTGAATTACATTAGGATGGCCATAGGATGAGATATCATAGTATTGAGACTAATTATTAATAGTCACTTTGAATGCTAGCTCATAGCAGGCTAAAATGGGTTATTTTGATTGCCATTTCACTATGGTGGATAGTTATTTTTCCAATGCAATTGTCACTGAAATCTTAAATTTGCAAATACTTATCTTGTTTTAATCGTTCAAACGCCAGCCACCCTTCCTTTCGTCTACATACACATCAGTCGGCAAATTTTGTGAACTTAACTTACATAAATACAAAGATCTTCTCTCTCTGAGATGACCATATGGAAATATGTTTAGTCTGGAGAATTTATACTATCAGATTTAGACTATATATATTAATTACTATTTCCTTAGATGTCTATGTCAAATTTTTTATTTACGAAAATGAATATTTATCAATTTGATTATGTTTTTTTTAGGTTGTATTCAATTTATCAATGGAGCCGCATTTTCAACAATATTTTGTTTTCAATGCTTTGCGTGTAATCATAATCAGAAATGTGTTACATTTATTTTTATTTCATATAATTTTGATGAAGCTTTTTGGTGCATTAAATTATGTATTTGATAATTAAATTTTTTTTTTTAAATCATAAGTTTTTTCCGATTGTTTAGTGGACTTTGATTTTAGTTCTATCTTAGTTATATGTATTGTCATGTATAATTAATTTGTTCATCTGACCACCTATTTTAGTGCTCAAATGTCAAAGCTAATTAGGAAAGCCACCTTGTAAAGCTAATCAATTTAGGGAAATTTAAAAAGAAATGAGATTTACGACAAAATTGAGGTGTTACATGGGCCAACAAATAAGTTGGATTATATAAATGTAGCTATTTTCTTTTTGAGAGGCCAATTATAATACGAGTAACTATATATTTATTTATTAAGATTTGAATCCATTAATTAGGAGATCGAGCAATTAAATTGGTTTGATTCAATATTATGTGATTCAATCATATAAGAATACATAATACAATATTTTTATATTGTTATAAAAATAAAATAGAAATAAAAGAAATGTAAAATTAATATTTAAAGTAAATGTGAAATTCATTCATTAAGATCTATTTTTATTATAGTGTCCAAAATATAAATAGATATTTATATTTAAAAAAAATCCAAATCTAAATCTAAATCTTTTTTTCATTAACGAATATGAAAACTACCTTATATGCAACAAACTAAATCGAATATTTGTGTATGGCAACTTAGATATACATTTTCAAAACGATTGACTTGATGAAACTATGGCCTATGCCTGAAAAAATTAATTAGTTATCAATCATCATATTATAACAAATAAAGCTAAAACTTGATGGTTTCTGATTTGTTCATGATTCTAAGATTTTTCTAATCCAATTGTCATTAACATTCATGAGCACCCCATTTAGCATTATGATTTTGTATTTTATATTTTTAATTATTTTATAGCTTTAATTGTAATTCAATTTAAAATGAATGTAAGTTATACTTCTCAAAAAATTTAGTGGAATGAACATATATTCAATAAAAGAAAAAAAACCATTCAATTTTTCTTCTACTAAACTTACACCTCTCAATTCCTTCTCCAGTGATGTGATCTCTTGTTGAATTCAATATTCCAATTCAATTTCACTAAAACAAACTTAGGATGACAAAAATCAATAATTTCCTACCCTTCTCAACTAAAACCTCAAACTAATCAAGTGGTTATGTACATAGTTATTCAACAACTCGCTCTTTATTTCTACATATGGTTACTGACAACACAAGGCAGGGACTCAAGCTCTTGCTTGATTGAAGAAACTATGGCTTGCCCTAATAGGAACATTGTACAAAGATGAAACACTCTTCATCACCCTTATTAGTGTCCTCCAAGTTGCCTAATTCTTGGAGTTTGGCGATACAACTTGTAGATTTGATACAGTAAATAATACATATGGTACAGATGTCGTGAAGGATGAAGACTCTAAAGTGAACAAATAAATTAGTTACAAAGAACACCTCTACAAATGTCCTCTCGATACATAAATCCAACTCATATGGAAACAGAGTCAAATTATGTGAATTTCCACCAAATTATCAAAGCTAATAAGAGTTTTATAAAAAGTAATCAAGTTTGAGTTATCAAAATTTTTAAAATCCACGTTTAATCATGTAATCAGTAGGTGACATGACACAAATGGTGTAAAATAATATTCTGGTACTTTGTAACCAGTTGTGTAGAGTTGAGGAAAAATGAATTATAAGTATCATAAATATGATTATGCTTGAATTTTAAAATGCAAACTTGATGTTTTTGGATATTAATGGAGAGTGGGAAAATGCTCCACTGACCTAATAGATGCTATCTAGTGGCTTGGCAACATGTAGAGGGATGTTCACATGTATACAATGTCTAGAGTTGGTCTTGGAACGACAATTTAAATATCACACACTAAGGCTTGATTCCTAGGCTAAAAGTGTTAAATAGTCAAAGTTGACTTATTTTTGCAAGCTTAATTTCTTTGTTAGTGTGTGATGTTTAAGGGTGGTCATCTTGGAATGCATGAAGATATATAATCCATATATGTGGGAGGTGATATCATTGAATAACATGATAGTGGCATGGGTGAACCCAATATCCATGGAAAGTGTGCTTCGATTACCACTCAGGGATCAATATACAAATATATTAGTAATGAATACACAAAATAATATTTTACTAAAAACAAGGACACTCACCTTAATAGCCTAGCTAAAAATTGGCTTTTAGTAGAAGAAAGGTAAGTCACAACTACCAAAAGTGATTCATTGATCCTTATTGAAAGAGAATGTTGCTAAGATAGTGATTTTTCTTGGAAGAATAAGGAATTGCATGAATTTAAAACCTGTTGGATGTCTCTTTTTACCAACATCATATGCAAGGGTAAGCAATTTATTGATTGGGCACAAATTATTTGTGCAACCTACAAAATCAACTAATAAGACTTGAAGCAAATAATCTTTTTTATATGATCTATTATCTCTTTTATGCTATTCTGAGATGGGTATGTGTAGGATCATGGTGTGCCAAAAAGTGGTGATGTGTAGTTTGGAAACGTTTAAAAGTGTTTCAAAATCTACTTTGACTTTTTTCTCACCCATCCTGATACCAAACCAAAAATGTAATATCTTTCCTTATTGGGTACCCGATTTGAGAACGAATATCTAATTGGAAATCAAATACCCGATCTATGCACCCAAATCATAGTGCCAAATTCAAATGTAAAGGGAGTGGGGACCAATTTTTAAGTTATATTGTCCTAGTATAATATAGGTATAGCATAATTTCAGGGGGGGAGGGGGGCAATTATTATATATAGTTACTAAAATTTACTATATAGTATTAAATAATTATAATTATAATTTATTATATGATTATTTTATATATAGTGAGTACTTATTATATATCATTATATAATTATATATCATATATATTATAATTATAGATTATAAATATTATAATTATATTTTTTTTATATATTAGTAACCTAAGTTAATAAACTATATGATGATGTATCTTCCTAGGGGTCCCCCTAGGGACATACATGTTGTGTTCCAATAAGTCCAAAGGGGTCATGGGATACCCTATGACCCCTTTCAACCCATTATACAACAAAATATGTTCCTAGGGGTCATAGGATGCCTAGGGACATACATCTTGTGTTTCAATGGGTAGAAAGTAGTTATAGAGTATCTTATGACCCCTTTTGACCTATTACATGATAACGTATGTTCCTAGGGGTCCTAAGACCCCTATAGACATACATGTTGTGTTCCAATGGATCAAAAGGGGTCATAGAGTATCCTATGACCCTTTTGACCCATTACGTTGACCCCTAGGAATGTATGTTCCATAGGACCCCTAGGAATGTAAGCTATCATGTAATGGGTTGAAAGGGTCATAGGGTATCTGATGACCCCCTTTTGACACATTGGAACACAACATGTATGGCCTAGGGGTCCTAATATTAGGAACACATGTTATCATGTAATGGCTTGAAAGGGGTCATAGGATTTCAACCCATTGGAACACAATACACATGATGATAAGGGTCTCAGGACCCCTAGGAATATATGTTCTTGTGTAATGGGTCGAAAGGGGTTATACGATACCCTATGACCCCTTTTATCCATTGGAATATAATAAGTATGTGCCTAGGGGTCCTAGGACCCCTAAGACTGTTTTCATGTAACGGGTCCAAAGGGGTCATAGGATACCCTATGACCCCTTTCTACCCATTGTAACACAACATGTATGTCCCTAGGAGACCTAGGACCCCTAGGAACATATGTTGTCATGTATTTGATTGAAATGGGTCATAGGTTATCCTATGACCCCATTCAACCCATTTGAACACATGTTTGTCCCTAGGGGTCCTAGGACCCACAAGAACATATTTTGTCATGTAATGGGTCGAAAGGGATTATAGGATATCCTTTAACTTCATTCGTCCCATTGGAAGACAACATGTATGTCCTTAGGGGTCCTAGGAACCCTATGAACATATTTTGTCATGTAATGGGTTGAAATGTACCATGGCATGACGTATGACCCTCTTCTACCAATTTGAACACAACATATATGTTCCTAGGGGTCTTAGGACCCCTACGAACATAAGTTTTCGTGTAATGAGTCGAAGGGTGTCATAGAGTATCCTATGACCCATTTTGACCCGATACAACACATCGTGTATGTCTGTTCCCCTAGGGACATACATCATGTGTTTACATGGGTCGAAAGGGGTTATAGGGTTCCCTATGACCTTTTTTCATAGGGTTCCTTTCAAATGAGTGGAAAGGGGTCATAGAGTACCCTACGATCCCTTTCAACATATTATATGACAACATATGTTCCTAAGGGTTGTAGGACCCCTAGAGACATAAATCATGTGTTTGAATGGGTCGAAAGGGGTCATAGGGTAACCTATGGTCCCTTTTGACCCATTAAATTATAACATATGTTCTTGTGGGTCGTAAGACCCCTAGGAACATATATCATGTATTGGAATGAGTCGAAAGGGGTTATAGAGTACCCTATGACCGCTTTCGACATATTTCATAACAACATATGTCTTTAGGGGTCCTAAGACTCCTAGGGACCTATTTAATTTGTTTGAATGGGTCGAAAGGGGTCATATGGTATGCTTTGATCCCTTTTGATCCATTAAATGATAGCATATCTTCCTAGGGGTCCTAGGACCCCTAGGTACATACAGCATGTGTTTGATCAGGTCAAATGGGGTCATAAGTGTTAGAAATAATAGTCCACCAAGATAACTAAAAAGAAGGGGGGGGGATGGGGGTGAATCAGTTTTCCAACATTTAAAATATTTATCTTCTTTAAAAAAACTTAACCATTCAACCAAAGTAAACAACAACCATAATTAAACGCTCATAGACAATTACACTAGATATGTTGACTAGGGGAAACCTTGATTAGAGGGAAAACCCTAGTGGGAATGATGCCCACAAAATGGTGTACTAATATAAATATTCCTTGTTAGAGGATGGACCCTGTTAGGAGTTTATTACATATAATGAGTCCTTGTTAGGAGACTTTGAATCCCTGTTCGGAGATTCCAACCTTGTTAGGAGTTGTGGTATAATGTATGCAAGAAGAGCCCACTACCTAAACATGCAATTTCAACTACAAGAAGAACTCACTACTCAAAATTAATTTACTATTATCTTCTTCTTTCCTTTGGTCTTTCCTTTGTCCTATCAACCAGACTAATCACTGTCAGACCTTGTAGACCAGGTCATGAAACCTTGGATCCAAATACCAAACCTCGAATCACTCAGCAAAATCTTAGTAGTGAAGTTTCCTTCACTTCCACACTGCTTTGCTTAACTTTGCATTCCACACTCTCTACTACTTATCATCGATCATAAAGTCATCTCATCACACTCATTCTTTTTCATGATAAAGGAAAATGTCCTTCCTTTATACCAAGTCCATAAAAAAATTTCATGAGTCAACTATTAGACCACCTCAATTAATATTATAGGACAACATTAAGAACATGTTACACTTAGTGATAACATTAATGTTCCACCTTGAAACTTGAATAACTTTTCATACATGCAATATTATGATGAGTGAGATTAGCCACATCATCCTCAACATGTCTTCTCCATTTCATCAACCTTGATCCTCAAGATATCAAATCTGCTAAGAGATATGACAAGTTTACCAGAACATGCCTCTGTAAACTCTATCTTAGAACAGACATCACCAAAACTTACATAACTTCTTCTAGGCTTGTCCTTTCTTCTTTTGACATTAACTACATATACCAGATACTCAAAAGTATCTCCCATAACCTCAGGTGGTTACAATACTCAACTAGTTGTTTGTACCAACTTGATCTTTCCACTAGTCTTCTATCTGATCCCACAAAAAACTTGCTATGTTGACATCAATGAAAAACTCAGTCATGAATGTAACATATCATCATAGTAGTACTCCCCCATAGGAATATCATCAGTATTCATGCTTCTAACCAATCTTCAAACAATCTCCCCCTTTGGCGTTGATGACAACATAGATGAAAAACATCTAGTTCCAAGAATACCAACAAAATATTGTTCATATTCAAATCCTCTTCATCAATCATTCTCCCCCATTGACATACCTCAATGTGCTCTATACCAAACTATCATTCTGTATACTATGCTTATGTTGAACTTCTCCTCCATTGACATCAATGTCAAAGTTAACCAACTCAACTACATCAAACTTTGCAACAACTGATACTTGAGTGTCAAAAGACATTGTTCAAAACAACATCAACAAGTGTCCTAGATGACTCTGTCCATCATAGATACTCCCCCATTTAGGAATCATCATCATTCATTCTAGACAACAATGGTACTCTATTACCCTGGATTGATGCACTCTTGCATCTTCTACTATGATGTAGGAAGGGGCATAACCCAAAGCACACCTCACAAATACTCAAAAGTCTCTTTGGGAAGAGGCTTAGTGAATATATCTGCAGTCTACTCTTTAGTACTCACATACTCCAATCTAATTTCCTTTTCTACAAATTTTTCTCTCAACATATGATACTTAATAGAAATTTTCTTAGTCCTCAAATGCAATATTAGATTCTTAGACATATTTAACATGCTTGTCTTGTCACAATGTATAACAATAGATTCATTGATTTCTATCCTTATATCCTTCAACATATGCTTCATCTAAATGAATTGATTGTAATTATTTTTTGCTACAACATACTCTACTTCTGTTGTACTTTGAGATGTACAATCATGCTTCTTACTTAACCAAGAAACCAATCTTCCTCCAAGAAAAAAAGCTCCTCCACTAGTGCTTTTTCTATCATCCATATTGCCTGCCCAATCTACATTAGTATAAGCACTTAGAGTGAAAAAATTAGATTTCTCATACCACAATCTCTACTCTGATGTTCCCTTTAGATATCTAAATATCCTTTTCACTACTACATAATGTGCTTATCTGGAATCAGCTTGGAATCTTGCAACAATTTCAACTACATTTGCTATATCTAGCCTTCTGTGAGTTAGATATTGCAATCCTCTGATCATAGATATGTACTTTTTCTACTCAAAAATAGGTGTCTCATCCTTTGTAGATAACTTGTTCCAATTACCATAGGTATTCCAATGGGTTTGCATGTTTCCAAACCAAACCTTTTCAATAAATCCTTCAAGTAATTAGTCTGAAAAATAAAGATTCTTTCTTTATTATGTACAATCTGCAATCCTAGGAAATATTTCATCTCTCCTATTATTACTCATTTCAAATTCTTTCTTCATCTCTCCTGCAAACTTCTTACTTTCTTCATCATTTCCTCCAAATATAATATCATCAAGAAATATTACCAAAATCATCAAACCATCATCAATTTCTTTCCAATATAGATTACTATCTACCATACCTTTGTTATATCCAAGCTTTGACAAATGCTTGTCCAACCTTGCATACCAGGTTCTGGGTGCTTACTTTAATCCATAAGATGCTTTCCTTAGTCTACATACTATGTCCTTGTCATATGTCAAAGGATATCCTTCAGGCTACTCAATGTATACCTCTTCTTCAAGTTCTCCATTTAGAAATGTTGACTTAACATAAATGAATTTTCTTTGTGCTACATAGGCTAAGAATAATCTTACTGCTTCTATTCTAGCCACTGGAGCATAAGTCTCCTCATAATCTATTTCTTCTTGTTGTGAGTAACCATTACATACCAATCTTTCTTTGTTTCTTACAACTTCTCCTTGCTCATTCATCTTGTTCTTGAACACCCATTTAGTTCCTATTACATTCTTGTTATTCTCATGTCTCATTCTTTTCTATTCAATCCAATTCCTCTTTCATAGCTTGTTTCCAATAGTCATCTTTACATACTTCATTTGCATTCTTAGGCTCAACTTGAGATATCAAGCATAATTCTTCATTTACTTTGCTTCTTTTTTTCACACCTTTGTCTTTGCTTTTGATGATCTATTTGGATGGGTGATTCTTTATCATGTTATTTCCTGAAGTAGGAGTTGCTATCTCAATTCTTGGTTCTACTGAAGGTTCTGAGCTTTGTTCCTACCTTGGATCTCATTCATTCTGAAAATCATTATTAGTCTCAAGAAATACCTCATTATTCCTTGTCTTAGTAACAACATCATCATCAGAATTGTAATAAACTATTCTCTCTTGTATTTTGAATTTTTCATCAATTCTCACATTTGCACTTTCCATAATAGTCTTAGTTCTCTGATTATAACATCCATAAGCCTTGTTTTTCAGTGAATAACCAAGAAACATACCTTCATCACTTTTAACATCAAACTTACCAATGTCAACATCTCTCTTTATGTAAGACTTACTTCGAAATATTCTGAAATACTTAACTATAGGTGAGTGACCAAACCACAATTCATAAGGTATCTTGTTTGTGTCCTTCCTAACTTGCACTCTATTCATAATGTAGACTGTTGTATTCATAGATTCTCTCCAAAATGTCTTGGATACATCATTTTCTGCTAACATAGCTCTTGCAACTTCTGTAATAGACTTCTTCCTTCTCTCTGCAACACCATTCTATTTAGGGGTTCTTAGAGCTAATAGTTGTCTTTTAATTCCATTTTCTTCACAAAACATGTTAAACTCATTTGAAGTAAATTCTCCTCCTCTATATGATCTTAAACATTTAATCCTTACAGCAGATTCATTCTCAACTCTATTTTTAAATATCTTGAACTTGTCAAATGCCTCATATTTCTCTTTAAGAAATGTAACCCACATCATTCTAGAAAAATCGTCAACTAGAATCATAAAATACCTTTCACCATAGAATCCTTTAGTCTTTGTAGGACTGTTGAGATGTGTGTGTACAATCTCCAACTTTTCTATAGTAGTAAACTTCTTGTTGGGAAAAGAAGTTATGTTATGCTTTGCCAAAACACATTCCTTGAAAATTGTGTTAGTAGGCTTTACAATCTTCAACAAATCTCTAGTTGCAAACATTCTACTAGTCTTCACAATACTGTCAAAGTTTATATGACAAAATATCTTATGCCATAACCAATTGTCATCTACCTTTGCAACCAAACATGTCATTTCAGTAGGATTCAACTGAAATACATTACCTCTAGATTTGGTTCCTATTCTAATTACCTTTACATCTTTATCTTGAATCATGCAAGTCTTTTTTGTGAACTACAACTAATAACCCTTGTCTACTAGCTGTCCAACACTCAAAAGATTGTGCTTTAAACCATCAAAAAAGTATACATCCTCAGTATTAGTTTTACCATCAAGAGTTATAGATCCAATACCTTTTACTGGGCTATAAGGATAATACTAGGTTATCACAACCCTACACCAAAATAAGGAAAACCCTAATCACTAGGGACCCTATGAACAAGACAACTTATCACAAGTTGCTCATAATGCCAAAATTGACCAATTTTAGGAAAATAACATTGCATTATTTCCAACTCTAACAATTCCTCCATCCTAACTTTTGAAATCAACAAATTTGTTCATATCACTAGTCATATGATGTGAAAAACCACTGTCAATTATCCAATTTTATTTCTTCTCAACCTGTGATACCAAAGCTACCTTCTCTGGACTTTCTTTTTTAATTGCTAGAAATCCAATTTCATCATCATTAGCACTTAATGCTTCTTCATTAGAATCGTTATCTTCATTTGCATACAAACCTTCTCTATCTTTTCTAGGTTTATGATTTCCCTTATACTTTTTCTCCCTTTTGGACACTTAGATGAATAATGACCATATTCATCACAAGTCTGACATTTAAAGATTTTCTTACCTCCTTTTTCTCTTCTTACCAGAAGGGCTACTCCTTCAATCTTTCAGTCTTCCTCAAATTTTCTGCTACTAGCAAAATCTCCTCTAGCACTTGTGCTCCTTGATAAGTTAGGTTGAATATTCAAGGCACTGAAAGCTATCTCTGTTCTGGTTGATTCTTTGGACTATTTAAGTTCATTCTAAACTTTCTTGAAGTCTTCTAAGCAATGTCTCCTTTGTGAAATCTTTGGTACATGATATCAACAACTATATCATTTGAACTACTGACTTAAATGGTGGTGTTAGAGTCTTCAATATCTTCCATATAACCTCATCATCTTCTTTGGTTCCTCCTTGAACTTTAATACCTACAATAATTTCTAATATCTTGCCTATATATTTTCTTACAAATTCATCTTCCATCATTTTTGCATCTTGAAACACACAAGTCCAACTTTGTAGCCTCAACTTCTTAGAGTGTGCATCACCTTCAAAACTATTTTCCAAAGCTTTCCAAATCAAATGTGAAGTAGCAAGTGATTTTACTTGATTGTACTCAATTTCATGAAGTGCAATCAGTATGTTTCCCTAGATCTCATGTCACACATGAAAATATCTCTTTCTACTTCAATGCAAATTTGTGAATCCTTTTCCTCAATGATTGTCTTTGCTAATTTTGTCAAGATCCAATATCTCAAACCCATACACAACAAATGTGGCTTCATCTTTTCCTTCCATCTATCATAATTTGTTCCATCAAACTTCAAACTATCTTTCTTGAACATGTTTTCCATGGATCTCCCAAAGTTGTTAAACATTTTCTTCAAGGACCTGATGCTCTGATACCAATTGTTAGAAACAATAGTCCACCAAGATAATTGAAATGTTGGGGGGGGGGGGTGTTGAATCAGTTATCCAACATTTAAAAAATTCATCTTCTTTAAACAAACTTAACCAATCAACCAAAGTAAACAACAACCATAATAAAATTCTCATAAACAATTACACCAGATATGTTGACTAGGGAAACCCTTGATTAGAGGGAAAACTTCGGTGGAAATGATGCCCACAAGATGATGTACTAATATAAATATTCCTTGTTAGAGGATGGACCTTGTTAGGAGTATATTACAACATTTAGTAAAATGAGTCCCTATTAGGAGACTTTGAATCCCTATTAGAAGATTCCAACCTTGTTAGGAGTTGCAGCATAATGTATGCAAGAAGAGCCCACTGTCCAAACATGCAATTTCAACTACAAGAAGAGCTCACTACTCAAACAAGTAATTTACTATTATCTTCTTCTTTCCTTTGATGTTTCCTTTTTCCTATTAACTAGACCAATCATGTCAGACCTTGTTGACTAGGTCACAAAACCTCATATCCAAATACCAAACCTCAAATCACTCAACAAAACATCGGCAATGAATTTTCCTTCACTTTTGCACGGCTCTGCTCAACTTTGTATTCCACACTCTTTGTTTCTTATCGTTGATCATAAAGTCATCTCATCACACTCATTCTTTTTCATGATAAAGGAAAATGTCCTTCCTTTATACCAAGTCCATAAAACAATTTTCAGAGTCGACTGTTAGACCTTCTCAATTAATTATTATAGGACCACATTAAGAACATGTTACACTTAGCGATAACATTAATCTTCTACTTGCAACTTGAATAACTTTCCTTACATGCAATATTATGACAAGAGAGCTTAGCCATGTCATCCTCAACATGTATTCTCTATGTCCTCAACCTTGATCCTCAAGATATCAACGTTGCTAAGAGATGTAACAAGTTTATCAGAACATGCCTCTGTAAACTCTATTTCAGAAAAAACATCACCAAAACTTACATAACTTCTTATGGTCTTGTCCTTTCTTCTTCCAATGTTAACTTCATATACCAGATACTTAGAAGTATCTCCCATAGCCTTGAGTGGTTACAATGCTCAACTAGCCATTTGTACCAACTTGATATTTTCATTGTTCTTTTGTCAAATACTACAGAAAGCTTGCTATGTTGACATCAAACTTGCCATGTTGACATCAATGAAAAAATCAGTCATGAATGTAACATATTATCATAGTAGTACTCCCCCATAGGAATATCATTAGCATTCATGCTTCCAACCAATCTTCCAACAATCTTCCTAATCTTCCAACAATAAGGTGCCCTATGACCCCTTTTGATCCATTAAATGAGAATATATGTTCCTAGGTGTCCTAAGACCCCTAGAAAAACATTTCATGTGTTTGAATGAGTCAAAAGGGGTCATACAGTACCCTATATCCAATTTCAACCTATTATTTGATAGTATATGTTCTTAGGGATCCTAGGACCCCTAGGAACATACATTATGTGTTTAAATGGGTCAAAATGGGTCATATGGTACCCTATGACCCTTTTTGACCCATTAAATGATAACATACATTCTTAGGGGTCCTTAGACACTGAGGAACATATATCATGTGTTTGAATGAGTTGAAAGGGGTTAGAGAGTACCCTATGACCCCTTTCAACCCATTAGATGACAAAATACATGCATAGGTGTATTAGGACCCCTAGGGACACACATCATGTGTTTGAATGGATTCAAAGAGGTCATAAGGTACCTTATGATCCCTTTTGACCCATTATATGACAATGTATGCTCTTATGGATACTAGGACCCCTGGGAACATACATCATGTGTTTGAATGGATAAAAAAATGGGGCATAGGGTACATTATGACCCCTCTCGACCCATTATATGACAACGTATGGAGATATATCATGTGTTTGAACAGGTCAAATGTGATCATAGGGTGCCCTATGACCCCTTTTGACCCATGAAATGATATTAGAACATATATCACTTCTTTGAATGAGTCGAAAGGGGTCATAGAATACCCTATGACCCCTTTCGATGTATTATGTGTCAAGATATATTCCTAGGGGTACTAGGACCTCTAGTGACATATATCATGTGTCTTTATTGGTTGAATGGGGTCATAGGGTTCCCTATGACCCCTTTTGACCCATTAAATGAGAATATATGTTCGTAGGGGTCCTAGGACCACTTCGAACATATATCATTTGTTTGAATGAGTTGAAAGGGGTCATAGAGTACCCTATGACCCCTTTCGATAAATTATATGACAACATATGTTGCTAGGTAGGACCCCTAGGGACATATATTATGTGTTTGAATGGGTTGAATGGGGTCATAAAGTTCCCTATGACCCCTTTTGACCCATTAGACAAGAAAATACATTCTTAGGGGTCCTAGGAACATATATCATGTTTTCAAATGAGTCAAAAGGGTAATAGAGCACCCTATGACCCTTAAGAACACTTAATGTCATCAAATGGGTCAAAAGGGGTCATAGGGTATTCTAGAACCCCTTTTGAGCCATTAGATCACATCATTTATGTGGTTGGGGGTCCTAGGATCCATAAGCACACATATTGTGATTGAATGGGTCAAAGAGTGTCAAAGGGTACCCTATGACCACTTTTGATCCTTTGTAACCATTATATTTATGGTTAAGTGTCCTAAAACCTTAAAAAATCATACTAAGGATCCTAAAAAGGGGTCATACTATTATTTTTTTTAAATGAAAATTTTTATTCTAAATTTATTAAATTATAAATTATATATTTTATTTTATTTTATTTGAGAAAATTAGGTATCTGATTTGAGAATGGGTATCTAATTTGGGAATGGATATCCAATTAGGCTTGGTTTGCTTCAGATACCAACCCTCCATAGTCAACATCAAAAATCTCCCAAAATGTGTTTTTGTCATGTTATTGTGTGTTTTTGACTTCAACCATGTAGCTTACGACTTTTTTTCATCCAAATTTGATGAAACAAAAAGGGTTTCTTGAGAAAGTTCTCAGCTTTCCATCGATATAATGTCTGTTAAATTATGAGTTTAGTAAATAATATTACTTATTTTTTAATGGAGCTAGCTACAAAGTGTTGATTGACATACTGATTGAAAAATAGTTATAACTTTCAAACAGTATAAGATTTTTTGAAATCCAAAATATGTGTCACATTCTATGCTTCGACTACTATACAATAATAAATTAATTTTGAATTAGTTAAGGTGGCTAGACACAAGAGTTTTTTAATTCTGAAAATGGTATAGTAGAAAATTCACAATTAATAATTTATTTGGAATAAAAATACCCAAAAATATATGTCACATCCAAGCATGAGTGTACTTCTTATTTCTAGAAGATTATTAAAAATTAATTATCATTTAATTTTGATTAAGGTAGTCAGATATACACCTACTTATTTTTGTCCTGAAACTTTTGTACCATTGCATTAAAATCTAAAATTTTAACAAATCAATTTTTTTTCTTCAGATAAGGCCTAGTAATTTAGAAACTGCATTCAATTTACTACAAATTCTTTTCTTACAAATTTTTGATATAAAGTCCATAACTACTTTAAAATTATGTGTCAAGTTGACATAACCCTGATTTGTTGGTTTTTCACTGCCACTTAAGGGCATACTTTGGTTGACCATGATCCTGCACATACCCAGATTGAAATTTTAGCCACGATTAAATGAATATGATATATATGATGATGTCACATTAATTTATAATTTGTATCCAAAATTATAGTTGGAGAATGTTTATCACCATTTCAAGAGGGTAAATGATGTCTTTACTATGCTGACAGTTAAAGAAATTCAAAGCAAAGGCTCAAAATTTCACTAGATGCAACAACGATGATTCAATATTTTGGTAGTTAATTTGATTTAATTCTCAAAGTTTACCTATTCTAGGTTGACAAGTTATGGTGAGTACCCTTTCATGCTCACAAGGTTTGTGGACAACAAGTTGACATTTATTTAAGTTTGCAGGCAAGTTAGCTAGATCAACTAAATTTGCAAGAACGTGAGTCACTAGCATTCAATTTCCAATAGGTATTGGCCACTACACATGTGAAACTTATGCATATGTTAAGGACAGTTAGAGATCTATTGTTAAAATCAACCTTTAAACCTATGACTTGGTAAAAGAGTTAGGACTTGGTCAAATATTTGATCGCTTTCCTACTATTGAGGATTTTGGGAGGACTTTTGAAGATGATTTTGAAGTTAGAAGGAGGTATTGGATGCTTGAATCATTATGAGATAGTTGATTTCTTTTAAATAAGGATTGGATGTAACTGGAATAGAGGATGACAAATTAGATCCTATTATTCCTTTTTATTTGAGAAGTTAAAGTTGTTGTCGTCGCCACCCATGGATTGGAAGGTACCAAAATTAAGAACAAAACCTAAAAAAACTAATGTAATTGTAAAGATAATTGAAGACTTGACTAAGAAGAAGATGATTGGAGCCATAATCACCTGTCCTTAAGAGAAAGGAGGTAATCTTATGAAGAAAAATGGTACATGTAGTACCACTTCTTCCTCTAGAATGTTGAAGCTTTTGTCTAATAAAAGCTCTAACTATGTGGTATCAGGTAATAATGGAAATGATGAAGATCCAAAAAAAGTATAAGATCTTACCAAAGCATGCAAAGAGAATTTTACAATAAAGAAGAAGGCATCCAAAGTTTTTGATTAGGTAAAATAGGTTTTGAAGGGCCCCTAAAACCTTGTACAAAGATCTAAATATTTAAACCATTAAGTCTACATAGCCTAAACAAGATAAAACATAATAGGCTAGCGAAGGAACAAAAAGAAAGCCAACAAAGAATAGTAGCTAAAAGACAACACAAAAAAGAAAAAAGAAAATATAAAGAGCAGAATCCACACAACATAAAGGCTAATCAGGCCATATTCTTAAGAAGCTCTATTGTCTACAACTCAAGATGGTCCATATTTTCAAAAAAAAAATTATTTGTGATCTCCTTAGTGGATTTAGAAGCTTTCTTCTTGATGTTGGACCTGGTCCTTATACCTAGGCCACCCCAACTCTCAATAGGGTTCTCCTAATCATCTAAAGAGGAATTATTCTTCTTCATGCTACTGCCCAACTCCTCAATGTCTGTTTCCATGTCATCATCTTCTTTATTATACTCCTCCAAAAAAATGACAATATTCATCCAGTTTTTTTGAGTTAAATGCTTTAAATTATTTCTTCACCTTCTTCATGTGACTTTTGGGCCCCTTACCTTTGCTCTTGTGGGCCGAATTATCCATGTCCTCTGAGTGCATATCTTCACCATCCTTAGTATCTAACTAATCCTGCTGAGATTCAGATTTATTTGAATCAACCTCCAAATCCCCTTCCTCATCAATAAACTTACCCACAAAATGAGTTGCAAATCATGTAGAGAGGGGTTAGTTAGAACTTTTTCCCTAAGACCATGAATATTGGCGTTCATAGAACTGTAAAGCTAGAATAGAATGGAAATCTTGATGGCATGCCTAAAATGGTTCAAAATCACAAATAGTGGGTACAAACCTGAGAGAATATACCATCAAGGTAATATAATACACAATAGCCCACAACACAAATCTCAAGATCTTTTTGATACATTTGGTTGATAATAGGTTTTGCATCCTTTGATCAAGGTGACACATTCCTCCTTCTCCTTAGGAAACTCCTCCATATCAACATCTGACACTTTCCTATCACTGTAATTTTTGTTTCCAAGAACTGGAATACCAGTTACCTGGGAAATGAGGTCTTTAGTTATAGTAAAGGTTGATCCTATGAAATCCAACTTACCCTCATTCCATCACTTAAGAAACAACTTGGTAACCTTGGGTTTACCACTACGCAGTCCCTTCATGAAAGGAGTTAAGCCCCCATTCTCTAGAATTTCCCAAACTTTGGTTCTCCTCTACCATTTATTATAGTTAGGCAACTCTCTTCTCCTTTTTTGACCACCCATGTCATTAACACACCACAGATAAGTCACTAAAAACTAGAGGTAATATTTGTAGAGGAAAACTGAGTAAGAAAATAAATAAAAACCAAGGCTTCCAAAAATACCCACAAAAAATGCAGGATAAAGTCGACATAATTTTGAAATTTGTACTTACAATCCTCCTAACTCCTCATAATCATAAATTCATCCCTCCAAAGTACCATCTTCATCAATTAAAATAACTCCTTATTTTCAATATATCAAATCATATTTAATACACAACATGACCTCTGTTGGAAGCACTACATCCCCTGCCACCTCATACCTCGGTTAAGTCTCACTACCGCATTGACAATGGAGTCAGCTACCATATTTTATTCATGGTAGATATGAGAAATGGAATAACTTTCTAAGGTTCTCAAGATCTCCAAATTCTCTTGAATAATGTTGTCAATGGTCCATGTAGGTTTGGACTTCCCTTTTAGAAAATTTATTATATTGTTTGAATCACCCTCTAACCATAGTTTTGAAACTCCCATGTCTTTAGATAATCTAGTGGCTTGGAGGGTTGTTATCGCCTCCACATAATGGTTAGTATATATTCCCAAGGGAAGTTTCATAGCGGAAAGAAAATGAACAAATTTATTTCTTATCACTCCCCCACACCCAACTAGTTCAAGATTTCCCTTAGCTGCCCCATCAAAATTGGCTTTACACTAGTTCATAGGAGGAAAAAGCCACCCGTTGTCTTTTATCCTATAGTTAAATGGATTAGGTGTTGGAGAAGAATCAATAATCATTCAAATATTAGAGATTCATCCCCCATAACAATTGAAGTTTTCAAAATAACATGTTCAATTTTGGAGAAGACCACCCATGGAGAGGGAGGTTCATCTTTAAAAATGCTATTATTTCATTCCTTCCAAATGCCCCAAACCACATGAGGGAGAGACAAGGCCCATAAAAATTTGACCTCTTTACTAGGTAACATAGTGAGCCAAAGAAGAAGAAAATATCCAAAAAAGATTGAGCTTGCTAAAGAAAAGGGACTGCACCTCACTAGAGAAGGAGCAGTGAATGAAGAGGTAGTCAACCAACTTAGTGGTAATACAAATATCTAGAAGTTACTCTTATAGAATATTCTACATCCTAGAATTTTCTACTCAAAATATGGAATGTTCCATAGAAGAGAGATAGAACTCACAATTTGGAATGTTCCATAGAAGACTCTAGGCACTTTTTCCCATCTACTCTAGATCATTCTAGAAAATCTTAATCTTCCTAACACCAACAATTGTTCTCTATTTGTAGTTTTTATGATTTCAATTGTTCACTCCTAAAGTGCTTATCCTGTTATTCTGATTTCTTGAAGGATTTATATCATTCTGCATTATGTACCAAAATATTCCTTTGAAAGTTTATCCCTAGAAAGTAACAATCTATGGCTGGTTGTAAGGTTATACTAATTCAAACTTAGATTTGCACGGTGATGCTCTTTGCATGAAACTCTTGAGAACTATCAATCTTTGTCCTCCAGTTCTTGACCTAAAAGACTGAAAGTAAAGAGTCTTTTTAATCTCAGGTTAATTGAACCATCATTCCATGCTCCTATAGAAGTGATTACTAGATAATAAAATGTATTCTTTATTCCTTATTTTACATTTCCACCATGCTCTGATACCATGTGAAGGTATATGATCTCCAGGTAGATGTAATAACACTATCATTATTTCTATGTGTTTCAAATCTAACAATCTCTCTCGTATTTATATTTGGGAACAAGGAAAAGAGAGAAAGATGTCCCATGAAGGAACATGTGTGTTCATTAAGGTGAATATAATAATTATACTAATTAATTATGTAACCATATATTATATTAATTTCTCTTAATAATATTATATATATATATATATATATATATATATATAAAATCATAGGATTTATCTGACATAAGCTACAAAACATCAATGCTTCTCAAGGAGTAATTTTTTTTTTGTTATCAAGCGAAGCTTTGCATTATATTAAATCATTTGAATCTTATTAAAATTAAGAATACAATGTAATTTCTACATATCTCTCCTTCATGTATGTACATGCACTTTGTATAGAAAGAAGGCTCTACCTATGTCAACTATTTATAATGTACATTTACCATTCAAAAATGTGTAACATAGAAAATTTATTGACACATTCAAGGCATATATACCATTGACCACCCTATCAAGATTTAAAAGTATCAAAGAAATTACAATGAGATAAAGCTTAAATAAGGCAAAACCTAATTTATGCAACTCTATTTAATTTCAATTTTTCACACACTTTGAAAAAAATACAAAACTTGATAAAAGAACAATTACACAATTCATGATTGTCATTTTAGAGTCACTACTAGGCATGCAACTTAGGTTAGAATCAACATGTCAAATATTTAGGAAAGATTAAAAAAATCTTAATTACATGCACTCACAGGAAAATCATGTAATGTGGAAAGCTCTCAATTTTCATTTTCTCATGGCTCAAAATTCATTAATGATTCTACATTAAATTTCTTTTTGCAGTTTTCTACTCCAATCAAATTCAAATGTCAATTTAAAGGTGTCATCCAACTTAGTGCAATGTGAAGCTTTCAATTTACAGCCACATGCAAATATAATGTAACAATAATAAAATATACTTTTGAAATGATAATACAAGTCAATAGTAATAATTTGAATTATAGGAAAGGTGTTGGTATGGCTTCCCATTAATGAATCAAAGGATAATTAACTTTACTTAACATAATTAATCAAATTTGGGTACTTACATAATGATATACTCTTAAAATTCAATTTAGCTTAAGTAACAATTATAGAGTGTTGTTAGTTTTTATAAAATCTTTAGTTAATTTAGATATAATCATAAAATTACACACTTTTATAATGTGATTTTTTCAAAGAGAGTCGATGTTTGTCTTCATATTCTCTTTTTCACTTTTAAATAAGGTTTACTTGCAATTGCTTTCTCAAATGCATCTAGAATTTAGATCAACAATCTTTTTTGGTAAAAAAATTATGTTCAAATTTGGAAGTCAAAAATTAGTTCAAATGCTCAATTGATTGATTGAAAGATATTACATTACAAATAACACATACCACATAGATTGAGATGCATGGTTATCCATTTGATCAATTGTTTGTCATGTTATAAGTGAAAAATCATAACATATATATTTCTGAATATACTAGCTTTTGAAAAGCAATAGGATGTTGTTTTCAATCATTTGCATACAATTTTTTTGTGTCACAAATTAAGTAAGAAGGAGGTTCTTTTTGGAGTTGGTTTACGTACTAATATTATGTGGTTGATAGTGTAAGAGGTTATTTTGTTGCACTTTTGGAGACAAGGAGTAAATCTATCTTTAATAATAACAATGATCACTAAGAATTTGTGTTTCTAAGCCTTTACTCTTGACATTTTATACATTTTTTATTGTCTTACATATCTATTCTCTTAAATATAGACTTAAAAAACCAAAATAAACATAAAGTTGGACTTTTAAATTTCATGAATCAAAGCTCAAATTACAAAAAAAATTAGTAAAAAAAAATGTTAAACATGGAGTATAATTTAAGAGCTTCGAAAAAACTTATGGTACTAGACAAATGAATGCTATTATGTTTTAGTTCAATTATTATCTTGCAAGTCTATGTTTATTAGATATTAAGAAAGATTGTTTTTCTATCACTTGTTAATTGTCATTAGAAAGTATGATGTTATGTTAATTATTAATTGTCGTAATTTGAGCCCATGTTAATTAATTTTTTTATCATCAAATGGACAAAGTCAAATTTATATTACTAATAACATTTAAAAGAAAAATATACGGAGTCTAATTCAAGAAGGTTTCCTTTATGAAAAATAACTATAACAAAATTTTATGATACAAATAAAAATCAAATCAAATCAAACACTACAGTATCTCAATCCCACATATAGGAAAAAAAAAACTCTAAATATCTACACTTTCAAAGCTAAAGACACTATGAATCCCATGCTAATTCTTAGTTCTTTTGAATCTCACACCAAAGAAAAGAATTATAAATATTTGTACTTTCAAAGCTAAAGGTCCTATGAGCCCCATGTCAATGAGTTGTTGCTTAAGTTTTGTATCCATATATTATTCTCTTATATTGCTAGTTAGCTTATTCATACAAATCTTCAAGTTCAACCTTCCATGTAATTTGAATTCAATCAATGAAAAAATATTTTAGAATAATTGTATTATTAGTCCTTGTCGTTAAGGAAGGAGACTATAGTTTTCACGTCTTCTTTTTCAATTAAACTATGCTTTGAAGGTTGTGCAGTTTGACAAAATATTGTGCTTATGCTATGGTAATTATAAATTAGTGTATTAAACATAATTTATGTATTTTATCTATTTTCTGATTGGACATTCCTCCTTTTCTTGGTAGTCTTTTTAATTTTCTATCTCAAATTTCAACAAAAATAGATAGGAGCATGGCACTTTGTAGGGGCTACAAGTTGTGTCTTTTACATTTTACATAAGAATTCATGTGGCATCATGCATGTTAGTGTTATCATCAAAATTTTATTTTATCTATAGGTAGTTTTAATTGTGTGAAGGTTCTTATTCCACATAGAAAATTTGAAGAACAACCTAGAAGATTAAAAAGACCTTCATTACAATTTTCTTGTAAATATATCAATATTGAGAAATCTACATTCCATTTGAGATTTTCTTGAGGAGAAACAAAATCTTGTTGCAGCATTGACATTATAATTCTTTTTTTCCAAATTTCTTCCTCTCTACTACAATGTATTAATTTCTCATGTAAAGTGTCTCATTATTGGTAGTGGCAACAGAAACAAGAACAATAGTGGTAGTGGTCGAGCAATGAAAAAACCTAAGTTGCAGTAGTCTGTAGTGTTAAAAAATGGCATTCAACATTATGCTTCTACAAAGGAAGGAATGAAAAAAAAAATATTGGCTTTCCTGTATAGATGTTGTAACACTAATAATGGGAATAGAGTGTATGCATATCTAAGATGCCCATGGAACCCCTTAGCTAGAGTTATATTTTCTTAAACATGGATGGATGCCTAGAGAATGTCTCTGGGTTGGAATAACTAGGATTCACCAAATAAGTAAAAAAATACATGTTTCTCTAAGTTCAGGTCCATTTTCATTTTCTTTGCTTCTAGGGTACTATTTTTATCTTACATTTTTACATTTATTTGTTCTATTTTTCCATTTGATGATTGATCATACTGCATGATCCAAAAAAAATATTGATAAAAAATCTCTTCTACAATATTTAATCTAAAAATAATATCAATTATAAAATTCTTATATTATAGTAATGGGATTGATTATTTTACTGCAGGTGTTTTGGGCCTTGGAGTGACAATTTTCTTCTATAGTGTAGATTTAAGTTTGAAGTTTGAATGTGTTTATTAATATATTTAATCTAAAAGTTTTACAAATATATTCACATTGCAATCATTAAGTTTTGGTCCGTAGATTCACTATGTTTCATTTAGTAGAATAAAAATGGATTCTTTTCTTTCTTTTCTAAAGGGGCACAAAATGATCATTGGGATGCCTTTGAATGGTAATACCAAAAGCATTGGAATGACTGGTAAGTATAAGGGTGAATGCACCAAGTTGTGGTGCCAAAAATATGACACACAACTAAAATTTTAAAATTTCTATATATGGGCTGCAAACCTGCAACCCATTCCATTTTCTCTTGTTTCTTTTTGTTGGTGCCTTCTTTCCCCTCAACAACATGCATGTGGTTTGTAGAAGTTGAAGAATTTTCTCACTCTCCTCCTCAAAATGCCTCCTTGTTGCCGGATATCAAGATCAATGTCATCAAGTGTGGTTTCTACTCTTGTTTTTGCATTGATTTGTAGGTTTTTGAATTGTTTTGTATGTTTTTGCATTATTTTGTATATTTTTTTAGCTTTACTTCAAATTTGTTTATTTATCTAAAATGCAATTGGTTTCTTATCAAGAAATGTGAATAATCAACAACCAAATCCCCAGCCTAATCAACAAAATCAAAATGAAAACCATCCACAAGATCAAAATCAAAAGCCTCTACAAGATCAAAATCAAAAGCCTCCATAAGAAGACAAGAACTTCCACAACCTCCACCAATTGAGAGACCTCCTCCTAGCACCGAAGACAATATACTGAATGAAATAGAAAGAGGGAAAAATGAATTATAATCAATCATTGGTAGGTTGAAAGCTTGTGGGAAAACTAATCCTATGAGAGCACAATTGGCATCTTCCCTTGAGTCCATTATGAGCCATGTAGCTTATGTTAGTGGTCAGTTGGATATTTAACATGTTAAGAGAGAAGAACAAAGAAGATATTATACAAACAAATTATCCTATAAAGATGTAAGAAAAAAAGACAATGCAAAAGGTATCATATGTGCATTATTTAAAAATCTTGGAGAACAAGACACTGTTAAACATACAACTAAAAAGTTCCCCATCCACTAGTGCATACATGATGATATTAGAAATAACTTTTGGGATAGATAGGGGATGGTATTTGATTCCCCTCCTTGCAATAATCATGAGGTTCCAATGTAGTTTTTAAAGAAATTGTATTGTGAATTTGTCCTTGGGGAGATCCTCAATTATTTTGACATGTTAGATTCTTAAGGTAGAGGTGAGGGGTCATCATTTGAGAGGGCAAGGTCATGTCATTACCCTAATGTAGTTAGGACACTTGTTTTCAAGCCATAGGGTGAGCATATAATTATTCCTTCAGTTGTGAAGGAACATGTAGAGACCAGTACTCTAGGGACTATCAGTGCTTTGACACAAACCCTCATTCATTGTGTCAGTCCATTAGTTGAGGAGGAGCCTTCTTTGCATCATGGTCACATGTGCATGTCATGTGGATCCTTATGCACATTTGGCAGTCATGTTGGAGATATTATGGATGATGGGCTAGTCATTGATGAGTTCCTGAGTTACACATAGGTAAATTACAATTATAATAAACTAATATGATCACATTTCGTATGTACAATGAATGACTAATTAATTAGCATGTCTTGACATTGTTCAAAATTTAGGGTAAGAGTGCTGATGGCCCTAGTACAGATTCCTTGACCCCATTTTACATCTCATCAATGAGTCGAGAGGTATGTATCGATTTAGTCATTTAAATTAATACATATATTTATCAAGTAATTGTATAAAGGATTGACAAAAAAAATTATAACAAAAGAATTAATAATTTTATGACGAAGTTTATCTGGTCTATATGTGTCAATCCGAGAGCATAAACTTCTGAAAGGTGTCCGAGCAATATGCTATCAAGGGATGATAGTTGTGAGATGAGAATTTATGAATGCATTTACAACACATGAAATTGAATCTATAAAAAGCCAAGTAAATCCTAGTGACAAGAACTATCACTTCCTAGCAACAGGAACATCAGAAATAAAGCAAACTCAAAAATATCAATCTATAATAAGATAATATCAATAATAATTTAAAGTATTAACTAATCTAGAATATAAATCAACTAATCTAGAAATCAATAAAATGATGAAAACCTGAACATCTAATTTATTAAAAGACATGAATAAATAATAGAACTATTAACATTGTATAACAAATAAACTACACTAAATAAATTAGTCATCGTGCTTTACCAAAGAGCAGGCCCAAACTCCTTAGTTTGCACGATGAGTAGAGAAGACAAAATCTACACTACTGTAACCATGCAAAAATCTGTTGCTTTTATTTATTTCAAAACAATTTCATTCCAACCTGCATATAATAGTTTCTCTTTGCCAAAAACTATCTATTTAAATCTTCCTCTTTTCTATAGAAATCTGCATTTTTGTAAGACTGAACACCCTACATTCTATCTCCCCCTATTTATATATACGCAGCTCTAACAGTTATATAGCTATTTGGGTGATATAAACCATACAGATAATAGCTACTACATAACAAAAAAACCAATCTTATGCTAGGAATAGGTAATGTATTTTAACCATTTCCAGCAAGCAACATTGTCTTCAACCAAAATGATTTGCAAATAATATAGAATGAAAATAGTTTGGAGCTTAGTGGTTTTTATTTTCATGTGAGACTATACAATCTCATCTTCTTAGCAACTGCTTGATTGGATTTTTTGTTTTCCACATAAGAATTTAGCTGAGATATTTCTTTTGTTTTTATACATCCATTATATACTATTCATGGCAGAAAAATAGGTTCATGGTTGACCACATTTGTTTCCATTTGCTGGCATGTAATTCACCGTGGATGTTCTCTCAATGTATGAAATCTGCGATGGAGAAGGCAATGCTTTTTCAAGTTGATAAATATGCATTTTAACACAGTTCATTTGGAAGAGGTAAAGCCACCATGAAAGCCACAATTATGTTTTTAAATAATAACATGAATAAGTTGTAAGCCAACATTATCCACAATAATTGATGTCTCAGATGTGATAGGAAGATCTGTAGAAAACAAGAAGATCTACTTACCTATGAACATACTAGTATAAGCAATCAATAATGAATTCTCCAAAATTTAATCCCAAAATATTATTGAATACTACTTATTTATTTTAAACTGTATGCAATTTTATAATGGTAAAATGAAATGAAATGGGATAGAAATGGAATAAGGAAGTAAGTAGGAAAGTGTGTGAGATGGATTAAAATATGGTATTAAATGGGTTGTAAATGGCTCTCATCAATGTGCATTAGTTCTCTACTGGGCCATTGACATTCACAAGGGACTCTAAGCCTAGACATGATATGAGCTTCATAGAGGTACATTTGTTTTATGTTAATTTAATTTATTTGATTATATTATATTCTATAAAAAATATATAAATTTTATTATATGATTTACAGTTGTTGATGTCTAAGACTCCTCCTCATATTTGCAAGTCCATAAATTGTGGAGTTGCTATTGCAATGGCTAGTTCAGAGCCATTAAGTGAGGTATGAAAGAGTTTTCATAGTTTTAGTTGTTATTTATAATGGTTAGTATTGAAATTTCAAATGGTATTTATAAGTATGATCAAATGATTATATTGATTGAATTGTTGTAGGGCCTTGTTACTCCTGATTGTTCGCAAGCCTTTGAGGTGGATGTATAGAGTGACTATTTGATGCCGGTAAGAAAATAATTAATTTTGTGTGTACATATATTTTATTTTAATGTTTAATAATTATTGATTCATATATACTTTGCTTGTATCAACTCTAGTTAGAGAGGAGCCTAAACAAGAGGATGAACAAGCATGTGAGGAAGACCCCATCATCCTCATCATCTCCCTCTATGAAATAACTAAAGACCTCTATGGATTTGTTTCCTTCTCCTCATGGGAAGGAGAAGATACAGGGATGGACACACATGTATAGGCATTAGTGGACATATATCTTAGATTTTATGTCAGTGGACATATTCTACATACATTTGATGTATATATGACATTTTATATTTGATGTATGACATATATTTGATGCATGACATTATTAGACTTACTTCTTTGATGCATCGATTTGTTCATGTATGACATTATTGGTTATCATGATATATAGCTTATTTTTCTTGTTTACATTTTAAGTATTTCATGTATTTCATTTTAATGTAATTTGAATCCAAAATAAGGGTAAGAATCATTATATAAGCTTTGATAGTATCTTTTGACATGTGGATAAGGCTATGGTATTAATTTGTATTTAAAATGTACAAGTTATGAGTACTTTTGATTATAAGTAACTTATCTCTAGTTTTTGTTGGGATAAGAACAATGAAACTTGAATTCTTATAATTAAGTTATTATACAATTAATATTGAAGTTTAAGTCTTGAGTTGGCTACATTATGTAAATGTCCAAGCTTGAATCTTATTGTCATCATAAACATTTGAAGAGTTTATATTATATGCTTTATCTTCATAACACAAGAAGACTTGAAATAAAGTTTTTAATTTATTCATGGAATTTGATATCAATATTTCTTGCTTATCCATCTCTTTGAGAGCTTCATTCATGGAAACACATTATATATACTCTTCTTATGATTCCTATAGCTATAGGTGTTGCATTTTTTCTTGGATATCTTTTGTCTGTCATTATCCTAGTGCAGGGCACCTAAAAATCCTTGTTTAGGTTTTGTTTGTGTTGTTGTTACTTTGAGGCTTGTTGTGGGCTCTAGCCAAGTTAGGGTGGTGTGTTGGTGTGTTTAGATCGAGTTGGTTTTGCCAAGTCTTGTTTAGGTATGTACAAGCTAATAAACACTAGGTTGGCAAAGTGTGTCAAAGTCAGTACAATGATGTTGTGGAAGAGGACCCTTCACATCTTTCTGCTCATGAGGGAAAATTGAAAAATTTGGGCAAACAATTAGATGGTTCCACTATTCTTCCACTAGGAAAGGGATTATTTATAGGAGAAAAAAGAATTGGGCAACCCATGAGAGGGAAAATTGGTGGAGAGATTTCTAGAATATAATTCATGATGTGCGGAACATAATTTATCTATGGTTGGAATGGATCTAGAACTATATTGTATGATATCAACAAGGTTGCCTTCACTATTGGAGGGTCAGTTAGGAAAGTGGGTGGACGTGGAGGGAGAGTCATGTATTGTACTATAGGAGGAATAAATTCTTGCACCCATGGATTCAAATTGGGAGTCATGGTTTTCTACAATTGTTGTGCCTCTGATATTCCTCAAAATATATCTTTGTAAGGGCAATGGTAGAATGAGAAATCTGATTTTGAAAGTCATGGTAGGGAAAAACATTTCTAAGAAGCCTTTTGGCGGTGTTCCGTACATTTTCATGTCAAGTCCTAAATAAACTAATGTTCCACACAAAATGTATGTTGAATCCACGACTTCCTACATGGAGAAATAATCATGACATTGGGCTTCTTATCTACAATAATATAAAAAGGAAATGAGAATGCAACACTATCTGTGAAACGCTTGAGCATAAGCAATATCGATTTAGACAACTTATAAGAATGTCTAACACAATCTCCATGAGAGGGACCAAAGAGTAAACTGCATTAAATGTTGAAGTTTTACCTTGGATTAAGTTAGTTCATGTTTGTACAATACTTTTTGCTTCATTAAACTTTTCTTTAAGTGTTCAATTTTATGTATCTTTTTCATTCTTCCAAGTATCGACACACAATATTTAGTGACTCTTAGGGTCAATTCTATTTTGTGTGCCCAAGAACATTCAAGCGGTCAATAGGATGGGACAAGATTGGGACCAGGATTTACCCAACCACTCAGGGCTAACAGAGTAGATAGTTTGATCCCACAATGAACGGTTAGAGAGATTCATTAGTTGTCAACTTTGTACTAGCCAACACTAGAAGTTTCAACATCACTCAAGATGGGGTTGCAAAATCAAAATAGAATCCAATCTCCAAAAAGAGAGAGAGGTTATTGCATGCATACCTCACACGAGCTCAGAGATATACCTTGTCAAAGATTGATGTCCTATGGCATTTAGTGACTCTTAGGGTCAATTCCGTTCGGTGTGCCTAAGAATGTTCAAGTGGTAAAAAAGATGAGAAAAGATTAGGACTAGGGTTTACCTGGCTACTTAGAGCTAATGAAACATATAGTTTGATGCCATGATGAATGGTTAGAGAGATTCACTAGTTGGTGACTTTGTACTGGCCAACAATACAAGTTTCAACATCACCTGAGATGGGGCCACAAAATCAAAGTGGAATCCAATCTCCAAAAAGTGAGAGAGGTTATTGTAGGTGTCAGAAAAATGATCTTATAGCACCCAAAATTACAACCATACCTTGTACAAGCTCAAAGATATGCCTTGTCAAAGATCGCTACCCTATGGCATTTAGTGACTCTTCGGGTCAATTCCATTCAGTGTGCCTGAGAATATTCGAGTGGTCAAAAAAATTGGATGAGATTGGGACTAGGGTTTACGTGGTCACCTATAGCTAACAAAATATACAGTTAGATCCCATGATGAACGGTTAGAGAGATATGCTAGTTGGTGACTTTGTACTGACCAATAGTACAAGTTTCAGCATCACCCGAGATGCGGCTGCAAAATTAAAAAAATACAATCTCCAAAAAAAGAGAGAGGTTATTTTAGGTGTCAAAGACATGATCTTGTAGCACCCAAAATTGCATCCATACCTCACATAAGTTCCAAGATATGTTCTGTCAAAGATCGTTGCCCTATGGCATTTAGTGACTCTTAGGGTCAATTCTATTTGGTGTGCCTGAGAATGTTCAAGTAGTCAATGGGATAGGAAGATCTTGGGACAAGGGTTTACCTAACCACTCAAAGCTAATAGAGCAGACAATTTAATCCCAGGACGAACAATGAGAGAGATATGAGCAAGATATATATGCCTAGGCCACTCTGTGCAAGATATGAGAAAAAGCTACTAATTAGGCAAAATTGGGTCTTTTTGAGTTTTTGGTCAAGATAACCTAGTATTAGGCATTCTTAGTTTTTTTAAAATAACTTGGAAACTTTTCCAAGTCCTAGAAGTGAAATCTAGTGAACTTTGCAAAAGTTGCACTTTTTGTGCAAAATTGCAAAAGTTGTAAAAGTTGCTCAAAAATGCAACTTGGTTGGAAAGGAGTGTGAAATATGACTGGAAACCTTCTAACCTTTCAAAATATGTTTCCCATTATCATATATCTAAGCATGGGTAGTTACAACTTCCCAAACCTCCATTTGCAAAAATTGCAAAAGTTGCTCAAGCAACTTTTTGAGCAACTTTGCAACTTTTGAGTATTTTTTGCTCTTTACATCTTTTGGTCAAATGGGTCCATCTAGGACTATTCTAGGACCCTAGTTAAGATTACTAGGACCTATTAGGTGACCAAATACCTTAGTTTCCCATCTCTAACAACTTTTAACCTATTGAGTAACTTTTGGCTCATTGAGCAATTTTTGACCAACTTAGGACCTAATGAGCAATTTTGGCTCTTTTACAAACACCTTGGGACTATTTTCTTACTAGACACACAAAACCTATATTACTATGTAAATCATCCTTATAATAATTTTTGGAAAGGATTTTGCATGGTTGAAGGCCTCTAACAGAGTTTAAGTGGCTATAGGTGCATGAAATGCATGCCTAAGGAGTAGCAACAAGATATCTATCCATTGGAGAGGGGTATTTTATGGTAGATTATGTCTACATATGCCATGTATATGGTGAATCAACCTTTATGTGATTTAATTTCTCTTGGAAATTCATACATTTAGAAAGCCCTAGGTTTGAGGATTTGTAAGAGACCAATTTGGGGATTTCTTACTTGCAGAGGTTGGAGCATCAAATTGACCTAATATTCCTTTTATTGGGTCCATTTGAGGAGACCATTGATAGTCTGGAGCATTGAAAGCAAGGGAAATAGGTAGTTTCTTTGAAAACCACCTTATTTTATGCTTAAAAAGGGTGCCTAGTTGAAGGATTTGTTTGTTGGTCCAAAACAACCTATATTAAGGTTGAGATATGTTAAAGAAGTCTAAAATGGATATCTGAAAACCTATTTTATTTGAGAAGTTCTTTGGAGAGTTTGGGAGAAAACTTAACATCTTTCTTGCTAGAGACTTAGTTGGAGGCAATTAGGGCTGCTAGGCAATTTTGAGGAATTTGAGTGCTTACTGTTGCACTAAAATCCAATGTTCACCTTTGGGATTCGTGACATGACTTAACTGCCTCCTATGTTCTATAAGTCTAGTGGTTGTATTAGGCTTTGACAGGTCAATCTTTTGGTGCAACGACAACTATAGCTTATAACAAGTGGTATCAGAGCTTGGTCATAGGTTCAAATCTCCTCGGGTAATGCTGAGGGTTGGGATTGTTGGACTAACCACCAACATTCCCCTTTGGGATTCGTGACATGGCTTAACCACCTCCTATGTTCTATAAGTCTAGTGGTTGTATTGGGCATTGACAGGTCAATCTTTTGGTGCAACAAAAACTCTAGCTTGTAACACTTACCCATGCTAAAAACCTTCTAACCTTCCAAAATATGCTTCCCCATTCTCAAATACCTGAGCATGGGTAGTTACAACTTCCCAAACTATCATTTGCAACTTTTTGCAAAAAATGCAAAAGTTGCTCAAGCAACTACACAACTTTTGAGCAATTTTTGCTCTTTACATCTTTTGATCAAATGGGTCCATCCAAGACCATTCTAGGACCCTAGTTAGGATTCCTAGGACCTATTAGGTAACCAAATACCTTAGTTTTCCAACCCTAACAATATTTTACCTATTGAGCAACTATTGGTTCATTGAACAACTTTTGACCAACTTAGGACCTAATGAGCAATTTTGGCTCTTTTACAAACACAATGGGACTAGTTGCATTCAAAGGACTCTTGGAACTTATTAGACACACACAACCTCTTAACTAACCCTTTCAAAACTTCAAAAACCAAAAATAAGGGAGGTGCCCTGCACCAAAGAGTGGGAAAGTCCATTTGAATCTACATAGTTGTCCACTCTGCATCGAAAAAAGTGAGAGAGGTCCATGTTTTAGTAATTATATTCAATCTAATGAACCAACTATATCTACTCCACATTTTAATGTCTCAAGTATTGCCTCATGGTCTGACTTGTGAACCTTCCAAAGAGTCTTATTATGTGGTTTTCCATCATATTTTATCAAGTGGACATTTTATGCAACAACAAGGTTTGAATAATGAATAATCTTCTTCTCTATTTGCCAATCCTCGAACAACCACAAGTTAGGGTTCTTCATATAATATTTTCTAAACCATGTGCCAGTTACAACCACCACACTTATATGGTAATCTAAACCTTCACCATCTATAACCAAGTGATCCAATTTGTTTTGGCTTGGACACAATGACACAAATAATAATTTGTCCCTTCTTCATTGTCTTCAGGTGCAATAACAATAAAAACATGGCCTGTAGTGACAATGCACAAAATGTGGTCATTAATTCAGCAAATACTTAGGTAAACATTATAAAGTTATATATATATATATATATATATATATATATATATATATATATGTATGTATGTATGTATGTATGTATGTATGTATGTATGTATGTATGTATGTATACATACATACATATGTATGTATGTATACATACATACATATGTATTTATACATACATACATATGTATGTATGTATACATACATACATATGTATGTATACATACATACATATGTATGTATACATACATACATATGTATACATACATATATACATATATATATGTATATATATATATATGTATATATGTATATGTATATGTATATGTATATGTATATATGTATATATGTATATGTATGTATATATATATATATATATATATATATATATATATATATATATATATATATATATATATATATATATATATATATATATATATAACTACGTTGCACTAGATCAGACAAGTGACCAAAGTCAATGGATGAATCCATCTCTACCATTTCCAGTGTTTGTGGGACTATAGGTGTCAATTGAGTCCAAATCTCATATATCCCATTTGTCCACCCATTCAGTCGACTCACACTCATCCCAATTTTCCTCTACACATGATGGACAAAAGCATGCCATTTTTCGTGTGTGGATACTCCATGAACTTGCATCAGAGCTTCTAAAAGAGTGCAACTCACTTGATCATTTAGTGTGCAACAATCCTCATATGGTTCAATGTTAGTATTATCTATCAACCAAAAAAATCTACGAACTATAGACTCACCTTCCTTACCTGACCCATTATAGCATTACACCATTGGACGATGGATTTTGCATCTGTTAAGGTTGCTCCATCTTTGTACTTTAATTCTTCACGAGCTAAGGCACTTTTGGTGCATGGACTTGCACCACTGTACTCTCCCTTTCCATGATCAACCTCTCAAAAATTTCACATGTATTGCATTCTAGATAGCTTGTGCATCGTACTCAACCAATAGAACATTTGTGCATTCTTCAATTGATATGCATGATTATCTGACCAAATAATCTGTTGGCGATATGGTATGCCCTTCTTAGCCAAATCTCCATAAAATAGTTGAATACAACCATATACAAACTCTGTAGAATGTGATCAATTATCATTGATGTAAAAATGGTACTCCCTAAATATCTTCATGTCATACTCTATACTTGTAGGTGAATGCATGAACATTATGTGAACAAATATGGAAACTTGTTGAGAAGTATACTACTTTGCTTACACCTCATTTTGTGGTTGTAGTGTGTAGTTCTTTGTGAAGTCTAAAAATGAAACAATGGTATCCAGTGGAAATGTATCCTTGCACAACTTGAATTGCAAATCTAGACATCGAGCTCTATGTGTATACCTTGCATACTCATAAATAATATTTTCATAAAAAATCTTCATGAACTCATACACTGGAATCTATTCAATGACTAAATCACATCTTTTTCCTTCTTTCCCATCTTTTAGAGTATATTTCACTGTCTTATATTTTCCATAATCTACTATTTCATTTCCAATTGCATGTGTACTATCCACATGTTCACAAGTTGATAAAAGTTTCAAAGAACCACAAAATAAGCATGCACCATCCAAGAATGACATCTTGTAAAATTGTTGACTATCCCCTCTTTCACATAAAATGTTGGATATGAATTCCCTTAAATATCTAAGTGGCTCATTCATGTCATAATCCTGCAAAACAAACTTAGAATGCAAAAACACACATATATGCCTAAAAACATCAAAATGGTTAGAAAATTCAATATGTATCCTACAACAACAAGTTGTGTGTGTGTGATTTATCTTCCCATAAAAAGGCTTATCCATCTCAAAAAATCTTTGACTTATTCTAATTTAAGGATACATACCAAAAAACTTTGCAAAAAAATGTATCTGAGTTGAGTCCAAAAAATGTTTTTTGCATGTGGATCACGATTTCAGCTACCAATCATCCTTCTTAAAACATCTCTTTGATTAGGGGAAATAAATGTGTCATTTGTCAAAAAATATTCAATCAATGATTTCAAAGCTTCACTAATTTCTTTGTCCTTTCATGGCAATCTACCACTAAATGTCCGTAACTCATTTTTTGTTGGATCTTCCACTCTCTCACGTCTTACCATGGCTCTCCTTAAAATACCTCTATCGTTTTTCAATTTTTTCTTGTCTTTCTCATGAGTCAAACTTTTTTCATTTGGTTACTTACTAATGTCGATGTAAGTACACATCTTGTGATATCACTATCTTTGGTGCATGATTTAGAACCCACATTGTCATATGCACTCATTAGATTCTTTGCAATGTTTTTTTTTATTTGAATCATCCATCATTCTTAGCCCAAGAATCTTCATGATAGGCCTAAATTTTAAATTCCTCATTATTTCAATGAATAATTGGCATTGACCTGTAATATTTAATTCTTCAATGAATAATCTCCAGATATGATTAACTTTTATTTGACAAGTATGCTTGCTAATCTTGTCAAGTATTGATTTCAAAATGTTAGTATCAATATCAATGTCATGCCCTAAATTTTACATAACACAACCACCATTTTTTTTGAAAAGGTACACTAAAGATTAACATATATAGACCTACACTATGTTCAAAAAATTCCATTGACCCATGGAATGTCCGGAGTATACATTACATGTGTTCTCGAGAATGTTAAAATGGTACAATTTCAATCATAGGGTTAGGTTATCTTTTTGATTCTACATCCAATCCTCAAATGTGCTAAGTATAATGTAACATACTAGTTGTATATCCATGATGTTGTGATGATTCCATCATTTTTGAATGCAACTATGTTTCTTATTTGCCCTAGATGTTTCGACATTATGTCATGTAACCTTACTCATTTCATTCTATGTTTGATACTATAGAGTATAGCTAGTGCTATTTAAATAGGATGCTTTCATTTTATCCTTTATTAGTTTTTATTTTATTACTTTATTTTATTATTCTCTCACACATCGTTAAACTCTACTATTTTGATTATAGATTTAGTTACCATTTTAATTTTAACTATAATTTTAGAACTTGCACTCTTTAATTATTAATATCTTAATATTTCTAACACTAAACTTACATGTTTTCAGATACTCCGTTGCTTACTAACCTGGAGTTTCCCACTAGTCTCTTTCATATTATTTGACGTCAAATCTCATTTTAATCCATTTACATCTACCTAGATTCTTACATTTTCTTAATTTGTACTTTAGTCTCAACATATCCTAACAAACAAGTTGTGAGCCAATATGCATATACATACATACATACATACATACATATATTACTTTACTAATTTATTTATTATCCCATTAATATCATTCATATTAACCCTCTTTTTATTGTTAACTTTTGGATTAAATATCTTGAAAAATAGTACTAATCTTTATGTGGCTATAATAAGTACTAGGTAATCCTTGTTATGCAAGCATCAAGAATGTCTATTAAGGGGTTTATTAACAAAATAAATCAATTAATATCTAAGTCCATAATTTCTGCTCCTAAGCTAGCATATCACCTAAATCCTTACCTTAACTACTAACTAATTACTTCCTACATTCTATTCCTTACACATTAATCAACAAAATAATTAAATAACATAAACTCTCTTTAATGCTCTACTAACCCATTTATCTCCTAACATTTATCCACCCTAACTTCTTAAATTCAGACTTCTTCTTCCCCAAGTGAATTTCTTAAGAGCTAACCCCTAGGCTCCCATGGCACCGGCTATGGTGCAACATATTTGCATCGAGCCCTGCCCGTCTGCATGCCCGACCCTGCTCTTGCTCGTGCAGTGACAATTTGGTCTGTCAGTGATTGTGTTGTCCTTTGCTGATAGCATAAAAATAAAAAATTTATCTTTCTCGTGCAAGATAGATATTATAGCAACCAATTAAATACTTAAAAGCAATTACTTTATTCTTTTTAAAACTAAAGCTTTAATATGTCCAAAGAGCGATTCTTGACTTTTTTAAAACCAAACCATTTTTATATATTCTAACGTTCGGTTTAAATTCTAAAATCATAAGTTTAGAATGATATGTTCATTTTTTTTAGTTTAATCTTAAATTATTTTAATTTAAAGAATATTAAAATCATTTAATTTTTTTTTAATAAAATATTTAAAATAATGATTATAATAGAAAAAACTAATTTAGTTTTAAGATTATTTACATTAATTTCTAATTATATTTTGACAAGAAATTTCTTTATTATTTTATAATAATTTAAGTTTTATTCATATTCTTATATATAGAAATAATTATATTATTGATTAAAAAAATCAAAAAATATTTTTATAATTTTTTATTTTGATTAGCATAATAATACTCAATCTCTAAAAAATATTATTAATTTTTTATAATATTATACTCTAATAATTTTTTATAATATTATACTCTAATAATTTTTAATAATATTATACTCTAATAAATTTCATAAATTTAAGTAAGCTAAAAACTTACTATTAAATAAATATTTAAAAGTAAATAAAAAACATATTTTTACTCTATAAAATAGAAAAAAAATTTAATTTAATTCTAAGATTATATCTATACTATTATTTTTAATTAAAACTTAGCTAACATTTTCACTATTTTATATGATTTAAGTTTTATTAAATACATAATAAAAGTGAAGACCTAATATTAAAGAAT
Source organism: Cupressus sempervirens (assembly GCA_028749045.1). Classification (NCBI taxonomy): domain Eukaryota; kingdom Viridiplantae; phylum Streptophyta; class Pinopsida; order Cupressales; family Cupressaceae; genus Cupressus; species Cupressus sempervirens. The sequence goes on from CM053783.1 coordinate 4,404,343, forward strand.
TATTTAAAATTAGAATTTTATTTATTTTTGCCTATTATTTAATAATTACTAAATAAATAAATAAAATAGTCAAATACTATTTTTAATAATTGAATGATAAGTTTAATAATAATTTAAAATATCATTTTAAATACTCTAAGTAAGGCAAAAATAAATAAAATTTTAATTTTAAATAATTCTTTAATATTAGGTCATCACTTTTATTATGTATTTAATAAAACTTAAATCATATAAAATAGTGAAAATGTTAGCTAAGTTTTAATTAAAAATAATAGTATGGATATAATCTTAGAATTTTTTATTTTTATTTTTCTATTTTATAGAGTAAAAATATGTTTTTTATTTACTTTTAAATATTTATTTAATAGTAAGTTTTTAACTTACTTAAATTTATGAAATTTATTAGAGTATAATATTATTAAAAATTATTAGAGTATAATATTATAAAAAATTAATAATATTTTTAAGAGATTGAGTATTATTATGCTAATCAAAATAAAAAATGATAAATTATTTATTTATTTTTTTAATCAATAATATAATTATTGCTATATATAAGAATATGAATAAAACTTAAATCATTACAAAATAATAAAGAAATTTCTTGTCAAAATATAACTAGAAATTAATGTAAATAATCTTAAAACTAAATTAGTTTTTTTCTATTATAATCATTATTTTAAATATTTTATTTTTAAAAAAATGATTTTAGTATTCTTTAAATTAAAATAATTTAAGATTAAACTAAAAAAAATTAACATATCATTCTAAACTTATGATTTTAGAATTTAAACTGAACGTTAAAATATATAAAAATGGTTTGGTTTTAAAAAAAGTCAAGAATCGCTCTTTGGACATATTAAAGCTTTAGTTTTAAAAAGAATAAAGTAATCACTTTTAATTATTTAATTTGCTGCTATAATATCTATCTTGCATGAGAAAGGGAAATTTTTTATTTTTTACACTATTAGCAAAGGATAGCACAATCACTAACAGACCAAATTGTCATTGCACGAGCAAAAGCAAGGTCGGGCATGCAGATGGGCAGGGCTCGGTGCAAATATGTTGCACCATAGCTGGTGCCAGACTCCCATGCCCCCTTATCTCTCCTCCCAATACACTTTACCTTCCCTCCTTATGCCATCTATGTGCAAGGTTGGGTATGCATTACTCCCAAGGTGGTCTGACATGACCATGATCCATAACTAATCCATACCTTTTACTGCACAAATGCCTAACTCTCTGACATGACCATGATCCATAACTAATCCATACCTTTTACTGCACAAATGCCTAACTCTCCTTACCTAGACATGTAATGATTTGAGTGAAAATCTAACATAATTCCTCACCTTTTTAAAGTGGCTAGTCACCTAGGGAGGAGGCATGCCTTATGTCAAGTCAAACAAAGGGGAAATGTCCCCAAAATTTCTTTTTGATATGGACTTATGTTATGTCCCAAGCAAGGCCGCCTAAAGGGAAGTGCATGCGCCAAGTTAAGGTGGAGTTTTCTTGGTTTAAGCATTTGGAGTGATAGATAAGAAATAAATTTCCTTCCTACCAATGATGGGCACCTAGAAGGGGAACTTTGTCTAAGGTTAGTTCAACAAAATTATTGTCATCTCTATAACATGTGCTCATGTAACCCAAGGGGTAAGACCATCTAGTGGGTCCCACGACCTCTTTTCTTGCAAGTTCCCTTGGTCTTACTTGACCAAAATGCTAAGGTGACACCTAGGTAGGATTTGGTTACCAATGAGGAAGTTGGTAAAGTATATCATTTTATTTATTAAAAAAAAAAATTCCATTTACTTTATTTTATTTTGTTTGGGTTCTATGTTTTTTGATTATTTAATTGTTTTATTCTTCTTTTTTCTTGTAAGGTGTTATGAGTGACTTTAGTACCACTCCTTGGGATGATTTGGATTTTTTTGGGGTAAGGATTAGGAGTCACTTGATTTCTAATCTACATGGTAACCCCTCAACTCATAGGCTCCTACTAGGGGTACTAAGGCATATTCCTATATTATTATATTGGTCTGCAATGGGAATGGATTTATTTTCCATTCCCATACATTTTCTAGAGTGGAGATAATGCACCTACAACAACTCTTTTTTTGTGGGTTTGTTTTAAGCCATGTCATATATGGATTTTGTTTTCTTCCACTCTCATAATAGGATCTATTAGTGCTTGACACCCAAATGAACTAATCTTCATGCATATAAAATGAACTATCAACTTGTTAACTTTCTTTGATTTCATTAAATATATATTTTTACAACACAACCAATTAAGCACTAAATAAAATCAACTATATCAAAGGGATCTAACAACTATGAAATTTATTTTACTGATTGAATTCTAAGGAAAAATGTCCCATTTTCATGATGCTCACTACTACATCAAATTACAAAATTTGAAAGTTTGAATTGAATGTCTCTTACAAGCAACTATTTACAATTTCACAATCACTCAACATAAAGACATAGAATGGATCTTTCTTACAATACAACTTCTAAATCAATTCTTACATTTTTTTAACAAAGTGCAATAATCTGAAATTTTTATGTTAAATCACATTGAAATAACAATGGGGACTTGAAAACACAACACATTTAAGATGACATGAATAATAATCTCTCTCTGCACACTTGAATCATTTCAACTTTATCAAGCGTGAAACCCTAATGTCTCCAAGCAATCCATCTTCACATAACCTACACATAACACAAAAACTAGGAACCATGGAGGCTCACCTCCCATCCTAGGCTTTTATGAAGCCACCCACTAAGTAGGAGAAACAAGAACCAAATCGGGTTTCATTCCAAGCTTACAAATGCATGAACATCACATTACAAGTTTCAACAATCCCATCCCAAGGTATTTCACAAAGGTTCACCAATGGAACCTTAACCATAGGGTGAAGGTGTGCTTTTCAAAGGAGGTTTTCCATATCATATAATATCTGCAATAAACAACTTTCATGCCCTTTCGGGGCTTCAAAAATCAACAAATTATCATGCCCTTTTGGGGCTTCCATAAACATCCTCCAAAACACTCTACCAACCACCGTAGCTTCCTTGAAAACCCATACTTCATTTACTTCCTTTCTTCACCATTTTTACCTTATCACCCCTAAAGCAAGATATGAATTAAAATGGCATATAATGGAGCCCATACTCCAAGGTCCTCAACTATGTTTCAAGCCCAACTATGCCCTTCACCCTGGACTTCTCTTCCCTTCCCAAAGGGTGAGTGAAGTCCTCACACCCATGATCACATTCACATTCCAATCCAAACAAGAAAATAAAACCAAGAAGGAAAACCAAGAAATCTTCAAGAACACAATACATTTTCACATTGCCACAACACAATATCAAAATCCATAATGCAAAGAATCTCACTACAATGCATACTCCATTGACACATTCCTCATACTTGCAGATCTACTTTGCAATACTTAAGAAAAAAAATGAAGCATAGTTTGAAACACCAACCTTGGTCCAAGCTAGGGTAATGATACTTGTAGTAGAGCTCCCTTAGTCTCCCTCCAAAATCTAACTGTCTCTAAACTTAGAGAGTGGTTGAACAACCCACTAATTTGACCAAGACTCCCTAATAAGGCCTTCTCACTATCTATTTTAGCAAAAACACCTAGCCACTTCCTCTTACAAACTTGTCTCCTCTAAATTTTCTATATTTGACTTAGTGGGAACATGGGAGAAAACACATGTGACAACTCCAAATTCGAATTGACGGAAGAATGCATGGGTAAAGGGGCCCCCTAGGCTATATATGCACTCACATGGTCAAAATTAGGCCCCTAACTTGCTATACTATCATGTGGGTAACTTATTTTAACATAAAAGACATCTTGGGACCACCTAATGACCCCTCAAAACCCTAGTCAAGCCCAAATTCGAATTTCTTATGATTGAGACCCATCCTTCACCTTATCAAGAGGGTTTACTTACTTATTAATAGGGTAATTAGTTTTAGGGTAAATTACCACCTTGTTCAAAACCCTAAATGATATATCAATTACACACAAAGTTCACAAGTGTCAAGTGACAAATAAAAATACATTCACATTACCATGACATGCTCCTAATGCATCTTTATGATTAACATTTCCTCATACAAGAAAAATTACATTACGACACAAAATACTTTCACAACGAGGCTTTTGAATCTTCCAAAGATTTGCCTTGATTAAACGGTGTTCACATAGGTTTGGAACTTGTTTCCCCCCAAGAATTTCCATGGTTCCACTTCCTGCACATTAAACTCAAGCATCAGTAGTCCAAGGGGTCATATAAACATATATAACCATAATGCATATAATAATATCCATATTAACATAATTCAAATTAATTTCCTTTCCTAGTCATTTTTAATTATTCCATTTGAAATGTTAAAATATCAAAATCTACATGTCATAAGTCACCATTATCAAATTAACATTTATTTGCATATTATAATCATTCATCCCATAAAGCATCATAATCAAATTAACATTTATCTACAAATCATAAACCATCATAATCAAGTTAACATTTCGCATCGCATCAAAATCTAATAGTATAATGTCATAAAATTGCATCCATATGTGTTTAATCATTTCATACACAATAACAAGTTCTTAGTGCATATCATAGTATAAAATATTGCTACAGTGCCAAAATCAATAGATAAAACAATCCACTACCCATCTAAGTCTCGAATAGCTGTCAAAATATCAAAATCTCGAATATCAAAATGAAATAAAAGGTCTATGCTAGGATGGGTCGGGGTGAGGCTTCACAATCAATCAAATATTTTGATCTTCTAAAACAAATTTTAAAAGGTGTTATAATCTCTTTCATTCCCTCAACATTTTGAACATCAACATAAGGTTGAGTGTTTTGATACCTTGAATCGAAGATGATGTGCCTTGGTAATAAGATGCAAAAGATGGAATATCACCTACTTGATATGTTGATGTTGTGCCTTCAACATGAGATAATGAGGTGTGTACATTGTCGGATATAGAAATTAGTGTTTCTTCAACATGAGATGATGATATGACTCCAACATTGGAAGATGGTGTAGCTTCACAATTCAATTGTCTTCTTGAGCATAAGAGTCTCTTTCATTCTCTTTGTCTTTGCAATTCTTCTTCTTTGTTCTTTGTATTGGTGGTTCGTGTTCCTCTTCAAAAGACAATTCTTCATTATTGCATTGCAATTTTCTTTGTTCATGTAGTAGTTCCATTTTATCTTTTTTAATTGCCAAATCTCTCTCCCTCTCTTCTGTTGTTTGAGTTTTTAGTTTCTTCTTTGGCATGATGATGATTTCTATATGTCAAATTATTCAAACATTTGAATTACTTACAATTTGTAAATAAAAAATCATTCAAATACATATACAAATTATAATTTTTTCAATGAATACACAATATATATTAAACAACTTGTCAAATTTCTAACCATTTTCAAATAAAAATTCATTTAAACATACAAATTTCAATGAATTCACTATATATTAAACAACTTGTCAAATTATAATGAAATTTGTCTCTATAGTAACAAAGAATATTTAAAAAGGATTGCACTAACCTTTTCTATAGAAAGAATGTTCAAAAAGCCTTCAAATAGTGTATCCAATGATTGAATTTGGTGTTTGCTAGCTTCCAACAACATGAAACCCATGTTTTCTATCAGAACAACAGAACAAACAACAGACAAAAAAGAAAATATGGGTCAGTAGGGACCCAAACTTTTGTTATAACAATTTTTTGGTGTTTTCATATAGTGCGTATGCAGTATAGCATGTACGTATGCACTATAAAGCATGCATGTACTATAGTGCGTACACACTATGTGAAAAATCTCTCTCCCCCTATCCCACCCTCTCCCATCCCCTACTCTCTCTCTCCTTTATCCCACCCTCTCCCATCCCCTTCCCTCTCTCTCTCCCTCTCTCCCACCCTCTCCCATTCCCTACTCTCTCTCTCTCTCTCTATCTCTCCACCCCCCTCCCCCCTCCCTATCCCACCCTCTCTCTCTATCCCACCCTCTCCCATCCTCTCTCTCTCTCTCTCTCTCTCTCTCTATATATATATATATATATATATATATATATATATATATATATATATATATATATATATATATATATATATATATATATATATATATATATATATATATATATATATATATATATCTTGATCTTCATCTCAATATTTCTCTAGCTAAATCTCTCTCCCACTCCTCTCTTTTACTATATATATTTCTCACACACATCTCTCTCTCTCTCTCTCTCTCTCTCTCTCTCTCTCTCTCTCTCTCTCTCTCTCTCTCACCCTATCCCACCCTCTCCCAACTCCTTACTCTCTCCCCATCCTCTACTCTCTCTCACTCTCTACCCTCTCCCCCTCTCTCCTTCCCTCTCTATGGAAATTTAGGCTTACATTTAATCTTATTCTAAATGTTAGGTTTTTATTCACCACAAAAGACAATTTAGTAATCCTATTCATGTACCCCATACTTTTTGGTTACATTTTTTTTAATAAGTGAATGTTGGATTGCCATTTCCTTTTAATATAATAGACTTAAAAAACTTAATCATTATGTTATTCAGTCTTGTTTGGGAAGGCATGACATTTAAGCATCCTTAAAACATGGAGGTCTTTTAGGGTTGTCTTTAAACTAAGCTATCATTTAGGCATGTAGAAAAGGCCTTACACTTAACTTCAATGTCTAATTTTTAAAGAGACTAGAGGGCTAATTTAACTTAGAATTGTGTAGGCATTGTGTTCCTATGTACACCTATATTTTCAATTTAGGCTTTCGAGATTTAACTTTCATCAAGCCTTTTAATTCTGGTAATTTTATTGCATTATATAAAAATTCTATTTTGAGAGGGCCTCTTAGTGAATAGGGACTAGGGATGTATAATAAGATAAAAGTGATTAATCATTGCCAAATCTCTCTATAATTTTGGGCACATAGTTAAAACATAACTCAACCCTAACATTAAAGATTTCACATTTACATACATGAACATGTATTGAGAACATTTGCTGGTGTATGTTTAAGTAGATTAATAAAAATACAATCCTTGCCTTAAAATGTTAGAGAAACTAGATCATATAGTCATTAATGTAGATGCCCACCTACATTATTCTTCTATTTAGTAAAAGAAAAATTTGAAGCCATAATCCTCTAATACTAGGCTAGAGAAGTTTAGTTGCAAGTGAAATAAAGTTTACTTACAATATAGTTCTAACAAAGTCTTGTCATCTTACGGAATTGAGACCAAAAAATACGTTTTTCCCTTGGCCACCAAACGTCCACTAGTTATGTCCAACATTAATCTCCTCTCTCAATCTCATAAATATTGTCATAAATTCCCCTTTCTCCTCTACATTAAATAGCTAACCATTTGTGCCTAATTATTATGGAGTTTCATGTACCTTATTGTTTTGATTTAATATATCTATTCAGACTTATTTGTTTGTTGTAATAATTCATTTCTATTAAACTAGTTTGTGAATTTTTCTTTTATATGCCAAATGATCTTAATGTCATTCTTTATGAGAGAAATAACCAAGCTTCCCCCAAAGAAAAATCTTCATTACAAGATGCAAAGAATATGCATCTTAGTACATTGAATGAAGCATCAATGTTGGAATGACCAGACATGTGCTATATAATATCCACTTATTTGTATGCATTTTGCAAAAAAAAATTGGACATAGTTTTGCGCCCCACCTCTTCTATTGTGACCTTGTAAGCCTCATATTTTAGGGATTTCTCTAGCTTGATTTCATACAATCCTTAAATAAGTAGTGAAAGTGCAACATAAACATTTTATAGAATCTCCATTTTTCAATATATTCATGGTTGATGAATAGTACATATGATCCTATAGTTTACTTAAATATACTCGAAATATTTAAATATTTAGAATTGATTATTTTGGGTGTCTTGGAGGATAAAAGTTTTTTTAATTTCAAGATCAAAATTTATTGATTAGGTATTTTAGATTAAGACATTCTGTAATTTAAATCAATCCATTTTTTTTTTAAATTACAAACTTCAAAATATTACATTTAGACTCATACGAAACATAAAATTTATAAGAAAAAAGAAATACAAAATATAAATGTTATAACAACATAAATATGATTCAAGTTATTGGAGAATGATTCAAGTTGATCCTTCTAAATTCAAGTGTTATAAGTTGGTTTAAGGACAAACATCTGACACGGTTGGGTGTAAAGTGATGATATATCCAAACCGGTACCATTGTGATCAATACAAAAAAGCTTGAACATATTTCAAAAGGATGTCTATTGGTGTAAAATAACTCTCACTAAAGTAGTGAAACATATATCCATTCACAAGAAATCACTATAGTGGTAGAGAGTGACACAAACCCGTAATCATTCATTCACTTAGATAGTGGTGGATTCATGTTCATATTGTGGGACTTATGAAGTGTCACTACTATAAACCGCTTCATGTTTGAGACAACTATTTCAAGGTTAGCAATTAAAGGTATTAGTAGAAGTCATCAAGTAATTGCGAACAACAAAAATAATAAGGGAGATGTGATTAAGTCCGTGGAGATGTGTATTATAGTATTACCCCAATAGTTTGCATATCTATAGACCAATGGCAATTTTGTGTATCCTAGAGGTATCAAAGGCTGGGAAGAATATAATAGTGACATGGTTCTAAAGGTAGTGTGATAAAAAAATTTCAACCACCTAAGTATTTGGCTTGAATATAACTGGAAATTAGGTTTATTGCAAAATCCTAGAAGTATACAAAGTTTGCATTAGATCTGATCATTATAGATAAATATAAGATTAGTGTTTCTAATTCTATATGATAGTATGCATGGGTTGCTTGTCATGATTGCCTTGTTATAACTTACATTATTATAATATATTTAATAAATTTTATAATTACCACATCTATTTATAATACTATATGAACAATGCTTCTTATTTTGCCTTTCTCTACGTAAGACATGGACTCAAGCTCTTCAGAGCTCTTGTTATATGAACAATTGCAACTTGATGTGCAATGGGTATGTCAAAAATATATGTAGATAGACACAATAAATTAACAATTTACTAGATTCTCTCTTTCATCCTTACATGCTTGGTAAGTTTGACATTTTCATCGTTGTTTTATATATATATAAATATACATATGTGTATACATTTATTTGCTTGTTAATTTTGCATGTATTTAGACATTTGCTTGCCTTCTTAGAGTTTTTAGCATGTTTACACACACACACACACACACACACACATCCTATAGATATATTCTTAATAAATAAATATATAATACATATATATTCCTATATATATATATATATATATATATATATATATATATTTCTATTTCTATTTAGCTTTTGCATTATATTTTTAATTTATATAGCTATATTATAATATAATAACTATTATATTTATATACATAGCTATACACTACATATATAGCTATATTATAATATTATAGCTTATATAGTTCTAATTTAATAGCTATTACACCATATATATATATATATATATATATATATATTCCTTTTATCTCTTTTTATATTTTTGTGGGTACACCTCTTTAATTCTTATTTTTGTATTTTCTGTGCATTGATTTACGAGCTTCCCCCTTCTCTTCTTATATTGCTTGAGTAAGGTCCAGTTTGCTTATCTTACTATCCTACACTTTCTCATCCTGATGATGGATCATGTAGTGTGATCCGAAACGTTGATGATAAATAAACACACACAATCGAATCCAGAAAACTCAGTACTTTACAAATGGATTGTGGAAATCTATTACTGTTAATTTACTAGTCTACAAATTGTTAAAAATTTTGTCAAAATAAAAATAACAATGATTGTAAAATTACTGCACATATAGAAGAGACTGACTAAGATAAGAAAATCTTAATATAATCTAGTTTGATGAACATGAAATGGAAACTTGTAAACAAATTCAATCATATTTATTATGAACATTGATATCGCATTATGAACTGTAACTTGTAAACAATTAAAACTAAAATTAAATACACTCTAAAAACAAGAGCTCTTGGCAAGCTATAGTCCCTACCTTTTGAAGAAATCATAGCAATAATGAAGTTTGAGAGTATCATAAATTAAATTAAACCTGAATGGAGTTATTGGAATTTAAAATTATTAAATATGTAGCTAAACATAGAATAGTTTCTATGTTTTAAAATAGTAATCACTCATTTGTAAAGATGAGGTTAATCATAGAAAGGAGAGAGCATGAGCATACTTCTATTTCAATCAATTAATAACTCAATGTATTTATTCACATAATCTATATAAATTTATGATTTATATGCTAGTGATAAACTATCCAAGAATGACAAGTTAACTGCAACCCTCCAGCGAAAACTAAATAGTAAAAAATAGAATTAATTTTTTTATAACTGATAAGTAAAAAATATGTTACTTCATGAATTTGGTAAAATATTTTGAAATTTATATTTCTTTAATATTTTCTACACCTTTATAAGAAAGCTAGGATGCCAAATAAGAAATGCATATCAAACATTTTGACAAAAGTTTCTTTAAAACAACTGGTAGATTTTCGAGGTGAACATATTTGAAATGTCAAAAGAATTCAAGCCTCACTCACAAATTTTTAACTCCATTTTGTTAATGTGAGTTAACTCCGTACAAAATTTCAATTGAAATCCTCGTTAAAGATTAGTCTGCTCTTGATACACGAGAAGTAGAAGGGCCATGCTACATTTATAAAAATAGTTTAAAACGATATTACATCTGACCAGGTGATGTCAACTTCTCCATCGTCCTGATTGAGGCCGAGAGCATCCCAAACAACAGAAGAAGCGTCCACAAAATTATTTCCACAGGGGGGCTGAAAATCATGTCTTTGGTCACATCCATGCCTCGAATCGCACTCGTCCACAACTTTAGCCGTGACGGTCTTACAATTTGCATTGATTTGGATCTACTTTCCGCAACAGCTCCGGTTGTCAAACCAGCCGGTGGACAAGGTCATGATCATCTCACTGTCGAATGGAATTGCTCGTCACATTTAGCCCAATCCTCGCCCATCTCCCATATTGCCAACCGTCCATCGCTCATCCCAGATAGTCCATTTCATATGTAAAACGCTTTCGACATAATAACAATTATTATTGCATTTTACACAGAATCCACGTTGATTCAGAAGATCGCCCTGCAATGATAGTTAAATGTCCAAAGAATCTTTCGTGGGACCATTTCACATCAACCCTAAATAAATTAAAGAGAACTTAGTACTGAATCATAATCCCCTTTAAACAATTAAAAAACAAACTGATGTTTCTAATCCTCCGATCAGACGCATCCCATTTAAAAAATTAGTCTTATGACATTCCGTTATCCTCGTGGATATTACTGTTGATTTTTTTATGCGTTCATTCGCAACGACACGCCACCATACTTACAAGATAGCTTTCGCAAATAAAATAGCTTCGAATTGTGAAAGATTCCTTTCACTGTTTCTGCAAAACTTGTAGATTCAAGTCTTAAATCGGCCCCAACTCGAAGATCCAGCTAGAAATCTGCCAAAACTGGCTCATCCAGATCCGAATCCGCCAATATTTTCTGCCCAAAACGCGAATACTTGGATCTTCAAGTTTAAAACCGGCCACAACCCGAAGGTTTAGATCCAAATCGGCCAAAATTCGGAGACGCAGATCCAAATCGGGCCAAACTTTCTGTCCACCCAGGTCACGTAAAAAGCCCTTGAATGGGCGAATCGTCGCAAACCCTACGAGGAGGCGACGAAGAAGATTTAAACAGCACAAACAAGGGCTTCCGGATCGACGAAACGGGGTCGAAATCGAAGAAGCTGAAGCTGATCCCTTTGATCTTCCTCATCTACTTCGAAGTCTCCGGTGGTCCATTCGGCGAAGAAACAGCGGTAAAAGCAGCCGGACCTCTGTTAGCCCTGCTAGGGTTTGTAATCTTTCCGTTCGTATGGAGCATACCAGAGGCCCTGGTAACGGCGGAGCTTGCGACGGCGTATCCCGGCAATGGCGGCTACGTCGTCTGGGCGTGGGCGGCGTTCGGGCCGTTCTGCGGATTTCTCATGGGCTGGTGGAAATGGATCAGCGGCGTAATTAACAACGCCGCTTATCCGGTCCTCTGCGTCGATTACCTGAAGCTTCTCTTCCCGGCCTTTAATGGCGGTCCCGTCAGAAGCGTAGCGATTCTTCTCTACACAATTGGCTTAAGCTACCTCAATTTCACGGGGCTCAGCATCGTCGGATGGACGGCCGTCACGCTAGGGTTAGTATCCCTCACCCCCTTTGTTCTCATGTTTTTGTTCTCGATTCCCAAATTGAAACCCTCAAGGTGGGGTCTTTTGCCCGAGGGCGACATGGACTGGTCGCTCTACTTCAACACGCTTTTCTGGAACCTCAATTTCTGGGACAACGCGAGCACTCTCGCAGGGGAGGTCGATAACCCGCAGAGGACTTTCCCCCGGGCGCTACTCTGCGCGGGGGTTTTGGCCTGCTTGGGGTACATTCTGCCATTAATGGCGGGCACGGGGGCGCTCGAATTGAATCGAGATTCGTGGACGGACGGCTATTTGGCCGAAGCGGCTGGGCTGATTGCCGGATCGTGGCTCAAATACTGGATCGAATTCGGTGCAGTTTTGTCAACAATTGGGCTTTTTGAAGCCCAGCTGAGCAGCGCTTCTTTTCAGCTTCTCGGCATGGCGGAAATCGGGCTTCTTCCCTCCGCCATGGCCAAGCGCTCGTCTTACAACACGCCATTTCTGGGAATCCTCATCTCCGCCGCCGGCACTCTGCTTTTATCCTACCTGAGCTTCACGACCATCATTTCGGCCGCTAATTTTCTCTACAGCTGTGGTATGCTGCTGGAATTTGCTTCTTTCCTGTGGCTCAGACGCAAGTTTCCGGGCCTGAAAAGGCCATACAGAGTTCCGGCGGGGATTCCTGGTTTGATCTGTATGTGTGTTGTTCCCGTGGCATTCCTCATCTTTGTCATGACGCTGGCTGATTGGGCTGTCTATTTTATCAGCTTCTCTGTTACGGTGGCGGGCGTTTTGGGGTATTTTCTGATGAAGATCTGTAAGAAGAGGAAGTGGGTTGATTTCGCTGAGGGGAGTAGCGAGGACGAGAATCGAACTGATGACCAGACAGACTATGAAGGTCTGCTGCATGCTCAGTAATGGCGGAATCCTTACCCAAGCTGAATTGTACTATTTGTTTGTTTGTTCAAATTTCATTGGGATAGAGTATGTATGCCTCGTTTGTAGTGCAGTTAGGTACCTTCCGCAAGGAGTACGAGGTAGTCTCCTTCAGACTCACCATATGTTAGCCCATACACCTATGGTTGGTGTCGTGGACTATAAAACAAACTTTATTTTATTGTGTAGGAATGTATGACTCATGGTTGACACTGACATGAATTTATCAACTTCCAAATTTTATATATTCATTCGATAAAAATAAAAAATGTGCATTTTTAGATTAAATTTGATTATCATGATCATGTTAGGGTTGTATGCCATGAGTGAGAAATATATGTATAAATTTAGGCTTAAATTGTCACATCAAGATGTGAGCATATATTATTAGTCCTTGTCTTATAAAATGTTCCCGGATGCTCCATGCATTAATTTTGGCTATTGAAACAAAACTTATATCTTAAGGTTTTCAGTGCAAATATTTAAATATTAATTTTCAGTCTTTTTTTCTCATTTTCTGCTTGGGTGATTCAATTTTTCTGGGGCTTTTGTTATTTTTAGGGAAAAATAAAATTGACTAAAAATCATAAGTAAGGACAGGTGTATATATACACATTGAATGCAGACAGCTAAAAGGATAAGGATGAATTTAAACGAAGACGGGGAAGGTTAAATCAATTAAATGCACTTTAACTGAATATAGGCATACAGAGGATTTCGATATACACAGTCCTTCCACAACTGATTGGCAGGCAGAAGCAGTGTCACTAACATTCTTGTTTACGAGCATCAGAAAAACATCATAGGCAAAGAAAGAGTAGTATTGTAATTTTTATTACAATACTTATGTTCAATTTTGGACTCTTTCTAACACTGAAAGGGTTATTGTAAAAGCAAGAGTGAGCCTCAAATCCTTTTCAGAGCGTGATGCCACCAAACCCAGGAGTAGATATGCTATGGATACATAGGTGCCAAGTCTCCCATCATCAATAAAAAGTTGCTCATGAAGTAGGAATTTGAGCTATTTTAGAGGACCGAATTCAATATCATTAGTAGTAACATCCACAAATTTCAGAGCACTTGAATGGGGTGAGTGCACTTTCGCCTCTTGAATGTGGTGAGTGCATCGATAACCACAAAGAGAATGGAAGCAGAAATATGTTCAAATAGTGAGGTTTTTGAACTAGAGAAGACATGGTTCTGTTGAGATTGGGCTTTAACAGAATGATAGTAGCAAGGGAGCAGCTGGTAGTCTTAACCCTCTCCATCCTCCTTCTGTAGTCATGACTTGAAGTTTCCAGAATGCTAACAATTATTATTATTATTATTTAGATATTGATTTTTTTAGAGTAGAATATTTGAAGTATTAGCTTTGTATTTTAAGATTGAAGGGAATGTCATTATAAGAAGAAAAATACTATTGTAAAAAATAATCTATTTAAACTATTGTTAAAAGTGTAAAAATAATTGAATTGTAATTTATTTAGAATGTTGTAAAAAATTAAAAATTAAATGAATTATTATTTATTATTGTATAGATACATGCAAAAATTTAAGTTTTGCATATTGTAATAGATTTTGATTCTATTTTCTTTGGCGAAATAAATGATTAAAAAATAGAACTATTTGTTAGAGTAATTATTTGTTTGCACTTATTAATTAAATCACTTTGATTTAATTAATTAAGTTGCCTATTACTCTAGTTTGCTTAAGCTATCTTGTAGGTGCATATAATTAATATTTTATTAATTGTATTGTGCAACCTAGCCTTTTTAGGCTTTAGGTTACCCTTTTTCGGGTTTCGATCTCCTTTATAAGGATTGATCTCTTTGTATTTTTCATTATGAAGATCCGTTGAATAATATTTTCTTCATCTGAGTTTTTCAGATCAAATCCTTGCCTCTTCTTGTCTTTTTCTTCTCCTTGACAAGTTTTCTGCATGCAGTTTTTTTGGGCTTCGTGGATTTGTTGTGCGCTTTTGCTCAAATCCTACATGGTATCAGAACCAGATCTGTTGTAGCTTGTTTGGTGTTTCAAGAAAAAGGGAGAACAAGGGTTTGGCAGATCAGATTTGGTGTTTTTTCGAGCTTTTTATGAGAAAACAGGGGGGTTACTGATTTTCAGAGCAATTTGAGGCCAAACAGACATCACGGATGGATTCAGAAGACATCAAAACCCTTGTTTTGATATAAAATTTGTCCGATTTGGACAACGTTGATCTGGGAGGCAAAAAATTTTTGCCGTACAGGGCCGTACGACCTCTGCACGCAATCCGAGAAAAAAAAAATTTGCAAAAAAATTGCACAGGCATTTTTTCAGCCCGTGGCAGTTAGTTAACCGCGGCGGAACCGCTAGCGGTTAACCGTTGCGGTCATCGCTGGCAGAAACCATGAGCAGTTACTGCTGGCGGTCCGCCAGTGGCCCGCAGTGGCTCCCGCCATAGCTCCACCCCGCGACGGCCCTCCGCCCTCCTGCCACCCCGATCGCCGCTCCACCGATGGTGCAGGGGTGGCGCCCTTTTTTTGTTTTTTATTATTTTTTTATTAAAAAAAATATTTTTTCATGCATTCTGGAGGCCCTGGTGGTTTTTTCTCCGTAACTTGAGCATACAGACGTATTTTTTCGATCCGAAAAGTGCATCGGAAAGCTGGTTCCGAGACGAAGATGATGGTACAGGTGTTTTTGGGTTTTGATGCAGTTTGGTTGCCTGTTTTGGCAATCAAAGCCAGATGTTCTGTTTTGCACTCTGGGAGGCGTATCTTGAGCATCCGATTTCTGATTTTGGACTTCTTTATATCGCTGGAAAGCTCTTTCTGTGCTCTTTCTAGTGATGCTAATTGTTGTTCTAGATTTTGTTTCAAGCACATCCTATTCATTCTTTTGCATTTTAGCATTCTGGTGGATATCCTGTTTGTCTCAAGTCTGGGGATCGATTTTGTTGCTTCAGTTGCTTCGTTTTGGGCTCTACCTTCTATTGTTTCAACTTTATATTTTTCTGATCATTGTTGATATTCATTGTAAGCATCTTTATGCAACACACTGAGATAAAGTGCCACTCTTGCGTTTCGGGATCCTTTTCATCATTGTGATTCATTGTACTCACACTATTTTATAAAGTGCCATGGGGGGGATAGTTGTCTGCTGCTTATAGGCCCTCTTTCTCTTTTGCCTCATGCAGTGTCGATGACACGTGCCTTTATTGGTGTCCGTGCCTCACTCTCGATGTGTTTGGTTCCTGTGTTGTAGGAGATTTTTGGCCCATCTTTTTAGTTGCCTGTCACCTCACCCCGTTTGCATTAAGGGGGGGTTATATTGTTTTTCTATGCTTCCTTGGTTCGATGGTTCGTTGGCGTGAGCTATGTATTTAGTACTTGATCCTACATACTAGGCGATTGCAGTGGCTGACTACCTATGCATTTCGGTGAGATGGATCATCTACCATATAGACACGCTCGGTTCATGCCTTCTATTTCCATGGAGGTTCTACAGATCAACTTTTTGACAGAGTTTTGCAGTTCTTCATGCTTTAGTGATTCTTTTCTGATCTCTCTTTGTTCCTTCTTCTGGAACATTCTTTGCTATCTCTTTTTGGAGTAGGGTTTTTCCCATGTGGTTTTCTCTATTTCTCCTCTTTATAGAGATTTTGTTGTGATTGGGTACCTGATTAGGCCTTGTTGTCAGGACCCAATTTTCCTGCTTTCATAGCTATGCTAGGTTAGCTTACCTCTTGAGCTTCGCTTAAGGGGGGGTGTTAGAGTAATTATTTGTTTGCACTTATTAATTAAATCACTTTGATTTAATTAATTAAGTTGCCTATTACTTTAGTTTGCTTAAGCTATCTTGTAGGTGCATATAATTAATATTTTATTAATTATATTGTGCAACTTAGCTTTTTTAGGCTTTAGGTTACTCTTTTCAAGTTTCGATCTCCTTTATAAGGATTGATCTCTTTGTATTTTTTATTATGAAGATCCGTTGAATAATATTTTTTTCGTCTGAGTTTTTCAGATCAAACCCTTGCCTCTTCTTGTCTTTTTCTTCTCCGTGACAGGTTTTCTGCATGTAAGTTTTCTTGGGCTTCGTGAATTTGTTGTGCGCTTTTGCTCAAATCCTACACTAATGTCTATTTGTGTTTAACTTCTTAAAATACCAAAAATATTAAATTCTTCACTCTATTTTGATTATTGAATATCTTTTTGAAGATAAAAATAATTTAGTTTTATTTCTATTAAATTAAGATTAGAATCAAAATTATAAAACAAAATATAAAATGTAAATGATTATATTTGAATGTTCATCAAATTATTAAAAACAAAAAATAAACCTTTGAATGCATTTATCCATTTCAAACTCTCACTTTGTTTTGGTTAGTAAATATTTCTTAAAGACAAATATTAGTTAGATTTGTTTATATTAAATTAAATTAAAAATATAAAATATAAAAAATAAAATAAAATGCAAGGACAAATATTTGAATATTTCAGATGTAAGATTAAACTACAAGTCACATGCTTTTGTACATGCAACAAGTGTGTTGATAGGAGATGAGATTTAAGTGAATAATGTGAATGAATACTAAATAATGTAAATATAAGTTTTTAAAAAATGAAAATACAAAAATAAAAAAGTTGAAGATTAAAATATAGATATAAAATTTACAGTATTTAGGAAATTTGAATATTGCTTAAAAAACTTGTTGAATAATTTCAAGATTTTGCAATTAAATTTAATTTATCAAATATGAAAAAAATAGTCATTTAAAAAAAAAACCATCAAAAAATGTATTATGCAAAATTAATAAGAGAAATAAAAAATAATAATATAAAAAATAACATCTCTTAACAAATATTCTATTGAACAAATAAATTATAAAAACTGAAAAAATAATATTTAAAGAAAAAACTAAACTAATATTAGCAGTCACATGCTTTTGTACATGCAATGAGTGCGCCGATAGGAGATGCGATTTAAGAGAAAAATGTAGAATGAATATTAAATAATGTAAGTTTTTTTTTTTTTCAAAGTTAAAGATTAAAACATAGATATAAAATTTACGATATTTAAGAAATTTGAATATTGTTTAAGAAACATGTTCAATAATTTCAAGATTTTACAATTAAATTCAATTTATTAAATATGAAAAAAAAATCATTTAAAAAAAAATCTCATGAAAAAATTTATTACGAAAAATTAATAAAAGAAATACAAAAAATAGTATGAGAAATACCGACATCTTTAACAAATATTCTATTGACTAAATAAATTGTAGAAATGAAAAAACAATATTTAAAGAAAAAACTAAACTAACATAAAAAGGAAAAAAAAAATTTAAAGTAATTTAAAAACTAAAACTTAAATCAAAATTTCAAGTAATTATTTTTTAAATAAATAAGAAAAAAAAAACAATAGTTAAAAGTGGATATTTAAAATATAGTCTTATGTGAACAAATTAGATTATTAATAATTTTTAATTTAAATAAAATAATATTTACTAAAATCTTTTAAATAAATTAATAAATATTATTTATTTAAATTAAATTTATTAAATATGAAAAAAAATCATTTAAAAAACCCATCAAAAAATCTATTATAAAAAAGTTAATAAGAGAAATACAAAAAACAATACATCTAACAAATATTCTATTGACTAAATAAGCTATAGAAACTAAAAAATAATATTTAAAGAAAAAATTAAACTAATAAAAAATAAATTAAAAATTAAAATCTAAATCAATTTTAAAAATCAAAAGTTAAATGAATAAATCACAACATGAGCTAATGTGGAGATCACAACTAATAAATAGTAAAAGAAAAACAATAGTTAAAAGTGGAGATAACAACTAATGAACATGAAAACAAGAGTTAAAAGTGGAAGGAAATAAAAATTGGCCGATAAATAATTAATGAGAAGGATTTTCAAATTTTCGGCCAAATTGACAACTTTCCAGCCAATTTGCAATTTTTTCGTAAAAAAATAATTTTCGAGAACAAAGTTCCCACAAATAGCCTATTCGTTAAATAAAAATAATAATTTAAAGTAATTTAAAAACTAAAACCTAAATCAATTTAAAAAATTAAAAGTTTATTAAATCGAGATCACAACATAATCTAATGTGAAGATCAACAAGTAATTATTTTTTAAATAAATAAGAAAAGAAAAACAATAGTTAAAAGTGGAGATAACAATTAATAAATATCAAAACAAAAGTTAAAAGTGGAGGGAGATTAAAAAACTAGCCGGTAAATTATTAATGGGAAGGCTTTTCAATTTTTCGGCCAAACTAACAACTTTCCGTTAAAAATTTAATTTGTGGAAACAAAGTTTCCACAAATAGCCTATTGGCTAAATTATTAAAAAGAATGGCAAAAGTTTTTACATTTTAATCACTAGAATCAAAATTAATTAAATATATAGATAAAATGATTAAATTTTTGAAAATAACTCTTAATCCCATTCAAGATAGTAGACAAAAATAATGTTACTTATTCCAATTTGTATAGAACAAATATAAGTCATCGTAAAAGGTATAATCTAAGTATGTTTTTCTTAAACAATAGGTAGAGACTCTAGCTCTACAAGAACTCTTGTTTAAATTAGTTTAATTTACTTCTTGTAATTTAACTTAATGATTTGTATTAATGGTCCTCCATGATATAGGTAAT
Source organism: Cupressus sempervirens (assembly GCA_028749045.1). Lineage (NCBI taxonomy): Eukaryota > Viridiplantae > Streptophyta > Pinopsida > Cupressales > Cupressaceae > Cupressus > Cupressus sempervirens. The sequence goes on from CM053783.1 coordinate 4,424,275, forward strand.
TTCATTCCATTCTACTCATGACATGTTTACTATTATGTTTTTATTTATAATCATCATTAAGATGAAAGATATTTAATTTTTTATTAATGTTTGCAATCATAAATTGATAGAAATATGATAATAAAAATATTTTTTAAAATATAATTTTAAGTGAATAAATTAAATTATAAATAATTTTCAATTTAACTAAAATGATATATATTTTTAATTATTATTTATTTATGTCTAATTATCATATATGAATATTTAGCTTATATATAATTATATATATTATTCAGCATATACAAATATGTTCAAATAGTGAGGCTTTTGAACTAGAGAAGACATGGTTCTGTCGAGATTGGGCTTTAACATAATGACAATGGCAGGGGAGCAGCTGGTAGTCTTAACCCTCTCCATCCCCCTTCTGCAATCACAACCTGAAGCTTCCAGAATGCTAACAAATATTATTATTATTTAGATATTGATTTTTTTAGAGTAGAATATTTGAAGTATTAGCTTTTTATTTTAAGATTGAAGGGAATGTCGTTGTAAGAAGAAAAATACTATTGTAAATTTTTTTAAAATTTAAACTGTTGTTAAAAGTGTAAAAAAAATGAATTTTAATTTATTTAGAATGTTGTAATAAATTAAAAATTAAATGAATTATTATTTATTATTGTATAGATACATACAAAAATTTAAGTTTTGCATATTGTAATTGTAATAGATTTTGATTCTATTTTCATTGGTGAAATAAATGATTAAAAAATAGAACTATTGTCTATTTGTGTTTAACTTCCTAAAATACTAAAAATATTAAATTCTTCACTCTGTTTTTATTATTGAATATCTTTTTGAAGATAAAAATAATTTAGTTTTATTTCTATTAAATTAAGATTAGAATCAAAATTATAAAACAAAATATAAAATGTAAATGATTATATTTGAATGTTCATTAAATTATAAAAAACAAAAAATAATTTTTTTAATGCATTTATCCATTTTAAACTCTCACTTTTTTTTATTAGTAAATATTTCTTAGAGACAAATATTAGTTAGATCTATTTATATTAAATTAAATAAATAATAAAAATAAAATAAAATGCAAGGACAAATATTTGAATATTTCAGATGTAAGATTAAACTAAAAGTCACATGCTTTTGTACATGCAATGAGTGTGCCAATAGGAGATGAGATTTAAGTGAAAAATGTAGAAGAAGTTTTGAAGATCTGGAAATTTTGGAATTATAGAGCGAACTTCAGCAAGAAATCTTCAGCAGCGAATGTGATGCGATTGAGTTTTGCTTTCTCCAGACTTTTTTTCGGCTCTCGCGCACGACTGGTTGGAGCAAATTTTGATCCGAATCTTGACTTCATGGAGGAGAAATATCTCCTCCACGCAGAGTACCTTCTCCCTTCCCTCTACAATTAATTTTAATTCATTTTCATTCTCTCTGTCTTGTGTGCTGTTTGTTATTTTATATTCTCTATGGAGCCCGAACCTATTATTGCGCCATTTCCCCCTGATCTCGGTGCCCTAAATCCGCCAAGGAGATCCTTTGCTGAGACGGTTGCCCCTCCCAGCAATGGTATCTCCTCTTCTGTGAGATTTATCCATGCTCCTCTGTGTGAACGATCCGGAACCGAAGGTAAGGGCTATGGTAACTCCTTGGAACAAGTTTTCATTATGCCAAATGATGAGATGTTGCAAGAGATTTCAATGGAGAAATGTAGGTTAAGTTCTACTGCTATTTTCTTCTCTTGTGTTGATGTTGATAAATGCCCTCCCCATAAATTTATGGATGATTGATTTCGTAGCCTTTGGAACTTGAAATTGGGTTTAAAAATATCATTCTGTAGGCAGATTCAAAAGGGCTTGTTTATCATTTTCTTCAGCACTCATGAATCACAGGTTGAGGCTTTGAAAAGGCAATATTGGACTGTTGGTAAGACGTCCTTTCGTGCCTTAGCTTGGTCTCAGGATGCGATTAATGAGGAAATTATTGCCTTGTCATGCCCTCGGTGGGTTATTGTTAAAGAGCTTCCACCATTCCTCTGGAAATTTCTTCCTCACTTAATGGACAATCTTGGGAAAATTATCCGTATAGATGAGACATCCAGATTGGTGCCTAATCTAGATGCTCGGATGTTGATCTCTATCAAACCCGGGATTGACATCCCTCCAAGCTTAAATCTTAATATTGGTGGAGACATTTTTACTTGCCCTATTGAGATTCTAGGCGGCCTAAACGCTTGCTTTCTTTGTAAGAAAGAAGGGCATCAAAGGAAAAATTGCCCTATTATTGTGAATAAGAAGAAGGCTTCCTCGACTGAAACCTTAGATACCTCTAAAAATGCCAATACCCCTGTGATTGCTCCCAACTCAACTTCTCCCACGACTATTTCTGTTAACCCTGTTAACTCCAAGGTGACTATAAACAATGTTAGTGATAAGGGTGCTTCTTCTTCACTCTCTATTGGTACTCAAAACCAAATCACTGACTCTAGGGGAATTATTAACCAGACCCCAAATGTCATGGCTCTGAGTCTGATTGTCTTTTCCTCTAGTGAACTTGTTGCCATTGATGATTTCCAGACAGTCGGGAAGCGTAAACGACAACGAAAAAATGCTCAACAGTTAGCCCTAGAGTGCATTTGTGCTATCTTGCCTAATGCTAATAGGTTTGATGCCCTCAGTTCTCTCCAAAAATCTGAATCTAATCCCTTGCCTTCTCCCTCTGACCTCATTAACCTACATCAAGTGTTTCCCCCATGGAGGAGATAAGGGATTTCAGCCCTGACATGGTTCCTCCTCCTCCTAACCTTGAATTCAACTCAGAAGAGATTCCTCCCAACCCCACTGTGCCTTCCCTCAAAGAGCTTGATGATAATGTGGTTATCGAGGTTATTTATGCCAAGCCTAACCCGGTCCCTTCTAACTCTAAGATGACTCTTAAAGACTCTGCTCTTCTTACTGATGATATCGGTGAGGATGGAGATGCTTTGATTAAGTCTGGCTCGAAAAAAAGGGTCGACCTCTTGGTTCTAAAAACAAGAAGAAATGTGGGGATTTTGATCCCCTTACTAGCTCCAACAAAATGCCTTCACAATGAATATTATCTCTTGGAATGTGAGAGGCCTTGAGTCTCCTGACCATAAGATTATTGTGAAAAATTTCATGGACTCTTAGGCTAAGTCTGATATTATGATGTTACAGGAAATTAAGACTGTTGGCTTCAACCTTGATACTGCCCTTAACTTTATCTATAAGGATTCCTTCAAGATCGTGACTAACCATACCAAGGGAAAGGGTGGAGTTGCTCTCCTTATCAACCCTAAGTGGACTCAATTTATCACAAATTCTGGAATCTCTCCTTGCAACAGAGCTGCCTGGGTGACTTTTACTATTAATAACTCTCACTTTGGCATTTGTTCTCTATATGCTTCTAATGATTATAATGAACGAATCATCCTTTGGGATTGGCTCACTTCCCTCCCTGGCATTCCTTGGTTTTTTGGTGGCGACTTTAATATGATTGAAAACACCAGAGATAAAATTGGGGGCTCCCCCTTTGAATGGAAATACACTGAAAAATATCACTGGGATAAGTTTAAGCATCACTTTCATCTCTTCGATCCCCTTGAAGGAGAAACACCTGGGAATAGGTCTCTTTGGTTCACTTGGTGTAATTTCCAATAGGGAGTTAACCGAATTTACTCTAGGCTTGACATATTTTATGCTGACAGTAATTTCTTTTCCTTTTCTCTGAATCAACTCGAATCTCCCATTACCATCCTTCCTGCTACTTTATCTGATCATTGTCCCACCCTGGCCCAGATCAAATTTAGGTCCCTCACCTTTCCGGTTAGTAGTTACCCCCATAGATTCATCCTTAATACTTCTCTTCTTGAGGACCAAGATGTTAGTGTTGCTGTTAATATGATTAGACTCATCAACCTGCAAAACAACTCCTTGACTCATAGTGATAGATGGCAGCTAAATATCTCTTCCTGGACTAAGATCTTTCAAACCTTCAGCCAAATGAAAGCCAAAAACTATAGACGAATTGAGAAGGTGCTCTCTGATTGGCTCTTTGTGGCTGAGATCAATATCCAATCTCAATCAGACTCTACCATCCTTGCTGAGCAGGTGTCCCTTGCTAGGAACTCTCTCAGGAAACATTAGCATATTAAAGCCAAAGGGGCCTTCATCAGAAACTGCAATCACTGGCTTCAGTTTGGTGATAAAGGTACTAAATATTTTTTAATCTGCTCAAAGAGAAACAAAGGAAAGAGAGGATTGATAGAATCTTTGATAATGATAAGGAGTTGCTTACGGGCCAGGATATTTCTTTGGCCTTTGAAAATTTTTATAGGAACCTGTTTACTTCTGAAGATGATGATAATTCTAGATTAAGGAGACTTAGATGTTCTGAGCTTATTCCCAAGAAGCTTGCGGAGGATGATATTTCTGCCCTCCAAAGGCTTCTTTCCTAGCAAGAAATTGCTGATGCCATCTGAAAGCTAAAAGATAACAAAGCCCCAGGCCCGGATGGCATTCCTGCTGAATTTTACAAAGCCAACATTGATTGGATCTCTAAAGACCTCTATGATTTATACTTTGAGGCCTTCTCGCATGGCACTCTAGGGATTGCTATTAACACTGGTATCATAAAACTCATCCGTAAAGAGGGAGAAAGAGCTTTGATTAAAAATTGGCGCCCTATCACTTTACTTAATGTTTCCTATAAAATTCTTGCGAAAGTTTTGGCTTCTCGGTTAGAGACTATTCTCCCCAAGTTTATCTGTTCCACTCAGACTGGATTCATTAAAGGTAGATTCATCCTTGAGAATCTCCTTACTAGCTAGGAAGCCATGGAATGGGCCAATACTTCACATCAGGAGTCTGCTATGCTTCTTCTCGAGTTTGAGAAGACCTATGACAAAGTTGAATGAGACTTCATCTTGATGATGTTAAAAGCTTTTGGATTCCCTGATATTTTTTGTAAATATATTCAAATTCTTCTAAAAGATGCTTCTGCCATGATTGATGTTAATGGTATCCTATCCAATCCTATTTCTCTGTCTCAGTCCATTCGGCAGGGGTGCCTGCTTGCCCCTGCTCTATTTGTTATTGCTTCTGATGCTCTTTATTATATCCTCAAAGATGACACCATTTCCCCTAAGGTGCATGGTATCACTCTTCCTAATGACTCTGAGCTTCTTAATATTCAATTTGCTGATGACACCTCTCTGTTCTTGGAGCTCAGCCTAGATAACTTCATTTGCCTTCGCAATAAACTTGATATGTTTGGTAAAGCTTCTGGAGCTCGTATCTCCAGCTCTAAATCCATTTTTTTAGGATGGAATGATCTTCCTCTGGACTCTTTCTCAATTTGGTTATTCTTGGGGAGGACCTAACAAGATTGTTAGGTATCTTGGTATCCCATTTTCTGTGAGCCCTTCCCTTAAGGATATGTGGTTATGGATAAAAGGAAAAATCTTCAGAAAACTTAATAAATGGAATCATAGGCTCCTCTCCCTTGCTAGGAGAGTTTAGGTTTGCCAGAAGATTCTTTCCTCCTATAGCATCTACTACTTTTCTATTTGGATGTTTAGTAACTATCAGATTTTTGAAATTCAGAAGGCCATCAGACATTTTCTTTGGTCAGATGACAAAGGTACTAAGAAAGCCCATTTTGTTAAGTGGGCTTGGTGCCATCTAGAGAAAGGTCTTGGTGGGATTGGTTTGAAAGATCTCAAACTTCAGGGAATGGCTCTTGCCTCTAAATGGATCCTTCAATCCCTTGTTGGTAATGAGCCCTGGAAAGTGCTTGTCAGAAGTAACATTCAAAATGGTGTGCCTAAACCTGCTAAATCGTGGAAACATCTGCCCCTTAGTGATCTGATTTTTGGCAAATTCCACATTTTTGTGTAGGGATCTTGGGTTTTTCGTTCCATTTGGAAAGCGTGGGAGAACATTCGCCACCATATTGATAACTCAGCCTTTGACTATCACTATACTCTTCATGGTGAGCGATCATTATGGTGGAATCTTCTCCATCAGGGAAAACCTCTTGCTTTGACCAAAGGCTGTTTGGCTAGATTTTGGGCCAACAAAGGTGTTAAATATATCATGGACATCCTTGAGCACAATCAGCTCATCAGCTGGGATGTCCTTGCCAATCAATATAATCTTCCTGCTTCTCATAAGCGTACTTACAATCTTATCAAAATTATTTTTTCTCAGCTTAATCTTCCCCATAATACTGATGTGGATTCTCACCGATTTCTCTCCTTTAGATGGCAAGATGGTACTCTCCTCACTTCTGTCAAAGCTAAACATATTTACAGATTTCTTAATCATGATAGCTCTATTTCCCACCATCTTAATGGCATTTGGTACTGCTCCTTTACCTCCTCAGACTGGCATAATTTTTTTGATAAACTCTGGAAAGCTCCTATTCAGCCTAAAATTCAATGTTTTAAGTGGCAACTCCTGCTAGACAGACTCCCCAAAAGAAACCAGCATGCTAATCTTGATATTTGTTCTATCTACAGAGTTCTTGAGACTATGAGACATATATTTTTTGATTACTCTTTTGCTAGAGAAATTTGGCTCATGTTTGGTATATGTGTCACTCATTATGTTTACACTTTGGATATTATTTCTAGTTTTATTGAGGGCCTTAGAAAAGATGCTAATTTGTTCTAGCAGATTCTCTCATCGCTCATCCTTTGGCATATATGGAAATTTAGAAATGATGCTAAGTTCCAAGGTTTTTCCAGATCTCCTACTAGATTTCATAGAAATCTCATACATTTTAAAATTGCTTCATAGGTTTGCTGCGTGTTGAATATGGAAAAAAGGAAGTTGCTTAGATTTCTGAGGGATGGTCAGGCTACCATGTTTATCTACGAGATGCAGAATGGTTACGAGCTGGCCAGTATAACAGAAAATCAGGTGGCGTTTGATGAAGCCCTTGCCAAACTCATGCAAGAGATCAAGAACAACAAGAACCCCTCTACGGATAATCTCCACATCTTTCACCAGCTGCTGAATCAGAAAAAAGCCATATGGATGGAGGGGCCCTTCGATTGGACATCCTGGATCAATAAGTTTGAAGATGCTATCCCGTAGCTTTCCATTTGCTATGACTCTGGCTCACCTTTCTCCTTGTATTACTCTGATGTATTTGTATTTCAGATAGCAGTCCCTCTTGGTGGACTGTTTCTTTTGCTATTTTTTCAATTAGTTGGTTGAGGCTCTGCCTCCCTCCTTTTTGATGTACCTTTTTGATCCCACGATTTATAATATTAAAAAAATGTAGAATGAACATTAAACAATGTAAATATAAGTTTTTTAAAAATGAAAATACAAAAATAAAAAAGTTGAAGATTAAAACATAGATATACAATTTACAATATTTAAGAAATTAAATATTGTTTGAGAAACTTGTTGAATAATTTCAAGATTTTACAATTAAATTCAAATTATCAAATATGAAAAAAATAGTCATTTAAAAAAAAAAACCCATCAAAAAATTTATTACAAAAAATTAATAAGAGAAATACAAAAAGAAATACTTGAAAATCAGAAATATAGAAGAATATTTTCCATTCATTGTATTCACATAAAACTGTACAGGTACATATATGGTTGTGTGCCAAAAAACATAAAGCTACAGGGAAGGAAACAACTACAGGAAAACTATAGGAAAGGAAAAAATCATTTTAGGAAAGAATAGTTTAGGAAAGAATTAGGGAAAGAATCAGTTCAATATTAGAAACAATCTAATATTGCAACACTCCCCCTTAAGTTGGTGCATAGATATCCCACATGCCCAACTTGCCCAAAAACTTTGAGAACACTCGACTTGAAACCACTTTGGTAAGAATATCGGCCAACTGATCTTCTGATCGAATCTTAGGTAGCTCCACAATCTTCTCATCCAACTTCTCCTTAATAAAGAATTTGTCTACCTCCACATGCTTTGTACGATCATGTTGAACCAGATTATGAGCAATATCACATGTTGTTTTATTGTCACAATATAGTTGAATTGGCTGCCTAGGCAAACAACCCCAATCTCTCAAGAGAAGTCTTAGCCACAATGCTTCACATACTCCAAGTGCCATACCTTTAAATTCTGCCTCTGCACTTGATCATGCAACAAATTCTATTTTTTGCTTCTCCATGTAACAAGATTACCTCCTACAAAGGTGAAATAACCTGAAGTAGAACACCTATCATCTACTACTGTAGCCCAGTCAGCATTAGTATATGCATCCACACTTTGATAATCCTCATTTTTAGTGAATAAAATTCCTTTTTCAGGAGCAGACTTCAGATACCTCAAAATACACATAACTGCATTCATATGTTGCTCTCAAGGATTATGCGTAAATTGGCTAACAATACTTAATGCATAGGCAAGGTTTGGCCTTGTGTGTGCTAAGTACATCAATCTTCCTATGAGTCTTTGGTATCTTCCTTTATCAACTGGTACCTGATTAGACTCAATACATAACTTTAATCCTTCTTCCACGGGTGTATCAATGAGTTGACATGTTGGCATACCGGTTTCCTATAACAAGTCCAAGGCATACTTTATTTTCAAGACAAAAAAAATCCCTTTATCAGATCGAGACACTTCGATCCCAAGGAAATATTTCAAGGGACCGAGGTCTTTCATTTCGAATTCTCTGAACAAGTAATCCTTGAGAGCCCTCCTTTCTTCAGGATCATTTCTTGTAACTATCATGTCATCCACATACACAATGAGTGTAGTGATCTTACCCCGTTGATTCTTTATGAATAAAGTATGGTCTGAATTGCTCTGATGGTAACCAAAGGCTTTCATTGACTTTGTGAATCCTCCAAACCATGCCCTTGGAGATTGTTTCAACCCATATAGCGACTTCTTTAATCTACACATCTTCAGACTATGTATTTCTAGTATCATGCAGCCAGGTGGGAGTTCCATGTAGACTTCTTTGGACAACTCTCCATGTAGAAAGGAATTCTTCACATCACACTGTTGTAATGGCCAACCCAAGTTCGCAACTAGAGACAACAAGACTCATACTGTATTAATTTTAGCTACAGGTGCAAATGTCTTTGTATAATCGATCCCATAGGTTTGGGTGTACCCTTTTGCCACTAGTCTCGCCTTAAAGCATTCAATTGTACTATCTGCTTTGTACTTAACAGTATAAGCCCACCGACATCCAACTAGTTTCTTTCCTGGTGGATGGTCAACAAGTTCCCAGGTATTATTTTGCTGTAATGATTTCATCTCATCATTCATAGCAGTTTTCCACCTTGGATCAGCTAAGGCTTCCTACACATTGTTAGCAATAGATACAGTAGATAATTGATTTACAAATGACTGATTTGATTCTGACAAATAATGGTTAGACACATAATGACTCATAGGATATTTAACTTTACTAGAAAGTTTGGGTTCATATGTGGATTTAGGGATACCTCTGGTGAGACATTGAGGTAGCTATTTTCTAGATGGTTCAGGAACATCCTTGGTAAGCGATTGGTGTGGTGTGAGGGACTCAGATGGAGGTGGACCCACAACTTCACTTTCTAGGTGTTCATCACTGCTTTGATCTAAAGTTTCACCTACTTCTTGATTAACAATTTTAGAGAGTTCCCCTTCTTTAGAGATGTACAAGCTACCCACATCTTCAGGAATGTGAACATCCACATCTTTAGAGGTGTTATCCACATCTTCAAAGATGTCCAAGCTACCTACATCTTCAGAGATGTGAGCATCCATATCTTTAGAGATGTGATCATCATTGTCTAGAGTTTGAATTTCCTTCTGGTACTCCCCATGAAGTTCAGGCTCAAGGAAAAATATATTGAGTCTTCATGAAAAACTACATCCAATGTAATAAACATTCGTTGAGTTGGAGGATGATAGCATCAGTACCCCTTTTGATAAGTAGCATATCCTAGGAAGACACATTGCATCGCTCAAGGAGATAACTTGTTGCGCTGATGCTTATAGAGGTGTAAGAAAGCTACACAACCAAAGATACGAGGAGGTAAATTTGGGATAGCAAGAGCAACAACTGCCTCAACAAGAGCCTGGGATGGTATCTAGAAATCAATAGCATTGGAGGGTACCCAGTTGATCAAATATGCTGCAGAGGTAAGTGCTTCACCCCAATAGGATAATGGCATATGGGTTTCTATTAGAGAAGCATAGACAACCTCCAACAAGTGACGATGTTTTCTCTTGGCTACCCCATTCTGCTGAGGTGTATTGGAACAAGTAGTTTGATGAATAGTCCTATGTTCTTCTAGATACTACTAGAGTTTAGAACTCAAATATTCACCTCCATTGTCACTATGAAGAACTTGAACTTGTGCATTGTACTGAGTACAAATCATGTTATAAATTTTTTGAATATACAAGTTCACATCACTTTTAGACTTCATTACATATACCCAAGTCATCCGAGTACAATCATCAATAAAAGTAACAAACCAACGTGATCCACCCAAGGTGGTGACTTTGGATAGACCCCAAACATCAGAATGTATGATCATAAATGGAACTGGACTTTTATTCAAAGTTAATGGAAAAGAAGCATGATGGCTTTTTGCAAGTTCACAAATTTCACACCGAAAGTTAGAAACATCAAATTTTGCAAATAAACAAGGAAATAATTTCTTTAGATAACCAAAGGAAGCATGTCCCAGATGTCAATGCCATAACCAAATTTTAGATTTTTGCTTGTCCCCCTCAGAGCCATCCATCACTAGAGCTTGACGCAGCTTCTCCGAACTCTTTGACACCAAGTCCAAGTAATATAGCTTCCCTTGCCTAACATCACAACCAATCATTTGCCTCATTTGGATGTCCTTAAACACATCAAAATTAGGCCAAAAAATTACAACACAAAGTAAAGTAGTAGTGATTTGGGAAACTGACAACAAATTGTAATCCAAAGATAGAACCACTAAAACATAATCTAGATTCAAAGTATCAGTGAGAGGTAAGAATCCTTCTCCAATAACTAGGGCCGAAGAGCCATTGGTAGTGGAATTTTTCTTTTGTGAGGATGGTTTAAGGGATGAGACCTGTCTAGAATCAAATGTCATATGATCCATAGCACTAGAATCAATTATCCATGCACTATTAGAAACAAGTGTAGACATATTTAAAGACTTACCATCATTACCTGCCACTGTTGTTAATGTCAAGATCTGTCCAACAACATTATCCTCTATCTTTGTTTCAACAAATGTTGCACTGGAGGTCTTCTTGGAATTCTTCTTCCATGAATTGTGGCTACGATCCCACCATTCTAGATACCTAATAAGTTCAAAGCGGTGAATTTTGGTATGACCAGTTTGATTACAATGTGTGCATTTGTAGGTGGATTTATCAGTACCATTAGTGATCTTAGGTAGGTTTTGAGGAGGCCCATTCTAATTAGATTGGTTTCGAGTCACCATGGCTGAGGCTTCTGTCTTTTCTAGTTCTCCAATCATTGTTGTGTGTCAAAAAGATTCACAACGAACTAATGCATAACATGCTTCTAATTCGAGAATAGGATCCTTTCTCAAAATTTCACCACGAACTTGTTCGAAGTCACCATCTAATCCAGCAAGAAAAATATGCACCCTTTTTCACTGAACTGATTTTTAGTAAGATTCAACATCGTTCTCACTTTTCATGATCACTTTATCATGATGATCCAAATCACCAAAACTCTTGATTAATTCTCCATAATACACAAAGAGTGTTTTGCCATTTTGTTTGGCAGAGAAAGCCCTCTGATTCAAGACAAACACTTGCAATTCATCCGCTCCATCATAAAAAGCCTTAGAAAGAGCTTTCCAAATATCTCGAGCAATTGGTAAGCGAATGTATCACTTTATAATTTCTAGGGACATAGATATCAATAGCTATCTTTTGACCTTATGATTGTCTGCATACCACTTCTCATATCCATCATCCTTCTTGGTAGGTGGCTATGAGTTACCATGAATGAAAGAGAGTTTCTCCTTCTCAGCAATATGCATCTCCATGATTTGAGACCACAAATCATAGTTTGCTTCATCGAGTGTAATCCCTACCTTGAATGATGAACCTTTGGATTGAATAATAATGGGAGTAGATTTGCTTTCAAATGATTTGTTTTCAAATACTTCCAAATCTAAATCAGCCATAGTTCAATAAAGGGATACAAATAATTCAAGCTTCAAATCTTTGATACCAACTTGAAAATTAGAAATATAGAATAATATTTTTTGTTCATTATATTCACATACAATTGTACAGGTACATATATGGCTGTGTGCCAAAAAATATAAAGCTATAGGAAAGGAAATAGCTACAGGAAAGCTACAAGAAAGGAAATAATTATTTCAATAAATTAGAAACAATCTAATATTGCAACAAAAATAATATGAAAAACAACAACATCTCTAACAAACATTCTATCGACTAAATAAATTATAAAAACTAAAAAAACAATATTTAAAGGAAAAACTAAACTAATATAAATATAATAATTTAAAGTAATTTAAAAACTAAAACCTAAATCAATTTAAAAAATCAAAAGTTTAATAAATAGAGATCACAACATAATCTAATATGAAGATCAATAAGTAATTATTTTTTAAATAAATAAGAAAAGAAAAACAATAGTTAAAAGTGGAGATAACAAATAATAAATATCAAAACAAGAGTTAAAAGTGGAGGGAGATTAAAAATTGACCGATAAATTATTAATGGGAAGGATTTTTAAATTTTTGGCCAAATTGACAACTTTAGGTCAAAAATTTAATTTCTAGGAACAAAGTTTTCATAAATAGCCTATTGGCTAAATTATTAAAAAAAAATGGCAAAAGTTTTTACATTTTAAAATTCATTAGAATCAAAATTAATTAAATATATAGGTAAAATGATTAATTTTTTGAAAATAACTCTTAATCTCATTCACAATAGTAGACAAAAAAAAAAATGTTACTTATTCCAATTTGTATACAACAAATATAAGTCATTGTAAAAAGCATAATCTAAGTTTGTTTTTCTTAAGCAATAGGGACTCTAGCTCTACAAAAACTCTTATTTAAATTAGTTTAATTTACTTCTTGTAATTTAACTTAATGATTTGTATTAATGGTCCTCCATGATATAGGTAATTTCATTCCATATTTTGTTCCATTCTACTCTTGACATGTTTACTATTATGTTTCTATTTATAATCATCATTAAGATGAAAGATATTAATTTTTTTTTAAAAAATGTTTGCAATCATAAATTGATAGAAATATGATAATAAAATTATTTTTTAAAATATAATTTTAAGTGAATAAATTAAATTATAAATAATTTTCAATTTAACTAAAATGATATTAATTTTTAAATTATTATTTATTTATGTCTAATTATCATATATGAATAACTACCAATTTTTTTAAATAAAAATTAATAGGAGAAATAAAAAGATAGGAATTCCTACATATATCTCATAAGCAATATTATTTATTTTTTAATTAATTTATCATATATGAATAAAATAATTATATAAAAAAAGAATATTATTTATTTATATTCAATTTATCATATATGAATTAAAATAATCATTTAAAAAAACTCCACCAAACAATCTAATATAAAAAAATTAATAGAAATACAAAAATTAATATTAAAATAGTAACTCCTCTCACAAATACTAATTTTTTTTTATAAAAACTAAAAATCAATATTTAAAGGAAAAAAATTCATAAATTAAATATAATCTTATATGAAAAACAACTAATAAGTAATTTTCTTTTTTCAATTTATTTTTTAATCGGTAAACGACCTTAGTCTTGATTTTTTATATAGTGATAATTGTTCACAAATCTTGTGTCTTATGAGCAAGAACATGGAACTTACAAACTTATTAAAGATCCTTATGAGCAATCACACTAGAAACAACATTTGGAAGACCAAGATTCACAACTTAGAATTCCACAAAGACGTCCCACTTGGGTTTTGAACCAAAGTCTTCACAATGAGAGCTCATTTCTTCAACCAAACTAAACCCCTTGGACCTTAGCTTTGATTTTTATTTATTTGTTTTTAATGTTTTTTTACATTTACCTCCATTTAGTGCAAGCATTGGAAGGAAATAATGAAGGGAGGAAAAACCTTCAGTATCACTCATGATTGAAGTCGTGTTACTAATACAAAGATCACTAGGAGCATACCCCTTGTTAGAATGATAGAGAATAGAAAAGATGAAGCTTGCAAAATCAGAATTTATTATAAGGATATCAAGGGCTTACCTTCGTTTTGTGTTTTAAGTTACAATGTGTACATATTATCAACATATTGAGATTACATTTAACTTAGTTTAGAGCAAAACATAACTTTCCCTTTCTCAAACTTGGATTCCTCTGAGCAACAAACAAAGCCTACTAGAGTTGTGTTCTTTTCATAGGTTCTAATGACAATCCTACATTGTGTTTAAAATAATTCTCACCTAAAACAATAATTAGGTAAGTTAACAGTATGGGCATAAGTACCTATAGACTGATCATCAATGATTCTTACCTCAAGATCTATCAACAATTAATGAAGGACCTCAAATTAAGCAAAAGGTCCAATAATGCCTTTATTGATTTTACTTGAGGCCATTAAGAGAAAAATTAAGATAAAATTCATGCAAGAATCAAATGAATGACTTTCACTTCATTGAACTCCTTATATAGAACTAGGGTATTCAACGACAAGTTGTTTGAATGTAAATGTAAAAACAATGTAGATCTAAAAGGAACACCTTTATTGTGTCTTCCTTACTGCAAAAAATCAGTTTCGAGCTTGGGCTTCATAATCTTATTATTGTTAAAAGCTATAAGAATTGACCAAACTAAAGGGGGAATAATAGATTGAAGAGAAAAAATAAATGTAATTCATGCCTAGTAGCTAACTTGATTATATGGTGGGGGACTAATGATTGTCTAGACTCATATCTACTTATTGAGAAAATCTAAAAAATGAACTATGATGAATCATGCTTGCAAGTTATCAACGAATAAAAAAATAAGTAGAAAATTGCTTGTAATGTCACTAGGATGACTTGTCAAACCATAAAAAGTGTTAAAACATAATTGAAATAATAATGTTTAACTTTTAGAGGTCTTAATTACCTTAGAGGGATCCTACAAAACTAATTTCTATTTACTGAAGGACATAGCATAAATGTACTAATTTCGAGCTGGGAGATAAAATACTTGTGGTTCTCTGGAAACTTGCAAATATGTAAGATTAAACAAAATATACGATACTTTAATATATTAATTTCTACAAAGATTGAGGATCTATAGAAATTATCTAATTATATGATAAAACAAAGTCCACCTATCTACCGATTAAAAAGTAGACTTACTTACAATATATGTGTTAGTTCAAGTTTGAATTTAAGTAGGCCTAACTATGGGCTAGGGATAAATGAAAAAACAACTATTTTAACCAAAATGGATAAATATATAAATAATTTCCAATTTATATAAGATTATATATATATATATATATATATAAGACTAAGAAATATTACTTATTTATATTCAATTAGTTTTCTTAGCAACAATCGAATACTTTTTTTCAGTTGAACACCAGTCCAAGAACTTTTTGATTTTTTTGATTTCTCTAATGCCAAGAAATCTTGTTATCAAACTTTGTACCCTTTTACAATGCAATTTCTGCAAGGATTGGGTGCGGCTATCCAAGTTTTCTTTCTATCATTTTCATCTCAAGAAGATTTATTTATGTGTCCTTCCTAGGACAACTTTGAATCCAAGGCTCAATGGAAATGTAGATTACATGAAAAAACATGGAGGTGACTGAGTTAACAAATTTGGAGATTTCATGCTAATGGCAATGCACAATGTTGGCTCGGAAGATCCTTCATTTCAAACTTCTAGTAGGGGATAGGTTGAAATGTTTGATTATTCAACATAACACTTTTCCATTTTGCTGCAATATTGAGAACTTAAAGCATATTTTTTGGGAGTGTTCATTTGCCAAATAAAATGGAAGTCTATCCTCATTCACTTCCCTATGATTTTTTAGCATGGTTTGGGCTGAAAATATACTATTCTAGGGCTTGACCTTCATGATAATGTGGTTTCTAATACTCTAAGACATTCTATTTTACTCAATATTTGGAAATGTGGGTGTATGACTAGGATATCTTGTTTCAAGTTGTCTCGCTCTATTTTTCAGTGAAGGGGGTCTCCAAACAACTCAGGATTAGACATTTGTTGGACACAATCAAACTTCAAATTCTCAGACTTTATAGGAAAGACTTCTTTTGTTTTGTCTGACTACAATATTATTTCAACTTTAATTTGTAAGCAACTATTATTTCATGTACTATAGTACTTTATGTTGGTTAGTAGGTTTCTCTATTTTTATGGCCTATGCTACCCTACTCAACTAATATTCTTTTATATTCTAAACTATTTCAATAAAAAAAATTCATTTTAAAAATAATCTACTTATGAAAAATTAATAAGAGAAATATAAAAATATAATATTAAAAAAATAGCTACTCCTACAAATATACTATTACTTAAATAAAATATAAAAGGTAAAAGTTAATATTTAAATTTAAAAACTAAACCAATTTTAAAAATAATTTAAAAAATTAAACTTAAACAATATTAAAAAAAATCGATTTAAATAAGCCAAAAAAGCAAAGAGATTAATATGTTATTCAAATTTCAAAAATAATTTGTTAATTTTTAAAAAAAAATAGAAAAACTCAAGGTTGTAAAAAAATTATTGACAATTTTCTATGATTTTTTTAATTTCGACATGTAAAACCTATCGATTTGATTAGGAGAAAACCATTTATGACATGATTTTGAATTTAATATTACATAATTAAAATATATTTTATAGACATTATTATTATTATTATTATATATACACAACATTTAAAAGTAATTATAACAATTCATGTGTGTGTGTGTGTGTGTGTGTGTGTGTGGGTAAAAGCACAAACCTATGTCACCCTTTTGTAAAGGAAAATGCTAACAAAAGTACAACTATTCATCTTCAATGACATAAAACTAGTATTATTATTTAGAATTTAAAAATAAAGTAAACTAATGATATGTGTAGAAATGGTTGAAGTTTAAGATTATAATTTTAAATAATTCTTTGGAATAAGAAATGATATATTTTCCTATTTTTTTATAAAAAATAATTTAGTTGCTGAAAAATACTGAAAGTTAGGGGTTTAGTTCCCACCACAAAACTATATGGAAATAAACTTATTTCCATTTGAACTTGGACTATGTCATAAATAACACATATAGGTAGAACAATCAAACATAAAAATTGACTTTAGACCTATATTTCCTCTTTTATAATGATTCAAATTTCAACTCACCTAAAATTGATAGTTTTCATCTCTCACTACATTTTTAAAAACATATCTATTCTAACCAAAAAAAAATTATACATTTTGAAAGAGGACTCTCTTTTCTAGAACGTCATATAATTAAATTTTTTTTTTTGATATGATTTAATATTATTTTCTTTCTCAAAATTGACATCTTTTCGAGTGTTAAAATACATGCTTGTAGATTTTTTTAATTATAATATACTATATCTAATTAAAATACTATAAAATCTATATAAGAATATTTTTGACTTTGACCTCTATAAAATGGTGTTTATATTATACTAAAAAATATTTTAAAAAAATAGTAAGAATTATTGAAACATCAATTTTCTGAAATAATTCTATTTCTTTAGTAATTGGATACAAACTAGAATAAAACATACATTTAATAGACATTTTCGATTAGAAAAGTGTGAGACCATATATAACATAGCTAGAATGAATTTATCTAGATCATATGTTCGAGCAAAATTGATTTTTGGATAGAAATACTTTAATTCAGTTGTGCTGATATGTTAGCCTAAAAAGTGACACAACTTTGTACTTTTACCCATATATATAATAATAATAATAATAATAAAAAGAAAAAAAAAAGCTGGTTCAATGGCTCATGAAAGGAAGAACTCAGCAAGAAACCCTTCAGTCGTTACCAAATACAAAAAATATTGTAATATAATTCTTTACAATGATACATCTCCTGAAATTATCAAGCAAAGACAAATTGCAATGTTAAACAAATGAAATTGCCATCTCATAAAAAAGAAAAAAAAGAAAAAGCATAAGGCAACCACCTCAAAAATCCATACTATAAATTTGTACAATGAACCACAAGTATATATCAAGAGATGGAACTAATGACACATATATACCCTTGTCCTTAATCATCCACACATATGGCCATTACATACTAACCCATATTTTACAATAGCTGATAAAATAAGTATTGTTTAAACTTTTTAAACAACACTTTTGCAAATCGAGCATGAACCAGTCAGTATGAAGGTCGGGCACGAACCAATTGTTATGAAGATCAAAACTAAATACA
Source organism: Cupressus sempervirens (assembly GCA_028749045.1). NCBI lineage: Eukaryota > Viridiplantae > Streptophyta > Pinopsida > Cupressales > Cupressaceae > Cupressus > Cupressus sempervirens. The sequence continues at coordinate 4,442,742 of CM053783.1, forward strand.
ACGAAACTTAGAAGATCAAAATGATTCCCATTCCATCTTAGCTAGTTCATTCCCTGCAAATAGCTTCAATCTCCTCATTGGATTATCAATTTGCATAATACCAATATTCTAGCTACTAGAGACCCCCAACGACACAAGTGTTGGAGCTACCACATAGTTACTAGTAACATCCTCATGATCATGAAAAAGTATTTCATCAATTTCCCTGGCTTTGGACTTTAATGCATCAATGACCTAGGGCATTAAACATTTTTGGTATCTCCAAATATAATGATCCACTTGGCCTGAACTCCCACCTCTCAGAGCATTGGAAAATGATGCCAAAAAAGAATTAAAATCTACTTTCCCTTTATCTTGAAGAAAACTATTAACTCCTATATAAGGTGTCTTTCCCCCTATGAAATCATACTAACGCAAAGCACCCCTAATAACTTTCATCCCAAACAAATGACCTAACCTAAGCTTGTTTGTGATACATTCCACACTGCCCATGTCTTGAAGAAGGTTTGAAGTGTAGGTGAAGAAAAATGAAAGTAACTAAGATGATAGGATGACATTTGGGCTAGAAGAATATAGCACATCAGTGCCCAAGATTTCCATGAAGCACCACAGACATATATCACATCTTAATTTTAGTGCTTCCTTTAATTCCCTTTCTGGAATATGCCCATTTCATGGCTGTTCACATCATTGTCCTACAATAAAGACTTTGAGAAAGCTTTTCCCATACTTTGAATTTCCCATTGCTCATAAAAAAAAAACCAACAAAAAATTCAAAACAAAGGTACAATTTTAAAGCTTGCATCACCCCAGTGACTATTAATTACAACTCCTTAAACTTGCCACCTCTGCTTACCAAATTCTAGGACCAATGCAATAAAAAATATTTCATCTTCCGTGAGAAAATCACATGGAAGTAAATGTTACCATGTAATGTACTTCCAATGTCAATTTGTAGTCATGAAGAGATCCATACCATATGGAAATCTACTTTGTACTTGCCCTAAATTGTAAAATCCTCTACAAAACAAGTTGCTAGTAGTAAACCCACCAATGCTTGTACCTGATAAATCTGCTTACCTCCATAAGTTTCATAAATTTTGAATCGTGAAAAATAAAATCACATGCTTTACAAGTGATCATCTATCATTGCATACTAATCAGTAAATATATTATTAATTATGAAAAGTTTTTTTCTTGTTCAATTAAACTGAATAGAGTGGGGAAGTTTTCAAAGGAAAAGTTCATAATCCTCATCTCAACATCCTATAAGTCACAACCTAGATTAGAAAAACAATCTGCAACTCGATTTCCCTCTCTGAGGGTGTGAAAAATGGAAAGCATTTTAAATTTTTCAATAATTGACCAAGCTTTCTCTAATATATATCCAAACTTCCAATTCTCTGTTTTTCTCTTTAGGCATGAGCTAATGACTAGTGTTGAATCTCCCTCAATATGAATATTATCCATTCTTAGATTAAGTGCCGACTCTAATCCTATTAAGAGTACCATGGCTTCTGCTTTATTGTTTGTACCTACCAGTAATTTATGAGCCAGCATACCCACCACTTGCCCATTATGGTTTCTAATACATACTTTGACCCTCGATTCCCCTAGATTACCCCTAGAACAACCATCACAATTCATTTTATAAACACCTGCTCTAGGAGGAATCCATTTCACGCCTTGCCTATTCACTTTAACACTAGGTCCCATAGTATTAATGAACTTATAGCATGGAAAGGATAGATATGTCCATCTATTTGCCAATGCAATATCCCATCCAGTAACAATAAGATGCTCAAAAGTTCTACTAACATAAGCTACCACTACTTCCCTCACTACAGATTCTAATGTTGTTAACACACCTTCTATAGTTGAAGATTGATTCCTTAAAATTATTTTATTCCTCTCCCACCAAATAGCCCAAATAACAAGTGCTAGAATTCACTTCCAAATACACAAATAATAGGAATGATTTTCTAAACATGGCCAATCTTGGAACATATCCCATATTGTATTTGGAAGAGGCATCATAAGATTTAGTTTTTGTAAAATGAAGACCCAACATTGATATGCCACTTTACACTGAATGAAAAGATGATCAACATTCTCCTATTGCTCCATACATAAAAAACATTTCATATTGTGTACTATATTCAATTCTGACAACTTTTCCCCTAATAAGATTCTCTTCTTCAGGGATAACCAAGCAAAATAGCCCACCTTTGGTAATACAACCACATTCCAACAAAAATTAAATGCCCAGAATGACTTGCTGCCTAATTCTAGGCTTTTAATAGCTAGATATCCCAACTTAACTGAATATCTTCCCCTTGATGTAGTGCCCTAAACAACACATCTGGTTGGTTTGACACTAAGACAATTCTAGCATTGCATAGACTTACAAATTCTTTTTTAATCTGGTCTAGAATTGGTAACCTCTCTAGATTTTTCCAAATGACTCCACCTGAAAGTGGATCAATAAAATGAAAGTAGTCTACCATATGTGAACTCCATTCATCACAAAATATATGCCTCCAATCTTCAAAGATTTGAGATTTACATAGTGGTGAAAGGCCATTCCATGAATCTAGCCAAAAAAGTGCCTTGACCCCATTATTAATTTTCCAAGACAAATATTTGGTGGCTAAGTCATGGGACTTCACCATAAAATTCCAAACTGCTAACCCTTAAGGAAGCTACTCCAAAGTGAAAATTCTAGTAGGATCAAAAGAATCTAAGTATTTCCTTTGCATTATCCTGCACCATTTTTTTTAGCTTTCTCATACATAAACCAGACCAAATTTCCACCAAAAGATAGATTGCTTAAAGTTAGTTTGGGAAAATTAATCCCTTCATCAAATTTCTCAAAAGATATTTCCTTTAATGAAATTAACACAATCTTTCTAGTTCTTGACATATTATTTGTCCATAAGAAGTCTCGAATAATACCTTCAATCTGCTTAGTGATAAATCTAGGTGCTAATAAAATAGAGAAATAATAATTTGGGATAGCTACTATAACCGACTTAATCAAAAGAATTCTACCCGAGAATGATAACCATCTCACTTTCCAAGACATTGTTCTAGCTATGATTTTGCCTACAATATTTTTCTAGTAAGAAGTTTTGTTACTACCCATAAAAAATGGGACACCCAAATATGTAGAGGCAAATTTATCCTCCTCAAAATCTAGAATCTTTCTAATATTTTTTGCAATATTGGAACTGGTATAAAATAAAAAGATTTTTTATTTTTCCACACTAATCTTCGAACTTGAGAGTGTCAAGTACTAATACAAGATATATTTTATATGCTTGGCTTCCTTTACATTTGCTGATCCAAACAACAAAGTGTCATCTGCAAATAATGAGTGAGTAACTACTAAATCCTTACTTCCAAATTGAATGCTTTTCCACAACTCTAGTTGCTAAGATTGAATAATAGCCCTGCTAAACACTTATGCCATAAAAATGAATAGGGATGGTGATAATGGATCACCTTGTTTGATGCCTTGAGAAGAATGAAAGTAGCCCTTCGGAGAACCATTAATAAGTACTGAGAATTTAGCCCCCAAAACACAAGCTTTAATTCATTTACACCAAGCTTTGCTAAAACCAAATTTCTCTAGAACTTTCATAAAAAAGGACCAATTAACCCTATCATAAGCCTTCATAATATCAAGTTTAATCACAAAAGAAGGATTTTGGTTTTCTTTAACATGGTGTAGAGTTTCACGAGCCACGATAACTCCTTTTGACATTTCTTTACTAGGCACAAAACACCCTATTCTGAAGAGATGATAGTAGGCAAGATAGCTTGAAGTCTAGAATATATGACCTTAGTGAAAATTTTGTAAATAGTATTACACAAGGAAATTGGTCTAAAATCAACAAAAGTATGAGGACCCCCAGATTTAGGAATGCCAACAATATTTGTAGAATTAAAATTTTTGAGCATGATACCCTTCCATCTGGAATATTCTAAGGCCAGAAGCAATCTCAACCTAGAACATCCTAGCATTTCTGAATGAAAAGAGCAGTGAATCCATCTAGACTCGGGGCTTTGTCTGGTGGGAAGGAATGGACAACTTTCCAAATTTCCTCCATAGAGAAGGGTTTCATAAGTTTAGCATTATCTTGATCCGTTATGATACTGGGATCCGCCTCTAAGAAAGAGCTAATTTGTTGTTCATTAGCATCCATATGACTTGATGGATCAAGGAGCTCTTTAAAGAATCTAACTCCTTCCACTTTGATGCTTTCTTCATCTAATAAAAGTTTACCTATAGGTTGTTATGTAATTGAAAAAAATGGATTTACTTGCCTTCCTTTGACTTGCTACTGCATGGAAGAATTTTGTATTACGATCTCCATCACTAAGCCAAAGCTCCCTTGATTTCTGCCTCCAATATTCTTCCTCTCTATTACAAAGCTCCACCCATTATGACTATTTTTCTTTTTGTTGAGAAAATGAATTTGGGTTTAAACCAAAATTGATGATTTCCTCATTGATTTCTTATAGTTCCTTCTACACTTCAATCTTCTCCTTGAATATGTTTTTGAAGACTTGTTTATTCAAAATTTTAATTTTGTCTTTAAGAAATTGAAGTTTCTTGTAAAAACAAAATATACTATTACCTTTTCCTTCGGAGCATTGACCCACCATTGTTGAATTAAAGGCAAGAAATGAGGATGTCTAAGCCACATTCTTTCAAATTTGAATGAAGATTTCTAATTGGAAGATGTCTAAACCACATTATGTTCTAAAGTTAAAGCTGTTGGAAAGTGATTAGAGCTCGAAAAAGATAAAATTTCTGCCAAAAATTGAATGGAGGATAATTTCCATGCTTGAGCTAATATGAATTTGTCAAGTTTTTCAGAAATTTGCAAGAAGCCATTTCTTCTATTATGCTGAGTGAAACAACCATTGGACATTCCAACCTCGAATAATTCATTAATAGTAATAAAATTATCAAATTCTTCCTTAATTTTTATGGATGGAAAGATACCTCCTATTTCTCCTTCTTGTTCCTTATTGCATTACAATAATACAATTTTGTTCTGATAAAGATCTAATCTCATTTGAAATCAAGTTCCACAATTTTAGCTTATTTGAAGCACTAGATGGGCCATAAATATTGAAGATTACCATTGAAAATTCAAAATATTGAAATTGAAAACATTGTCAACCCAAACCTTGATCTATCAATCTACTAGAAACTGACCTCAGATTCCACAAAGTAGTTAAACCTCCCGAGGTCCCCACACTAGGAAAATGAGTAGAATTCCAATGCTTCCATTTAATAATTGATTCCTAATATTTTTCATCTAATAATTTTGTCTCTTGAAGTAATATAATATCACCTTTCAAATCATCAAGAAGTTTTTTAATCCTACTTCTTTTGTCAGGAGTGTTGATACCCCTGACATTCCATGTAATAATCTTCATCCTACTGCTAGAGGAAACTTGGTCCTTTTGGTTGTTCTTTTAACTACTTGAAATTTTTCTTCCAAGGTAGACTGGATGCCTACTACAATTTCTTCCTTTTCTTTCATACTTTTTCTCTTTCTACCATGAGTCTGTGGTGTAAAAGACACCAGAATCTGATCTCCTAGTGTTTGCATAATTGATAGGGTTTGTGAGAAATCAAATTTAGGATCACATCCAACTTTCCTAAATTGACCTTCATTAACCACCTAATTTGATTTGTAGAATCGATCTCTCAAAATCTCCATTTTTCATGTGATCTCCATCAAAAAGATGTGATGGTGTTTGGAGCATGTCTTCTTGCAAAACTTCATTTGCAATTGACTAAAATTGTTTAGAGACTACAAATTTAGATATTTCTTGAGTCAATTGTTGGATTTGATCACTCTCCACATTTCTTCCCAACCTGACTGCTTTCATAGTCTTCTAACATGTTGGAATAAAAAAATCCAATGAAGATTTATTGAACATAACTTCATGTGTGACTATATCTTCTATGGACCATCTCTTCTTATTCCAATAGGTCGAGAAACATTCCTTATCAATCATTTTTTTACAAATTATTACTCTAATGAAATGTTATGAACTTTATGAGAATGAGCCATAAAAGCAATTTGATCTTTAAAACTAACTTCTAAGAGATATAATGAGAATTACATGGCAAAATGACATTTTTCCAAGCCCCTCATAAGCATTAAATTTTGGCTGTTCTTTGCACCTTTTGTAGATTTTTGTTGCAAGGGATGTAGATGATTAAACTACATATTTGTCTTACTATGGAAGTTATTATAGCCCCCCACAATAGAGCAGATCAATGGTTGATTTGAATAAAAATCATCCTAATTCTGGGTACCGCTAGTCTCATCCTTGCCACTAGCACCCTCTTCCAAGTCACTTACATAATCTAGGTTTGGAAGAAAATTCTATAGCCTAGGATTTTTGTGAACCTTATTAAGTGGAGAAAAAATTACCTCGCTTACTGACCCTAAATCTAACCCATAAATAGCCACATTTCCTTATTATTAACTACTATTGTGGTTGCTAAGACATTTTGTGCAACATCCTTCCTGAATTTACAATTTTCAGCCTTAGTAGAGTGATCTTCACATACCATAATCCAATCTTTAACAACACCTTGAAAGTCCAAATTGAAATGTCCTAAGGATGATGCATATTGCTCAATTACCTCTGGCCCCTGAATTTGCATTTTTTGGCTCCAATCTCCCCATTTCAAATGAAAAATAATACATTCTAGAATTGGCTTTTGATTGCTCAGAAGAATACATACCCTAATTGGGCGATAAACATGTTCAAATGGGATCAGATCATGTTTGATGAAGGTACCCACCTTGTTTGCTATCAATTTAACAATCTCTATATCTCTATATTCTAGGAGCAACTTTGGTAATTCTATCCAATGAGGAAAAATATTAACATCACCCATCTTTTGAAAAAAGTTTGGGGAGAATGGACAAGTCGAGATACCATATCCCTTACAGAACCAACCTTTGAATTCATGTACCCAATCCCTATGCTCAACTGAACTAAAAAGGACTATAAAATAATTTAAAACTTGGTCATGAAATAAAACCTCTTTTGTACCTGGCCAATTGATACTAATCCATACTTGGATTTCATTTCTTCGCAATTTGTTGTCTTGAATCTACACCCTCAGTGCTCTACTTCTTAAAAACTCCACATGCAGAGACAACAATCTTTTTGGGATAGTGATTTCAATGATGCTTTGACATGCAAGCACATTATCCCCCTTCTTTATAATACCCAACTATTTTCTTCTCCAAATCTGCTTTGATTTTGTAGTACTCTCTATGCCCTTGCTTTTCCCTTGCTTTGGATTGAAGGTAGCTCTATTTGATTCCCCAAAAATCCTTTGATTTTTACTGCCCTATAGAGAAGACTCACCCTCCTCCAAAGAACTATTAAACTTATGATTTGCAATCGTACCTCCCAATACCCTCTTATCTAGATTTGAAACAATCTATTCCCCAAATTTATGGCTTTCTCTCCCTACACCCCTTGATCTAGAGCTGACTCCACTTTCAGTCCATTAAAGGATGTATCTCTTTCACAAATATCGAATGACACCTATTGTTTGGGTTTTCCATGGTGTTTAACCTGAAACCTGGGGTCAACGAAGAAGGGTTTGGCTAGCTACACAATCACTTTTATGAAGAAAATTTCTTCCCAAGACTTATCTCATCCTCCTCCAAGATACTGAATGCAATCAAGTTTTCTAGAACCCTTACTGCATTGCAACTTCTCTGAAAATCTTGTTGTCTGTAGTTTCTTGTCCTCTCCTTGCGTCTAGTTCTCCATCATTTCCCTACCATGCATTTACTTGGCCATCATTTTATGATCTTTTTAGTGTTAATTAATGATTATACAAATAATTTTTTTAAATTTTAAAATTTGGTATTTTATTATAAACTTCTTGTTTTCTAAAGTTTAGATGCAATAATTTAAACTTTTTAATTTGTATAAATTAATGGTTAAACTAGATTAGGTCTTCTTTATTTTTGCCACATTTTTATATAAAAATAATTATTTTATTTTTTGAAACTACTTTTCTAATTTGCTTATATATTTTTAGTATTTTTTTAACCTTATATATATATATATATAAGCTATAAGTAGTGATGTAATTATTGTCATTAATGGCAACACATGATGTGCATGTTGTAGAAAGCCTCAAAAATAAAAATACTTAGCTTTTTGGTACTTAGAAAATTATCAAGTATGAAACTGGTTTACAACAATGTATCGTTTTGATGTATAACTTGTTTATACAATGTTGTTCTTGAGAGAGAAGATATATGGAAATAATATAAATGTTGATGATGATGTGTATAACCTCAGACATCAGTACGAGTAGTATGAAAGAAAGATATTTAAGATGTATAGAAGATCAGAATAAAAGGTAAAGAGATTATTTTGTTTACAAAATAATTATTTGACCAATCAAGGCCGACATCCTAGATGTTTATTCTAGGTTGGAAAAGTATACTATGGTCCTAGCTAAGCCAACAAAAATTTGTGTAAAGGCATGGTATTTATGCAAAGACATCTTGCGAGATTATTGTGAAGTGATTTTGGAAGTGTAATGTGAAGTTTTGCATCATATGCAAAAGAAAATTTTGATAACCTAATTTTGTGATTTGAGATCAAGATGAGGTCAGAGATTAGCTAAAAGAAGGTACAACATTGATACTTATGTATTCAAGGAACTTTAATTACTTTTTTGGGCAATGAGCTCTTCTTGTAATTGAAAGTGCATGTTTGGGCAGTGACCTCTTCTTGCACTCATTGTACCACAACTCCTAACAGGGTTGAAATCTCCTAATAGGGACTCATATGTACTAAATGAGTTTATAGACTCCTAATAGGTTCCATCCTCTAACAAGAAAAATTTATATTAGTACATCATCTAGTGGGTATCATCCCCACTAGGGTTTTCCCTTGGCCAGGGTTTCCCTAGTTAACAAAATATTGTGTTATGAGTTCTATCTATGCATGGTTACTTTTACTATGCAACATTACTTGTTTACTTTCTTATGCATGGTTCAAAGTAATAAATAATATCCAGTTGGCAACAAAAGTTTGTAGAATATTGATTCACCCCCCATCTCAGTAGTCCTTATTTCTGACAATTGGTATTAGAGCACAATTACTTAGAAGAGGGTTAACAACTTGAGTAAGATCCCTATGGATATGGAACAATTGACGAAGACCCTTGAAGAGACACTTGAAAAAATTGATCTCCTTATTGAAGAAAGAGATAAGCTGAAAGATAGATATGAAGACTCCAAAGTATACTATTGAATCTGAAAGTAGTGAAGATAAATATTCAAAATTGAAGACAAACTACAAGATCTTGAATCATGAATTGAAGTTTACCAATCTAAATTTGAGTTTGAAGAATGATCCTAGAAAATTTGAATCTGATTTGAAGACTAAAAAATTCAGATCTTAGATTGAATCTAGCAAAGAGGACATCTGAATTTGAAACATTAAAAGAAAATCATGAAGAACTTCAGAAGTACAACACTATTGTGAAAGGTGAACTAACTCTGTGCAAGCTACAAATTCAAAAGCTTTATTCTAGTAGAGAAAAGCTTGATGAATAAATGTTAATACAAAGACCTTCCTATGATAAGACTGGTCTTGGTTACCTATTTAACACGATTGCAAATAAACCTAAAAGTGGTCCAGATCTAAAAGAAAAAGAAAAATTTGATGATACGATTGAATCTAGTCAATCTTCTAATAAATCCAAAAAAGTTGGACAAGAGAAGTAAACTATGAAATTGGATGAACCTAAGCAAGTGGAATCTTCTAAGGAAACTAGGTATGAATTTAGAGGTAAGTGTTTTTCATGTAATGAAATAGGTCATATGAAAAGATATTGTACAAAAAAGTCATTTAATCATGTTACAAATTTTTATTGCCATAATTGTCATGGCATGGGTCATAAACCAATTAATTGTAAGAAACCTAAATATGATAATGATAAAAGAAATAGCAGAATGTTTAGAAATACTAACCCTGCAGATAAAGAAGATCTAATGAGAGGACATCAAGAGAAAGAAGACCTTTTGATAAATGAAAACAAATCATGTGTTATAAGTGTAATTACTTTAGACACACAACCCAAAATTTTCAAGCACATATTGATCAATAGAATCATAGAAGCAAACCCCGATTTGTCAATTATGCAACAACTTTAGACATACAACAAAATACTGTAGAATGGATAGAAGCAACAATGGAAGAAAATTTAGAAATGAAAAGAAGGAATCATGAAAGAAACTTCAGGAATAGAATAAACAATGGAAGAAACTTTAGAAATGACAGAAGGAATCATGAATGCAACTTTGGAACTAATGAAGATCGAACAAATGTAGTTAGTGAATTTCGAGAAGCACTTGATGAGGTATTTGTAAAAGGATTAAATATTTCTAAGGAAAAGTTAGATGATGCAGAGATAGGAAGATTGAAGTTATGAATTGAGTTTGATTCAACCAAGTTGAATTAAGCTTGTTGACAACACTAGAATTTGAAACTTCATTTAGAAATCAAGCTGTGAGTAGCGAGGTTGAGAGAAGATGTATATAGAAGAGTTGACATTGTAGCTAAACTCACTTGTGATTTTGAGCTTATCGAAATAAGTTACGAAGGAAATAAGAGTTATTGTTATAGTAGAGAAAGTTTATGCTATGATAGAAGATGAAATCTATGTTTTCACAATAAATTTCATGGAGTGAAGTTTTGTGGAGCATTTTCATGATGAAAGGAAGCTATGATTAAACTTAGACAACATCTTAAGATCATACAGATGATCTTGAGTAGATATTTGATTTCAAAGAGAAATAAACAAGTTTTTTGATTTGGCAAAGTATGCAATTAATACAAGTTCTAGCTAAATAAATGGAGTACGAACTTGATTATTTCCACATTGTGATTATCTCAAAATCTTTGAGCACTCAAAAGTGATTTGACAAGGCTATTTCAAGGAAAACCCTACTTCAAAAAAAGGTATTTTATCATTTTCATTCATAAATTCTTCAATAAATCTCTATTTGGTGAAATTATGGATATGTTAGTAATTCAGAATGTTGAGAATGTTGAAAGACCCAAATTGAAGGTTGTTGCTATGAAACCCTTAGAAGAAAACCCTAATTCAACTTTACCTACTACTCTGAACAACGTAGTATATTTGGAAGATGTAGGAAATTATTTCTCTAGTAAATTTGAAATTATTGGAGGAGAATTCATGAACAAAGATATGGAATTTTTTTTTTCAATCATGATATGATTGTAAAGTTAAAATATAAGCATCTGAAGGATTTAGACTTAATCAGATATTACTTTTACCATGAGGTTGATACCAAAGAATGGACTCAAATTATATTAAGCAGAATTCATAATGGAAAGATTTGGATGGGAGAAGATGTAGTTGACATCTCTGCTGACCTTATTCATGAGGATACTTGTCTCAGCAAACAAGGTAGTGTAACCATTGGTGAGAAATTAGTTAAGAAGAAGGTGGAACTTAACACTAAGGTAGTTTATAATGGTAAGGCAATGGTGATCAACACCATCAGACAACATGATGTGAGATTCTTGAGCATAATAATTGCATATTCTATTTGTGCAAGTTCTAAGAGTGATGATTTGTCAATAGGATTTATCTATGTAGCTTATAAGATTTTCATTGAGAAGGAGCAAGTAAATTTAAGTGAGATTCTGAGAGTACAACTGCTTGAGAATTTGGAGAAGATTAAGATAACTAAGAATGGTGTATTCAGATTTTAGTCTCTGATTAATCATATTTTCTTTCATGTACTTAAGAGATTTCCATTTTTATTAGTTACAAAGATTATAAGCAGTGAAAGATGCACTATGGATAAGATAACAGATGTATGTAGAAGGCATCCTACAGAGGAAATCTTGGATAGTGGTAATTTAATCATGAGGACATTTTAGAATGAGATGAAATAGAGATTCAAAATTGAAACAACTTGTTGATAGATTTAAGAATGATATATGTTTTATGATGGATATAGACCTAACTTATATTAAAGTAGTCAAACCTCGAAAAACATTTCTTAATTCATAGTCCACCTCACAATAGGTGTGTGATAATCATGCCCAAAGCCTTACTTACGAATAGTTTATTCAATCTAATGATGATTTCTCCCACCATGAGGTGCATTTAGTTTGTCAACCTAGGGATGTATACTTGAAATGGTTGGCACAGTATGTGCACTAGGTTCCTTGAAGATTCATTGTGCTTATGCTATAGGAAAGTAAAATGCATATAAAGAACCCACAGTAGTGCTGCAGGAAAGTAACACACTTAAATCTTTACTGAAATGAATGCTAGAAATGTAGCTCTATGCTAACCTATATTTCAACCTAGACCATCCACTATAACTACTCTTGTAGATGCTACAGGAATATTTACAAAGTACGATGTTGTAGGAAGAAACTGTAACTTCTATCTAAAATACTGGAAATGGTGAAAGTAAATCTACACTACTTTAATCTAATCCACCTCCTAAGTGGGCCTCCTTGGTTGGCTTATGCTAATATACTAACATAGAATGTAAACCAATAATTACTTCATTATATTTCAAAAACTCCTTACATAAGAACAATATATAAAACTGCAAATAACTCGCTACAAGAGACAACAATGTTTTTCCATAAAAATTTTTCAACCAACTTAAACTATTTATCTAATACCTATAAAGAGAGGATCAAAACTTATTCTAAAATAGAAAAGAAAACAATCTGACTGAAGATCTATGAGAGAGGAAGAGGGAAATATAACAACCCACAGAATAAGCAATAAAGTTTGGGCAACCAATTCAACACAATAGTAAATGTAGAGGGAATATAGCAACACTTCAAACCCTGCATTCTTGGAATAATGGCTTCTCCTTTGTAGTAGCCATGTCTTCTGGTACCATAATGATTCCTCTGCCATAGTTGGGCCTTGACGCTCCTTCTTGAATGCTACTGACCACTCTCCAGCTTCTTCCTTTCCTAGCAAGTTAGTTGTGATGCAAAAATATTTACACAAATAGGCATAATAAAAATAAATCCAAATATTAGAACACACATTCTGATGGTTATATGAAATACTACATTATATGTATAATATTGGCAAATATGACATAACTATCCACCCATGGTTTGATAGTTCTATCTAGACTTTATCATAAGTTCAACTGGTTATGAGTTCACAAATGTCCTAATAGTATTAACAAAAAAGTATTAAAATTAATATAAAATAGAGGCAATAATTGGCCTCATCATCTACCCCCTGGTAAATTTAATGCTTGTCCACAAGCATTGTATCTTCTAGAAATTGATCAAAAGTCTCCAACCCTAGTCCTCCCTCTCCTATTACTCTTGAAAGTGTAGTAGAATCCTCTTCTTCTTTCCTAAACTTCCCTCCTATGATCCTCCTTTAACTTATCAAGTCATTCAAATTTGATGTCATATAGGGGCCGAGGGAGCATGGGTGGCTGCATTGTTAATGGACACCAAAGTTTTTGTCTAATTTACCTTCCCATCTACATGTATATTGGTGCGTGGTGAAGGGCTACCTCAGGGTTGATAGGGCTATGTGGTTAGCAAGCCTTAATTTTTATCTCAAAGAGCCATGGTCGGTGCCAGAAGCAGATGGAGTAGACTACCCAAGGAAAAGTAGATCCAAGTAAGGCATGCTATCATACTCTGCATAGACTTTTGTTCTAGCCTCAAAGATTTTTTTTCTTATTTCCTTGTGAATTTTTCCATAGGTCAGCCTAAACCAATCCCTAAGGATTTCTTCTAGTGTAGTGCTTGCTTCTCTTAATGGTAAGGGTTATGTTCTCTCCTATTCTCTATAATTGTTCAGTTGTCTATCATAGTCAGCCTCATTGTGCATCCAAGACATTAGGGCCCTAAGGTGTATATCCCCTATATAAAGTAGAGGGTTTCATTGAGTTTCTGTAGGGATAATGAAATTATGCATATACAATTCATAGAGTAAATTTTGCTACCATGATGGAAGGGTCTGGTAGAAGCCATAAAATTCCTGCACTGAGCTAAATTTTGTATCTAAATTTTTGAGGTTCATCATCAACTTGAATAAGAGAAATTGTTCTTTTAAAAAGATGGCATAGATCTTAGGTGGTAGCCTACAAGTAATTATTTGGTTAGCTAGCTTAAGGGAATGATCCATCTTTTGCTTCTATCTCATCAATTTCACTTTTAATTCTATAATTTCTTCACCTTGGTTTTTTATTACCTTCTTCATTTTCTTTTTCTCTTCTTCCCATAAGGTTGTTGTTAACACATGTTTATTATATAGCTAAAAAAGAAGCATTTGTAAGTAATTGGGCCACTTTCTTCATCCTAGTTATTTTTCTTCCTCTAGTTCATCCACAAGAATTCCAAGAAGCTTGTACACCATGTTTGCTTATAGGAAACTAGGATAGATTTTGAACAAGCTAGTTGGTACGTTATTGGGTCTTCTTCGGCTTCATGGCTTGGGGTATTTTGTTGCCTTACTTGGGAATCATTTTGGCATTCATTCATCTCAGATTTACATTTCTCATGAAGATTCTAAGGAATGTTCTAAATTTTAGGTTGACTGGGGGAATCATCTAGGATAACTTGTATTGGAGGTTCTTCATCAGATTGTTTAGGTAAAGTGGGCTAGGTTTTTGAGGGCACTTTAGGAATTTGTTCTCTCATTCTAAGGCTTCTTCACATAGGGGTTTCTTCAAGCACCACAACCTTTTTCTTGTTAACCCTCTTTGGTGTCTCTACTGTAGGAGTAGCTATTGTAGGAACCAACTTTGTTTTCTTCCATTTTGAGACTGTAGGGTTTCATTTTTCTACTACTAAAACTAAAGTTTCTTCTTGTAACTTCTTTTTTTCTTTTTTTTTGGGCAAAAGTAGGTACATTCCTCATTTGAGTAGGTAAAGGCACATTTTCTTGCACATTTTTGGTTTCCACTCTTGGGTGCCTTGCTCAATAGCTATGTCAAGGAAGATTGCATTATCTTGGCTAGGCTATACATTAGGGGCAATCTGAGCTTGCAAGGTTTTATGGTAGGAAAATTCTGCCCATAACATAGGAGAGACATCCCTAAGAGATCTTTCTATGAGCAATTTAATTAGGGCATGGTGAGTAACATAATTTTCCTTTCATTTCTGGGTTTCCTCAACACTAATGCATAACATATTGAATAAGAAATTGGGGATATTTACTGCAAAATTATGCCTTAGACAACTAAATAACTTAAAATGATGTGCATGCAAATTAGAAAATCTTCCTTCATAGGTAAAATACTTGATAATATGCATGGCCAACTTTGTGTATGGTACAGGAATAGACATTCTATTGCACCCATACTTAGTAATCTCCAATGGAGGGTCACTTGGTAGGGAAAAATAGGCCCTAGCTATTCTAGCATCATTCTCATTGGGTAGTGTTCCCCTATTTCTGGCAGCCTAGTTACTTCCACTATTTGTTCCTCTATGGGAATGAGTGTCAATCCCCATACTGTTGCTTCACCTTCCTCAATTGTATTTGTAAATTTAGTAGTCACTTCATCAAACTCCTTTGATTTCAAAAAATATCCTAGCCAACCACATGCATTGAATCTTCTTACTACTTCTACATTAGAAAGTAAAATACTATGATCTATTGGCTCACATCATATTTTCAAAAATTACCCTCTTCCCTTCTATAAATTTTAGACTTCTTTATAAAACCATAAACCCTTTTCACATTCTTTTGGTGTCTCCATCATGAACAATAATAATGTGGTTTTAACAAAATGGATCATAGATATGCTAGAATCACTTCAAAATTTAATTTGGGTCATATATAGTTTAATTTGGGTCATATCTAATTTAATTTGAGTCACATCTTAGTCTAACAATGAGAGATTATTTGGGAATAAAGGTACAACACTTGACACTTGCGTACTATGGCAACTAGATTTTAATTAAGCAAAGGGAAAGTACATATTTGAGGATCTTTAATGAGTAAATAGGAATATCTTTTGGAATTAGTAACCTTCCTTGCCCCCTACAAAACATGGTCAAGTGTCCTCACTTGTCATATTTGGCATGAGGTATAGAACTGGCATACTGCTGGAACAATATATTTAATGTAGTAGTAGATATAACCAACTAAATCTATGTGCTAAAAATGAATAAAATTTAAAAAGCTTATACTTGTCAATTTGATTATCACACGTGCTAGATAAAGGTGGTGAGAGTGGAAGAATGACAATTATAGCATATGTCAGTAGACTCACCATATTTTTAAAATCATAGAAAAATGATGATGTGGAAGGTGGGTGGGTGGTAGAGAAAGAAATGAAATGAGTTGAAAAAGAAGAATGTAGAAAGTGAATGGAGAATTGAACTTTAAGTAAACATAAAGTTTTTATTATGAACCTGCTCAAAGAAATTCTTATTGAAGAGCTATAGGAAGAAGGTTGGCACCCTCTACTACAGGAAGTGTTACCTATTGTTCATTTGAAACTGACTGTTGAAATTGCTGAAAGAAGTCTTCTTTCATTTGGGGTTGGTCATACAACTTTAGTTGATGTCTATTGACTAATAACTTGAAGTGTACTGGACCAACTATGGTTAACTAGACTACTCCATTTGCAAATACATGGTTTAGTTCATAGGGAGCCAACCATCATGTTTGTAGCTTGCCTAATATTTCTTTGAATTTGGAATCATAAAGCAATGCCCAATCTCCAACTCGAAATTGCTTACTCTTAATGTGGGAGTTGTGCCATTGTTTCCCTTGCTTCTGTATGATTTCTATGTGTTCTAGGGTAGAATTGCACATTTCATCCAAAGAATTAAGATGTAGTTAAGTGCTCTCTCTATGCTATAGGAAGATTAATGTTTAACTCCAGCACTATTCTTAAAGTTTTGTTTTCAAATTCAATGGGTAGAATTGCTGCTTTTCTATACAATAGTTTGAATGGTGTGAACCTTGTGTTGGTCTTCCATGTTCTTTGATATGCCCAGACAACTTATGGTAGTATGCTACTCCAATCTCTATGGTGCAAATGAATTGTCTTTGTTAAGATGGCTTCTATCTCCCGATTTGTAACTTCTGCTTGTCCATTAGTTTGAGAATGATAGGGGATTGATTTCTGATGTTTGATATTATATTCCTTCAAGAGTTCTATTATTAGATTGGAAGTGAATTAAGCACCCTGGTAAGTAACAAGTTCTCTGGGTAAGCCATATCGAGTAAATATTTCTTCATACAAAAATTTGGTAGCTTTATGGTTGTGGGCATGCTTTATGGCTTCGACTTCAACCCATTTTCTCAAGTAGTTAGTGCATACAAGGATGTGTGATTTCCCATTGGATGGAGGATCTATTGGATGAATGAAGCTCATGCCCCATTTATTAAATGGTGTTACCACCACCTGTGAATTGAGAGGCATTTCATTTGATCTTGTTGGTCAGCCCATCCTCTAACATTTATCACACTTTTGTGTATAACTAGTTGCATCTTTATGAATTGTAGGCCAATAATAACTAGTTGTTAAAATCTTCAATGTTGTTCTTTTTGTTGCAAAGTGTCCCCCACATGGTTCATTATGACATGCACATAGAATGTCATATATCTCATCTTATCACACACATCTCCTCATAACTTGATTAGGTCCAGTGTAAAATAGTGTGTTATCAATCCAAGAGAAATGGAAGATTTTCTCTACAAGCAACCTCTTATCCTTATAAGAGAAATGTGAGGGCATTTTGTTAGCTATAATGTAATTAGCCATGTTTGAATACCATGGGGTTTGGACAAAAATATGAAATAAATGCTCATTTGGAAATGTATCATCTATCAAAGTAGTATCTTCTTCATCATGGTGGATTCTAGATAGATAATCAACTACCACATTCATTTTCCTAGGTTTGTCAATGATTATGACATCAAATTACTACAAAAGAAGTAGCCATCTTGCTAACTTGCTTGTGATGGTAGGTTTTTTCATAAGATACTTAATGTTGCATGGTCAATATGAACAAATATGGGATAACTAGTTACATAATGCTAGAATTTGTTTAGAGCATAAACTACTACTAATAGTTCTTTTTCAATCATTGTATAGTTTAGCTCTGGTCCATGAAGGGTCTTACTAATATAGTAGATTGCATTTTCAAGGTTTTTAGATTTTTATCCTAGGAATGCACCTATGGCATAGTCAGAAGGATCTATATGTATTTGAAAATGAAAGTTCCAATCAGGACCCCTAAGTATTGGTGTAGTTGTCAAGAGTGACTTGAGCTTCTGGAAGGAGTCATCACATTCCTTTGTCCACACAAATTCAGCCTCTTTGGTAAGAAAAGTATATAGAGGGCTATCTATCTGAATAATTCATTTGATAAACCTCCTATAATAGCTAGCATGTCCTAGGAAAGATTTGACTTCTTTTTTCTTTGTGGGAACAAGGAGTGTGAGAATTACCTCTATTTTTGTAGGGTCTACCTAGATTCCAGCTTTAGAGATAAAATGTCCCAAGACCACTCCATCCTACATCATTATAAAGGATTTCTCACTGTTGAGAGACATGTTGTGTTCTTTACATTGGATTATTTCTTTCTCCAAGTTCTTCAAGGATTTCTCAACTATGACACCAAACGTAGTGAAGTCATCCATTTATATCTCCATGCAATCATGTGATATGTTAGCAAAAATGCTTATTACAACTCTCTAAAAAGTAGTAGGTGCATTGCATAAGCCAAATGGTAATACAAAATAAGCATAGGTACCCCAAGGACATGTAAATATGGTCTTCACTTGATCTTCTGGAGCAATACTTATCTTATTATAACCACTATATCCATCTAGAAATGAGAAGTATTTCTTTCCAACCAAAGTATCCAAAACTTGATCAATAAGGGGCAAAGGAAAGTGATCCTTCTTTGTGGCATTATTTAACTCTTTTTAATCTACAAATATCCACCACTTACCCCCTTTCTTATGTATAATAACTAATGGTGATACCCATTTTCTATCAGAGAATAGATAGATGAATTTAGTCTTAACTATCTCATGCAATGCTAGATTTATTCTCCTCTGAGGCTGACAGAGTGGCAAGCTTCCATAATTGATTTAGATCCTATGGGTGCAAAGTTTAGGGCTCAGTCCTACCATATCCCCATAATCCAAAACAAAGGCTTTCTCATGATTGAGGAGCTTGGTTAACAATCCCAATTGTGATTGGAACAACTTGTTATTTACTTGGAGATTATGACCAGGAGAAATTTCCATAGTAGTTGTTAACTCTACCATTAACACTTTTGGTATTGGACTTGTAGCTACTTCACTTGGTAGTAATTGATCAATTATCTTAGGGCTTGCTAGCTAGACACAATCTTCATAGGTACATAGCTTTAAGACATAACTCTCAGCAATATCTCTAGCCACTATACATTCATTGGTAAGAATGCTCTATATTACATCATCTTCCTCCTAAATTTTCAAAAGGAGTGCTTATGAAACATCATGAGTTGGGGTACAAAATTCAACTCTTCCTCTTTATCCCCTAAATCTATCCAAATAGGTTCTCCCTAGTTTGGCTGGTGTTGGGAAGGTGGATATAGCATTAGTTTCTTTATAGTTTGACCATTTGAAATTGTCATACTGCCTGATCTGCAATTAATTTTAGCATCAGTGGTGGCTAATTAGGGTCTCCCTAATATGACAAGATAGCCATCAAGTTTTAATTTAGGTGATAGGATAAGAAAATCAATAGGGTATTCCCATGAATCTATAGTCACTATCACATCTTCTATGAGACCATCTAGAGTGATATTTGAACTATCAACAAGTTGTAACACTGTGGGAGTTGCCTTTAACCCTTCTATGCATAACCTATGCATTGTATCTTTACTCATCACATTTATTACTACTCCCAAATCAAATAAATTATTTTTCACAGCTTGTCCATTTATGATCAGATTAACTACTGGACTACCAGGATCTGAATACTTTGGTATCACTACCTTCCCTAACATGATATGCTAATTTCCTAACAACATGATTTTTTAAGGATCTTTCTTCTTCTACCATGGCTTCGTAAGGCATGCTTCCTCAGCAATCTTTCTATAAAGAGGGACATCCTTGATAGCTTGGAACAAAGGATTTGGATGTGCATGCTTTTTAGCTGCTCAATCAATATCAAATGTCTCTTCCTCTTGGGATATAGATATCTCTTTATTTAGCCAATGTGGAAAGGGAGGATTCACTAAGGTGTGGTTAGTAGTCCTATTGGGTACATCAGTTGGCAAGTTGGTATTCGATAGTGTAGCTTCTAGAAGTGGTGCTGCTGGAGTGTCTATAACTTCTATGATAATAGGATATTTTGGTGTAGGCAGAGTTGTACCAGATCTCAAATGGATATTAGATATCTCTAGTGAATAAGTAGGGCACTTTTGAGTATCAATAGTGTATGTTTGCTACTGATACTATTGCTTGTTGTTTGGATTTGGTTGAGATTGAGAAGGAAATTGGGTTGGCTTAGGATTAGCATTATTTGGTGTAGGAAGTGGCATTGTTGCAGGTGGTTGCATTGGAGGTGATAGTTTTAGGTTGCCAAAATTTTGGTTAGGCCACTATGGAGGCCCCCTCCATTGGTTATTTTTTTGCCAATTTCTTTGAGGTGGTTGTCATTGATTCTGTTAATTTTTCCACTAGTTATTCTATTGATTAGGCCACTAGTTATTTTGCTAATTTTTCCATTGAATATTTTTCTGATTAGTACACTAGTTGTTTTACTGGTTTTGTCAGGGAGGTTGGGAGTATTGAGAATGATTTTGATAACTTTGGTTTTTCCACTGATTATTGTAAGGATTTGAAAATTGTAGAAGATTTTGAGGCATTCCTTGTCTTGAAGTCCATGGTTTACATTGAGCAAAAAAGAACACTTCATCATTGTCCTTGTCTATCTTCATATACTTAGTTGACAAATGTTGATTCTCTAGGTTGGATACCAGCTTACATGTGTAGTCTTGCTTTTGTTTGATGTAGTGAGGACATTATTCTGCCAATTGTGATTCATCCTCTACATGCTTCTTCTTTGCAGTCATGGTGTTGAGATGTGTAGCGACATCATTTATGATGTCCTTCTTGAAATATGAGATTAAATTAGATATCTTGAGCTTTGAAATTTCATGACTAATCCCTTTAGTGACTGTGGACTGGTACCCTCTACATTTCTTCATAGTTGACCTTGAGTAGTTAAGACAGATTTTCTTGAGGTCATCCCAAGAAGATTGGTATATATTGCCACTAGCCATCAAGTATAATGCTTCCAGACAATTAATGTTTACCCCTCTCAAGAAGACTAGTTTCTAGGAATCTTCTGCTAGTACATGCTAGGGGTTCTTTTACATTGTGTACAAAAAACATGAAACATAGTCTTCCAATGTTTCATCCTCCTTTTGTGTTATTCTAAAAATTTCATCTTCGCTTGGATCACTCCCCTTGTAGTAATATTTGTGTTTCTCCAGAAATAGAGTCTGCATCTCATCCCAGGTACCTACTACATTAGATCCTAAGCCCATGAACCATTGTAAGGATGATTCTTTCAGTGTTGTTGGAAATAACTTGAGCTTGTGGGCATTAGTGTTATAGTCAAAGCTATGATAGAGTATGTCGAACTCAAACAAGAAAGTATCAGGATCCTCAATTAAAATGCCATAAAATTTTAGAAGAGTAGTTGTGGTATATTTTTGAGATTAGCATTGTTTATGAGGCTCGAGAGTGGAAATGGAAAAGTAGGGCATGCCATTACTAGAGGTATTTGATTATGGGGTTGCTGCTAAGAAGGGGCATTAGCTATGGGATTGTTAACAAAAGGTCAATTTGGACCACAACTATCAACAAAGTTGGCCAAGATTCTAGCAAAAGGCTGAAGACCTCTTATATCCAAAGATTCTACTCTAGAGAAAGATGTTGTAGGAAAATCAAGACTTGCATCCTCAAAAGGAAACTCAACTTCTTCAATTTTGTCATTCAAATTAATAGACCCTCATTGAAGAAATTTTCCATATTCATCTCGTTGCCTTCCTTTTTGGTGCATGCAATTGAATTCTTTACACTTGTGAAGCAATTTTTAGGACTGTAAATCTCTAAAAAAAACTAGCTATAAAAAAACTATGACTCAAAAAGATGTTCCTAGCTTTGCACCATCCCCAACAATGGCACCAAAAAAATGGTCTGCCTTACAATAGGTGTGTGATAATTATGCCCAAAGCCTTACTTAGGAATAGTTTATTCAATCTAAAGATCACTTCTCCCACCATGAGGTGCATTTAATTTGTTGACCCAAGGATGTATACTTGAAATGGTCAAAACAATATGTGCACTAGGTTCCTATAAGAGTCATTATGCTTATGTTGTAGGAAAGTAAAATGCATATAAAGAACCCACACTAGTGCTGTAGGAAAGTAGCACACTTGACTCCTTACTAAAATGATGCTGGAAATGCAACTCTATGCTAACCTATATTTCAACCCAGACCATCCACTATAACTACTCTTGTAGATATTGTAGGAATATTCACAAAGTATGTTGCTGTAGGAAGAAACTGTAACTTCTATCTAAAATACTAGAAATGCTAGAAGTAAATCTACACTACTCTAATCGAATCTACCTCCCAAGTGTGCCCCCTTGGTTAGCTTCTACTAATCTACTAACATAGAATGTAAACCAAGAATTACTTCATTATATTTCAAAAACTCCTTACATAAGAACAATATATAAAACTATAGATAACTCGCTACAAGAGACAACAACATTTTTTCATAAACTTTTTCCAACCGACTTAAACTATTGATCCAATCCATATAAAAATAGGATCAAAACTTATTATAAAACATAAAAGAAAACAAACTAACTAAAGATCCACCAGAGAAAAATAGGGAAATACAACAGCTCATGGAATAAGCAATAAAGTTTGGGTGACCAATTTAGCATAATAGTAAACATAAAGGGAATATAAAAACACTTCATCCCTGCATTCTTGGAATAAAAGCTCCTCCTTTGTAGTAGCCATGTCTTTTGGTACCATAATGATTCCTCCACTGCAGCTAGGCCTTGATGCTCCTTTTTGAATGCTATCGACCACTCTCTAGCTTCTTCCTTTTCTAGCAAGTTAGTTGCAATGCATAAATATTTATACAAATAATAATAATAAAATTAAATCCAAATATTAGAACACACATTCTGATGGTTATATGAAATGTTACATTATATGTATAATATTGGCAAAATATGACATAACTATCTACCCATGATTTTACAGTTCTATCTAGACTTTATCATAAGTTCAACTAGTTATGAGTTCACAAATGCCCTGGTAGTATTAAAAATAGAGTCTTAAAATTAATATAAAATAGAGACAATAATTAGCCTCATCAATCCCTTAGGTTATGATTTAAGTGATGATGTAGCTATTGGTTACATTGATTTAATGTTGAAATCCAAAATAGATCAAGCATCATGTAGATTTGGAACATATGAGGAGATAACTCATTCAGCTTACCAGACATCATTAGAGAAAGCATCACATAAGAAGGTTGCAACTATAGTGAAGAAAGCACTATTCGAGGCCAATATATTAGAAAGTGAATCACGGGTAGTTAGGAAAACTATCTCCACAATAAAACAAATTGGTGAACAAGAGGTGATGTATGTAACACCTCTGTCAGTTGACCAAGCATCTGGTGTATCCATTGTAGAAGCTCCTATAGAAAAAAGCATCCCATATGCTATTGTATCAACCAAGAAACCTAGTGGATCTAAAAGGTAGTCAAAGAGAGTTAAGAAGAAAGCTATTAGACAAAGAAAAGAAAGAAGAGATTGTTGACAATTAAAGATTCTAGTAATGAAGAAGAAGAAGAAGAGGAACAAGAAGACAATTAGCTAGAGAAAATTATTGTTTCCAAGTAGCCAACAAGTAAAACAAGGCAACTCTAGAAACCAAAGATAGAGAAAATTAACACAACCATTGTTAATGAAGGGAACTTTGTGCAAATGGACAAGTTCTATGATTTGTACAATGACATCGAGAAAGAATAGATTGATATCTCTACTCTGAGATATATGATTATTAATAGTTTTAAATTCAAAGATATTAAAGGTTCTATCAATTAGAAAGTATATGATAGAATTATAGAAAAGAAGGCACCAATTTGGGAAGAAGATATGGAACTTCAAAAATCAATAATAAGAACTATGTACAAGATTAAAGATGAAGAAGTAATAAAGAAATTGATGGGTAAACTTGCACCCTATCTACGAAACAAAATGAGGCCAATACTATTTATGGGTGGTGATAAGAACATAATTAGAAGTGAAAATTTTGCAGTTATCAATAAAATGATGATTGAGGTAGAGGTAGCTCCTATTACTATAGAGAAAACTTTGGAAGTGTTAGTAAGTGGTGACACCATGCAAATTGATCAAACTAATGTTACTATTAACATTGATGAGAATCCTTTTCAAAGCTTTAATCAACCTAATCCCCATTCTAAAGCTATTTAGGATTAGTTAAGACTGACTGAAGAAGAGAAAAGATAGTTAGAAGAAGAAACAAAGAAGATTTAAGAAGCCAAGCTGAAATTGCTTTAAGAGGAGAAGAAGTAGAAAGAAGAAGAAAAGAGGAGAAAAGAAGAAAAATAAAAGAAATTGGAAGAAGAAAATAAAGAAGCATAAAAAGAAATAAAAATAATGAAAAGAAGAGAGGAAAAGGAAGAAGAAGAGAGAAAATCAAAGAACACAACAGAGAAGAAATAAGAGGAAGATGAGGTGAAAGCATCTAGCTCATCCACTCCTATATCTCTTGCTAACCTTATGGATGATGATGAAAATCAATCTAACGTTATCTCATCTTTGAACAAGTTAATTGAGAAGAATAGAATGGTCAAGAGTCTACAAAGAATATTAATGAAGGTGATAAAAAGATTGCACAAAACCCTCATAGCCAAACATACATAAGTAGACCCTGAATAGAGAGCTCAATGCAGTTGTAAAATTATTTGATGATGAGTTTACAAATTTGTTGAATATTGCTGAGTCTAAGGCTCAAATTTCACATGTTGCTAATCTTTTTAGCACCATTTGTCAAAACATTTAGAATGAATTTTTGAGTCTTGATACTTGTATCAAGGAACTGCAAAGATGTCAACAAGTTTGCAAGGTACTATACATCAAATGTACTTTAAGCTAAGTGAGCTAGAAGCTCTAACTAGTCATATACATCAATCCTCTTGTAGAGTTGATGAGTTTGAAGGAAAAGTTGTCAGTGTTCACATAGACATCAGGAAACTACAACTTGAAAAAGAGCAAGTTCTAAGAAGACTATTAGAATTTAGAGAGTCTATTGCTTTGAAGATATTAGCCAATGAGAGACAGTTGGAGAAATATGTCAAAGCAAAGGACACTTATTCCAATCTCACCTACTTTGAACTTAATGTATTTGAGATTATATCATATGCCTTATGTGCAATACTCACTACTACTGAAGCAAAAAAGGACACATGGGATAAAGGTATGAATAATCTAAAGGAAAAATTTGATGATTGTATGAAGATAATAGCAACTTGAGGTAGCAAGATAGAAATTTTGATAGTTTTTGAAAGTTTTGTTTTGACAGTAAACAAACAACACTTTTTGATATTTTAATCTTGTAGTAAGTTATGTATGTAGTAATCATATAAAAAAGGAGAGCATTTTTAATATGAAGCATATGTAATAGATGATAAGTTTTGTAAGTTTTGATAAGGTTTTTTGTTACTTAGCCAATTTTCCTTACTTTGTTTCCATCAATGCTAAAGGGGGAGATTTTTGATAATTGGCTATAAGTAGTGACATAATTTTTTTCATTAATGGCAACACATGATGTACATGTTGTATAAAACCTTAGAAATAAAGATACTTAGCTTTATGGTACTCAGAAAATTGTCTAAGTATGAAACTAGTTTACAATATTGTATCATTTTGATGTATAACTTGTATATGAAATGTTATTCTTGAGAGAGAAGATATATGGAGATAGTATACATGTTGATGATGATGTGTATAACCTTAGAGATCAATACAAATAGTATGGAAGAAAGATATTTAAGATGTACAAAACATTGGAATGAAAGGTAAAGGAATTTTTTTTTTTACAATATAATTACTTGACCAATTAGGGCCAACATCCTAGATGTTTACTCTAAGTTGGAAAAGTATATTATGGTCCTAGCCAACCCAACAAAATTTTTTGTAAAGGCATGTTATTTATGCAAAGATATCTTGCGAGATTATTGTGAAGTGATTTTGGAAGTGTAATGAAAAAGTTGTGAATGTGAAGTTTTGTATCATATATAGAAGCACATTTTTATAACTTATTTTTGTGATCCAAGATCAAGATGAGGTTAGAGATTAGCTGAAATAAGGTACAACATCCATACTTATGTATTCAAGGAACTTTAATTACTTGTTTGTGCAGTGAGATCTTCTTGTAATTGAAAGTGCATGTTTGGCTAGTGAGCTCTTCTTGCACTAATTGTACCACAATTCCTAATAGGGTTGGAATCTCCTAATAGGGATTCAAAGTCTCCTAATAGGGACTCATATTTACTAAATGAGTTTATAGACTCCTAACAGGGTCCATCCTCTAACAATGAACATTTATATTAGTACATCATGTAGTGGGTATCATCCCCATTAGGGTTTTCCCTTGGCCAGGGTTTCCCTAGTTAACAAAATATGGTGTTATGAGTTCTATCTATGCATGGTTACTTTTACTGTTCAACATTACTTGTTTATTTTCTTATGCATGGTTCAAAGTAATAAATAATATCCAATTGGCAACAAAAGTTTGTAGAATATTGATTCACCCCTCCCTCTTAGTATTCCCTATTTCTAACACACACACATATGGTCAGTAAACAACCAAAGCCTTTAGATTATATTGATTAAATAAAATAAATTACAAGTATCTCTATTCAAATAGGCATTGGTAGGAAAGACTAGAGAAGAAAACCTCTAGTCTAGCCCATGATTGAAGTCCTATACAAATTACATACTTAAAAGGGGTATACCCTAGTTTAGAATTTTTATAAAAGACTTCCCATTTGATCACCTAGAGCTTAGTTTCATGATGAAAAGACAAATTTTAAGTTTTAAATTCTATACATCTACCTTTATGAAATTTAGGTCTTAAGAAAGCATAGCTTCCTTTACATCAAGATTTAACAATGTGAAAGGGTCTAATAAGTGAGGAGGTGCATGATTGTCTAATGAAGCATCACATTCCATCAATAATGAATAATGATTTGATATAATGATCCTTCTTGTCCCCCTACATTTTAGAAACTATAGGCTCACATTAAAAATTAATTCTTGATTACCATATTTTATTGATAAGTAGCAGATAATTTCCACATCAAGTCAAATTGTGATATTACTATTAGGATTTAACTGTGTGATTTTTGAGTCAAACTCATTGACCCATGTTTCATGAGTAGTGATTAAACATGAATCCATATCTCATAAGAATAAATGGAACACTTAACACTCATTGGATGTAAGTGATGCTCATAGGGGTGAAGCACCAAGACTTCCTAAGAGGTCACCCATCCCAGTACTAGTCTAGCCTGATTGCACTTAACTACGAAGTTTCCTCCATGGTTAAACCCAAAGCCTAAAACCCCATTTGCATAACCTTCACCAAGTGTTGTGCCTTATGAACCATTCATTAGAAATACCCTTAAGCTCATCAATTAGCCTTGTGCTTTATGTACAATATTTTAGTCTAAGCATCTTACTCCTTTTTTAACTTTGTCTCTCAAGAGGTATTGTTAGAATTAGCCATCTTGATAAAAAATTAATTTTTTGAAAATTTTAATGGCTACATCATTGAAATATTGATTGAAGATAAAATAGAGACAAAGGAAATGTGAAGTCATGATCTAGAAAGAATCTCACCAAAATATCCTTATTTTAATTCATGAAATAGGAAGGAGAAAAACTTAGTCTTATTCTTACTAAATAAGGATGCTAAGATAAGGAGCAATAAGAAGTCTAGGCAATAACTCTTTGATGAGAGAGAAATGTCTGAGAAGGTTTACCTATTAAAGTGTTATAGAACTCAAGAAAGCCAGCTATGTTTAAAGGCTATCTTGAAATTTGGTAACATTCTGATTAGGGTCTAGATCTATATATTCAACTTATAAATTCTATTACTTGTCTAAAGGTGATTGAAAAGGAACCCAACTTACTCTTTGGGAAAATCAACTAGTAAAACTTATTTTAGAGATAATAGCTTAATAAAAGGAGGATTAGTCATCAAGTTTTAATCTTATTTTACTTAGTCTGAGCTTCATATTTCCTGACTATTACTGAAAAAATCATTTTTTAGAGTTTAATTGAACTTATGTTTTAGCTATTAACAATGGGAGTTTAACCTCCTGGTTTGAAAATCTAAGATGATTCTAGTCTTAGGTTTTGAATATGATGAAAATAATCTTTATATGCCTATAATTGTAAAGGGTTGATCCTATATTGTGATGAATGAATACTGAGTAATCCATTTGGTTTGATAACCTTAGATTATGACTATTCTTCATCTATATGACAAAATTTCATTGACAAAAATATCCATAGAAGATTAAAATGATACCAGAAAAAAGACGACAAGAGAAATTGAAATTAACAAAACTTGAAGATAAGGAAAGACCACCAGTGGATAGAAAAGGAAGAGAGAAAAATAAAGAGGCTAAATACCAAAAGAAACTAGCTAGCCTCACCACGAACCCAAAAGACCAAACTAGATACCAATGCCAATGTTTTAGATGGATAATAAAAGGTATAAACAATAATAAGAATTTTACTCATAATTCCATGTAAATGTAAAGTAGGTTTCAATTCTTCCATAAAAGAATTGGGATCCATACAAATTTAAAGTCAAAAGAGGATACTGGACATATCCATTTAAGGCAAGAACAACTGAAAATAAAGCTTTGAATAATCTTTCTATTAAAAGTCCAGATTTGTACATATAGATTTACATATACATTTTCGAACATCTATAGATACCAGATAAAAGAGAAAAATAGGGCCAACTATACTAGGCCCCCTGAGGATGATATTAAGCCAAACCATGAATAAAGCTCAACACTAGAAAAACAAAGAAAACTACATGAAGGGATGAAGAAAAAAAACCCTAACAAGAGAAGAGGAAGGAAAAAATAGTGAAAACCATCTAGCAAAAAGGGAGAGCCCAAGAAAGACCAAACTGATAGATAGAGAGAAGGAACAAATAGGAGAAAAAATCACAGAGGATTAGGTCTTAGCTAGTAGACCATGATAAGGTCATCTAGATCTTCAATATTATGAACCTGCAAACCTGAAGCTAGTTCAAAAGCAGTCTTCAAACGACTTGATTTATTGTAATTTGGTAGAGCCAAATCATGTTTTCTTAAGTCATAAAATTCAACATCTAGTTCAATATATGAATAAAAAATTCTTAGATAGTCGATGAGTTAGTTGGAGCTAGGGTCATCTAGGATACCTCTCCATCTAAGCAAAAAATTGATGCTGGCCTCCATTTTAGGCCATTCCCTATTAAACATGTTGGTGTCCCTAATAACATAATGAGATGCTTAAGAAAAACCACATGAACATAGCTACCCAAGGAATGAGCCATGTATTCTTCAGTGAAGGGAATCTTGAAATTACCATTGATGCTCATAACTACATTTTTGAGACCTACCAACCACGTAGGGTCAAAATATTTATAGCATAAATGAAGGATATACGATTGATCAACTCAGGATCTAGAAAGATAGGCTATGAAAGCCCCTAGAATTGAGGAATTAGTACTCCAAGAGAATTCATAATCAAACATCTTTTCCCCTAGGACCCTACTAACATTTTCTCTAGTCATACCATCAACCATATTGAGAAGTCTATTCTATCATTTAGGAGTGACAAAACTTCTAAAAGCCATAGTTCTAGCCTCATTAGTGTGAAACAAATTGATAGCTGCCTCCATATTGAAAAAGTGACAAACAATGAACAAAGGGAAAGGGAGAAATGGGTTTGAATAATTAAAAAATAAAACACATGCCCTTTAAAGGTAACCGAAGAGTCTAGGGGAAGATAGAAGAATCAAGAAGCTAAACAAATGTGGATGATCATGATGCAGAATGACAAAGATTCACAAGGGAGTGAAGGTTGAAGATTAATAATTCAAAGTAAGGGATTGCTGAGAAATGATTGAATGGGAAAGGGGAAAAGCTAGCAAGAAGTCAAAAAATTTATACTGTGATTTAAGTGTTAATAATAGAGTTAATTCACCCATTACACTTTGATATATATTGACTAGTCTTATGTAGTCTTAGGGTTTGATAAATTGCTCATTCATGACTCTAAGGGTATAGACCCCAAGTTCTTGCTATGAGTTCCATGAATTTATTAGGTTCTCTAAGTTGAGAAATTTATTGAGCATGATTTTATAATTATGAAGTACAAATAGATAGATTTTATACTTAGATTATATATAGTTTGGAATTAATCTTAGAACATTCTTAGTTTCTTGGACTAATTTGGGTTTGAGAATATTTAGGGCCTCTTAGATTTACATTATCTAACAATTTTCATTCATAAATTTCCTTACCATTTTCTTCTCTTTTATTTTTGTAGTTTTTGATTTGTGTCACCCAAATTTGAGTTAACTTATTTTTGATGTTTCTAGTTAGGTTATAGCTATCTAGAGATGATTGACCTATTAGAATTCTTTAGAATAACTTGGGGGGGAGGGGTGAATCTGTTATCTAAGTTCTAGATGTATAAATAAAACTTTTCACAGCTTAGTGAACCTACATCCATATGATTATGCAATCACTTAAAACTTGTAGGTTACCATCAAATCAATTTGCAAAAATGTAAACATGAAACATAATAGATTCAACAACACACTTGACACAATGATTTACATGGAAACCCAATTTGGAAAAACCACCAATAACATGCTACTCTTTTTCACTCTTCTAAAGGGATGCCCTATGAATGGCCAACCCTATCAAAGGTTGCAATACACACTATTAAATGAGACCCTATTAAAGGATTTCAATCACCCTATTAGGAGTGAACCTTGTTAGAGGACTTTAGACCATTCACTTGGAATGTCACCTATTAAAGGATTTACAAATGATTGTTAGCTCAACCTTAATCCAAATGATTTACCCTAGAATGATACAATTAATAGAGAGTAATAGTAAGGCTAGATTTGATAAAAACTTACAACTCCATTTGTAGATTATAGATCTATATTTTAGTCCTCCATTCTACTTGGCTTTGACACATTTCAACTCTGATATCTTGTTCACCCTTCAAGCATCCATAACCTTAAGCCTTCTTGTTGAGCTTGCTAATACAAACTCTTCACGTAGGTCACTTGATGAAGTAATACCCTAGACTCCTTATCTTCCTTGGGTTCTCGCACATAACAACTCTTTCTTTTGACCAACCATCTCTATAAATAGAGAATTAAGATCATTTTATGTTCATTCTCTATCATCCAATTTAGGGTTAGGAAAAATTAGGTAGCATTCAATGAATCTAACCCTCATTTTATATCACTTCTAGAAAGTTCTCCTTTAATCTTCCTTGAACTTGCCTCAAAATAGTTTACCATGAATTTTGTGCCACCAGCTCATCAATCTTATCTTCCACCCAGTTCACACAATCCATGAAAACAAACTTGTCATCTCAAATCCATCAAATTCATGATCTTTCTAATAATGTTGGCACTTGACATTAACTAGCTTCTGATGCTCAATACACACTGCATTGCTTGACATCCTTTAAAAAATCACTCAACACAAAAGTTTATTGGTGCTTGACATCAACTAAACTTTACTTGGCATCAACTATTGTGCTCAGCATACACTAAAATGAACTTTTACTTGGCTCCAACTGATTTTTTTCTCAGCTTGCACTAACTTTTCTCAACACCTATTTTCCATTCGATCAAGCTTGGCAGACAAACTTTTTAAAATTTATTCTTCTAAACTTTCTTAGTGTAAAAAACCTTTGCAAACTTAAGTAGATTATCAATGCACTATGATATCATTGTCCTAGCTGATTCTTATACTTCTTTTCATATCATAACTCAACCTTTCCTCTAAGTTTTGTTGTTACATCTTTTGATCAAATCCTCTTCATAAATCAAATACATAATAGTACTTAAATCATATAAGTAGTTTCCTTACCAAAAAAATAGCAGGTTTGACATTAGTAACAAAACAATGATTGAAACACATTTATCGTACTTGCATCAATCTAGTTTCAACAATATCCCTCTTTGGAATTGATGGAAAACCAAAAATACTAAAAAGAAAATAATTCCTTGTATTGAAATCTCTCCCTCTATCATCAACTTTCATCTTCTAAATAGGTTACAAAATTTGGTTCTATCTGATTAATAGATAATCAACAATTAGTTCAACCTTATGACTCCTTTTGAATTACTTCTTCTTATATATCCCTTCTATAGTTATCTCCCTCTTACTATGTAGATATCTCCCTTCTAGAGTTATCTCCCTCTTACTAGGTAAGTCTCCCTCATACTGTATGTTAGTATTTCTCCCTCTTTGTTTAGTTTCCAATCTCTTGTATTTCCCCCTTCAGGATCAATTCTAATCTAGTATTTCTCCCTCTTTGACAATAATTCCAAAGAATTTTCATGTTAATATGCAGATATAAACTTCTTTAGTTTCTCTTGTGTCACCTTGCTTGTGACTAATTTGTAGTTTCTACTCTTTGATTACTTTAGGCAACTCCTAAAGTAAGATCCGGTGCATCAATGTGTAACATGTGTCAATCAACTTGTTTTATGCAAGGCACTCTTTTTGTTACTTAGATAGCCTTTGATAGGAGTATCACCCCTAGTTTACCTCTTACATGCTCATGAGCATCCTTAGGTAATGCTTTTGTGAAGATATCAGCAATTTTCTCTTTTGTGTTAACATATTCCATCTTCACCTCTTTATCTTGAACTAACTCTTTCAAGTAATGATACTTGATTGCAATGTGATTAGTCTTTATGTGCATCACAAGATTTTTTGATATATTTATAGCGCTTATATTATCACAATAAAGTATCACTGGTTCAGTGATCTCTTCCTTCATACCTTTGAGTAGTTGTTTGATCCATACAATATTTGTAATATTTGTACAATTTATAGTAGTAGCAACATATTCAGCTTTAACAGTAGATTGTGAAGTGTAATTTTGTTTCTCACTAGTCCATGTGACCAGCCTCTTGGCTAAGAAAAATGTTCATCCATTGGTGCTCTTTCTGTCATCAATGTTTCTAGCCCAATCAACATCAATATAGGCTCTTAATTCAAATTTCTCATTTTTCTTATAGTATAGACCATATTCCTATGTTCCTTTTAGATATCTCATTACTTTATTTATAGCCATCAAATGATTCTCCCTAATATTGGTAGAGAATCTTGCAACTATCCCTATAGATAATGCAATACCAGGTCTACTAAATACTACATATTGTAATTTGTCAACCATAGACCTCTATAATGTTTGATTCACCTTAGTTGAATCATCATTCTTTGACAATTTATGTCCTATCACCACAGGTGTACTTACTGGTTTGGAATCCTCCAATCCAAAAGTTTTTAGTATCTCCTTGACATATTTTTATTGAGTGATGTATATACCATATTTTATTTGATGTATTTGAAAACTCACAAAGAATTTGATCTCTCCAAACATAGACATCTCAAATTCTTGCTTCATTTCATTTGCAAAAGCCTTACATAAAGCATCTTGACCTCCAAATATGATATTATCAAAAAAAATTTAAGATAACAAAATATCTTTACCTTTCTTTGTCTTCATGTATATATTGTTGTTATCACTAGTCCTTTCAAATCCAATCTTCATAAGATAATTATGAAGTCTCTCATACCATGCTCTTGGTGCTTGTTTCAAACCATATAGAGCTTTGTGTAATCTACATACCATGTTCTTATTATTAATATCAAAAAATCCTTCTGGCTATTCTACGTAAACTTCTTCCTCTACAATTCCATTTAGAAATATAGATTTAACATCCATTTGATAAACTTTGAAACCTTTGTATGCATAATAAGCAAGTAGAGCTCTTACTCCTTCCAATCTAGCAACAGGAGAAAATGTTTCTCCATAGTCAATTCCTTCTTCTTGTGCATATCCTTTGTAGATTAATCTTTCCTTGTTCCTTATGACTTCACCATTTTCATATAGCTTATTCCTATATACCCACTTGGTACCAATCACATTTTTGTCTTCTGGTCTAGGAACTAGAGTCCATGTTTTTTTTCTCTCAAATTTTTCAATCTCTTCTTCCATGGCTTTAATCTAGTCCAAATCTTCTAAGGAATATTTTATTATTTTGGTTTCTTTTATGCTTAGCAAACATGTATCATTTCTCAACTTATTCCTTTTCTTTGGTCTAGCATCTTTATCTCTAATGATTTGTGCAGTAGGATGATGTCTCTTGTCATATTTAGACAATCTTGGTTCAACTCTAGTTTCTTCATTTTTGTCTCTCAACTTCAAAGTCACTATGTACATCTCTATCAGGTATTTCAGCATCTCTCTCATGTACACTAATTTTAGAATTGGAATGTACCTTAACTTTATTCTATAACTCAGTACCTAAATGTAGCTTGGTTCTTGAATGCAACTCAACATTCATAGTATGTGACTCGGCAGTCACTAAAACTCGATGCTGGTTTGTAGCTTGATTTGTAGCACCTTCTTCAATAGACATACTTTCATAAAAGTATACAAATGATTCATATTCTTTTGGTTCTTTCATAGGTTCAGCCTCATATACTTCTATATATTCATCAAATTTCATATTTGCACTATCCACAACTTTATTAGTGTTAGTATTTAAATACTTATAAGCTTTACTTCTTATGGAATAACCTAGAAATATAGCTTCTTCACTTTTTGCATCTAGTTTACCATTCTTAAAATATTTGAGAATACAAAATTTGCTTCCAAATACCTTAAAATATTTTACATTGGGTGAGTATCCATACCATAGTTCAAAAGGTGTTGAATGAGTACCTTTCTAGAGTTGTACATGGTTCAAGGTATAGAAAAGTGGACTTAAAACTTCTCTCTAGTAGTTCAAAGCAACATTTTTCTCCATCATGAGTGTCCTAGCACATTCCATTATAGATATGTTCCTCCTTTCAAAAAAATTATTTTGTGGAGGGGTTCTAGGAGAAGTTGTGTCTTTTGATACCTCTATCATTATAGAACATCTTGAACTCATTTGATGTAAATTCTCCTCCTCTATCAAATCTCAAACATTTTAGAATTTTACCTATTTCTTTCTCAACTCTTGCCAAGTACCACTTAAACATTTGGAAAGCATTGAATTTCTATTTTAGTAACATAACTGTCATCATTCTAGAATAATCATCAACACATAGCATAATATACTTATCTCCTTTGTAGCTTTGTAGTTAAATTGGTCCACACAATTCAGTATGAACAATCTCTAGTATTCCTTTAGAGGTATGAGTTTTACTCTTAAAACTTGACTTTATCATTTTTCCTAACTGACATTGTTTGCACATTATGCTATCAGGCTTCTTCAACTTAGGAAAACCTCTATTTTTTCTCATGTTACTGATACTAATGAAGTTATCAAAATTAACATGACATAACCTCTTATGCCATAGCCACACATAATTAAATTTTATAATTTGACAAGTAGTATCCTCTATATCAAGGTAGAATAGATTACTTCTAGTTTCATCACCTTTTCCAATCAGTTTTCCATTAGTATCATATATCTTAGTGATCTTGTTTTCAAACTCAAACTTACATCCTAAATTATTCAATTGTGACACACTCAATAGATTATAGTTAAGTCCTTCAACATAGTAAGCATTGTCACATAAAATATTTTCTATGATTTTGATAGAACCTTTTCCTTTTATCAAGCATGGTGCATCAATACCAAATCTTACACTATTTTCATCATAACAATACAAGGTAATGAACTTATTTTTATCTCCAATCATGTGATGTGAACATCCACTATCAATGACCCATCTCTCATTTGTGTTCACACAAGACACAAGTGTAGTTGCATCAACTTCATCAGATTCATCCTTCATTGCAACATATGCCACTTCATCATCATGTTCATTAAATTCATCTTTTGTTTCCTCTTCATCAATGTAGCAAGACTTCTTGCCTTTATCTTTGTAATCCTTGATGTCTTCATCTTTTCTACTTTTGTACTTGTCACCACATTTTTAGTTCTTCTTCTCTAGACATCTAGTAGCAATATGACCAACCTCATTGCAATTGAAACAAATCATAGGTAATTTACCTTTAAACTTGCCTTTATCTCTATGAAATCTCTTTGCCAATAGTGCTTCAATTGATCTACATCCTCCTCATCTATATCACTATCACTGGACACATATTTTGTCTTCCTCTTCTTCTCATCAGGTTCCTCCAATGGCAACTTAGCTTTGAAAGTAGAATTAATATTTTTAGGTTTGTAATTATCAAAGTTAGATAGCTCAAAAGTAGTGAACCTACCCACTAGACCTTCAAGAGATAGATTATTTCCTAGTATACATCTCAGTTCTTGTATTTTAGAAACTCTAATAGCATATACAAATGCTTGTATTCTTAAAACTTTACTTAGTACAGTTCCATCATCTATTGTACTAGTAGCTCCTCTTATTTCATTAACAACATCTTTTATCCTTGAGCAATACTGAGAAATAATTTCACCTTCTTGCATTCTCATATCATCTTACCTTTGAGAATTTTAGCTTTGGCTCTTAGAACATTTGTGTCTCCTCTATGGATGGTGTGTAGAGAATCCCACATTTTCTTTGCATTATCAAGACTTTTGATATCATCAAATTTAGCATAGCTTAGGGTAGAGGCAATCTCCACCATTGCCTGGTTGTGTTCTTTCTTCTTTTTCATATCCTCAATAGTTATGGCTCTAGTAGGATCAACATGCTTAGTAGTAATGGTAGATTGTGCATGATCTCTAAGTCCTCCAAGGTGTACCTTCATCAAACTTTTCCATGTAGGAAAGTTATCTCTATTAAGCTTGTGTACATCTCTTTTTGACATCTCGATCTTTGTGCTTTGAGTACCTTCAAACTAGTCCTCTTAAGAAAATGGTTCTGATACCAATTGTTGGAATTATTTAGAATAATTGGAGAGGGGGGGTTGAATTAGTTATCCAAGGTCCAAATGTATAAATAAAACTTTTCATAGCTTAGTGAACCCATAAAACATTTATCATCATGGATACATCCATAAGATTAGATTATGCAATCACTTAAAACTTGTAGGTGTAAGAATTTGCCTTAGGGAAAAATTAACCCAAGACCAAGGAACTCAAGTACAAGCACAACAATAGACCAAAAGAGTATGATTAGAATGATGATATGATATTCATTCAATGTATAAAAAGACACTAGGAGTACTTGTATATAAAGACCTCTAGAATTCTTCTAGAATGCATAGGAATCAATAACATGATAAATCATACAACTAGACAAATGTCCACAAGGTGTGGTTATCTTTCATTAAGCATAAGAGTAAGTGCAATGATGAGAGGATAAGCCTACAAAGGTTTAGCATGCAAAATAATGTTGTAGACACCATGTGCTAAAATGGGAGTGCAAATAATTGTGTTGTCTACATGACAACTTAGTTAACAATGAAAACTCCAATGTTGTAGAAACCATGTGCTAAATTAGAGTTTTTTCATCCAGTGTTGTCAACATGACAACTCATAAGAGTACAGAAACTCCTAAGTATCTCATCTAAAAAATAATAAAATAATGCATTAACCTAAGTAAACTTAAGTAAAGTGTAAATAGTAAATATTTATTTACACCAACAACTCCCCTTAAGTACAACTTAGGAGAATGCACTTAAGCTTATGAAAGGTAAGGTGAAATGTAAGATGGGTCTTGACTACTAGGCCATGTTAGGTACCCATTTACATAATTCAATGCAATCTCTCATAAAGTGGAGAAAGAGGGAAAACCTCATGGGAAAAATCCTCCCCCAAAAAAGAGAGATGAAAAAACTAGATGCATGGATGGATGGAGTAATCAAGACCCCCCTATTATGACATACATCAAGTATATACAATAGAGAAATATGAGAATGCAATCCCAAAAGAGGCAATGGACCTCCCCACAAGAGACAAGGTAGTCCCCCCCCCAAAAAAAATAAAATAAAAAAAATGTAGAGTGTCAATCAGTGATAGCTTCTCCGATGTAGAAGCTAATCCATGACTACTAAATAATGTTCCTCCCCTTTGGAAGAAACAATATCCTAGGTACATAAGAGATGCTTCCCCTATGTGCAGAAAGAATCTTGATGATTAATGATGCCTCTAAAATGTACTCAACTATCCCTGTGTCGATAGTAACTATCACCCCTTCTAATGCTGCTAAAAAGAACACTCTTAGATCTAGCAAGGATGGATGTATCCCAAAGAACTAACTATCTCCTCAAATGATAAAGAGATCTCTTGTAACTATTGTACATAAGAATCCACAATCATATCAACCTATAAAGATTGATCATGTAGAGAATGGACATGAGGGTTAGAGTGAGTCCTCACAACAACTGAAGAAGGTTCTTCTTCATCAAAGATAAGATGTATATCATCAATGATGTCTCCCAAATCTTCTATTCATGAATCCACAAAAAAACTTGGAATATCTACTATGTAGTCATCTTCTGATGCTGGAGCTAGAAGACAAGGTGCACCCTACTATGCTAGACCTATTGCTATGGAAATATATGCATGTGGAATGTGCTAATGTTGTGACCTCTCCCTAAATTTATCAATAGGATCCTAAATATATGAATCTATTGAACCACTATCACTGGTGTCACTATCAGTTTCCATAGTGGATGAAGTGTAGAGTGGATTAGAGGATAAGATGGGTGAACTTTTCTCAAAGTGTACATTCCTCTCTATGAAAATATCATGTCTTAGGATCCATAATTTTGTATGCCTTAACATTTTCTTCATATCCAATGACAGTACAAGGCCTAGATGGTGGTGCCTTACATCCCCTGAAAGATATGTTTGCCCATGCTGGACAACTGAAGACTCTGAAGTGTTTCACAATTGGTTTTCTACTGCACCATGCCTCAAAAGGAGTTTGGCCATCTAAGGCATTATGAGGAGAACTATTAAGTATATGATTGGCATTGCTTATAGCTTTGACTTCAACTATAGGATCAAGAGACTTGGCTTGTATCTTGCAACTTTCCATTGACTTAAGAATTCATAACCTCATTGTGCAACATCTATCTTGTGTGGACTAAATGCTGGTGGATTTTGAAGATCAATACCCTCAAGTTTGAAAAATTATTTAGAGTCTTGTGTTCACATATCTTTTTTCATTGTCCATCCTTAGAAATTTGATGGATTTCCTTGATTTTTGTTCAACATAACTCTTGAAGGCTAGAAACTTGTCCAACACTTAATTCTTGTGATGAAGAAAGTATACCCATGTGTAGCATGAAAAGTCATCAATGAAAGTGAGTATGTAGTGACCCTGGCTAACTGATGTCATTGCAAAAGGACCTACTAGTACCATGTGAACCAACTAAAGAAAAACTAGTGCTCTTGAATACTTCCTTTAATCAAACTTCTTCTCTAGATGCATATCCACTAAACACATTGAACATTCACCTTTAGAAAAGTTGATTGTAGGTAGACCCTTGACCATATTTTGTGAGAAAAGTTGATGAGTATAGCGGAAGGCAAGATGACCATACCACTCATTCCATAATTTGATTTGTGGATGAGATTGAGTCAACAAGGCATGTGAAGGAGTCTTTGGCACAAAGTGGGAGAAAGAAGACAACTTTCTATCATGATTAGCGTTCCCCACCACAACCAATGAATCATCTTTGAGAGTGTACACCATTACAAAATCTAGAAGGAACTCAACTTTATTGCCATCTCCAAGGTGAATGATTTTGTAAATTGAGAGGAGATTCGAGCTTAGGTTAGGAACATAGAGAATGTCTTTGAATTCTCCATTTTCCATTTCCACATTTTCTTTTCCTTCAACTTCCATTTTTGTATCATCTCCTACAAAGATGTGTGGTACCTTAGACTACTTCGATGAAGAAAAATATCCTTTTGAAGAACCCATATGATATGAGGCACTTGAGTCAAGAATCCATTTCTTTGACAAACTAAAATTTTCCATGAGTGCTTGCCCTTTACCCTTTGAATCTGAAGATGGGAATCCTTTCTCCTTATAAGCATTAGGTAGTGGAAAAGTGTGTTTCTTCATGATGTTCGTTAACTCATCAATCTTTTTATGATAACACTCATGTTCATCATGACCCAACTTCTTGCAATAGGCACACTTTTTCTTCTCCTTATTATTGTCCCCCTTTTGGTTTGAATTCAAGGAAGACTTACCTTGTTGATTTGATTGTGGTGTTGTCTTTTCTATATCCTCTCGTGTGTTATTTTTCCACTTCTTTTTCTTGCCCTTTCCTTTATTTGAAGTTTGAGAACCCTCATTATTGGCCACCAATGCCTTAGACTTGGTCAAATTGAGAATCCCCATTGATTTTAACTTCTATTCTTCTTCATCCAACAATATAGCATAGTGATCAAAATAGAGTTTCTAATAGGTAACCCCTAATATTATCTTTGTGTTGTTATAAGAAGAAATAAATGTGGAGTACTCAAATGGCAGCTTATTATTAATGAGATAGATTAACATGTCATCTTTAATAGGACTCCCACAATCATCAAGTTTCGTTCTTAATTTATTCACCTTTATGATGAAATCCTATATAGAATCAAATTTCTTAGGATCTAAGGATACAAGCTCATCTTCAATTTTATAAATATCTTCCTTAGACACTTTACCATATAGGTTTTTGAGGGTATCCCAAGCTTCCTTGGATGTATGAGACTTTTGGATCTAACAGATGATCTTGTCTTCAACCCCCAAAAAAAATCACTAAGGGCTTTCCTATTTGTTGTTTCCTAGGTGAATATTTCACTTCTAGATACTTGATCACCTATTGGTTTAGGAAGGGTACCATCTACATATTGAGAAACTCCATTATGCATTAAATGACACCACATTTTAATTAACCATGTAGCATAGTTATGTGGTGTTAGTT
Organism: Cupressus sempervirens; assembly: GCA_028749045.1. Lineage (NCBI taxonomy): Eukaryota > Viridiplantae > Streptophyta > Pinopsida > Cupressales > Cupressaceae > Cupressus > Cupressus sempervirens. The sequence continues at coordinate 4,484,062 of CM053783.1, forward strand.
TTGGAAACTTAAAATTTCCCATGGTGCAAAAATTGAAAGAAAATAGTAGGAAAAGAGGAACACAACACCAAGAAATACCCCCCATTTTTACTCAATCAAGAACCCACCACCCCCCCCAAAAAGAAAAAAGAGATGCTTTTGACACTTTATATGTAGTGCATTTACAATAGCCACTTGCCAATTTTGGCCTTAGTGGACTTCTAATTTTGCCTTTTTACAACCTCCTTATGGAGTTCAAAATTAGAAAATTATAATGTATATTAGATATACAACAATTTTGAAGTTATATCAAAGCATTACAATGCAGAAAAGGACCTAATTATGAAAGTGATAATTTTGTCCATACAACCCTATAATCTGATTGTAGATCTAGAAAGTACACAAAAAATAACACACTTTCAAAAAAAAAAAACCTATTTTTGAGTCTAGATGAGCCTGTATGGAGTGATTGAAGTTGCAAAATGTAGGATTGGATAGGTACAGTCACTAAAAGATGTAATTTCTAATAAATCCATTCACCAAAACAAGAAAAGAATTGTACCACTAAATTTTTTAGGAAATTTTAGCCAAATCAAAGAAAATTGCACTTGATTTGGAGCCTGGTTGACTGAGATATGGCCTTCCAAAGTCAGACTATCAAATCAAAAATCAATCTGGAGAAGGGTATGATCAGTAAAAGATTAGGTTAAATTTGACGGTGAAATGACCATCATAGTAGTTCTAATTTTCCTCCAGATGATGGTTAGATGACTGTCAATTTTAAGATAGTGAATTACTGCTGCAAGCAAAAAATTGGCCCCCCTAGCTGACATGGTAGTACAGAAGTGGCACATGGCAACCATACAAATTTGTTGAGTTAGATGTATAGATAGGGTGACTGGGCAGCCCACATGGCTTGTGTGTATAGGAGCTAATGTGGCAAATTTCTATCCATGTGATGATTGTATGCTTTGCAATCGATGTGGATGGCTTGAACTTGGAATAGCAGTAACAGTAGTTAAAAATCCATCATTGACTAGAGGAGGCATGCGAAATTCCAAGAAATCATTGCAATCAGTTGGTAGGAGGCTAGTTAATAGAAAAGGACACTAAAGGAATTTATTATAGTGGCATCGAGATTCAAACATAGTTGTTGGCGTATGATATACCAGTGATTGGAGCTGGAAGTCGGCTAGTAGTTTTGTAAATGGTGATTGGAGGACTAAGCTTTAGTCCCACATTGCTAAAATATCCACACACATAGAGATTTAAAACCTCAACATCATTAGGGGTAATTCAAAGGAAAGCCGCTAGGATTATGTTGGTTGCTGATAGTTGTGAAGCCATGGTCAGATCTATCCATCGGTGAAAGTGTAATGTGTCAGATTATATGCAAAATTTACCAGAGAATTTGATAGTGTGCCCACTAAATTTGAAAGATACCTCCATACTATGATAAATTCCGATGGAATATTTTTCTTGTAGGGACCGGGGTGTCACTGCCCAGTTCCTGCAATTTTTTTTCTCTGTAGGTCCTACTGGGCAAATTTTTTTCAAAAAATTCCAAAAATTTGAAAATATTTGCAAAGACAAAATAATTGTAGATTTGAACAAAATAATTGCACACATTTAATAGATTGTAAAAAAAAATTTCCTCAAAATTGACTTTGGCCCTATGTAGGTGAATTTATAGCCGATTTTCATAGAATCGAGGTTTTGGATGTTATGGTGAGGTTTGTTTTGGCTCTAGATGCTCCCAATATCTACGGATACTCTAGATTTGGGTCAAGGTGTAGAAGCAAGAATGATCTCAAACAGCTATGTGAAGGGAATCTCCCTCATCTCTGATACCATGTAAGAATTTACCTTAGGAAAAAATTCACCCAAGACTAAGGAACTCAAGCACAAGCACAATAGTAGACCAAAAGAGTATGATCATAATGATGGTATGATATTCATTCAATGCATAAAACTACAATAGGAGTGCCTATATATTAAGGCCTCTGGAATGCTTCTAGAATGCATAGGAATCAACACCATGATAATTTATACAACTAGGTACATGTCCACTAGGTGTGGGTTATCCTCCATTAAGCACAAGAGTAAGTGTGATGATGACAGGATAAGGCTACAAAGGTCGAGCATGAAAAATAATGTTGTAGACACTGGTTGCTAAAATGGGAGTGCAAATATTTGTGTTTTCTACAGTATAACTTAGTTAATGATGCAAACTCTAGTGTTGTAGACACCATGTGCTAAATTAGATTTTCTTACTCTAGTGTTGTGAACATGACAACTCATAAGAATACAAAAACTCCCAAGTGTCTCACCTAAGAAATAATAAAATAATGCATTAACCTAAGTAAATTTTAGTAAAGTGTAAATAGTAAATACTTATTATTTACACCAATAGTAGGTTACTGCCAAATCAACTTGCAGAAATGTAAACACGAAACATAATAGATTCAACAACACCCTTGACACAATTATTTACATGAAAACCCAATTTGGGAAAAACCATAAAAAAAATGCTACTCTTTTTCACTCTTCTAAAGTGATTCCCTATGAAAGGCTAACCCTGTCAAAGGTTACGATACACACTGTTAAATGTGACCCTGTTAAAGGATTTCAATCATCCTATTAGGAGTGAGCCTTGTTAGAGGACTTTGGACCATTCACTTGGAATGCCACTTGGTTAAAGGATTTACAAATGACTGTTAGGTCAACCTTAATCCAAAGGATTTACCCTAGAATGATACAATTATTAGAGAGTAATAGTATGTCTTGATTTGAAAAAAAATTACAACTCCATTTGCAGTTTATAGATCTCCATTTTAGTCCTCCATTCTGCTTGGCTTTCACACATTTCATCTTTGATAGCTTGTTCACCCTTCAAGGATCCATACCCTTAAGTCTTCTTACTTAGCTTGCCAATGCAAAATCTTCACTTAGGTCACTTGATGAAGCAACACCCTAGACTTCTTGTCTTCCTTGGTTTCTCACACATAATAACTCTTTCTTCTGACCAACCATTTCTATAAATATAGAATTAAGGTTTTTTTTTGTTCATTCTCCATTTTCCAATTTAGGATTAGGACAAATTAGGTAGGATTCAATGAATCTACCCCTCACTTTATATCACTTCTAGAAACTTCTCATTTAATCTTCTTTAAATTCACCTCAAAAAAATTTACCATGAATTCTGTGTCACCAGCTCATCAATCTTATCTTCCACCTGGTTCACACAATCCAAAAAAACAAAATTTTCAGCTCAAATCAATCAAATTCATGATCTCTCTAATAATGTTGGCACTTGGCATTAACTATCTTTTGATGCTCGACACACATTGTGTTGCTTGACATCCTCTATAAAATCACTCATAATGAACTAAAGTTTATTGGTGCTCAACATCAACTAAACTTTACTCGAAATCAAGTATTTTTCTTGGCATACACTAAAATGAACTTTTACTTGACTTCAACTAGTTTTTTGCTTGGCTTCCACTAACTTTACTCACCACCTACTATCTGTTTGGTCAAGCTTGGTAGACAAACATTGTTTAACTTGTTGTTCTGAGCTTGCTTAGTGTAATCAACCTTTGCAACCTTAAGTAGATTATCAATGCACTATGATATTACTGTCTTAGCTGATTCTTGTAATTCTTTTCATATCATAACTCAACATTTCCTCTAGGTGCTATTGTTACATCTTTTAATCAAATCCTCTTCATTAATCAAATAGGTAATAGTACTTTGATCATATAAGTAGTTGTCTTACCAGAAAAATAGTAGGTTTGACTTCAGTTACAAAACAATGATTGAAATAGATTTGTCATACTTGTATCAATATGGTTTCAACAATCTTCTTCTTCAACATGACCATCCTAAGAGTCTTCCTAGAATAATGCTTTATTGCATATCCCTACATCCCAGGTTAGATTGTTGCTAATAATGGGTCAACATTTTATCATGAAATTCCAAATATGTGAACCCTTAGATTCCTTGTTCTAAATAAAGATAGTGGCTCATATTCATTTAGATATTTGTGATAGAGTATGTTTTCCCATTTACTTTACTTTTCGTTAAACACCCTCCATATTAAATTTGCTCCTAGAGCTAGATTTTTCCAACTTAAATTTTTGAATCTTAGACCTCCTAGCCTCTTTGGTCTACATATGTCTTCCCACTTTATTAAGGCCCACATCTTTTTATCATTGGTTCCTTTCCAAAAGAAAATTTTGAGTTTACTTTCTAATTTTTTGTTAATACTTTTGGGCAATGGTAAACATGATAGATGATAAGAAGGAATGGTTGTAAGTACAACTTTAATTTTTGTATTTCTTCTTTCTTTAGATAGCCATTTCCCTTTCCAATTATTAACTTTTTAAAAAACCTTTATAAGGATGCGGGGCCATAATTTAGAGTTATGATATTATTTTTCTAGGTTGACCCCTAGGTATTTGCAAGGAAAGGATCCTTTCCTATATTCCATAATTCTACATATTTCATTTTTCATTCTAGGTTTAGTATTGATAAAGAAGATTTCAGATTTCTTAGCATTTACCTTTTGTCTTGATGCTACAATGTATCTATGAATGAGTGATTTGAGATTCAATGCCTCTATTGCCGAACATTTGCCAGGTAAAATAATATTAGTTACAGATTGCTGATGGGTGATGTTCATGATATTATTGTCTACCATTATTCCTTGAAATTTTCCTTCTAATTTGGATTTTTAATAGTTCTTTTGAAGGCTTCTACCATGATGATGAAAAGAAAAGGCGAGATGGGGCCACCCTATCTGATACCTCTTGATATATTAAAGAAATCTTCTGGTGTACCATTAATCCATAGGTGTAGCAACATAATTGAAAATTAGGTTAACCCATTGACTAGAAAAACCAAAGGTTTCCAATATTTTACATAAAAATTTCCAATCCACTATGTCATAAGCCTTCTAAATGTCTAACTTTATAAGTATACAATCCTCTTTGTTATTAAGTGCCGAGTGAATAGTTTCTTGAAAGATGATAATCACATCTAGTATTGATCTTCTTGAGATGAATCTAGTTTGTTCCTCTAATATAATTTTAGGGAGGACAACTTTTAGTCTCATTGCTAGAATTTTAGATGATATTTTATAGATGGTGTTACAAAGAGAAATAGGCCTAAAGTGTCCAAGTTCCTCAAACTCTATCTTTATAGGAATAAGAGTCAAGAAGGTATGATTAATTTTGCTTGGCAGCATCCCTGAATTTATGATTACCTCAATAGCTTTCCATAGGTCTACCCCAATTATGTCCCTGCATTTTTGAAAGATGAAATCCTAGGAACAATCTAGGCTTGGAGATTTATCTAGATGCATATTAAATAATGTTTATTTTACTTCTTCTAATGAGATTGGTTTGTTTAAGAGTTTTTTGTCCTCTTCTAAAACCATTTTTGCAATTGAGCTGAGTATTTCCTTTTGAGCTAACAAGTTGGATGAATCATTATTTAGGATTTTAGTACATAAGAATCAACAAAAAAATCTTCTATTTTGTTAGGATCCTCCTCAATAACTCCATAATTATTTTTAATTTTAGTTATTTTGTAGAAATTTCTATTATTTAAAGTGTTGTTGTGAAAGTATTTTGTATCCAATCCCCTTCTTCCAACCATGTCTCCCTAGACTTTTCTTTCCAATATACTTCTTCTTTTTCTAATATTGTGGCTTGTTTTCCTAACTATTCTTTTTTCTTTTAAGGATTTATCATTGTCCATTCTAGTTTTAATGATTTCTTCATTTAGGTTTTTTAATTCTTCATTATCTAGTTTTTCTTTGAGAACATATTTGAAGTGTGTTTTGTTCCATTTTAAGATATTCTACTTTAGCCATCTTAGTTTAGATATGAAACATAACATTTTAGATCCTCTAAATGAACATTCATTCCACCATTTCTTGATATTTTCCATAAATTTCTTATCTAAAAACTACATTTTTTTGTATTTGAATAAATTTTTGGTGGATTTCCATAATTCAACAAATTCTATTATGACTGGAAAGTGACCAAATCTAGCATTTGGTAAAATTCTAGCCTAGAGGATTGCATTAAGAATACTTTAATCTCTTTTAAGAAAAATTCTGTCTAATCTTTATGCTATATTACAAAATCCTAGCCTTCTATTATTCTAAGTATAAACACCATTTATGTTGTGTATGTCCATAAGATAATTATCCTCCACCCATTCTTTAAAGTTTAAAGTTTTCGAAGAGAGATTTTTGGATTCCTCCAGATTTCTCATTTAGATTCAAAATTGCATTGAAATATCCTCTAATCAAAATATTGTCCCTTAGATATCCTTGCATCAAATTGCTTATTTCTTTTTATTGATCTTTTTTAGCTGCTGATTGGAAAGGGCCATAAATGTTTATAAGGATTAACTAAACGTTGTTACAAAAGCTTTTAATTATACCAGCCATCTAGGTTTTTGATTCTACAAGTTTGATAAACTCTACTTTCATTGAATTCCATATTATTCCTATTCCTCTTGAGGCTCCATTTGAATCAGTAAAATCCATTTTCCAGTTACCAAGTTTATTTTTAAGATTAATTCCTTCATCTTTTTTAAGCTTAGTTTCTTAAATTAGAATGACATTTGATTCAAATAGAGATAAGTTATGCTTTAGAAGGTGCTTCTTCCTAGGATTGTTGAGGCCCCTAGCATTCCAAGTCACAATCTTCATTGCTTAGTGGGAAGGTCCTTCCCCTTCCCACTATTCAACACCTCTAAAATCTTTTTCTAATTGTTTGCTTGCCCTAATACACATCTTAATTCTACTAATGATTTTCTACCTCTCTTCTTCTACTTCTATTTCCCACATCTTGGGGCTTTGTTACTTGTTGTGTTATTTGATATCCCTAAGTTATTAGTGTGCCTGTGAGCATTTTCTCTAACTAAAAGTGGAAGTTCTTCATCCTTAGATTCTAGATCTTCATTCCATTCTTTAATTAATTTCTCCACTATATCTAACACTGTTTCTCCCTCATATGCTTGTGGGTCTTCATATTCTAAGTCCTTATTTTATTTTCTTGCTTCTTCTAGTTCTTTTATAACCCCAAATTCTTCCTAATTAAAACTATTGTTTTCTGTAATACCTATATCTTCTGACCTTTTATTGTTGGCTTCTTCTGCTACATCATCTTTAACTCCAAGTGAATCTAAGATGGATTCTAACTCTATTGGTATGCTAATATTTTCCTTATTAGCTTTATCTATGTTGAGGTTTACTTCTTGATCATAATCTTCAAAATGATGTTTTCCATTTTCTAGTGTTTCCCAAAATTTGTATGTTTTTTTCTTAGCCCTCATCATACTAGTAGTTTCTTTCTTTTATTATTTAAGAGAGGGATGGTTTGCTAATAGTTGAGCTCATTTGTTATGCTGGATTACTACTATTTTTTCCTTTTGATTCACTTCCTTAGATATGCGTTTGTCTTCTATTAGTAGGATTGAGACTTTCTTGTTGATTCTTTCCATATCTATCTATATTTCTCCTTCTTCTTCTTGTAGATTCTTGCCTACATTTTGAATTTTCCTAGATAGATTTATTGGACTTGCTATTTTTTATTACATCTTCTCTTATGCTTAGATATGTATTTCTTAAGATAGTTCTACAATCTTCACATTACGTTTGAACTTCTGGATCAACTATTGAGTTTGGGTCCTTTGTATTGGTTTTCAAAATTTGATCATGTGATTCTTCCCATAACATTAGTTGGTATTCAATATCATTGTGGATTAGTAGGAGTTTATGGATGAGGTGGTTATATTTTAGAAGGTTTGCTTTAATATCTTCAATTGATATGTCATATTTTTCACATTGATCACAGTGCTTCATTTTCTCTATCCTATAACAAGATTCTTTATTTTGATTTTCATCTGTTGTTTCCCTGATCAAACTAATTTTTTCTTCAGCACTGCTTATTGGTTCCTCTTGGCAACTTTTATCTTCTTCTAAACTTGGTTTCCCCTTATCTTCTTGAATTTCTCCTTCCTCTAATTCTTTATTTTCTTAACTGCTAATACTTCGAGGCTAATTTTTCACTCTGGGGTAGTTTTTAAGATACATAGAAGTGTTTGGAGTTTGCTAAACTTGTTTATCAGGGCTTATAACAATTTCTCAAATTTTAAGCTTTTGAAGTTAGTGTTTCTCCTTACCTGACTAAATTCTATAAAAATATTTGCTAAAGACTGTAGATTTGTTAGAATAGAAATGTTATTAATATGTCCTTCATATTTCTCATATTGTATATTTTTTTCAATGAAACATTAAATTTATATTAATAATAACTGGTTCAAAAATAACTCCTCAAGAAAAGAGCTAGAAAATAAATTTTTTGATCATTTCATGATAAAAAAAGAAGAAGAAAGACTACATATACTAGAGGAAGTATCTATCAACACTAATGAATCTTGTCCTTGTGATTCCCAAATATAGAACATTGTGATTACAAAGAGCCCAAAACTCATATGAACACAATTCATTTTTTGGTGTCAAAGACAACACCAAGAGCCAAGAATAAAACTATCATAAAAGTTTCCATCATTGATCTTCATCTAAAACTACAATTGAGACTATGATATTAGAAAGCCATCTAATGCAAGTGAAATCCAAGACCCTAAACTGCATACAATATCTCAAAAGAAAAAGTGAGATCCATAAAAGTAAAACATGTGAAATCATAGAAAAGTCATGATTTACTATCAAATAATATTTGAGAAGGGCTCAATCATTATTCTAAACATATTCTTTAGTCATAATATTAAACAAATTGGGGAAATCAAGGAGATTAAGTAGGAAAAGTAAAGAGTAAATATAAACCCCATCATTACCCAAATTAGCTAGACAATCAACTAATAGATTGCCTTCTCTATAAGTATGCATGATGTAAAATCAAAGATTGAATCAAGAAGAGACCATACTTGATGCAATATATACTATATGGAACAATTATATACATGATGTTTAATGAAGTCATTAATAATAATGGTTGAATCCCCTTTAACATGTAACTTAGATATAGATAGTGATTTTGCAAGTTCCAAACCAAAAAGAAAGGCCAAAGCCTCAGCTTTGTTATTAGTAGTTGGAGGGAGAGGAGATGATTTTTCTACACTCACATGAACTTTAAAGTCTATAATGACTATGCCATAGCCAGATTTACCTAGATTTCCCCTAGAGGCCCCATAAAATTGAGTTTTTAATAACCCTCACTTGGTGGAATCTAGTTGGTTTGTGCTTGGATAAGAGGAACCTTGGATGGACATAATGGACTAGGAAGATAAGGAAAAAGTAAACCCTACCATTGATGAATAACATAGCCATCCCAAGGAGAAAAAAACATGTCCACTTATATTTACTTACTGTAGCATTAACAAGTTCAATGATTGATCTTTCTAATCATTCCATAAATTGAGGGATTGGAGATGATGTCTATACAAAAATTCTCTTGTTTCTCTCCCAATAAATTTCCCATACTATAGATCTAGGGATGCACTTCCAAAGACATGAAAATATTGATTCATAATATAAGATTGGTCATGCCTATAATAAATCCCACAAAGAGTTAGGTAATGGCATATGGAAATTAATCTTATTAAGAACAAAGTGCCAACAATCTTGGGCAAAAGGGCAGTTTAAGAAGAGGTGATTTGTTGTTTCTATAACTTGCATATAGAAAATATGTGTAAAGGGACCAAAAATGTTCAATCTATGAAGTCAATAACTAGCTAAAATTAAACTATTCCAACAAAATTTAAAAGCATGATATGTGGTCTGATTAAACTAATTGTCTTAACCTTGTTTAACAAAATATTTACCATCTTTAGCTAGAACATAGAAGAGGCAATCTGGTTGATTAGGCATAATTTTTTTTCTTTCAACTAATACTTGTTTGAAAGAAGTATCCTAATTATGAGATATATGAAGAATTGAGGGGTCTTGCCAAATGACTAGCCCTGTGACTCTATATATTACAGAGACATAATTAGAAAAATATTTCCCCCAAGCTTGAAACACTATGTTTGAGAAATCCTTTAAGGAATCAATAGTGGCAGGGGGACCCATTCCATGAATCAAACTAAAAATTGACATTATCCCCATTGTTCACTTCCCAAGATATAAATGAAGTAATAACTTCTTGAGAAACCATCATGAAATCCCAAATGATAGAGCCTTTTGGTGGGTCTAGGACAATAAAAACCTTGGAAGGTTCCAAGTTATCTAAATATTTCTCTTGTAAAAGGCGACACCATTTGGCAGAGGATTTGTCATACATTTGCCAAACTAGTTTAGCACCAAAATCCCTATTCGTATTAGTAATGTTGGAAACTCTAACACCTCCTATTTTCAAAGCAGTTGAAACGGCATGAATAGAAATTAGAGGTATTTTATTCTTTCCACTCATATTTTATGACCAAAGAAAGGTGTAGATTAAAGTTTCAATTTGAGAGATGATACCTTTGGGGCCTTGTAAGATGGAGAAGTATTAATTAGGAATGACAAAGATAACATTTTTTATAAGAAAAATTCTACCCAAGAATGATAACCAATGAACATTCGAAACACTAATTCTACTTTTGATATGATCAACCACATATTTCCCATAATAGGGTTTGTTTAATCCCATAAAAAAAGGAACACCAAGATGAGTATAATGAAAATAATCAAGCGAAAAACCAAGAAGATGTATTAAAAACATAAATTTTAGATTTAGTTGCATTGAAGCTCATCCAATAGTGGTACATAAATCATCCTTATATAGCACAAAAGGCCATTTGACTCTAGGAAATAACCTAAAAATATGCCCTTTAAAGGTCTACATGAATCTATCTCCATGCTTACCTCTTGATACCAAGTATCTTTAGGAATTGCCTGAAGTATACCGCTCCTCAAATCCACACTAAGAGTCAAAGCTAGTGTCTCATGTTTCCTATGACTAAAAGCGTCAGCTACCAAATTCTCCTTTCCCTAGATATACTTCACCTTAAAGTCATACTCACATATAAACTCCATCTAACACCTTTTCCTAGCATTCAGATTAGGCTGCATGAATATATAATATAAATTGCAATGATTTTTATGAAGTTCAAAATGATACCCCAACAAGAAGTGTCTCCATCTCACTAGAGCATTAACAATGCCAACTAGCTCAAGATCATGTGTGGGATACTTCAACTCATGATCCTTGAGCTTGTGAGACTCATACACAATGAACCGTCCATCCTATTCCTTCTAGGGAAGCATCAATATAGACCATAAAATCACCTACTAGATCAGGTACTGCTAGAATTCATGTGCTAGTAAAAATCTCCTTGAGCTTCTAGAATTCTTCCTCACATTTCTATATCCAAATGAACTTCTTCCCTTTTCTCTAGAGGGAAGTGATTGGGTATGCAACTCTAGAGAAATTTTGAACAAAAATGAGGTAATATCTAGTCAAACCCATAAAGTTATGAATCTCAAACACATTAGTGGGTCTAGGCCAATCTACCATTGCTTGGATCTTCACAAGATCCATTGACATACCATCTGTTAAAATGATATATCTTAAGTACTATATCTTTAATTGAAATAAGTCACACTTTTCCCAATTAACATACAAATAATTGTCTCTAAGGCACTGGAGAACTAATCATAGATGTTACTCATGTTCTTCTTGAGATCTAGAATATATCAATATATCATCCAAGAACACAAGTAAAAATTGATCTAGGTAAGAACAAAATACTCCATTCATCAAGAACATGAAAACTAATGGAGCATTCATCAAACTAAATGGAACCACTGTAAACTCATCATGTCCATAATGAGTTTAGAAGGATGTCTTATGTATATCAACATCTTGAATGTGTAGCTAATCATATACTAACTTAAGATCTATCTTAGAGAACTCTTTGAATCACTTGATCTAGTCAAATAAGTCATTGATGCTCAGTAAAGGATACATATTCTTAATTCTTACCTTGTTTGAATATCTTTAGTCAATGCACAAGTGTAACAATCCATCCTTCTTCTTCACAAAGGGAAATTGTGCTCCCCATGGAGAAACACTAGGTCTAATAAAACCTTTGGCCACAAGATCCTCAAGTTGTAGGTGCAACTCACTCAACTCTTGAGTGGTCATTTGATAAGGAGTTTTAGATATGGGTTCTTATCTTAGGATGAGGTCAATGCAGAAATAAATGTCCCTCTTTGGTGTCATACCTAACATCTTGTTGGGAAAGACATCAACATACTCCTATAGTATAGGGTGATCTAGGGTCTTCTTCTTCCAGTTCACTCAACTGTAATGATGAACACTTGACAACCCTTATCAATGCTCTGCTTCGACCACATAGAAGAGATCATCCAAAGAGATATGGTTCTATGTATGCCTACAATCTTAGAGTCCTTATCATGGTCATCTCTACACTGAACAATCTTCTTCCTACAGTCAATGCTAGCTCTATGAGAGCCAAGCTATTCCATACCCAACACTACATCATAAGAACTAAGGGGAATAAATCAAAGGTCTACTAACATAATAAAGGCTCCTAGGTTCAATTTTCACTATTGCACTAGAGACTTTAGGGGAATCTTAGCTCCTAAAGCTAGTTCCATCTTCCAACCTATGCCTTGCTTAACTACCTCTAGCTTATACTTAATACATATGGGAGGTGGTATGAAGGAATCTATAGCACTTAAATTGAATAAGATGGAAAGGGGTGTACTTTTCATCACTCTTGTAGTCTCAACTATAGTACCCTAGTGATATGTCTGGTGGTGATCTACTCACATCACCAACTGTAGGCTTATATGTTGTTGGCCTAGGTCTCAAATAGTGAAATGTACATTATGGGTAGTTGGATGCAATATTCCTAAACTTTCCACAAGAGAAACACCCTTTTCCTCTTCCTAAACCTCTCCCTACTAGAGGTGTACTAGATTGTTGGTGACTATCTCTACTGGAAAAGGAGTGATTACTCTGTGCAAGCTGATTATTCTAATTTCTCTTATTGTGTTGTTAGTTACAAAAGTTCCTAGAATTGGAATCACCACCACCACTTTGTGCTCAAGGATAGGATCCCTTCTACTATTTTTGTTGTTTTTTTTGATTTTTTTTTGTTGTTGTTGACCCTAGTTTCCCTTGGAATAAGGAGGCTTCTAATTGTCACGTATTACCTGGTGTCCTTTGGACCTTGATGTTGAAGGTGCTCCCACAAAACCACCATGTCCCAAAGTGACATTCTTCTCTACATGAATAGCCTAATGTACCACATCCTTAAGGGTTTTAGGTTGGAATACCTTAACACTCCTAATGAAATGGTTATTCAGACGTTGAATGAAATGATGTACCATCAGTGGTGAACTATTAGCGATCCTTACATAAGGAATGAGTTCATAGAATTTCTACTCATACTCTACCATGGTCATGGTAGACTACCTAAGATTATGGAATTCATCTTTCCTCTAATGGTGCCACTCTTATGGTAGGAAGAGATCATGAAAGCTTTTGAGCAATAACTCCAAAGTAACAGTGTTCATATCCACACCTAGTTTCTTTTCTTCAAAGTTCCACCATGTAGTTGCAAAGGATTCTAAATGTGTGATGGCATACCTCAATTTGGCATTGGAGTGAAAGTCTTGCATAGCAAAACATTTGTCTAAGGCAATTAACCACTGCTTTGCCACATATCTTGTGCTTGCTATGGAAAAAGGTTTGATCTTGCACCTTTATAGGTCCCTCATCTAAGTGGTATTAGATGACCTCTATTTATCACCATAGAGGTCTCCTTGAGCACTCCTGGATCTTTGCCTCTCCTCATTCTCACCATGATGTGATTCCTCTTGATCAGAACCCCTTGAGAAGGTATGTTCTCTAAGATCATCTTTATCATTTGTCTTAAATTAACCTCTTTTGAATCAGCCTAATTTTCCCCATTGTGTTCCTTCCTGTTCTCTTCTTGTATTGGACTCTCATGACAAAACTAATGCAAGATTATATCCCTTCCCATCACATGGAATTTTTTAAGGCTCAAGCTATGGCCTCTCACTATTGATCTAATCCCAAATACCATCCTACAACAATATCTAGGATAGAAAAACAAAATGCCAATAATATCAACATGGACATAGTATTGTAAAGCATAAACATAAGAAACATGTTTTGAAAAAAAATCAATATTTATTCCAATTTTCCTATTTCTAGGTTTAAGTATTTGAGTTTGAAGCTCAAGTGTTCAAGTTGAAAAATATACATATAGTTGTTTAAGTATCATTTAAGTTTAACTAGTTGTCATCTAGTGGTTGCCATGACCCCTCCTAAAGAGAATCCTATAATTATTGGATAAAATATAATAATAATTCATATACTATTCCTAAAGAAATAATATTGATAAACTATAAATATTTATGATCTATTTTACTTAATTATTTATATGAATATAATGAAATTATTATTTATAATAATAATATCAATATATATAAGGAATAAACGTTATAATTACAATGTAAATCAATAAGATGATAATATATCTAATTATTATCACATTTAAATGATAATAAATAAGATAAATCATATTAAATATATGTGATATATATATATATATATAGTATATATCTAAATACGTATAATAATATATCATTATTTAATATAATGATCGTAGGGTATGTTTAATAATGATATAGTTATAATTCATCATAATATCTAAGATTACATAATATTGTAATAGTCTTTACATAATATATATAATATAGTTAATATAATAATATGGTATATAATCATTAAAAATAATATATAATTAATAAATTAATAAAATACCTTATTAATATTAATTTGAAAGGACACGACTCTATGAGTGTACTCATATATCAACACATTGGAAAATACATCAGAGAAAAGATATGGAAAAGGGGATACAAATAAAAGAAAAAATCACAAACGCATGACCCCTAAAAATTCATTACAAATGGAAGGACCCGAGAGAAAACATATTTATAGTAAGAAACCCTAATGTTCCAAAAGGGGTCATTACAAATGGTATCAGAGCTAGCATCCAACCAGCCTGTGAAAGATAGTTAATGAAAACTAATCTAAGGGAGATAAAAACATATAATAGATTTAGGTCTTCTGAATAGAAGGGTAAGGCATGAAAGAGACATTCAATCCACACCTGAAGATACAACGCTGATAGAAAAATAAATAATTACATGACAATCCAATATATCTAATATAGAGAGCTCAAGAAGCCACATCAACCAATGTATCTAATGCAACACACTTTTCTTCACAAATATTTCATCATTTTGAAGCATTTTCTTGTATTTGGAATTGAAGAAATTGAATTCCATACTTGAACTTCTAACGGGCACAAACCATCTGCAGATTGAGACGTAGTTGTAGATGATTTAAAGAGGAGCAACTAAAATAGTAGGAAAAATAAAAGATATTGTTGATAAAAGTTTGAGAATGAGAAGAGTATCTCCAAGAAGGTATTTCAAAATTAACAAAGGGGGCATGAGAGTAAATCACAAGAGTATTAATTTTGAAAGAACAAGTATTGCTAAATCGGGTTATGGAGGCATGCGAGCTTAAAGAGATTAATGCCAAGTTTGTGAATATGGAGAGACGTGGAAGAAATATGCCCTGGAGTGCTTTCCTATTGGATGAGACCAAAGAAATATCTTGGATTCTTAATTTAGTTGGCTCCATTATAATATTTTAGAGCACAATAAAAGATAAACATCTGAGATTGGAGTTGGTGATTAGGGCAAGATGTTTGGCTATTCAGCTGATGAGATTCCTCAGCTCATTCCTATAAGCTCATGCCTATAACTCATGTCTTAGCAACTAAACTTGGTTCCAAGCTTACCGAGGTCAAAAATAAGTTATCTTTCTTTGACAAGAGACATGGGTTTTAGCTGGATTTGGTGCTAGAAAATGATACTTCTAGGTAGCTTTTTCCAGAAGTTAAAGACATAAATTTTATCCATTTTCATAGTGTTGAGGTAGCATGTCAATAAGAAATGCTAGCAAAAAGTAATATGACCAGTAGGAGATCGTCAATTCTAAGGTGCAACTACTAAATGAATTTGGCTCTAATACAAATGAAGATCTCAACAATTTGAATGAAAAAAAAGACATGAAGACAGCCAACAAGCATATCAAAGACAACGAACATTTAAGAAATGTGAAGCTATGGTATAAAAGACACATCATTCCATCAGGCATAATCAAGAAAGGGACACATAACATGATTCATCAAACATCACTATATTTGGTAGAATAGAAACATTGAATACCTCTTCCACAATTCAAAGGCTTGGAATGAGCATAGCAGTGGACATCACACAAATCACATTCATAGAAGCATATTAAAAATAAGAATGAACTACGGGTTAAATTGAAGTAAATAAGAAACTATAAAATCTAGGATTCGGTGGCATCTAGTAGAATAAGGGAATCTTACAAGTTTCCATTTAATGCTTTGATAAAATAATGTGAATGGCAATCTTGGTCATATGTGCCTGAATAGGTATCAAGTACCATTCTAAAAGTCATTGAGCTTAATCGAGTAGATTTCCTGCTACATAGTGACTCCTCCCAAAGATCGGACATCTCTTTTTAATGCCAAAGAAAAGCAAGAAGTGATAGTAATGCTATTTGGATATACATAGTGATCATGACTTGTTCAGCCTACATGTGACAACTTTTTTTTTTATAATGTGAACATGTTGTATGGAATAAATGATCTCAAAAATATGAAGTCCTTTATCTAGTTAAATCAACAAACGTTCTACAATGCAAAATTGAACAAGTCATGGATGATTATACCTAATCCTTAGACATGTTATGAAGCGGATGAGTGTCGCTTTAGATAAATATGATAAGAGATCTATTTGGCAAATAGCGCGTAGAGGAAATTGTGGAGTAGTGGATTACATAAATACCATCATAAGACATTAACTTTATTCCAAAGAATAGCATGAGGAGGGGATAAAGTTAAACACCCACCATATTGAAAAACTAAGGATAAAGTGCTTTATGAACAACCCTCAAATTGGCTATTTTTTTCACCATACATTAGTATCATGGGGACAATATTTTTTCTAAAGGCTATTTAGCACCATGGACCCACTACTGGTGAGCAAGTCATATGTATTGAATAAGGTCAAAGGAAGGAAAGTTATGAAGAAGGGAGAACCCTATAATAAAAGGTGAATCACATGCATGTCTTCAAAGAAGAAAATTAAATAAAGGGGAGGAAAAATCAACTAAGAAATGAAGTTTGAAAAGACCATCGTCACTCCCAACTCAGTTGGTCTATGCCCCATACTAATCAACATTAGATAAGAGACTTTAATGTGGGAAGTGGATATGAGGATTATGTCATACTCCCAAATCACCACTTCAAACACATAATGGTAATAAGGTATGGTAATGAGGTAAGTTTATATCTTCTTCATATGTTTTATTAAGAGATAATTGTTAGTGTCTTTCTTATTACTAACACATTTGTTATTGTGAAGAATATTGAATAATCTATCAATGATTTTAGTTACAAGGAAAGGAAATTAGAATATATGAAAATGAAATATAAATGGAAAATATATATATGAAAAATAAAAAATCAATGAAATATAAATAAATGTTGATTTAAGGAAAACATAGTAATTGGAATACATTTCAATTATAGTATAGAGAGTCTATCTCTCATCCAAATTATGTAATCTTAGATAGGGAGTTGGTGGGTGGAAAGGCAGAGTAATTTTGAGCACTTGTTGGATATGCTTGGAGCTTGTTTCATGTGCCCTCTGCACTGTCATTCTACCATCAAGATGATCATAACAAGGAGAGAGAAAGTTGTTTGTGTACTATAAGAAGAAATTTTTCAAATAAACTAAGTAAATTGAATTTAATACTCATCTTCTCATCCACATTATGATATCCTAAGGGAGGGAGTTGGTGGAGGGAAAGGCGGAGTAATTTTGAGCACTTGTCGAAACCGCTTGGAGCTTGTTTCACACACCCTCTGCACCATAAATCTACCATCTTATGATGATCGTAATAAGGAAAGGGAGAAAGATTCCTTCCAAAGGATTATGTAAATAAGAAAGGAGAACCCTACCACTTTCCTATGGAGTCTGCAATTAGGAGAGAACACCCTATTGTAGTGCTAGTTAAGGGAAAGATAGTAATGGCCCCTTTTCACAAGAACATTTCTAGCCAAACAAGCAATCCACTAAGTAGACCACCTCGTGTGGATGCCTAACACCCACCACCGGGGCCAAGGGGGCCAAAGTTTCACTCTTGGGCTTAGTATGGAACTAGCATGGATTAACTTATTATTATTCAAATTTATTTGAAGCTTATATATATATTTATATACATGTATTGATGCTTATTTTGTGGTTGCAGGGTTCATAATCCTAATGAAGAAGTATAGTCATTGCGCATTGTTAATTTTAGGTTATGTATGATGTGTTTGCATTGTGTTTGCTCCGTGTCTTCATCTGTCTACATCATGTCTACTTCATGCCTTCATGCATCATCTATCTTCATTGTGTATGCTTTGTGTTTACATGTGTCTACTTCATGCATGCTTTGTGTTTGCTTTGTGTCCTCATACATTCATGTGTATACTTTGCATTCAGATGCATACTACATATGTGACTCTTTTATAGAATAAACGAAGTAATATTACAAGTAAAAATTTGAATAGGATCTAGTAGTCAATTTCATTATATAAGGTGAAACAAATATGAAAATGTTTATTGCTTGAGGACAAGCAAATTCGAGAGGGGTGGACTGTCATGACCCCTCCTAAAGAGAATCCTATAATTATTGGATAAAATATAATAATAATTCATATACTATTTCTAAAGAAATAATATTGATAAACTATAAATATTTATGATCTATTTTACTTAATTATTTATATTATTAATATGAATATAATGAAATTATTATTCATAATAATAATATCAATATATATAAGGAATAAACGTTATAATTATAATGTAAATCAATAAGATGATAATATATCTAATTATTATCACATTTAAATTATAATAAATCAGATAAATAATATTAAATATATGTGATATATATATATATATATATATATCTAAATATGTATAATAATATATCATTATTTAATATAATGACCTTAGGGTATGTTTAATAATGATATAGTTATAATTCATCATAATATCTAAGATTACATAATATTGTAATAGTCTTTACATAATTTATATAATATAGTTAATATAATAATATAGTATATAATCATTAAAAATAATATATAATTAATAAAATAATAGAATACCTTATTAATATAATTAATATTAATTTGAAAGGACACTACTCTATGAATATACTCATATCAACACATTGGAAAATACATCAGAGAAAAGATATGGAAAAAGGGGATACAAATAAAAGAAAAAGTCACAAATGCATGACCCCTAAAAAGTCATTACAAGTAGGAGGACCTGGGAGAAAACATATTTACAATAAGAAACCCTAATGTCCCAAAAGGGGACATTACAGTGGTGTTCCAATATACCTAGAGCTCCCAATGTAGAAAAATAGCCTTTAATAACATATTTAATGCCCTACCGAGGAACCTAAAATAAATTAACCTAATATGTGTTAGTTTGTGGTGATTGATTAAGGAAGTATTGTACATACTTCATAAATTCTTTGGGGCATAAAATTACTTGTATAAAAGGTCTTAGGATTAGGTATTTTCATAAGGTGTGATGTGGAAATTGGTTCTTGCGGTGGTATTGAGCTATAAGGGATTAAAAATTCTAATCAGGTTGTAATTAGTGGATTGTAATAATACTAGACTTGTTGTTTGGTGGATTTAGTCTAGGGATTAGATGAACCATGTTAAATCTTGGTGTCTTGTGTTCTTTTCTATGTGATCTATTATTTTTTGATATTGTTAATATTTGCATGTAATTGTTATTTCTATTTGAGGTTAATAATTGGCTACTATATGAGGTAAGACATGTTCCAAGGCTGAGTAGAAATTTAATTTCAGCAGGGCAACTCGGTGATGAGGGTTGTGTAGTTACTTTTAATGATAAAAAATGGAAGGTTTCAAAAGGTTCTCTTGTAGTAGAAAAAGGTGTGAAAGTAGGCACCTTATATCTTTAAAAATGTCATATTGTTCCTTTTAATTTAATTATTTCAAAGAAACATGAATGTTCAAGAAGAGTTGCTGCAGTTGAGCAAGGAGAACAAATAACTACTATAGATTCTAATAGAATGCTTTTGCACTATAGGCTTGGGCACATGAGTGAGAAAGGTATGAAATTAATTCATTCAAAGAAAGTTTTACCAGGTCTGAAATGTGTTAATATAAATTTTTGTGAAAGTTGTGTGTATGGAAAACAAAAGAGAGTAAGTTTTGTGAAGACTTGGAAGGAAAATAAAAGGGAGAAATTAGAGCTTGTGCATACAGATGTATGGGGATTGGCTCAGGTATCTTCCCTTGGTGGCTCTCATTATTATGTTACATTTACTGATGATGGAAATAGAAAAGTATGGATTTATTTCTTTAGATAGAAATATGATGTATTTCAAACTTTTCAGAAATGGAAATGCTTGGTTGAAAATGAGACTGGCAAGAAATTAAAATATCTTAGATCTGATAATGGTGATGAGTATTGTAGTCATGAATTTAAAGATTATTGCTCCACTAATGGTATATGTAGAAAAAAAAATATTCCAAGGATTCCATAGCAAAATGGAGTGGCTAAATGCATGAATAGAACTATAATGGAGCGTGCAAGGCGCATGAGGTTGCATGATGGGTTGCCCTTACACATGTGGGTGGAGGCTATCAATACTACTATGTATTTGATTAATAGAGGTCCCTCTACTCCTTTGGGTTGTGGTATTCCAGAGGAAGCATGGACTGGTAAGAAGGTGAGTTATTCTTTTCTTAAAACTTTTGGTTGTGAGGCATTTACTCATATAGATTTTGAAAATAGAAACAAGCTGGAAGCTAAGTCAAAGAAATGTGTATTTGTTGGATATGGCATCAATGAATTTGGTTATAGGATTTGAGATTTTGAAAATTGTAAAATTGTAAGAAGTAGGGATGTCATATTCAATGAGAAAGTGTTGTAAAAAGATCTATTGTAGCAACATGAGAATAAAGAAGTTGATTATGTAGTGTTGGATGATACTCCAAAAGATGATGTTATAGCAATTTCTCATGATGTGTAACAACCACAAAAACAAATACCACATGATCCCGTGAATGATAGATAGTCAACAATGCTAAGTAGACCCCAGAAAGATTTTCTCCTTCCTTGTATTCTATTTTACTTAATGATATTAGTGAACCTAAATTTTATGATGAAGTTGTGCAGGTGGATACTAAGAGTTAGTGGGAGTCTTCCATGAAAGATAAAATGGACTCTTTGTTAAAAAATAAGACATGTGATTTATGAAAGTTGCTTGCAGGTAAAAGGGCTTTGCAAAATAAATGGGTGTATAGGTTAAAAGAAGAGGATGGAGGTAAGAAAATATTTAAATCCAAGTTAGTAGTAAAAGGATTTTCATATAACAAAGGCATTTATTTTGATGAGATATTTTCTCCTATTGTTAAGATGACTTCTGTTCGTACTGTTTTAAGTATTGTGGCTACTAAAGATTTGCATTTGGACCAGTTTGATGTTAAAAAATCCTTCCTTCATAGTGATTTGGATGAAGAGATATATATGGCTCAACCACATGCTTTTGAGGTCGAAGGTAAGGAAAACTTAGTGTGCAGATTGAAGAAAGTTTATATGGCTTGAATCAAGCACCTCGGCAATGGTATCTAAAATTTGATAATTTTATGCATGAGCATGGATATAGTAGGTGTAATTTAGATCATTGTGTTTATTTTAAGATGCTCGATGATGACAACTACATTATTTTATGTTTATATGTTGATGATATGGTTGTAGTTGTGTCTAACATGGATCACAGTTTGGGGTTGTAATGCTAGTTAGCACATGCATTTGCTATGAAAATTTTGGGAGCAGAAAAAAAAATCCATGGTGTGAAGATTTTTAGAGATAGGAAGAACATAAAATTGACACTATCTCAGGTTGATTGTGTTGAGAAGGTGTTGCAACATTTCTCTATGGACCATGTTGAAACTATCAAAACACTTTTACCTAGTCATTTGAAGTTGACTAAGGAGATGTGTCCAAAGACACAAGAAGAGGAGGGTAAGATGTCCAAGGTACCCTATGCTTTAGCTGTAGGAAGCTTGATGTATGCTATGGTATGTACAAGGTCAAATATTTCACATGCAATGAGAGTCATTAGAAGGTATATGAGTCATCCAAGAATTGAGCACTAGAATGCAGTAAAATGGATTCTTAGATATTTGAGAGGAAAATCTAGTAAGTGTTTACATTTTGGGGGCTCTACTACTACTTTATAGGGATATATTGACTCAGATTTGGTAGGGTAAATTCATACCAGGAAGAGAACTATAGGTTATGTATTTACTATTGGTGGGGTAGCCATGAGTTGGGTTTCTAGGTTACAAAAGGTTAATGCTTTATCTACTATAGAGGTAGAGTATGTTACTACTACAGAGGTACCCAAGGAGATGATATGGCTTCAGTTCTTCTTGGAAAAATTGGGACACCCTTAGAGGGATAATTATTTGTTTATAGATAGTTAGAGTGCCATTCATCTTGCAATGAATTCAGCTCTGCATTTGAAGACAAAATACATTTAGTTGTGGTACCATTTCATTCAGTCAATTTTGGATTATGGATAGTTAAAACTGGATAAGATGCATATAGATGACAATCCAACATATATGTTTCCAAAGGTAGTGACAAGGGAGAAGCTAAAATCCTCTTTAGCTTTGGTTGGTCTTCTAGAGTGAATAGGAATAAAAGAACAACAAAGTCTAGGGTTCTTTTATCTAGTGGGAGCCCCATGTGGTAGTGCTATTGCTATAGGATCAGTGTCCAAGTGGGAGATTGTTGTCTAGTGTGGAGTTTGATTAGTCCTCAAGTGGGAGATTGTTAGTTTGTGGTGACTAATAAGGGAAGTATTGTACATATTTTATAAATTTTTTGGGGTATAAAATTACTTATATAAAAGGGCTTAGGGTTAGGCATTTTCATAAGGTGTGATGCAAAAATTGGTTCTTGCAGTGGTATTGAGCTATAAGGGATTACAAATTGTATTCAAGTTGTAATCACTAGATTGTAATAATATCAAACTTGTTGTTTGGTGGACATAGCCTAGGGATTGAGTGAACCATGTTAAAACTTGGTGTCATGTGTTCTTTTCTGTGTGATCTATTATTTTCTAATATTGTTTATATTTGCATGTAATTTTTATTTATCTGAGGTTTAATCCTAACAATATGTTACTAAGTTTTCCAAACATTTTTTTAAAAAGATTAAAACAACAAGAGATAACATCGCGGAAGCAATAACTCACATACATAGAAGCAATCTAAAAATATATGTCATCTCTTAAGGGTTCTATGATGTTGTATCACATACATAATTTTCATCAATACTAAACCTTATACATCACAAAATACAAATCATAGAATAACCATTAGTATGAATCCAATGAAATAATATACAGTTACATAAGATGCTACATGACATAAACAAAATGCATAATCATCCACTGTACAAGTCATAGGGTATGAAAAGCTCAAAGAATATACATCATGAATAAATACAACATCTCATACAATCTCTAGATAATCAAGTATAATACATTAAAATATGGCCACCAAATATAAGAACAAGATCATAATGAAAGGAATAACTAAACAACTACATCTTGCAATGACATCTAGTTGTTGGATCTCAATGGTATAAGAAACACTAGTACCTACCTCATGGAAACTAAATGGCCCACTCCATTCATATTGAGAAGATAATCTCAAATCTCAAATAGATAACAAATCTAATAGTCATAACTATCATCTAGGTCAGGAAAATCATGATAGAAATCTATCTCAAAGGTACTAAGATACAAGTAACATCTAATCCTAGATGTAATAAAAATACATAGGAAATATACTATGTAAGTGAGAAAGTGTCATCACATGACTCAACTATACGGTTACCTTGGCAACCTCTTTGGAATCTGCCCCCCTAGTGACTCTATATGGCATCAATATCCTTTTGTACAAACAAGTAATACTAACTAGAAAAGGTTGCAACCAAGCATCCTCTCTGCTCCCATCCTAGTCTATGCCAGCACTCAAAGCATGAGTGAGGTAAAATACCAACTCTTATTAATTGATTTTAAGCCCATCTAATAAAATATTATTACTTAATAATACAACCTACAATGGGTTACCTAGGAAGCCTCTTTAGGGCTTCGACCTCCATTGCATGCCACTTCCATCATGCATAAATATGACCTACCCTAAGCTCATAAAAGAAAATCTGATAAGGTCACAATACCACATCAGTCTTATACAAGCAACTGGAAATCATAATATAACTACTAATCCATAACTCAAAGATCAAATCACATAACCATGACATCTCATACAACATCATAAGACAATGACTCCTAGGCCTTTATTCAGCATCAAAAAATGGCCAACATACTAAGTAAAACCCAACCCCTTAAAATAAACCATACATCAGATCAAGTAATTTAACAAGTGTAGTTTTATAGTTCATTTATTTTGAAATCATAAAAGTTTGATTCACAAATGGGTTCAAGTTTTCATTTTTTCAAAGTGTGACATTTGATACAATTTTTGGGTTCACAAGTATTTTCAAAATACTCAACAATCCATTAAAATTCATCTTAGTACAAAAGACCTATTTTCATAAAAAAATGAAATCCCATTTAAACAAAATCAAAATTTTAATAAAATTTCCCCAATTTAAAATTAAAATTACAATTAGCATTTTAAATATATACAAATTAAATGATAACTATATAACCAAAACTTTTAATAAAATATTATTAAAATTAAACAATAATTATTCAATCATTAATAATAATAACTATTAAATTATTAATAAAATAATATTTATTTATTTATTAATAATAGTAATTACTAATTGTAGTAATATAATAATAATTATTAATATTAATAGTATTAATATTAAATATTAATTATAATAATTAAAACTATATTTTAAAAAATTAATTAAGCTTATCTCATTTATTTATAGCTCATAGGCTTGTTTGAGTGTCGTGGCAGCTCTACTGATGCAATAATAGAGTACTTCTTATGACAGTCCTTAGTGCTATGGTAGTAGAGTCTGGACGTGAAGTAGTCTTGAAGCCCACTAGTGGCTCATGCGACCGAGTGTGCGAAGAAGGAAGGAGGGAGGAATGGTGGGTGGTGGCCTTGCCTCCCAAAAATATATTTATATTTTTTAATAGTATTTTTTTTAAGAAAACAAAGCCCTCCCACAAATAATATGTAGTCAAAATTATTATATATTTTTTTGGTATAATTACCATAGTAAGTTATCAATTGCTATGGTAAGTATATATATATTTTAATACATTTCTAAGGTAGATCTTATAGGGAAAAGAAATTGAAATAATCAAAATTAATGAATTAAATCTAGCTTTCATTTTCAAACCATACCTCATTCTTAACTTTCTAAAAACAATCCAATTTCCAATAAGAATTTCTCAACTGATTTCTCTCATAGTGAATTCAATTAACAAATAACAAGATTTGCCAAACAAGGGTTTCAACAAGAATCAATCTTTGAAAACAAGGTCTACAATCAAATACAAAGCAAACAGAGAGAAATTCAAAGAGAAATTGTTGTGATAATCTCAACATAGATCCTACCTCCATTTGATGCTAAGTGAGCGAATGCTTAGAAGTTGCAAGAATTCATGTCTCTCAAAACCCTTTCTAGAAATTTGCTCTTACAAACTTGTGTGTGGATAAATGAGCTCTGATTTCTTAATAAAGAGCTTTCTCCTTTAGGGTTTTAGTCTTCCAAATACGCAAATCCTTTTTCTTTAATATTTTAATTTATTTTAATTTTATGTGCAACTTTTTGTGTTTTAATGAAAATAAACTTTATTTAATTTATTCTCTCTCTCTCTCTCTTTCTCTCATATTAAATCACAAGTCGTATTTAATAGTATATTTATTAATTTAAATAATAATAGTATTTATAGTTCATTAAGAAAAATGAAACTCCTAAATTAATTATTATTAAATTAAATAAAATTATTATGCCAAATTTGAAACTTTAATTAAATCTTTTGAATTTAATTCTTCTATTTAATTAATCTCTTAATTAATTAAATATAATTAAAATTTGTCCTTTCTTTATAATTTTTTTGTTAAATTAAATCAATTAATGTTTTCTTAATTTGATTTAATTAGAACTAAAAATCACAACAAACCCACAAAATTGAATATGAAAACCCATTTTAAAGACAAGGTACTAAATCAAGGTCAAGGGTCAAAATCTCAAATTTGTTGGAATTCTTTAGAATAACTAAGAGAGGGGGTGAGTCAATTATCCAAGGTCTAGAAGTACAAATAAAACTTTTCATAGCTTAGTGAACCCATATCTATAAAACAAATTCATGCATGAATCCATTAGATCATATAATCACTTAAACTTTGTAGGTTACTGTCAAATCAACTTTGCAGAAATGTAAGCATAAAACATAATAGATTCAATAACACATTTGACACAATGATTTTGCATGGAAACCCAATTTGGGAAAAACCACAAGTAATATGTTAATCCTTCTCACTCTTCTAAAGTGATGCCTTGTAAAGGGCCAACCCTATTAAAGGTTACAATACACACTGTAAAATGTGACCTAGTTAGAAGATTTCAATCATCCTGTTAGGAGTGAGCCTTGTTAGAGGAATTTAGATCATTCACTTGGAATGTCACCCAGTTAAAAGATTTACAAATGACTATTAGGTCAACCTTAATCCAAAGGATTTACCCTGGACTAGTACAATGATTATAAAGTAATAGTAAGGCTTGATCTGATAACAAATTATAACTCACATGTAGATTACAGATCTCTATTTCAGTCCTCCATTCTACTTGGCTTTCACACACTTCATCTCTGATAGTTTGTTCTCCCTTCGAGCATTCATACTCTTAATCCTTCTTTCTTTGCTTGTCAATAACATTCTCTTCTATTCTGTCTCTAAATGAAGCAATACCTTAGACCTCTTGTCTAACTTAGGTTCTCAAACATTGATCAACCTTTCTTCTTACCAACCATCTCTATAAATAGAAAATTAAAGATTATTTTCCATTCATCCTCTATCATCCATTTTAAGGTTAGGTAGGATTAGGTAGGATTCAATTAATCTACCATTTTTTCACTTTAGTCCCTTCTAGACAGTTCTTCTTCAATCCTCTTTGAATTCACCTCAAAATAGTTTACCATAAATTCTATGCCACCAATACATCATAGTTATCTTCCACATGCTTCACAAAATTCAAGAACAAAAATAGTCGGCTCAGATTTATCAATCCATGATTTAACATGAGTACTGGAACTTGGCATCAATATGCTATCACTCAGCTTCCATACTATTCTTCCACTCATCTTCAACTAAATCACTCAGAAAACACTAAAGTTTACTGGTGCTTGGCATCAATTAAACTTTACTCGACTTACACTATATCACTCGACATACACTGAAATTTGACTTTTCTTGGCTCTAGCTAATTTTCTGCTTGGCTTGCACTAACTTTTCTTGGCACCTACTATCCACTTGGTCAAGCTTGGAAGACTCAATTCTTCTTACTTGTTCTTCTAGACTTTGTCAGTGTATCCAACCTTTGCAACCTTAAGTAGATAATACATGCACTATATCATCACTATCTTAACTAATCTTTGTACTCCTTTTTACATACCATAACTCAACATTTTCTTTGGGCACTTTTGTTATCTCATTTGATCAAATCCTCTTCATCAATCAAACAAATAATTGTACTCAAATAAACTAAGAGGTTGTCTTACCACCAAGTAGTAGATTTGACATCAGAGATAAAAAAATGATTGAAACACATTCTCATATTTGGATCAATTTGTTTTCAACAATCTCCCTCTTTGGGATTGATGAAAAACCAATACCAAAAAGAAAATAGTTCCTTGTATTGAAATCTATCCCTCTATTAGCTTTCATCTTTTGTATAGGTTACAAAATTTAGTTATGATGAAGAGATAATCAACTCATCCTTATGACTCCCTCTTGATCACTTCTTTTTTCTAATATCCAAGTATGTGTCTCCTCAGTAGTATCTCCCTCTTACTAGGTAGATGTAATCATTTCTCCTACTATAGTAATCATTAGGTACACTATCTCCCTCTGAGTAGATATTCCATGTTTCTTCATTTTTGTATTTCTTCCTCTTCTATATTTCTCCCTTGTCATCTTACTATGTAGATATTAACATTTTCAATTTCTTCCTCTATCACCTAGCTTGTGACTAATCTGCAACTCCATCTCTTTGATTACTTTAGGAAGCCCCTAAAGTAAGATCCACTGTATCAATTTGTAACATATGTCAATCATTTCAGTTGACATATGACACTTATCATGCTTCTTAAATAGTCTTGGATAGGGATATCACCCCTAGTTTACCTCTTATATACTCATGAGCATACTTAGGTAATGCTTTTGTGAAGATATCAACTATTTTCTCTTTTGTATTCACATATTTCATCTTCACCTCTTTGTCTTCAACTAGCTCTCTCAAGTAATGATACTTGATTGCAATGTGCTTAGTCTTTATATGCATTACAAGATTTTTTGATATATTTATAGCACTTGTATTATCACAATAAAGTATCATAGGTTCAATGATTTCCTCCTTCATACCTTTGAGTAGTTGTTTGATCCATACAATGTTTATACAATTTACTATAGCAATAGCATATTCAACTTCAATAGTAGATTAAAATAGGCAGTTTTATTTCTTGCTAGTCCATGTAACCAGCCTTTTTCCTATGAAAAATACTCCTCTAATAGTGATTTTTCTTTCATCAATATTTCCAGCCCAATCAGCATCAATTTAGGCTCTCAACTCAGATTTCTCATTTTTCTTGTAGAATAGACCATAGCCTTCTATACCTTTTAGATATCTCATTATTCTCTTAAAAAACATCAAATGATTCTCCCTAGGATTAGTAGAGAATCTTGCAATTATCCCAAAAGATAATGCAATATCAGCTCTACTTTGCACTACATATTGTAATTTTTCAATCATAGACATGTACATTGTTTGATTCACCTCAGCTAAATCATTATTCTTTGACAATTTATGTCCTATCACCATAGGTATGCTTACTGGCTTGGAATCTTCCAATCAAAAAGTTTTCAACATCTCCTTTACACATTTTGAGTGAGTGATGTCTATACCATATTTTATCTAATGTACTTGCAAACCCACAAAGAACTTGATATCTCCAAACATAGACATCTCAAATTCTTTCTTCATTTCATTTTCAAAAGCTTTACATAAAGTATTTTTTGTGAGTCCATAGTGCACACCTAATTTCCTAATCAAAATGGGGACCACCCTACTTCATTTTTTCTAGATTCAAGCCAATTTTGAGGCCCTACCTATCACTAAGTTCACATCCTAGGTCCTGGTCAAGAAAATTTGAAAAGTCAAAGTCAAAAAAGTCATAAAGTAAAAAGTGAAAAAGTCAAAAAGAAGAAGAAAAGAAAGTACACACCTGTGCACCTGGTCTGATGCATAGTAGTGCATCACCAATTTAGTGATGTGCAAGTGCACACTTGTGCAGATGCATAGGTTCACACTTGCATACCACTGAAGGGGGTGAGGTTATATAAATCCCCATCCCCTCCAAACTTCCCACCTTGTTTTATTTTATTATTTTTGCAATCTTGCATCTCCACACTTCACCTACATTGCACCCTCATCAAACACCTACTCTACAAACTACAAACAAAAGATCTGGTGTGCCTTCCTCTTCCTCCCACCATTGCAAAACAACTATGTTGTGCAGTTGCACACCTAATCAGGTGTGCTACTATGCACCTATTTGTGACAAGATTTTTAAAGAAAATAAAAGGAATGGGGTGCACAGGCACACATAAAGAAAATAAAAAGTATAAACTCTTAAAAGGTGTGTAGCTACACACCAGATCTAGTGCGCTACTATGCACCCCCTTAAGAATTCATAGCCCAAAAGATGAGGTGCACTCTTGCACACCCAAACAAGTGTGCAAGTGTGCACCTCGACACAAAGGGAGTTAAAAAATATAAAAAATAAACCAAACCCAATTTTCGGTGCACACTTGCACACCTAATTTGGTGTGCTAGTGTGCACCCATAACCAAAATAAAATGCCAAAAGTGCACAGGTGTGCACCTTATATTTAAATTTTTTTTTTAAGAAAAAGAGGATAATACTAGGTTTTTTTACATCTAAATTTTTTAGATTTTTTTATAGTCTTATAATTTTGATTTTAATGAATGTCTTCATTTTCTCAGATAGATATAATGGCATCCTCATCTAGCAAAAAAATGGCATTGAAGCCCATTGTATTTAAGTTCCAAGGCATTTCATTGAAGTCTAGATTCCAAGATGAATACATAGAGATAAAAGACACACCAACTTGGGGGAGTTTCTAAGAATTTGCAACAAACCCATAGAGAGATCTACAATGATATCTAATTTGATTTGATCAGGGTTGAAAAATGTAGCTTTGCACCTGACATCAATATAGTCATCTGAGCTCATAATGACACTTGCCGAACATTTTGTTCCTAAGGAAAGGGTTGTAAAGAGTGTGATCGAAGAGGTTGTCCTTGACCTCTGACCTAACAATATTGAAATAGTATTTCATCTCTCTAGGGCTGATTAGTTCATCAAACTCACATATGAGGTAGCGAAAAGGTGGTATAGGTAAAATCTAAAAGAGGCTACAGATATCATTCAATCCTCTTATCTCATTGAGAAGAATCTTCTAGGAAAGGTGATTGGGAAGGTGGATATGATGAGAGGATATATGAAGGATGATATCAAATACTCAATTATTCTTTTAAGTAGGGTGATGGGTCTATCAGTAGCCAGAAATTTAAATGTTTTCATGGTGAATTTTATTGAAACTATCAAGATGACAAGGATGCCACTTGACTGGGCCACCACATTGAGTGAAAACTTATGTGAACAATTGGAGGTAGTCAAGGACAAGAAGAAGTTCTTCATGACTTCATATATGGTGTATCTGCTAGTGGCAAGGGCAAAAAATTATCTTGGATAGTACAAGAGGGGCAGCATGTAGGATCCCAATGCTTCACCTTATATTGTCTACCCTCAATTCGTAAAGAAGAAGCTCTCAGAACAGAGCAAAGAATACAGAATCGTGAATGATGCATTCATTTTTGCTATCATCTAATTTATTGAGGGAGACTATGCAAAATGATTATCTAATGATGTAGTAGCATAGATAATAGCTCTCAGGGCTTATTACATTTAGTTTAAGAAATTTACATCTCTAAGGGTAGTTGGTGCCACTGTCAACCCAAAGAAGCTCCCTAGATATCTGAGTGATAGACTAGTCCTATTGGAGATTGCAAGACAAATTGAGTTTGCATATAATAGGGTAAGGAAATAGCACATAGCATGTTGGACATGGCCCTTGGGCATAGGACCATACCAAGTTAAGTAGAAGAAAGATATTCTATTTTTTGAATGGGAATGGGATTAGTATCCCCTTGAGGAATACAATTCCCCAAGGTCATGTTTGGATAATATCAAAAAGGTAAAAAGTCTAGCAGCTATAGAGGACCATTAGATGAATGTAACAAATGACTACGATGTCCATATTAGGGACTATTGTAGGATGACTTTGTATTTGGCTGATAATGCTTTAAAGATTTAGATTCCTAAGGAGATATTGAAGCAAGATTCAAGGGAGCTATTGTACCCTCTATTTAATGTAGATAAAATTGGGGAAAGGCCCATAATGAATGTTGAGGTGGACAAGGAGGAGAGTGATGACATAAATCACAGGGCAAGGCACATCATTAAGATGACAAAGGATTGGATCAAGAAATATTTCAACTTGATCCAATACCAACTTGATCACTTAGTTGGATACTACATCCTTTGGAGAGGAAAAGAAAGGGAAAAAGAAAGAGGAGTTCTCCTTAAAGGGTTGAAATAGAAGAGGGTGAAGTAAAAACACCTCCTCAGTACTAGGAAGGGAATGTACAAGGGTCAAACAATATTAGAGTAACTCAAGTCTAGGCAGATCCTCAAGTGCCACCAATTGCACCTAGCTAGACTAAGGGTGACATCTAATAAGTCTCTCCTCCTCCACAGATAGAACTAGCATCCCCTTTTGCCTCTAAGAAATAAAGAAAGATTAAGATCTACATGAAGAAGAGGTAAAGGGTGATTAAGAGAATGGTTCCTTTTCCATCTATCCCCAAAACTATTCTCGAGGGAGAAGAAGAAGAAGAAAAGGAAGATGAGGAGGAAGATGTGCCCTTACAGAGAAGAACTCAGCAAGCTAGAGTTGTAGAACAAGAAAAGAGGAGAAGTTCCATGGTAACACTGCCATCTACTTGAGAGGAACCTTTGGAAGTTTCTTCTTCAGAAGATGAAGTACAAAAATGGGTGGATCAACAAGATGTTGAGGTCAATGATGTATTTAAAATGTCAAATTTTGACTTCATACCCATGGGCATGGAATTGGTTGGGGATAAGATCAGGGATACCTCAATAGGTGAACCCCAATAGGAAGATTGGACATAGATGCCACTAGAATCATAGGGTCCTGATCTTACTCCCCCATCCCCATCACAAGTTACGGTGGTGAATAAATGCTCAATAACTCCATTGCCTCCAAGTTCCAAAGAAGAACATGTTTGAATGGAGCCTTCACAAGAGGAGTAGCCACAAAAAATTGCAATAGATCAAGTGTTGAAAGAATGAAAAATGGTAGAATATTCTCAACCAACCTCCCAAGACACTAAGGTACAAACTACAGGTTCCACAAAAATGGAGACCGCAGAAGAAGATCCCTCACACAGATAAAGAACTATGCAGAGGAGTGATAAGGGAAACAAGGTAGCTAAACATACTGCTTCATCCTCTCAAGATGGCCCTTCAGCTAAATAGGTTCCAAGGTGCTAAGAAAGGAAATAATGAGAAACAAGAAACCACAATTCTGGGCTAATGAAGAAGATCTCATTGAATTGGCTAAGGTCCTAAATAAATGTGAGTCCCCTTCATAGGAAGTGAGAGTGTTGGCATTTCTCAATAGCACTCAGGATAAGGATTTTTTCACCCAAGTGGTTAGCTCTCCCTCTGAGGTTGATGCAAAAATCCTAGGGCAACAGGATTATCATATTAGAGAAGTCATGCTTGGGAAGCCCACACTGGATACAACCAGATTAATAGTTACCATGGGGATAAAGGAGGTTTTCAAAAGCATAGAGTAGGAAGGGGTGGAACTTAGAACTTTTGAAGAAAAGGGTATCTTAATCATCCAAGGGAATCTAAAATTACTGCACACTACTCAGGAGAATATAAATAAAATGGTAGCAATTTTGAAGCAAGATTTCAGTATACTGAATGAAGTACATTCATGGAGTAAGGACTTATAGGTTTTGCAAGCCATAAAGGGGAAGAGATATAGGATTTTGATAGATGTATATACATCAAAGGAATTGGGAAATGATTGATGATTAGATTGAGAAGATTGTGCATAGTAATAAAGTAATGGAAACATTACATGCAGAGATTCATCAACTCAAGGACCAAGCCTGAAAGAAAATTTTGGAAGCAGAGAGACATTATAGTGATGCATGTTTAAAGATTTTTGAGGATGAGGAATGAGTGAAGTTATTTCTCGTCAAGGTAGTAGTGGAAATTTTTATGAAGATTTTTTACGAAGCTTCCAATGATGAGGACATTTGACAAGCTTTTAGAATAAAGGAAGCCTTATTAGAGGTGGATACCAAACTCGAGCATTTTACTGAGACTCAAATTGAGGTAGAAAACTATAGATAGAAATTTAAAGAAAAGTATGAGGTTTTAGATTTACCAGATGTGACCAAGATTACTGAAATTATAGAGAAATTCAAGGGCAAACATCTAGATGTAGCTTTGGGATGAAGGGGAATAAAATCCATAATCCATAATTTCAATTTTGACACTCAATAAAATTTTGAGATTTTGGCCCCTGTTGAGGTGCGTAGGTGTGTAGGTGCATAGGTGTATAGGTCCATAGGTGTGTAGGTCCACAGGTTCGTAGGTGTTCTTTTCTAGAGATGCACCGATAATTAACTACCAGTTGCAAAAATAGAGCTTTCCATGCATCAGAAACGTATTATGACAGTAGTTTAACTTTGACAAATACCTAGTGAAGGATTAGGTTCCAATTTTGGCACTTCCAAAAACTTCTACTTTTCATGACGGCTTCCTTATTCTTTCTTCTCTCATAAATTCTTTGTTTCTGACATGTAAAGGCTCAAGCATCCAATTAATGAATATAAAATGGATAAAGTCCTATTAAGCACTAGTTAGATTGTTAGTTTATATATAATTAGTTTGTTCTATTAATTTAAAAGCATATTATTGCATAAGATATCTCTCACTCTCAACACAAATTGAGGAGATGATTTTTTATAAAAAATCCATTGTAATATTTAATTGGGGCCACTATTATTTTGCAATAATATTATGCTTTTGGTGCTTGCATTTGGAGTGTAGTGATTCTTGCCTAAATGTGTCATTTTTTTTGTGAATTTATGTTCATGAAATTGTAATTGAGCTAAAATTTTATTGCATTATTTCTAGTTGTGTGATCTTTTAATTCTAATGTTTGCTATGGTTACATGAATTTCACTGATGTATCTAGCTGGAGAAGAAATCATCGAATTGTACTTGCTTAACTTTTTGTCTTGCATGAGTACACTTTCTATGGCCTTTTGATTTGATGGAGAGTGAAACATCATACGATTACTAAGTTTCTCACTGATGATTGCATTAGTGAAATCAAGGTAGCCCTGCTCCTTTCATTGGTTACCCATCAATTTCTTTGAAAGTTTAACTCGTAGACAAGTTGTTTTCCGTAGCTTATGTCCATTAAGATTTTATTTTTATGTTATTTTCTTTAAAGTTCTTATTATTTTCTTTATTAACCCCATTATTAGAATAGGAATTCATACTAGTTGCAATGTTAGATTGCATACACCAAAAAAACAAGAAAAAACCAAAAACATAGTTCTTTTTGTGTGTGTATTTTGAAACAGTGAATAGATTCTATATCTCACCTAAAATCAAAATGAACCAACAAAGGCCTCCTCATGAACAATAACATTTATCTTCAACTGAGTAGATTTTAGTAGGTCATAAGATCACCTAGAACCTTGGAGTTGATTCACAAGTTTGACTTTTCAAGAGAGGAGTTCATAAGAATTCTTGTCATTTAGCATCGTGCATAATGAAAGCTCAACAATATCCTAACCTCCAAATATGATATCATCAACAAAAATTTTAGATAGTAAAATACCTTTTCCTTTTTCTGACTTCAAGTACAAATTGCTATTATCATCAGTCCCCTCAAACCAAATCTTCACAAGATGATTGTGAAGCCTTTCATACCATGCTCTTGGTGCTTGCTTCAAGCCATATAAAGCTTTGTGTAGTCTACATACTATGTTTTTGTTGTTAGCATGAAAAAATCCTCCTGGATATTCTATATAGACCTCCTTTTCCTAATATGCCATTTTGTTGCCTGACTTTAAGTCACCCATTTTTTTTTGGCAATATTGGATTCATATAGCCCTCAAGTCAGTTTCATGTCTAGGTCTAAGTCTTCCTTAGGTAGGCTATCCTTACCAGGTTTCCTTGTCATTGCCTTTTCTTCTCTAAGCCAGTTGGGATGTTCTAAAGGTTTTTTCATATTGGGTAGGTTATAGATCCCAACCCAGCAAGGATATCATGTTTTCATTTCAAATCTTTGAAGTTGTGGATGGTCTTGCATCTAAATGGAATTTCAAATTTGTAAGCTTATATCAAAAATCACATTAGTCTCACTCAAAATTTTGAAAATATTATTACTGGGGATAAAAAGTTTGAGCACTCTAAATTCAAGCTTGTTGGATGCCATAAAAGGAAGTGGGCATATATAGTTGTCACATATGGATTATATGCTTTACGCTTCAATGTGGGTGGAACATTAACAGAACTATGACATGTGAATGTTGCTTCGAAGCCCATTTCAAGAGCATTGATTGAGTTTTCAGACACAAGCTTATGGATTTCATGTTGTGAGATTCCTAATGGCCTTATTCCACATTTAAATTCCAAAGTTCATTCAAAGTCACAAGTTCAACAATATGCATAGATATTAACATTATAAGGCTATGCAATGCATTTGGGGGAATATCACAATAATAGTGGTGGGTCACTAGTGAAAAAGTTCCAATCATGGAATATAAAGAAAAATTAAAGTCAATTGGAGAATTGGGTTCATCCCTAGAAAGAAAAATAGGGGACACAATTGCCACAATCTCAATATTCATTTGCAATTTCACGCTTTGAGATGAGACTTCATTGTGAAACAGAAGCAGCTTTATGCCCTGTTAATGAGCCTAGCATTGAGATTCCAAATGGTGCTAATGGTCATCACCTCCTTGGAATGATATATGGGTGTACAGTGAAGTTGCATGATTTGGCAAAATGAAGCCTTTATTAATGCAGTAGTTCCATCATACAGAAACAAGTCAAGCTCATGGAAGATTGTGTAAAAGATCTTAGAAGAGGAACCCACCTGCCTGCATAGAGTTTCAAAGACATTCCAATTCAACATTGAGCACATAGGCTATTAGAACTTGGTATTTATATGATTGTAATTACATAAATACAAATGAAAAAACCAAGCTATTAATATGAATGGGATCTAATCAAAGGCAGACTATGCAAAATTAGTGGGCTCTCAAATCTCCAATGTTGACTCACCTACCTCGACTTCCAAAAAAAATGGTCATGTGTAAAAGGATTGAGTTATTCTATGCCCAATGAAATATTTTGAAGAATTTAGAGTTAGATATGCATCTCTATTATCATGTCTCATGCTGAGGAATTAAGATATCAAATGAACCAAAGAAACTCACGGTATAGAACCCAAATCTAAAGTGGAATAGTCATGCAATTTGAAAGACTATCGAAAAACATGTGCTTGAAAATGGAGGCTCCCACATAACAAGTAAACACTTGGATTTCTAAGAAGATGTCCATTCAAAACAACAAAAGCAGCAGATCGAGCACATCACACTTCTTAGACTCAGTCATATGTCAATAGGTGAAACATATCATGTATCTGAAGCATCAAGGATCAAGTTCTAATAATGCATGGTTAAGTCTTAACAGATCGATTCACTCTCTAGTCTACATCAGTGGCATCTAGAGTCAATGGCTTGGCACCTAAAGGAATCTTGCACCAATTGTTTGACAAAATGCCTCATGTACACCATCTCCACCCAAAGCTTATTCAGAAGTATATAAGGGCAGGTGTTAGTGAATAGAAATTCAAAAAGAAACAAACAAATGTTTTATGAACATTATATTGATCCGTTATACTTTACCCTTCCTCAATTATAAGATGTATAATGTTATATGAGGAAAGATCAGGCCAATAAGATTTGGGAGACAAGTAGGTTCTAGATTCAGTTATGGTAACCAAATGACGTGCCCACACTTTAATAACAAATCAGCATGTTAGTAACAAGTGTTGAGGGGTGAAAAATACCTTAATGACATGGAGCTTTGTTATATCGATTGGAAACTCAACGAAGTTTCATCCAACGAGATTGTTTGAAAGTCTTTGTAAAAACACATCCTAAGTAAACAAGGGATGGTTATAAGATTTTTAATTGTGAAGGTGACAACTTGTGTTATCAAAAAGATGATGGGGCTATAAACATTATGGAGATGCTCTACAGTACAAGCTTGCTTGCCATAGTTGGAGTTGGTGAGCAGCCTGCATTATCTCCTCATAGGCTCTGTTTGTCCAATACTAAGACAAGAACTTTTCTCAAAAAGCTAAATTTTGTCACAGTTATTCTTGCAATTTGACTAAATAGGAAAAGACTTGTTGTGGTGTTAGAGGAGAGTACATACATTTATGATTTAAACAACCCAATCATTTTTTATTCAATTGATACTGTCCCTAACCCAAAAGATAAATGCTCATAAGTCACCATTGGCAGCCATGGCTTTGTCTTCAGATGGATCATATTTAGCAACAGCTTCAGAGCAAGGAACTATTATAAGGGTTTATCTAGTGTCACAACCTTTAGAGAGATTCACTTTTCAGAGGGGTACATATCTAGTTGTTATATATTCTCTTTCATTTGGACCACCTTCACACCTTCCTCATCTACTTGCAGCAACCAACTCCTTTGGTTCTGTGCATATTTTTACCATTGGGCTGATAACTATAGAGAGGAACAAAAGATCTTCTATGTTGCTTGCAATTGTAATACCAACTTCTCTTAATGATGCATTAGAACCTTCTTATCATCATGTTGTGCTTCACAGTGTACTCCCTGTAGGAGTCAAGAGTCGAGCAATAATTTTCAATGTTGAAGAAGTTAGCATGGTAATGGTGATGGGTTTGACAACAAACATACTAAGGGTTCGGATACTCAATATTACTTATAATGGCTATTTCAACGATTACAGTGTCATATTAGATGATGACGATAAACACCCATGGAATTTAGAGAGAGAGTGTAATTAGCTAGCAAGAGGTCAATAGTGACAAGGAAAATCTTCCAGATAAAAAAAAACTTATAATTCCAATGTTGATGTACATATTTTTCATGATCATTAAGATAGCTAAATGATATAGGAAAGAAGCTTTGGCAATGCTAGTTATGCTATAACTATAAGACTTCAAGAGTTTATAATACATCTTCAACTTGATGTCAAGTAGTTTGATAATTATAAACTTAATCATATGGATTAGATAGATGTCTATTTAGTTCTTCTTCTCAAGCAAGGTCAAATGAAGAGACAAAGTCATTTTGATTCTTCTTATTGTATCTTTGTAAGTCCATGGCTTCAGACTTTTCAAAATTTGGAATTTGAAACACTTCACATTCTCATGAAGATCATATATTGTAATCCCTATATAAGCCATTGTAAATAGAGATTGAGGGGTTCAGCCTTTTCTAGATACAGTCAGAGAGCTGGAGTAGGAGGGGGGGAAAATTGTTGATGTATCAGACTTAATATTGCAAAGCCAATAAAGAGGATTTTGTGTCAATGGTTTTCTATTCCATTTAATTAGTCATTGCTTTTATGTGTCTTTCCTTTTTTGAATTACAGAAGGAGAGAAAAGATGTTTTATTCTTTTATCATGAGGATATGAATTAACCACAGTAAGAAGTGCTTTGGCATATTCAGAGAAAGATTCATTAGAAGTCTTTAATCATCTCATTTATTTTTCTATTAGCATTTGTTGTAGGTTAATTAAATGTTGAGTATATGGATTCATAAGAATTGTGAGTTCTATTGCTTGGTTTATAGATTAGAAAGTTTTTCTTGCCTAGATTAAGTCCTATTTAGGCTTAATTCAGTTTTCCTCTTCTGCTCTCGGGTTAAGAGCATACCCTGTGTTAGTTTAGGAGAGAAACATAATTCCTTGAACTTTATTCACATAGGGAGCTATACCTTAATTCAGAGGGAAACTAGTTATTCTCAGAAATAGTTTCCCAACTGTTGTGTAAAGTTGTTCTTCATTAAAAATTGGGAAAATTAAAAGGAGAATCAGAAGAAAAACAATCTATTTACCGACACATTTAGAAATGTAGATTTAATATCCATTTGATAAACTTTGAAACCTTTGTATGTAGAGTAAAAAAGTAGAGTTCTTCCAATCTTGCAATAGGAGTGAATGTTTCTCCATAGTCTATCCCTTCTTCTTGTGCATACCCCTTGAAAACTAATCTTGCCTTGTTCCTTGTGACTTCACCATTTTCATCTAACTTCTTTCTATATACCTACTTGGTTCCAATCATATTTTTATCTTCTAGTCTAGGAATTAAAGTCCATGTCTTATTCTTCTCAATCTTTTCTATCTCTTCTTTCATGGCTTTACTCCAGTCAACATCTTGTAAGGCATCTTTCACTAACTTAGGCTCATGCATGATAAGAAAATATGTATCATTTATCAACCTATTTCTTTTCATTGGTCTTGCATCTTTATCTCCAATAATTTGTGGAA
This sequence comes from Cupressus sempervirens, assembly GCA_028749045.1. NCBI lineage: Eukaryota > Viridiplantae > Streptophyta > Pinopsida > Cupressales > Cupressaceae > Cupressus > Cupressus sempervirens. The sequence goes on from CM053783.1 coordinate 4,524,327, forward strand.
CAGGGTGATATCTTTTGAAATATTTTAACAATCTTGGTTCTACTCTATTTTCCTCATTTGGTCTATCAACTTTTGGGTCAATATGTACTTCTCTATTAGGCAATTGAACATGTCTATCATGTACACTAATCTTAGAATCAGAATGTGCCTCAACTTCATTCTGTAACTTGACACCTGACTGTAGCTCAATTCTTGAATGCAACTTTGTGTTCATTATATGTGAGTTGGCAATAACTGAAACTTGCTATTGATTTGAAACTTGATTTAAAAAATCTTCATCAGTAGGCATACCATCATAAAGTATACAAATGATTTGTATTCCTCAAGCTGCTTCATAGGCTCAACCTCATGTACTTCTATATACTCACAAAATTTGACATTTGCACTTTTCACAACTTTGTTAGTGATAGTATTTAAACACTTATAAGCTTTACTTCTTGTGGAATAGCTAATAAATATACCTTCTTCACTTTTTGCATCTAATTTACCATTCCTAAAATCTTTGAGAATATAACACTTGCTTCCAAATACCTTAAAATATTTCACATTGGGTGAGTATCCGTACCATAGTTCAAAAGTTGTTGAATGATTACCTTTCTTGACTTGCACATAGTTCAAGGTATATACAACTATACTTACAACCTTTCTCTAGTATTTCAAAGCAACATTCTTCTCCATCATGAGTTTCCTATTATAGTCCATTATAGATATGTTCCTTCTTTCAACAATTCTATTTTGTGGAGGGGTCTTAGGGGTAGATGTCTATCTTTTGATTCCTCTTTCATTATAAAACATCTCAAACTCATTTGATGAAAATTATCCTCCTTTGTTAGATCTCAAACATTTCATACTTTTCTTTGTTTCATTCTCAACTCTTGCTAAGTACCACTTAAACATTTGGAAAGCATCATATTTCTTTTTTAGAAACATAATTGTCATCATCCTAGAATAATCATCAACAAATAGCATAATGTACTTATCACCTTTGTATCTTTTCACATCAATTGTTCCACACAAGCTAGTATGAAAAATCTTCAAAATTTCTTTAGAGGTGTGAGTCTTATTCTTAAAACTAGACTTTGTCATTTTGCCTAATTGACATTGTTTGCAAATTATATTGTCAAGTTTCATCAAGTTAGGAAAACATTTGACTCTTCTAATGTTACTAATACTAACCAAGTTATCAAAATTAACATGACATAACCTCTTGTTCCATAATCACACATCATCAAATTCTACAACTATAAAAGTAGCATCATCCATATCAAGATAGAATAGATTACCTCTACTTTGATCACCTTTTCCCATTAGTTTTCCATCAGTATCATATATCTTAGCAATCTTGTTCTCAAACTCAACCTGGCAACCTAAACTATTTAGTTGTGACACACTCAAAAAATTATAGTTAAATCCTTCAACATAATAAAAATTGTCACATAAAATATTTTATGTGAGTTCAATAGAACCTTTTCCTTTTATCAGACAGGGTGCATCATTACCAAACCTTACACTATTTCCATTATAATAATTCAGGGTAATGAAGTTACTTTTATCTCCAGTCATGTGATATGAACACCCACTATCAATGAGTCATCTATCATTCTTGTTCACACAAGACACTAATGCAATTGTCTCATCCTCATCAGAATCATCCTTCATTGCAACATACACTGCTTCATCGTCATGATCATCAGATCCATCTTTGGTTTCCTCTTCTATAATGTAGCAAGACTTCTTGCCTTTGTCTTTGTAATCTTTATTTTCTTCATCTCTTCTACTTTTGTACTTGTCTCCACATCTATAGTTCTTCTTCTCTGGACATCTAGCAAAAATATGACCAACCTCATTGTAATTAAAACACATGATAGGTAACTTACCTTTGAATTTGCATTTACCTCTATGGAATCTCCTTTCTAGTAGTGCTTCAAGATGTTCTACATCCTCCTCATCTATATCACTATCACTGGAAACATATTTTGCCTTTTTCTTCTTCTTCTCATTAGGTTCTTGTTGGCCATTTTTGGCCCCCATTTAGCCCATCACTCATAACTGATCCGAGAGGTCTTCAATGGGATGGATTCTTTGATGTGGGTTAACACACTTTTTGATTGGGGTTAACATATCATGCTAACTTGGTCTCTTCATGAGATGAGTTGGCTCAGTTCCTTCATTGACCAAGCTAGTTTTCTTTGTTCTTTAACCAAGTTGGCTCATTTTCCTTCAGTTACCAAGTTGTAGGTGAACACACATTTTCTACCAGGGATAACATTTTATGTAAACCATTTTTTCTATTTTGAGGAGTGACTTTTTGGCTTCCACAAGATCATGAAATCAATGCCATCACTTCAACCATGCATTTGAGAAATGTGCCAACCAAAAATTTCATGCGACGTGGCAAATCCTTTTATTGCTAAGCTACTTTTGATTGGATGGTGGTTGTATTTTTGCAACATTTCTTGGGTCTCTTGTGAAGATATGATGGCCATTAGATTTTGGAGTATCTTTGGATATTTTTGAGTTCATCTCAGCCATTTGTGGTTATAAAAGGAAGATCTTAATCTATGGTTTGGTTTTATTCATATGTTGGGGAGATTTTGTAGCATCTTGGCCATCTATTTTAGAATGAAGATCTACATCAAGGACCCATCCTTTTCTATTCAAATTAGATTTATTTCACATGGGTCAAATCTGTAATTTTCATGGTTGGTTAAAATTGCATGTTATTCCATCCCACATTTTTTGATAGCGGTACAAATTTATTTATTGTGGCCATGACACATGACAAAGATTGTTCTTTAATGTTGAATGACATTATTGGGCCTTGTTTGCATGACATCTTTGCATCTCCATGCCTTATTAATGATTGTAATGATCAAATCTTATGGGATTTTCTATCTTATGGCTGTGTGCATTTGTTTTTTCCTTCTAGTCACTTCATTACAATAGATTGATTTCAAGGTTAGATTTAGTTATGATATTCATTTATTATTCTCTATAACTTAATGGTATTAGTTGAGTTATGCCTTAGGGCAAAAGCTATCTTAGTTATGCTTGAACTATAAAAGCAAGTTTTGTGACTTTTCCAAAGGGTTGATCTTTTCTCCGATTATGTAGCATTAAATGTTGATGCTCTGCTATTGTAATTTTATTAGCCTCTGATCTAATATACTCCTATGTTGTATCTATTTCTTCGATTAATATACTATGTAATACCTTCTTGCCTTTGTGTTAATGTATTTTCTTCAATTCTCAACTATATGATTTATTTACTTGGCTTTTTGAATGATATAAAGTGAAGTCTCCTCCTTATAGCACTCTTTTGGTTTCTAATGTACATATGGTTGTTGGATTAAACAAGGATTAAATTTGTATACTTTGAGGTTATAATGATGAATTGTGCATTCTTGGATAGAGATAAGGTTGAACATAGTATTTGGTGTATCACATCCTCTTAGATTAGATTAGGTAGTTTTCTTTCATCCATTCCTTCTCCCCTTTCCTCTCAAGAAATAGTTAGGTGCATCCTGATAGTAAGGAAGCCAACCTTCTCTGGAGACTCAATCTCAAGCCATAGAGAACCACACTTTAGATATTGTTTCCATGTTACACAAGGCTTCCTTAGGTGAGGGTACAAGATTTTAAGTGAACAGTTCTATCAATGACAACTTAGCTTTGAAAGAATATTCAACATTGTTAGATTTGAAGATGTCAAAATTGGATAGCTCAATAGTAGCGAGCCTACCTACCAGACCTTCAAGAGTCAGATTAGAAATTGGTATACATCTTAGTTCTTGTATTGTAGAAACTCTAATAGCATATATGGGCAATAGTGTTCTTAAATTTTTTCTTAATATAGTTTCATCATCTATCTTACCAATAGATTCTCTTATAGCATTAACAACATATTTTATCCTAGAGAAATATTGAGCAACATTCTCACCTTCTTGCATCCTCATATCATCAAACTTACCTCTAAGACTTTCAAAATTGGCTCTCAAAACATTTGCATCACCTCCATAGATGGTGTGAAGAGCATCCCACATTGTCTTTGCACTATCAAAACCCTTGATGTCATTGAACTCAGCATAACTTAGGGCAAAGGGAATCTCCAACATTGCTTGATTGTGTTCTTTCTTCTTTTTTAGATCTTCAATAGTTAGGGCTCCAGAAGCATCAACATGCTCATTGGCAAGGGTGGATTTTGCATGGTCTCCAAGACTGCCTATGTGTATCTTCATCAAACTCTACCATGTAGGAAAGTTGTCCCTATTAGGCTTGGGTACCTCTCTTTTTTATATCTTGATCTTTCACTTCTATTACCTTTAAACTAGTCCTCTTAAGTAGATAACTCTAATACCAATTGTTAGAATTCATTACTATAATTGAGAGGGGGTGGGGGTTGAATTAGTTATTCAAGGTCTAGATGAAAAAATAAAGCTTTTCACATCTTAGTGAACCCATATCCATCAAACATATTCATGTATGCATCCATTAGATTGTACAATCACTTAAACTTTGTAGCTTACTATCAAATCAACTTTACAAAAATGTAAGCATTAAACATAAAAAATTCAATAACACATTTGACACAATGATTTATCATGAAAACCCAATTTGGGAAAAACCACCAGTAACATGCTACTCATTCTCACTCTTCTAAAGTGATGCCCTGTGAAAGGCCAACCCTATTAAAGGTTACAATACACACTGTTAAATGTGACCTAGTTAGAGGATTTTAATCATGCTGTTAGGAGTGAGCCTTGTTAGAGTACTTTAGATCATTTACTTCGAATGTCAGCTAGTTAAAGGATTTATAAATGACTGTTAGGTCAACCTTAAGCCAAAGGATTTACCCTAAACTAGTACAATGATTAGAAAGTAGTAGTAAGGCTTGATCTTATAACAAATTACAACTCACTTGCAGATTATAGATCTCCATTTCAGTCATCCATTCTACCTTACTTTCACACACTTCAACTTTGATAGCTTCTTCACTCTTCAAGCATTCATACTCTTAAGCCTTCTTCCTTTGTTTACCAATAATAGTCTCTTTTGTTCAGTCTCTAAATGAAGCAATACCTTAGACCTCTTCTCTAATTTAGGTTCTAGAACATTGACCAACCTTGCTTCTAACCAGCCATCTCTATAAATAGAAAGTTAGGATCTTTTTTTTTTCATCCTCTATCATCCATTTTAGGGGTAGGTAGGATTAGGTAGGATTCAATAAATCTACCCATATTTTTATTTTAGCCCCTTCTAGAAACTACTTCTTCAATCCTCTTTGAATTTTCCTCAAAATGGTTTAGGATGAATTATATACCACCAACTCATTGTATTTATCTTCCATAGGCCTTAGAAAATTCAAGAAAATAAAATAGTCAACTTAGGCTCATCAAATCCATGATTTAACACCAATATTGGCACTTGGCATCAATATGCTATCACTCAGCTTCCATAATGTTCATCCAATTGTCTTTAACTAGATCACTTGGCAATCACTAAAGTTTATTGGTGCTCAACTTCAACTAAATTATACTTGGCTTACATTGTATCACTTGGCATACACTAAAATTTGACTTTTCTTGGCTCCAATTGATTTTTTTCTCAACTTGCACCAACTTTGATCGACACCTACTGTCCACTCAGTTAAGCTTGGTAGACTCAATTCTTATTACTTGTTCTTCTAGACTTTGTTAATGTATCCAACCTTTGTAACCTTAAGTAGATAACCAATGCACTATATCATCATTTTCTTAATTGATATTCATACTCCTTTTTACATATCATAACTCAAACTTCTCTCTATGTGCTTTTGTTATCTCATTTGATCAAATCCTCTTCATCAACCAAACAAAGAATAATACTCAAATTAACTAAGTAGTTTTCTTACTAGCAAGTAGAAGGTTTGACATCAATGAAAAAACAATCATTAAAAAACATTCTCATATTTGGATCAATCTATTTTCAATAGAATTCACATAACTTGACAAATTTGGATGGGTAAATAACTCAAATAGTTCTCCCATTTTCTAGTACAATTGGCTTAGGGTTAGGATTTGGACTCGAGAATTATCTCCACTCTTTACCATTGGCATACTATGATAGGGCATGCTCATCCTTGAAATTCAGGGAAGTCAATGTTTGGTACATGCAATCTGCATAAAAGTTGAGCATTTACACACACACACACACACACACAATAAGAAATGATGGGAAGTGGTGCATCATGTAGATCTTTACTAGAAGGTGACTACGACTCCCTCCCTCAACCACATCACAAACATCAAACATAAAGTAAAGCGTACATGCACACCATACACATGCAAGTATGGGGTAGGAAACCTTAGAAAATTGGATATAAATCATCCATCTAACTATCATCATGAAATAACTAAAATCACTATATAAACATACAAAGCGTCACCATCAAAAGAGTAAATATAAACACATGAAATAACTTAGTATCTAGTAGCACATACAATATATAACTGAGTATGAAATAATATCTAATCAAATTAGGTAACTAAGTACCACTGAATCATAAAACATAACCATAAAGCTGACCTAAAAGAATTTGGAAATATAACATGAAAAGTAAACTAGGGGTAGGAACTACATCCACCCCCCTTGACTTAGGCTTATTCGTAGAAGCCTATAAACAAGTAGGGATATAAATCTCATAAACTAGATCCATCCTCCCAACTAGCTAATGAATCATCAATATGGTCTCATTGGAACCTTACCTACTCTATGGTTTGACCCTTGAGGGTCAAGTCTCAATGTTGAAGAATGTGCACCAACTCTAAAGCTATCTGCCCATCCTCCACCTATAACACATTCAAATCAAGAACATGTATCACATTAGGAATATACTATCTAGGAATAGAAACATGGAAAACATCATGAATACGAGCTAAGATGGGTGGTAATGCAAGATGGTAGGAAACTGGACCTATCCTCTCAAGAATCTCACACAACCCAAAAAAATGAGGTGAATGCTTACAAATTGTTTCCATAATGGATTGGACTCTTTTGCAGATGCACTCTCAAGAAAACTTTCTCACCCACTAAAAATTGCTTATTCATCCTATGAGCATTGGCATACTTCTTCTACCTATCATGTGTTGTAAACACATGTTCACGAATGCACACAACCTACTGATCCATATCTCAAATCATCTTAGGACCCAAAAAGATGCAATCCTCTAAGTTTTCCCAACTCAACGGTGTATAAGAAGGATGACAATACAAGGTTTGAAAAGGTGTCATCCTGATAGAATTGTGATATCTATTATTATAAGAAAACTCTATGAGGTATAGATAATTGATGGGGAGCTTCTTCACTTCAAAGCTTTATTTCTCTTCCAGGGCTACTACTAGCCTACTTATGGTTACTATCCCAAACCCAAACCCAAACCTAGAGGACTCCTTCCAAATCCCCTTTCACCAAGAAATTCACCCAAAAATTCAAGTTTCCATCCTCTACCTTTAGTTCACCAACTATGCACCATTTTCCATAGAGTGCCTAAACTTCATCGAATGCACCTAAAGGGCCCAAATCAAGTTTGAACCGCCCTTATGAGGTTCTTGACACATATCCTACCATTTTGCATCATTCTTTCATGTTTCACACACCCACAACTCCAAATTTCCATGCTTACCCTTGTAGCCCTCAGAGCCCCTATTAGCCCTCCTAAAAAAGGAACAAGATATAAATCCCAAAAAATATTAACAAGGCCATTTGGTCTCTTTAGGATTTTTCTTCCTAATGACCTAAACTTGAAGATTTTTTAGGTCTTAACATCCTATGATGACTGCATAGTACAACTTTAGAAGACCCCTATTTCAAGGGTTTCAAAGGAAATGACAATGATTCTTTCACAAATGGTTTCAATCTCCACTTCCAACCTCCTCCTCTAATTTATTAACCCTTAACATCCTACTCCTTCATTTCCCAAGAAATATTGGCACATTCCAATCCACTGTTCTCACCAAAACTTCAATTCAAGATTTCATTGTACCTTGGTAAGCCTCCATTGACTAGGGTTCATTTGAAAAATTAACCACTTGACTTGCATAGACCCAAAAACCATCATTTATATAATATACAAGGGTTATTTCTTGATTTCCAAGAGCCATGGTGTTTTGACCAAGGAAGTTGAAGCCATAGCCATTTTAGTGTTGGTAACAAAAAATTGGACAATAGGAACACAAAACCTAAACAATTTTCTAAACCTTGTAAAATGAATGCTCTGAATCAAAACCACTTTGCATAGATCCAACACATGATCTAAAGACACTACTCCATCAAAAATAGTAAAACTAATTGTACATGATGGAATCACGTATTCATGAGACCTTAGTGCGGAGTGTTATCAAAGTAACAATGAACTATTCTAAACCCAATAAATCACTATTAAAAAAAGGCTCCATGAACATCCCATGTTTCCCTAACTACAACTGCTAAGATTAATCTTAGATCAACATCTTAGTCATATTTCTAGAATGGGAGTGTGCTATGAATGAAAATCTATCAAAGTATGTGCTAGATCTATATGAAAATGCAGATTATGGGAAGATAATAACACTAGAATGCTAGAAACATGTGCATATGCAAGCTTAAATGATATTGAGTGACATGAAATGAATGCTAAAATGGTATCAAAATGACATGAATTTTCTATAATAACAATGCTAAAAGAGATGATAACTCTAAATGTGCCTATAGTGTAGATGTCTAAAACTTGGGTCCCTTGGCTCTTGAATTTCCTACCTATTTATATGATTTTAGAAGTGGTTGGGGTAATATTAGGATTTCATTTTTTAATGGAGGGTAATGGTGAAACTATAAATATCTCATAAGGCACCAAGAGGAAGAGTCCAATAGACTTTGTTTGTGAGGATAAATGAGGATTTTTAAATTCTTTTAAATGTAAAAAGGAGGATTTTCACGTTTGAGAGGATAAATGGATTTTGTTGATTTATTAAATGTTCCATTTATTTTCAAGTTTTTTATTTTCCTATTTCCTATTTTATTTCATTTTATGATTTCATGAATTGCTTTTTCTCTTTTTAAAGTGATTTAGGTCCTTTTTAATTTGATAGCTGATTTGATTGTTATTGACTTGATGTTACCATTGATTTTGTAGTCTATTGTTTTCCTTTGATTCTATCCTTAATTTGCATTGTTTTAGGTCTTCGCCAATTTTTAGGTCTCTACAAATGCTCCTCTTTGAGCTAATATGTGAAGCATAGTAGTTGAAAGACTGTCTTGATTTTTTGATTTTAGGTTAAATTTTGATGACTGAATGTTTGATTAATGGTGCTTTGCTAACTCAAGGTTGATATGATACTTGATTGCTAATAATTTGATGTCTAATTGTTGATGATTAAAGATCCTTGGTTTAAGATAATTTTATTGGATGGCTTGATTTGATTGAAATTTTGGTTGTGGTAGAATGGTAGAACATTTTTTATATTTGGAAAATTTTTGATGGCCTGGTGTGATATGAGTATACTACCCCCTCAGAAATGAAATTGGAAAATAGGATGTTGAAAAATATGGAGAGTCCAATTTTAGGAAATTTGATTGGATGTAGGTCACATAGGTGATGTTTGAAGAATACCTAGTTCATGAAAATGGGTCAAAAGGTCTTAAAAAGGGCTTATAATGTTTTGAAATGTTATAAAATGCCTTAGAGGAGGATTAAATAGGTCAAAAGACCTTTTTCATATTTCATTTCTACACCCCCCTTTTACTTTTGGTAACTTGGAGCTTTGAGCTAGCAAGGGTGGCGGTCCCATTGCGAGAGCATAGGTTCAAGAAGGGGTCACAAATGGAGCATCCGACAAACTATGGTGCCTTGGTGAGTCATCTAGATCCTCTATCATTTAAGATTTGTGAATTTTTGCATCTATTTTCTATTTTTTGCTGATTTGTTGAATGAATGAGTAAATTTGGCATTTTAGTGCATTTAATGTCTATTTTAGCACTTTTAGGTTCTTTTAATGCATACAACCAATAGAATAGTGCATCCGCATACCAAAGTAGCACATACAAAACCCTAGTTTGACAGTGAAATAGTGTATAACTAAAAAATGTTGCACATCTATAGGTTTCTATAGCACATTTGAATCTTCTAGTGCATACAAGGTTTGTGTCAATAGATATGAAGCATAAAATAGCACATTTAAGGTTTAGGGTTTAATGAGTTGAAACGATGGGTGTATGTCTTGTTGAATGTAAGAGTTATAGTGCATATGCAAGGCTTGTAAAAAAAAATTTGTGAGTAGTGCGTCTTTAGGTTTTGATCATACAAACCATGAATGAAATAGTGCTTGTATATGCTATAGCACATCTATTAAGTATTATGTCACATATGGGCCATGAAATGGTGCTAATGGATTTGGTAGCACATCCAAGCTTTGGAGGAGCACATGTGATGATATTAGTAGCACAATTAATTCTTGTAGTGCTTATGTGAGTTCTAATAGCACATACAATAGTTTAAATGGCATAAATAAATTTTGTAGCACTTTTGGGAGCTCAGATAGTGTATAAGGCTAGGTTTAGGTGTGTCAAATAACAAGGTGGCCACATAACTATTGCAAACATGTACAACACTTCTCAAAGTGTAGGATAGAACTCGAATATGATTTTGAATTCACCTAACAAGTCAAACCATAGGGATTGTGTGGTCACAAAGTGATGGATAAGATTAATCAGGTGATGGTAGATAAATAGAAAATAGTGCCCCCCCTTTAGGATACAAAGTAGGGAAAACTAACATGTCCATCTTAGGATACAGAGTAAGACACATAACTAGTCCAAGATAGAACTATTAGTTGAGTAGCTAGATGTTTATATTTGATTGATGTAGGATGATCACTTGTGCTAAAAATTGATATCATTTTTCAATTGTTTGATGAAACAAGTACTTGGGCATAAGATTATGGTGTGGGGATTGTATCCATGGCCATTAGATTCAATAAGAAGATTGTTTATGGTAGAGTATTAGGTGATTGATAGATGTAGTTTTACTTATCTACTATAGATGCTTCAATTATGAGTGAATAGAGGTTTATTGATAGTTGTGCCTAAGTGGTGGCACTCGGACCACACCACCTTCCATATGTCACTTGGGGAGATGATGATATCTTTAGAGGATGTGTATTGGATTCTCAAGATCCTAACTATGGGAGACCTAGTTTATTATGATCAGGTTGCTAATGGGACAACCTTCAAAGATGTTTTTATAGATGAAAACATCAAGGATGAGAGTATATCCTGGTTTCAAATGCTATAGTATGAGTCATTTCCTATTGTGTTGGCTAGATTGATAGGAGGGTTTTTGTTACTTGATAGATGAGGATGGGGATTTCTAGTTAGATGGGGCCACCTTGTATAGGATATGATTGACTAGGCATGGAGTTTTGCATGGGGTAGTTTCATATTGGCCCACTTATATCATGATTTGCACTAGGTTGTATGTTCTAATGCCTCATCACTATCAACAAGTGTGGTCTTATTATAGATATGGACATGTAAGAATCTTCCCATTACTCAGCCGATATGTGTGTGATAGTAGGCTCAGGAGATACCATATATATATATATATATATATATATATATATATATATATATATATATATATATCTATATATATATATATATATATATATACCTATTTAGGTGTGATCATTCAACCCCATCTTGGCAACATAGAGTATTGGTGAAAAATGTTAGATGAGCTTGATGAGGTGGTATGGAGGTTGTATAGGTTTATTGAGGCATGGGTCGAGGATGATGAGGAGTTGGTATACTTCTTTTGTCCATGATTTTTTCTTGGCTAGACTCCCTCATTGATCAAGAGATTTTGCTTCAGGAGGGTAGTGAGATAGTTTGGTCATTGGTAAGGCATGCCATAGGGATCAACACACTATGCCTAAGTGTAGTTAGAGAGGCCAGTATGGGGGTTGACATTGGAGTACAAGGTATGTCATGAGGCATTTATTTAGATAATAGAAACACCATAGGTATGACTTTTGAGAGATGGAGAGGTAGATGTAGAGATGGATGGGATTACACTTGATGGTTTAGAGAGTACCCATTCCCAAGACACATAGATCTAGTAGAGATGATACCTAGGATTGAGCAGTAGTCAAATGGAGGGAAGGATTGTGATGATGAGGGTGGGAAAGGGAGAGGTAGGGGTCAACATCAAGCCAAAGAAAAAGTTGGAGGTGGAGCTAGGGTATGAGGTAGATATGGAGGGTGAGGCTGAGCAATAGTAGCACCACAACAACAAATTATGGTATGGAGCCCTATATAGAGACCAAGAGAGGTTATAGTAGAGAGACCTAGAGAGGTTCGTAGATGAGGTGGTGTGAAGATGAGAGGAGGTATAAGCAGTGGTGTAGGGTCTATCCGTTGAGCATATGATATCGTTTAGAGAAGGATAGAGCAAGTCAAGTCCAAATTACCAGATGATGTCTAGTTTATTAGGTGATAGAGGGCTCAGACATAGGTTACAATCCTAGGTGCAAAGGGTTTACAACCATAGGGGTAGCAATAGATATTGCCACATGGATAGCTACCACCAGAGAGACTAGTTGAGTCATCATACATAGAGGCTTAGATGAGTTCTATGGAGGCATGGATGAGCAATTTGATGAGTACAATATAAGCTTTTAGAACTATGATGACACCAAGGCCTCTAGCACCACCACTACCAATGATAGATGGGGCTACCATGAGTTAGATGTGTTAGATTGTGGTGACTGATTAGGAAAGTACTATACATACTTCATAAAAAAAAAATTAGGCCCTAGTTTATTGGGATTTTGGGCCGACATGTAATTATTAATTATAACCCTAAAGTAGTTAAAATACTTGTATAAAAGGGCTTAGGGTTAGGGATTGTTTCATAAGGTGTGATGCGAAATTGGTTCTTGTGGCAGTATTGAGTTGTAAGGGATAACCGATTGTAATCAAGTTGTAATCACTAGATCATAAAAATATTGGACTTGCTATTTGGTGGATCTATCCCAGGGATTGGGTGAACCATGTTAAATCTTGGTGCCTTGTGTTCTTTTTTGTGTGATCTATTATTTTTTGTTATTGGTTATATTTACATGTAATTGTTATTTCTATCTATGGTTTAATCCTAACAAGTGGTATCAGAGCCTAGTTGTTTTTTTAAAGTTATCCTCTATAGGAAAGTTTCATGGTTGAGTGGGAGCAATGGTAGAGGGTAAGCTAAGGGTTGATAGGTTTAATGGGTAGAACTTCTAGTTATGAAAGATGCAAATGGAAGACTATCTGTATCAAAAGGATTTATGGAAGCCATTGAAAGGCAAAGCCAAGAATTAGGGATCTATGTCAAATGATGAATAGGATTTTTTGGATAGAAAGGCACTTGGTGATGCAGAGCCACACCTTGGAAAACTCAAGAGGAATCAGTCACTCAACTGAGTTGCTTCAAGGGGCATCTACAACCTCTAGGATCACACACTAAAATTAGATTCAAAACAAAACTTTAAAAATAAAATCCCCCAAAATATCTTCTTGCTACCTCCGGATAGACCTGCACTCAGACATGAATAATTTTCAAACCAAAAAAGATTTACTCAATCCAACCATTGAGATTTGGCGTAACTAGGTTTTAAACAACATATAAATTTTTTAGAGAAATCCAACGGTTCAAACTTGAGATATTGACCCTGCATTAGAGTACATTTTTCTGCAAACATACCAAATTCGACCCAAAACTAAAACTTTTTAATCTTCTACAAACTATCAACTTGTTTCCAGTGAGAAGATAAAAAAATCCATTCAAAACTCAGACCATTGAAAACTTGCACAAAGACAAAATGAAAAAAACATTCCATATCTCTCCAAATTTGATTCCTGTCTTACATAGCCAACTGGCTCACACTTAAAACTGACTTTCTTTTTCCTATTAAAGGATGTGAAACGTTTTCTTCTTATTTTAGAAAAGAAGAATGTCTTCTATCCAAAAAAAGGATAAGAATCTGAAATGTTTTTTCTACAAATATTAGACAGTCGTTTTCTAAGTTAGGAATATTCCAAAAACTGCCTACTACCTATTATTGGATTCTAAAAATCATTAAACACTCCACCTACGAACTAAAAAAAATATATTCTAATTTAAGATCCACACACCTAGTCCTAGGTGGCTATATCTGGAGAGCTTATCGAACTACTACTCTAGGTATGCCACCACATGTAGGACGTTATTACAAACTTCAAAAACTAAAAGCATTTAAAACATAGCATTAAATTCCCTATTACATTTTCAACAATGTTGCCTCCTATAGCGTTTCATTTCTTTGCCACTGCAGCATCTATGAGCAGACTGTTTGCTGTGGCGAGAACTATGTCTACTTGGTTCTGACATTTCTGTGTCTGATGAGTCTGATGAAGTGTCATTGGGTGGTGGAGGTATGTTGGCACCTCGAAGACAGAAAGGTCCCTATTGTTGGGGAACTTGTTGTGGTATTTTATGTGGCACTTGTTGTGGGATTGACTATGATTGTTGTACCATGTGTTGTTATTGTGTCGTGTGTTGTGATTGTTGTTGGTATACCTCTGTTGGTTGTATGTGAGACCATGTGTGTGCTTGTTGTTCTAGAGATATTTGTTGAGGTTGTTGTGGCACAAGTTGTTGTTGTAAAAAATGTTTTTGGTATGCAATTTGTTGCTCAAGGCGTCTTTGGTATTCCAACTGTTGCTTGAGTTGCTCTTGTTGTTTAGAAAACATCATTTTTTGTTGTTGGAATTGCTGCTGAATTTTTTGTTGATAAATTGTGTTTGATGTTGTTGTTGATATGGGGGATGTGTGTCAAGTGGATGTAGACTTGGTTGTGCCTTGGAAGTGTTGAGTCCTTGTACCATTGTAGGTTTTTGTTGTCGTGGGGGTTGACTAAGTCCTTGAGAATTCAACATCAGGTTTGTATTGTTGTTTTGGTACCTTTGTGTTTTAGATGTTCTTGCTTGCGATGTCATATTGACTTGACTGTGAGATGCATTTCTATTGGGAACGGGTGTAATGTCAATAAGACTTTTCCCTTGTGTTTCTATAGGGATGGTTGCGCTTGATGTTTCACATGTTGTACTTATGAGAGGTTCTATAGTGTTTGATGTCATAGCATTGGGTAAAGTTAGGAGCAAAGGTGTACTTTGTTGATTTGCCTCCAAAGAAGGTATGTCTGGCATCCCTAGAGCATAGGTCCCTTTAGGTGCATCTTGTTGTTGCATCATGTGACTAAAATCAAGTCTTAATGTCCTTTTGGGGTGTTTAGGGATTGGTGGTATTTCATCAAACAAGGGGTTAACATTGATGTGTTCAAATGTACTTTGGAGGATCTCAATTGTTGGTTCTTGATGGGGCCTTATAGGTGCCATTATTGTGTTTAAAAACTCCAAAGGTTGTTTTGCCTTGTCTAAGTCCAAATTTATCATGGGTTGGATATTTTCAATTGTTGTGTTGGTTTGATTTTTGGACCTAGGACCTTCCAAGTTTGGGTTAAATTTGACAATTTATTGTGCTGCCAAATATTTGAAGTTCTTGCGAACACTTTTGTCTTGACATGCCCTATCCATTTCTTCATCGGTGATGCCATAATTAGTGTCAGAGTCATCACTTAGGTGTACAATACCTTGTTGTATGTTTGATGTGTTAGGTTGGCTGAATTCAAAGGAATGTGATTGTTCATCTTCAGGTGAGGTTGGTACACTTCCTCCTCTTGGTGGCATTGGCACGAATATAGGTTCAAAGTTAGGACTCCATTGAACCATCCCATGTGTGGGGGAAGTTTTTGGAGGAAATCTCATGGTAGGTGCATTGTTCAAGGTTTGTTGTGCCATAACTTGATTATGAGGATCTTGTGGATACATATTCAAGGGGTCTGATAGTAATGGTTGTGATGCCTCAATTTGGTCTTTGTCAAAGGTTTGTTGGATTTTCTTGCTCTTTCTTTGTCTTGGAAGAGGTTTTGGTTTTGCTTGTGCCTCAAAAAACAAAGGTTGATAGAATTCCTTGGGTCTCTAAGCTGATTGTCTCCTAGTAAGTGCTAGCATGATACCTAAGAGTGAAAAGAGTGGTGGGTATGCAAGATATGAGTGTTTTTGGGATTTTTAATTGTTTAGGAATGTTATGCAATGTGAGGAAAGGCTAGATGAATTATAGTTTTGATGTGGAAAGTGAAAATGTCCTAGGGATGTTATGCAAATGCAAATGCAAGGTGACGTTTTGAAGTTTGACTAGAGGAGATGAAAATGACTCTAAGGTATGCAAAATGACAACTAGGGTTATGTTTTGGACTTCCTAAGGATGCTAAACATTGATTTATGTAAGGTATATCATGTAAAGGATGGTGTTATAGGGTTTGCAATGACGTTTGGAACATGCAAAATGAGGGTAAATGCTTAAGAAGGTAATTTGGTTGATGGACAATTTGATAGGGTTTGGTAGTGAAAATGATGCTAAGGATTTTGATCAATGCAATATGAAGAGGATATACCACTAGGGTAAGTCAAAATGAAGTTTGGGGATGCTAGGGATATGATTATGCTATGACAAGGGTATATGGAAAGTTTTGAACTTAGGTAAAACCTTTTAGAAAGTATTTTTTCTAGGAGTTTAACCTTGTGATAGAGGACTTTGGATCTTGACCAAAAACTGATAAAAGATGAAAAGATCAAATTGATAAAAGATGAAAAGGTCAAATATATCAAGACATAGAAAGAAAATGATAAGAAAAGATAAAAAGACTAGTCAAGATCCATTATCCGTCAACACTAGGAGATACTCTAAGACTCATACTTTGTTTAGATTTTTGACTAAATTCAAAGGTTTTGGGGGTTCAAAATGACATTTAGAGGACTCAAAATGGTGGTGATGCTGAATGGATATGTGATATGGACAATACCTATGATGAAAAAGGGAATTTTGGGTGCAAGATATGGTTTTGGGTCAAGTGTAGAATGGGTAGGTGTAGAGGCTCCTAGATGCAGTTTTGGCATCCTAAAGTGCAGTTCGAAGGCCCAAAATGGTCATGCAAGTACCCAAGTGTGCCCTAAAAGTGCCAAGTGCACCCTAAAAGTACCAACTACATCATTGACACACTTGGAGCTAGTTTGGGTGCAGTTGGTAGTTTCTAGGCGCAGTTGGTTAGCTAGGAAGAATGTTTGCTGGTTCTGAGGGGTATGGTTACCAAACTGACATGCCAGGAAGCCAGGATGCTAGGGTTGATGTTAGGATGGGTTGGGAGATGAAAAATGAAGGTTATGATGTATAGAATTATGTCTTAAGTGAAGGTGATGACGATTAGGTGTTGTAGAATGCAGATCCGGGCAAGCTAGTGCAAGGGGAGCTAACCAGGTACCTAAGGACACTGTTGAAGCCCCAAAATGTTATCTGGAACCCAAAATTGGATATCAAGACCACCAAGTGTGCCTAGAAAATGTAGACTACATCAATGACATAGTTGGGGCCTAGTTGGGCACAGTTGGTAGTTTCTGGGCGCAGTTGGTAAACTGGGCTGAAACTGAGGTAATTCTGGAAGCTATGGTTTCAGGATTGATGTCACAGAGAGGTAAATGGTAGAGGACAGTGTTAGGGCCAGTTTGGATGATCAAAATGATGATTAGGACACCTAAAATGATAGATAAAGTGGTTAAGATGATGAATAGGTCTGCAAAGATGCAAGGTGATGAATGCAAAGTGTTGATTCTGAGATGGGAATGCAAAAACTAAGGAAAGTAAAACTAAACCTAAATGGATGCAATATGAAAAGTAATAGATACTAAATGAGGACTAAAAGGTGCAATATGAAGTCTATATGATGTAAGAATGAAGCCTAGACTAGGGTTAATGCAAGTGAAATCTATGCAAGTGTGAGATCTATGTTTTGCCAAGCACATTTAAGAGCACAAGTCGCCATGTTTTCCAAGGTTCGAGCATGTTGAATCAATGTTTGCAAAGTTTGATAAAGGTTGAAATGTTTTGGCAATGTGTGAGGTTTTGACAAGTTCAAATGATATCCAAGGTGTAAATTTAAAAGTTTGGCTTTTATCTTGATTATGTTTACACACACGCAAGACACATTAAGACAAGAATAGTTGTTGTAAAAGTTAACAAACACACCACAACCTAGGCTTTTAGGACTGTATCCACTGAATTCCTACTTGAACTAAAGTTCAGTCGTGCTTATCCAAAGTGGACAATGTAGGATCTTGGCACCATAGGCCCCCCCTTATAATGCACTCACTTCTTGGGGCTACCAAGATCCGCTTCCCAAGGGGCATGACTTCCCAAGGGACTGTTGCCTCTACTAAGGACCACGAGAATGTAGGATGTCTTCACGGGCATGGGTGACCCCTTGAGCCAGTGGATAGAAAGGATTTTGGCCACTAAAACATGGTTTTTAGTAAGGGCATTCCGTTCAGCAAGTTAATGATAAACTTTCGCAGAAGGTCTCCCAGCCCCGAGAATCGAGGTTTGACGCACCACAAGGGTACTGGAGGAGAGCTATCACGCAGCAATACCGCCGACACATCTTTCACTGTAATTGAGTTTTATATAGCAGCTAGAACATTGACCTGGATTTGGCCTGTTACCGCTCTGAGGTCATCCCCTGGCATACCCAATATCAAGTATCTTGGTCCAAGGTAGGCCTCCTATAGAAGTTACACGGATTTCTCTTACACCCAAGATCCACGAATGGCGAGGGGAGAGGATACATCCAATGAAACTCCTAGGGATCTAACACCATAGACATGCCAGGAAAAAAAGAAAATGGTTCTTTTTAAGAACCAAACAAAATGTTATCTAATCTAGGAAATCCACACACATAGTTTGGAAAGACACACAAAGTCTTCGACAACGTCCTGCAAAGCACACATCAATAGTTTGGTATGATCAATATCTTCATCCAACAATCACCACACACTACAAATAGACCATTAGTAACACAAAATCACCTAATCTATGTCCTAGAGAGTGATAGGAACTTGAAATGTGGATTTTCATTGATGCATGTGCTTACTGTGAACCTAGGTGTGTTCCGATAGTGCAAATTGCTCCCCACAAGGCCAAAATGGCTCTGTACATCCCCAAGTGTGCCCAAAAAATGCAAACTATGTCAATGACATAGTTGGGGCCCAATTGGGTGTAGTTAGTAGTTTTAGGGAGCAGTTGGGAAGTCAGGTGCAGGGTGTGGGGAAATGGGTGCCTAGTCAAGACCTAGAAATTGAAATTTTTAGAGCTACACTCCCAAGTGTGCCCAAACAGTGTAGACTGCATCAATGATGTAGTTGGGGTGTAGATGGGTGTATTTGGTAAGTTTGAAATAGCAAAAAGAGGCTTTGGTGTCTTCTGGGCTCCTAAAACTACTCCTAGGGGTCCCAAGTGCGCCTTGACAGAGCAGAGTGTGCCCTAGGATAGCAAGCTAACAGAATGCATGAAACAATAGCATATAAGAATTTTACTGGACCCCCTAATTAATATAGGTGTGAAAAGGAAGAGAAAATAGTCATTATACCCTTCCAAGTGAGCTCCTTCCTTGCACCTACAAGCACAAAACAAGAAAACCCAAGTTAGATATGCATGTTCACGTCGGGTTCACCAAATGTAGGACCAAAAAAATGGGTTAAAATGCATAACATACTATGAGAAAATCACAAAACTCAATCAACATATGTTAGCACCCACTAGTCTACCATGAAAGCCAAACTAATTAAGAAAGCAATAGAAACCCCCTTTTTCGTTTGTAGCTCTCATGTCCTTCTTTCTTCATCAAATGATTGTAGCTCCAAAGTTTCCTATAGTGCACACAAGATTGAAGCCAAAGCCTATGATGTGGATCATGCCATGAGAATACTTGAAGTGTGATTTTAAGCTTGAAAGAGAGAATGCAACATGCAAAGAAGTAGAGACTCAAAGATTCAACAATTTGGATTTTCAAAACTTAAGCATTCGGATCCAAAATGAGAGGAAGAGTGTCCATTTTATAATTTTCATGGGGGTTGAGAGCATTGAATTTTCCACCCATAGATATGCGATGTGGCAAGAGATTCCTATGATGCATATGACAAAATATGCCAAAAGTAAGATTCTATGACACATGAGAGTCAAATTTGGCTAAATGTGGAAGAGAATCTATGACGCGTCATAAGATTCCTCAACCCACTTAAAGCCAAGAATCTATGATGAATAAGCCAAATAGGGACATGCGTAAGAGGTAATAATATTTTATTATGACAAATCTCAGCCAAGTGTCAAAGGAGAATCCATGAGGTGTCACATCTAAGTGTCATGATGACACAATATTTTATGGAATATTTGAATTAAAAAATTTCTTATTCCACAAAATAAGAATTAGTAGAAAATGGATTTAATGATGAAAAATGGAACTTAGGAAATTAAGAATTTCCATGGTTTGCAGATAATGAATCAATTAATTAATAAAATTAATTAATTGAGGGTGATAATTGTGAAGAATAATTAGAAAGAATAGGATTAAATTATGGGTTATTTAATCCTATAGAGAAAATTAGTAGATGATTGGCAAAATTAATTAAATGAATGTGACCGTATCCTTTGATGAAAATGTGATGATGATGGATATCGAATAAAATGATGAAAAGGTAGACCAAAGCCATGGTCAAATTGATTGATTGAAGTTGATAACATGCCAAGGACACATGACATGAATGGGTTGATATGTAACATTTAACCGACATTGTAAATGCTACAGGATTGAAATTGATTGATAAGGTTTGATCATAATAACACTGACGGACACCGTCAACATTATTAAAATGGTTGATGATGTCATGATTTTGCATTAAAAGCCTCAACAATGTCAAAAATTGAATGACATGAATGATATTTTGACATAGCACTGAGAGCCATGATAGCACTAGGGTCAGATTGATACGATTGATAAGTTGATAGGTTTACAAGGCACTGAAAGCCACAACAATGCCTAGGAGTAGATAAATGATGATTGATTTGGGATTTTTGATATGTTTTAGGTTGATTAGGACCAATTTTGAGTGATTTTGAGTGATTTCAAGTTGATTTGGGGTGATTTCAAGTTGATTTGGGGTGATTACGAGTTGATTTGATATGATTTCGAGTTGATTTGAAATTGATGTGAAAGGGGATACAAATAACAAAATATGGTCAATCTAGCCAAAAGATTGAAGTTAGTAGAATGAGAAAATGGGACAAATTAGTATGAAGAAGTGATGAGGTCATAGATGCAAACCATTTTTGAGCATCTACAGGAAGCATGCCTTAAGAAGCTAGGGTAGAAGAAAAAAGATCCTCAAATAGTCCATGTTGTCATGCAATTAGTAGATATCATATTAGGGAAGGTAGTGATACCAAAGTATTTAGATCTTGGTAGTCCAATAGTTAACCTGATCATAAATGGACAGGTTAAGAAAAATTCTTTAGTTGATTTGGGAGCAGCAATAAATGTGATGAGTAAAGATACAATGAATAGGTTACTCATAGAAGGCTTAAGGACAACTCCCATAGTTTCACAACTTGCTAATAGTTCAACTGCCACTACAAATGGTCTCATAGAAGATGTGATAGTGAATTTAGATTCATGGGAATACCCTACTAATTTTCTTATCCTACCACCCAAAGTAAAACTTGCTAGCTATCCTGTCATATTAGGGAGACCCTAGTTAGCCACCACTGATTCTAAAATCAATTGCAAATCAAGCAATATGACAATTTTAAATGGTCAAGCCATAAGGAAGCTAGTGCTATATCTAGCTACCCAACCCCAGCCAGACTTGGGAGAACCTATTTGGCCAGATTTAGGGGACAAAGAGGAAGAGCTGAATTCTGTAGCCCATCTCATGATGTTGCATAGGCACTCTTTTCTAAAAATGTAGGAGGAATATGATGTAATATAGAGCATTCTTACTAATGAATGTATAGTGGCCAAAGATATTGCTAAGAGTTATTTCTTAAAGTTATGTACCTATGAAGACTGTGTCTACCCACCAAGCCTTGAGATAATTGATCAATTACTGCAAGTGAAGTAGCTACAAGTCCAATATCAAAAGTGTCAATGGTAGAGTTAACAACTACTATGGAACTTTCTCCTAGTCATAATCTCCATGTAAAAAACAAGTTATCCCAATCACAATTGGGATTTTTAACCAAGCTCCTCAATCAACATGAAAAAGCCTTTCCTTGGGATTATAGGGATATGGTAGGACTAAGCCCTAAACTCTACACCCATAGGATCTACATCAATCATGAAAGCTTGCCACTCTGTCAACCTCATAGGAGAATAAATCCAACATTGTATGAGATAGTTAAGATTGAGTTGCAAAAGTTGTTGGATGTTGGATTCATCTATCCAATCTTTGATAGAAAATGGGTATCACCATTAGTTATTATACCTAAGAAAGGAGGTAAGTAGGGGTTATCTGTAGATTATAGAGATTTAAATAATGCCACAAAGAAGGATCACTTTCCTTTTCCCTTTATTGACCATGTTTTGGATACTTTGGCTGGAAAGAAATACTTCTCAATTCTGGATGGATACAATGGTTACAATCAGATAAGTATTGCTCTAGAAGATTAAGAGAAGACCACATTTACATGTTCTTGGGGTGCCTATGCTTATTCTATATGACTATTTGGCTTATGCAATGCACCTACTACTTTTTAGAGAGTTGTAATAAACATCTTTGTTGACATATCACATGATTGCATGGAGATATACATGGATGACTTCACTACATTTGGTGTCACATTTGAGAGAGCCCTAAAGAACTTGGAGAAAGTAATAACTGATGTGAAGAATATAACCTATCTCTCAACAGTGAGAAATACTTTCTAATGATGTAGGAAGGTTTGGACTTGGGACATTTTATCTTTGAAGCTAGAATCTAGGTAGACCTTGCGAAAATAGAGCTAATTCTCACACTCCCTATTCCCACAAAGCAAAAAGAAGTTAGATCTTTCCTAGGAAATGCTTGCTATTATAGGAATTTTATCCAAAATTTTAGTCATATAGCTAGTCCTCTATATACTTTTCTTACCAAAGAGGTTGAATTTTCCTGGACAAAGGAATGTGATGACTCCTTCTGGTAGTTCAAGTCACTGTTGACAACTACACCAATAGTTAGGGGTCTTGATTGGAATTTTCCTTTAAAAATACATACAAATTCTTCTTACTATGCCATAGGTGTAGTCCAAGGACAAAAATCTCAAAACCTTGAAAATGCAATCTACTAAATCAGTAAGAGCCTTCATGAACCAGAGTTAAACGATACAGTGACTAAAAAATAATTATTAGCAATAGTTTATGCTCTGAACAAATTTTGACATTATGTAACTAGTTATCCCATATTTTTTCATACTAACCATGCAACAATTAAGTATCTCACGAAAAAACATACCATCACAAGCAAGTTAGCAAGATGGCTACTTCTTTTGTAAGAATTTGATATCACAATCATTGACAAACCTAGGAAAGTGAATGTGGTAGTTGATTATCTATCCAGAATCCACCATGATGAAGAAGATAATACTTTGATAGATGATACATTTCTATATGAGAATTTATTTTTCATTGTTGTCCAAACCCCATGGTTTACAGACATAGCTAATTACATTGTAGCTAATAAAATGCCCACACATTTCTCTTATAAGGATAGGAGGCTACTTGTAGAGAAAAGCTTCTATTTCTCTTGGCTTGATAACACACTATTTTACACTAGATCTAATCAAGTTCTGTAAAGATGTGTGTAAGAAGATAAGACATATAACATTCTACATGCATGTCATAATGAACCATGTGGGGGGCACTTTGCAGCAAAAAGAATAGCGTTGAATATTTTAACAACTGGTTACTATTGGCGTACACTTCATAAAGACACAACCAGTTATACATGAAAGTGTGATAAATAGCATAGGATGGGTAGACCAACAAGATTAGGTTAAATGCCTCTCAATCCATAGGTGGTGGTAACACCATTCAATAAATGAGGCATGAACTTCATTGGTCCAATAGATCCTCCATCCAATAGGAAATCATACATCATCGTATGCACTAACTAAATAAAAAAATGGGTTGAATTCAAAGTCATGAAGCATGCCCATGACCATAAAGTTGTCAAATTTCTATATGAAAAAATCTTTACTCGATATGGTGTACCCAGAGAAATTGTTACTAACCAGGGTGCTCAATTCACTTCCAATCTAATAATAGAACTCATAAAGGAATATAATATCAGACATTGAAAATCAAGCCCCTATCATCCTCAAACTAATGGACAAGTAGAAGTTACAAATTAGGAGATAGAATCCATCTTGACAAAGATAATTCATTTGCACCATAGAAATTGGAGCAGTAGACTACCATAAGTTGTCTAGGTATATCGAACAACATGGAAGACTACCACAGGGTTCACACCATTCGAATTATTGTAAGGAAAAGCATCAATGGTACCCATTAAATTTGTACACAAAACTTTAAGAACAGCACAAGAGTTAAACATTGATCTTCCTATAGCATAGAGAGAGTGCTTACTTCATCTTAATTCTTTCAATGAAATGTGCAAGTCTACCATAGAACACATAGAAATCATACAAAAGAAAAGGAAACAATGGCACGACTCCCACATTAAGAGTAAGAAATTTCAAGTTGGAAATTGGGCATTACTTTATGATTCTAGATTCAAAGAAATACCAGGCAAGCTACAGACACAATGGCTAAGTCCCTATGAAATAAGCCATGTATTTGCAAATGGAGAAATTCAATTAACCACAATTGATCTAGTACACTTTAATTTATTAGTCAATGGACATCGGCTAAAATTGTATCACTAGCCCCAAATGAAAGAAGACTTCCTGCAGCAATTTCAACAAGTAACACTTCCTACAATAGAGGGTGCCAACCTTCTTCATGAAACTCTTCAATAAGAATTCCTTTGAGCATGCCCATAACAAAACTTTATGTTTACATAAATTTCAATTCTCTATTCACTTTCTCATTTCTTCTTTTTCAACTCATTTCATTTCTTTCTCTACCACCCACCCACTTTCACGTTATCATTTTTCTATGCTTTCAATAATATGTCAAGTCGGCCAACATATGGTATCACTGTCATTCTTCCACTCTCACCACCTTTATCTAGCACGTGCAATGATCAAATTGAAAAATACAAGCTTTTCAAATTTTATTCATTTTTAGCACATAGATTTAGTTGGTTATATTTACTATTGCATTAAATATATCATTGCAGCATTATGCCAGTTTTGTACCTTATGCCAAGTATGACAAGTGAGGGAACTTGTCCATGTTTCATAGGGGGCAGGGAAGGTTACTAATTCCAAATGACATTTCTATTTACTCATTAAAGATCCTCAAATCTATACTTTCCCTTTGCTTGATTAAAATCTAGTTGCCATAGTACACAAGTATCAATTGTCATACCTTTATTCCCAAATAATCCCTCATTGTCAGACCAAGATGTGACCCAAATTAAATTAGATGTGACCTAAATTAAATTTTGAAGTGATTCTCGCATATCTTTGATTAATTCTATTAAAACCACATTATTATTGTTCATGATAGAAACACCAGAAGAATGTGAAAAGGGTTTTTGGTTTTATAAAGAAGAAGTTTCAAATTCACAGAAGGGAAGAGGGTAATTGTTGAAAATAGAGCAGAGATTGTGATTAGTAAGCACAAATGGGAGGTCAGTTGTAGTGATGTGAACCAGTAGATCACAGTGTTTTACTTTCTGATGTAGAAGTGGTAAGAAGATTCAATTCATGTGTGTAGCTAGGATATTTCTTGAAATTAATGGAGTTTGATCAAGAGGTAGCTACTAAATTTACAAATACATTTGAGGAAGGTGAACCAATAGTATAGGGATTGACAGTCATTACCATAGAGGAATGAATAATGAAAGTAACTAGGCTGCCAGTAGTAGGGGAACACTACCCCAATGAGCATAATGCCAAATCAGCTAGGGTCTGGTTTACCCTACCAGGTGACCCTCCATTGGAGATTATTAAGCAGGGCTGCAAAAGAATGTCTATTCCTCCACCATACAATGAGTTGGCCATGCATATTATTAGGTATTTTACCTCTAAAGGAAGATTTTCTAATTTGCACACACATCATTTTAAGTTACTCAGTCATGTATGGCATAATCTTCTAGTAAATATCCCCAATTTCTTGTTCAATATGTTATGCATTAGTGCTGAGGAAAACCAGAAAGGAAAGGACAATTTTGTTACTCACCATGCCCAAATTAAATTGCTCATAGAAAGATCTCTTATGGATTTCTCTCCTATGGTATTGGCAAAATTTGTCCATCATAAAACCTTGTACCCTCATATTGCCCATAATGTGTAGCCTAGCCAAGATAATGTAGTCCCCATTAATAGAACTATTGAGCAAGGTACCTAAGGCACGAAAACCAAAAATATGCAAGAAAATGTGTCTTTACCCACCCAAATGAGAAATGTACCTACTTCTATTTGAGCAAAAAGAAAATGGAAGTTACAAGAAGAAACTCTAGTTTTTGTAGTAGAAAAATGAAACCCTATAGTCTCAAAACAGAAGAAAATAAAGTTGGTTCTTGTAGCAGAGACACTGAAGAAGGTTAGAAAGAAAAAGGTTGTTGTGCTTGAAGAAACCCCTATGTGAAGAAGGCCTCAAATGAGAGGAAAATTTCCTAAAGTGCCCTCAAAAACCTAGCCCACTTTACCTAAACAATCTAATGAAGAACCTCTAGTACAAGTTATCACAAATGATTCCCCTAGTCAACCTGAAATTCTCGACATTCCTCAAAATACTAATGAGAAATGAAATTGAAATTAATGAATGCCAAAATTATTCCTAAGTAAACCAATAGGATACCCCAATTTGTGAAGCAGAAGAAGACCCAACATCACACTAGCTAGCTTGTTTAGAAACTACCCTAGTTTCCTACAAGTAAACATGGTTTACAAGCTTCTTGGAACACTCATGGAGGGAACAAAGGAAGAAAAATAACTAGGATGAAGAAAGTGGCCTGATTACCTTACAAATGCTTCTTTTTCAACTATATGATAAACATGTGTTAACAACAACCCTAAGGGGAGAAGAGAAAAAGAAAATGAAGAAGGTAATAATAGACCAAGGTGAAGAAATTACAGAATTAAAAGAGCAATTAGTGAGATAGAAGCAAAAGATGGATCATGCCCTTAAGTTGGATGACCAAATAATTACTTGCAGGCTCACCTAGGATCTATGCCATCTATTTAAAAGATAAATTCCTCTTATTCCAGTTGATGATGACCCTCAAAGATATAGATACAAAATTTAGGTCAGCTTAGGAATTTTTTGTACCAAACTCTTCCATCATGGTAGAAAAATTTACTCTATGAATTATATATGCATAATTTCTTTATCCCTATAGAAACTCAATGCAACCCTCTACTTTATATAGGGATGATACACCTTAGGACTCTAATGTCTTGGATGCACAATGAGGCCAACTATGATAGACAACTAAACAATTATAGAGAATGGGAGAAAACAAAACCCCTACCATTAAGAGAAAAAAATAATACACTAGAAGAAATCCTTAGGGATTGGTCTAGGCTGACCTATGGAAAAGTTCACAAGGAAATAAAAAAACAAATCTTCGAGGCCAGAACAAAAGTGTATGCAGAGTGTGACAACATGGCTTACTTTTTCTTTTAAAGAGCCATGGTCAGTGCTAGAAGAAAATGGAGTAGATTTCCTGAGGGATTTAGAAGGTCAAAACCACATATCCCAATCAACATTGAGGTAGCCCTTCACCACGCACCAAAATACATCCAACTGGGGAAGGAAAATTAGACAAGAACTCTGGTGTCCATTAATGATGTAGCCACCCATGCTCCTTTGGCCCCTGTATGACATCAACTCTAAATGACTTGATAGGTTGCAAGAGGATCATATGAAGGAAATCTGAGAAAGAACAAGAGGATTCTACTACACTTTCAAGAGTAACAAATGAGGGAGGACTGAGGTTGGAGACTTTCAATCAATTGCCATAAGATGCAATGCTTGAGGACAAGCATTAAAATTACTAGGGGGTAGATGATAATGCCAATTATTGCCTTTATTTTATATTAATTTTAATACTTTATTTTTAATACTGCCAAGACATTTGTGAACTCATAATTAGTTGAACTTATGATAAAGTCTAGATAGAACTATTAAACCATGGGTAGATAGTTATGTCATATTTTGCCAATATTATACATATAATACAATATTTCATATAACCATCAGAATGTGTATTATAATATTTGGATTTAGTTTGATTATGCTTATTTTCTTAAATATTTCTATATCACAACTAACTTGCTAGGAAAGGAATAAGTTGGAGAGTGGTCGATAGCATTCAAGAAGGAGCATCAAGGCCTAGCCGTGGTGGAGGAATCATTATGGTACTAGAAGATACATCTACTACAAAGGAGGAGCCATTATTCTAGGAATGCAAGGGTGAAGTGTTGCTATATTCCCTCTATGTTTACTAATGTGTTAAATTGGTCACCCAAACTTTATTGGTTATTTTGTGGGCTATTATATTTCCCTCTTCTTCTCTAGTGGATCTTCAGTCAGTTCATTTTCTTTTTTGTTTTTAGAATAAGTGTCTATCCTCTATTTAGAGGGAATGGATCAATAGTTTAGAAAGGTTGGAAAAAGTTTATGGAAAAATGATGTTGTATCTTGTAACAAGTTATCTGCAGTTTTATGTATTGTTCTTATGGAAGGAGTTTTTGAAATATTATGAAAGAATTCTTAGTTTACAATCTATATTAGTAGATTAGTAGAAGCCAACCAAGGGAGCCCACATGGGAGGTGGATTAGATTAGACTAGTGTAGATTTACTTTGAACATTTCTAGTATTTTAGATAAAAGTTATAGTTTCTTCCTGTTGCATCATACTTTGTGAATGTTCCTATAGCATCGACAAGAGTAGTTATAGTGGATGGTCTGGGTTGAAATATAGACTAGCTTAGGGTTGAATTTCTAGCATTCATTTCAGTAAGGAGTTAAGTGTGTTACTTTCCTATAGTACTAGTGTAGGTTTTTTGTATGCATTTTACTTTCCTGTAGCATAAGCATAATGACTCTTCAAGGAACCTAGTGCACATACCATGCCAACCATTTCAAGTATACATCCCTGGATTGACAAATTAAATGCACCTCATGGTGGGAGAAGTAATCCTTAGATTGAATAAACTATTCCTAAGTAAGACTTTGGGCATGATTATCACACACCTATTGTGAGGCAAACCAACTACTTTAGGAGGTTTTTCTAAAGCTTCCTCCCCAAGAAAGTGTAGGGTTTCATTGATATTACTTTCACTATTAGGTTGTTGTTCTAATTTTTCCTCTTTTGGTTACACAACTTTACCCTTTCCTCTAGTCTTTACAAACAATGGGGTCTTGGGGGCACTAAAAACTTCTCTATTTTTACTTTTCTTCTTGCTAAAAATGGAGGCATTAGCTTTATAAATCATTTTCCTAGTTGGTTTAAAAGTGGAGGGAGAGGCTTAAGGAACATTTTTTTGTCTTGGGAATAACCTTGCAAAAACAGTGGATGTTATTTCCCTTCAGCCAACACCCTAGCCTCTAGAGCCAACCAATCTAGGTTCTACCTCATTTAATTACAAAAACTCTTCCCATGTCCCAATTGATTGTTTGTTTAATTCCCTTTCCATGATTAATTGTATCCAATAATAATAGGAGAAAAACTAATCCTTTCTTGACTATACTAAAGAAGCTTGCTTCTTAATAATATTAAACAAGAAATTGGGAAGATTTACTTGTCTATAGTCATGCCAAAGATGAGTCAAAATCTTGAAATGTAGGGCATCATTCAAGTACTTGTAATGACCTTCACAAGTAAAGTACTAAATGATAAATGCAGCTCACTAGGTAAACTCCAAGGGCAAGGATAACCTGGAAGTGTCTTGCTTCTTGTCTATGTCTAGCAGAGGTTTAGGATGTAAACTAAAATATGCCCTAGTTGTATATAAATCAAAATCCTTTACCCAATTTTTTCCTTCCTGGGGTAACCTAGTGACCTCAACCACCACATCTTCTATAAATTCAATTTTTAGCACCTTGACCATTGGAAAACCATCCTTCAAGGTGCTCATAAATTGAAGAGAAACCTCTTCATCAAACCCCTTAAGACTAAGGTAGTAGTCTAACCATCCTCTTCTCCTAAACATCTCACAACTAGTCATTTCACCTAGCAAAACCCTATGATCGACTATCTCATATTTTTGAAGACCTCCACCCATTGTTATGAAAAGTAGAATCGTGGTGTTCTTAGAACTCAACAATGGTGAATTAACAAAATTCACAGTTTTATGGCACCAAATGTTATAGACAGAAAAATAGCATACAATCACTACATGCCTCTTGGAATTAAGGATTTTTAACACACGAAATCTAATGATATATTTTCTTGCATCAAGTCTCATAATATTTTGCTTGTGTACAAGCCTGCCACCTTGAATATGTTGCTAATATATCATTAAAAGTCAAGTTTCTACTTTTAATGTCTTTAATTTCCTTAATGATGTAATCACAAAAGGATAGGTCATCAAACATGTGACGAAAGTCATCTCATAATACAAAAACTTTAAGTTTTACATGTGATTTGAAATTTTGAAAAATGAATATCCCCCCCCCCCCCCCCACCCCCAAACTAAGTAAGGGCATGGGTCCCACTAGGCCAAGATATGCAAGAGTAGCAAATTTAAACAACATGAATTCCTAATAAAGAATGAATAAAATAAAATATGCACAAGGTTATGTGGCACAAACCTGGCAAGTGCAATAGGAAAAGTGTTTTGAAAAGGAATACCTGAATTAATCGACTGATGGGATGGAATGCAAAGATGGTGAAGAGGGAGGGTGAGGTGGAGTGTATGGTAGAGATATTACTTTCAAGAATAAAGTGTTTATTATGAAAATATTGAATGGAATCAAGAATTAGCAAAAGTTAGGGTAGAAGACCCAGACTCTTTGGTTGTAGGAATGAGTATATCTTCATTGTGTTGGAACTGCTACAAGAACTACTCACTTGGCTAGTTTTTTTGTAGAGATTGAGGCGATACACATTGACAAGTAACTTGAATCAAACAAGATCAAAAGTAGACAGCTGGACTGCTCCATTTGGAAGAACAACAAAAATTTCATATGATCCTAACCAACAAGTTTGAAACTTTCCTAGATTAAGTTGATACTTGGAATCATAAAGAAGTGCCTAATCTCCCACAACAAACATTTTATCTTTGATAAATTTATCATGCCACTATTTCCATTTATGTTGGATGAGTTTAGTGTTATTCAATGCAAATTTGCGCCATTCATCAAGGCTACTTAAACTCAAAATTTGGTCTTGTTGTGCAATAGTAAATTCCATACCAAGCTCCAGAGTAGTCCTTAATGTATTTTTATTCAAAATCCATAGGGATTATAGCTGACCTACCATCAACTAGCTCAAAAGGAGTGAAACATGTTATAGATTTCTAGGTGGTCCTATAAGCCCAAAGAGCTTCAGGAAGGTGTATGGCCCAATCCTTTTCTATAGAGTGCTATTATTTTGGTGAGAATGGCTTCCAGCTCCTTGTTGGTAACTTCTACTTGACCATTAGCTTGTGGATGGTAAGGTGATGATTTACCATGATGAATGGTATATTCCTCCATGAGAGCAGCTATCAGATTAGATGTAAACTAAGCTCCCTTATCAAATGTTAACTCCCTAGGGATACCAAACCATGTAAAAATGGATTCATACAAGAACTTGGCAACGTTGTTATCCCTTGGATGCTTCATGGGTTTGGCCTCTTCCCACTTAGTTACATAGTCAGTGCAAACTAAAATATATGATTTACCTTCTGAAGAGGGTTCAATAGATCCTACAAAGTCAATCCCCCATTTATTAAAGGGTGCAACGATTATGTGAGGCTACAAGGGTATTTCATCTGATTTAGTGGGTCTCCCCATGTGTTGACACTTATCACATTTCTTTGTGTATCTAGTTGCATCCTTATGTAAACTCGGCCAATAGTACCATGTTGTCAATATTTTAAAGGTGTTTTCTTAGTTGCAAAATGACCTCTATAGGGCTCATCATGACATACACTCAAGATATCATATGTTTCATCTTCCCTTATGCAACAACACATTACTTTATTAGGACTAGTATAAAACATAAATCTAGAAACCCAAGAATATTTAAAGCTCTTTTCAGCTAAGAACTTCCTTTCTTTAGCAAAGAAGTGAACTAGCATCTTTCTTGTGGTTAGGTAATTTGCAATATCTTCATACCATGGATTTTGTGCTGACAACAAAAAAAGATGATTGTCTAGGAAACTATCATCTATGGCTACAGGATCATTAGGGACATGTAACCAAGAGATAAAGTCAACTATCACATTGGCTTTGTCAGGCTTATCTACTATTGTGATGTCAAATTCCTACATAAGTAGCAACCAACAAGCCAATCTTCCTGATATTGTAGGCTTATTCATCAGATAATTTATAGTAGAATGGTTAGTATGAATAAATATTTCATATCTAGTGATATAGTGTCCGAATTTATTTAGTGCATAGATAATTGCAATTAAATCTCTTTCAATGACTATGTAGTTAAACTCTACACCTTGCAAATCTTTATCAATGAAATAAATAGCATCTTCAACTAAGTCTACCTTATGAACTATCACTGCACCTATAGCATAGTCTGAGGCATTTGTATGAATGTGGAAATGAAGTGCCCAATTGGGACCTCTTAAAACTGGTGTTGTGGTGAGAACTTCTTTAATATGCAAGAAAGATGTAGCACACTCAGAGTTCCAGAAAAATTTAGAATCCATTTTTAACAAGTTATAAAGGGGTACTGCAAGTTGACTGAAATTCTTGATGAATCTTTTGTAGTACCTAACATTTCCAAAGAAACTTTGCACATCCTTCCACTTTTCTAGCATGGGTAAGGTACTAATGACCTCAACCTTTGTTGGATCTACTTGGATGCTTTTTGATGAGATGAAATGACCGAGTACAACTCCTTCCATCACCATGAAATATTTTCACTATTTAGGGAAAGGTTATAGTCTTGGCATCTCTTGAGTACCTTCTCTAAGTTTTCTTTTGCTTCCTCAAAAGTAGTCCCATAAATAGTAAAATCATCCATGTAAATCTCCATACAATCAGTAGATATATCAGAAAGGTACTTATGATAGCTTGTAGGAATGTAGTTGGGGCATTACACAAGCCAAAAGGTAGGACTGTGTAGAAAAATGCTCCCCATGAGTATGTAAAGGTTGTTTTTTCTTGATCCTTGAAAGCTATTTGTATCTTATTATAACCACTAAAACCATCCAAGAAAGAAAAATATTTCTTGCTAGATAGGTTATAAAGAACTTGATCTATAAATGGAAAGGGAAAGTGGTCTTTCTTAGTGGCTGAATTGAGCTCCTTGTAATCTATAAAAACTCTCCATTTTCCACCTTTCTTTGGTACTATAACCAAGGGTGAGACCCAATGGCTATTAGAGATGGGGTATAACACTTTATAGCTTCTAGAGTTCATTCTTAACTATATCCCTCAAAATAGGGTCGACTCTCTTTTGAGGCTGTCAAACAAGTTTGAAGTTAGGATTGATGTAGATCTTGCGAGTGCAGAGAATAGGATCTAATCTTTTCATGTCTATGTAGTCCCAAGAAAATAATTTTTGATTTTCCTATAGTAACTACAACATAATTTTTTTATGGGAAGGTGATAAGGCATTGTTTACATTCAACTCTCTTCCTGGACCAACTTCCATCTTAATAACCTTATCTGTCATGAATAACTAGGCAACTCGAGAAGAATCCATTTCATGAGGTAATAATGAGTAAAGGGATCGGAAAGCTTCTAAATGTTGAGGTGTGTTAAATGGTGGTAATATGGTTTTTAGGATACATTTTGTTTGAGGACACACACACACACACACACACACACATATATATATATATAATCTATTTTTTCTGAGGAATATCTCCTCCCACCATAAGATCTAGAGCCTCAATACTTCCATCATTTACACCTCTCAAAAAAATATGTTTCTTTGATTCCTCATTCAGATGGTGTTGTGTCATATATATATATATATATATATATATATATATATATACATATATATATATATATATATATATATATATATATATATATATATATATATATATATATATATATGTATATATATATATATATATATATGTATATATATATATATATATATATACATACCTATGTATGTATATATATACATACCTATGTATGTATATATATGTATATGTATATACAATATATATGTACATATATATACATATATATATATATGTACATATATACATATATACATATGTATACATATGTATATATATATATGTATATATACATATATATGTATATATATATATATATACACATACGTACATATATATATATATACATATATATATATATATAACACAACACCATCTGAATGAGGAATCAAAGAAACATATTTTTTTGAGAGGTGTAAATGATGGAACTATTGAGGCTCTAGATCTTATGGTGGGAGGAGATATTCCTCAAAAAAAATAGATTGATATATATAGTGGGTCATTTGACCTCACCTCATTATTTGTCCTTTTTTTAAAGAGGACAATAATTCATTGAGTCATCCTCATAATCAATTGTTACATATTGGAGTCATGATACATCAAAACATGTTTTTCGTGTGCTCATAAACAATGGAGCTGGTCTAAATATCTATTCTGTTACTTTGCTCAAAAATCTATGTTATTCTAAAGAGTCTATTGATCCTCATTGCAAAATAACCATCAAGATATATGATAAAGTTGAACGTAAATCCCTAGGTCTTGTTGTGTTGCATTGGTTCAGTAGAAAGGGATGTTACTTGTCAAGTCCTTGGCATTCCCTTATCATACAACATCTTATTAGGCAGACCATGAATTCATGAAATGCAAGCAATGCCTTCAACATACCACCAATGCATCAAGTTTTCATTCTAAGGATCTTAAGTTACTATACCTGCTAATACTAGTTACACTTATAACATGCTCAAATCTATCGATAGCTTTTTCCTTGCTAATAGAGAGTCCACAGATAATTGCTTCAACAAGCTAAAATAAATGGAGAAGACACTCAAGTTAATAGAAACTAGAATGAGTGAATATCACATTAAACTAGTTTTGTCTTTGACATCTCTTCCTAAATCTCCTTGTCATTATTGGAAACCATATGAAGCAAAGAGACCTTTTGTGATATAATCTTAGACTAAATTCAATGGTGCCTTTGTGAAGACCATTGTACCTCTAGAGGAAAAAGATGAAAATAGAGCTATAGCTGTGTGGTTACATAAAGAATAAGTCCCAATTGATCTCACAAACTAGTCTCGTGAGGTAACTTGAGAAAAGTATAGACTAGGTCTCAAACTAATAAAACACTTTAGCTATAAAGGTAATGGTTGTATTGGATGTAACAACAATGGTCTAATTGATCTAATCAAAGCAACTTTTAGGAGGCCTCATGAAACAACCAATCTAGGCTTCAAGAAAGTTCCCTTTCATCTGGGAATCAATAAATTCACACTAGAATTTGAAAGTTCATCTGAACATGAGTCACAAAATCAATTAGACAATTAGTGGATAGCTCCAATGATGAGGATACTTTTCCTTATCCAATTCCTTTAAATCTTGCTAAGTTCTTCGTAGAGCCAAATGACTTTGTACCATGTGTTGGTACTATTGATGTTGACAATGATTCTTCTAAAAACACTACTGATACTCCCCATATTCAACAAGAATAAGGTGATTCCAATCATGTTATAGTTGTTGAATGACTTTGTAAAAAATCAAGATGATAATGAAAGTGGAGAATAGGTTCCCATAACTGTTGGGGAATTCTAAAATTTGACTCCATGTAGCAAAGATTCTCCAGAATAAAATTTTTGATTCTCTCTCAGAGGCAACTTCAGACAAGGATGTGGATCAAGTTCATGCATATGAAAATCAGCTTGAAATAGGTGAACAATCTAGGGTTTGGTTAGATGAGTCTCCTTCTACTAGTGTTGACGAGTATTCAATTAATGTCGTTAGAACTCAAAGGCATTCAAATATACCTTTGGATGAAATTGCTTTAGGTCTCAAATTACTTGTCCAAGCATTTCATTACTATACCATGAATTCCATCAAACCCAACACTTCTCTCTCACTCAATTATCCCAAGTTAATACACTGGAATTCCAATACTACATCTAGTGAAGTCCCTATACTCTAGAATGACTATGCTCTTGTCTTCTATTTAAACATTGTTGAACCAGTCACATCTTCCACAAGTGAAGAGAGTATCAATATGACTAAAGCTAATATCAAATATCTTAGTCATACAATAAATAAATAAAAAGAAATAGGCGTTTCGATGGTGAAAACCACATTGTGGCAATATCAAAACCCAAAATAGTAAAAAAAAAAAACATATCCAAAGGTGAAAACCTCTCTAAGGCACCTATGAATGAGATATTTGATGTGCTTCCAAGTCATTTTCAAGAAAGATCATTAGTGTTGATAGAGCCAACACAACCATTCAACTTGGGAACTATGGAACATCCTCATATAATACACCTTGCACTATATTTATTTGCAAAAGAAAAAGAGGAGTTTGTTGCCTTCTTCCAAGAAAAAAAGATAAATTTTGCATGGACTTACTCAAATATTCCAAGCTTAGACCTTGACCTCATAACGTATCATCTATTTATTGCACTAGGAGTAAAACCTATCAAACAAAAGATCAGGAAAATGCATCCTCATGTGGCACTACTTGTTAAAATTGAACTAGAAAAGCTCTTAAAAGTTGGTTTCATCCATGTTATTGATTATGTTGAATGCATCTCAAACATTATTTCGGTCTCCAAACGTGATGATAAGTCTATCTAAGTTTGAACATTTTTTTTAGATCTAAACATAGCATGTCCAGAGGATGACTTTCCACTACCCAATATTGATATGATAGTGGATATGATAGTAGGATATGAAATGTACTCACTAATGGATGGTTTTTCTAGTTACAATCAAATTAAACTTACACTGGAAGATCAAGAGAAAACTACTTTCACTTGTGCATGGGGTCCTTTCTACTGGAATGTGATGCCATTTGTTCTAAAAAATGTTGGTGCCACATATCAAAGAGTAGTTACAACAATCTTCCATGACATGATGCATAAAACAATGGAGGACTATGTTGAGAATACTTTGGTCAAGATTACACAATGCAACACTCATCTTCAAGATTTAGGACCAATCTTAGATCTTAGGTTAAATCCTAAGAAATGTGCATTTGGCATCACATCAGGGAAGTTACTTGGATATATTGTATCTACAAAAGGAATCGAGGTGAACCCATAAAACGTTCAAGCAATAATGGAAATGCCTCCACCTCATAACATTAGTCAAATGAGGGGGTTACAAAGAAGACTTCAATCCATTCATAGATTTATCTCACAGTTGGTGGATAGATCACAACCTTTTACTAAGACTTTGCATAAAGGTGTAAAATATGAAAGAAACAAAAACAATGATTAGAGCTTAACACAAATAAAATAGTATCTTGCCAATCCATTGATCCTGATGCCTCTTATTTATGGGAAGCCTCTCATTTTGTATATCTCTACAACAGAGTCATCTCTTGGTATCTTGCTAGCTCAAGAGGACAATAACAGCAAGGAATGAGCTATCTACTATCTTAGTCACACATTGATTTCATATGAAATGAACTATATCATCATTGAAAAAGCTTGCTTGGCGATAGTCTTTGCTTCCTAAAAGTTGAGACACTACATGCTTTCTCACACTACATGACTGGTTGCAAAAATTGATCCTTTAATGTATTTACTTAGAAAAGCAACTTTGACAAGAAGGTTAGTTAAATGGGTCATGATATTGAGTGAGTTTTATATTGAATATGTCGAAAGAAAGGCTATCAAAGGATAGGAAATTGTTGATCAATTAGCAGAAGCACCAATGCAAATTCCTCTACCACTAAATCTTGAATTCCCTAATGAATCTTTTTCAATGCTAACACATCAAACATGGGTGATGTTCTTTGACGGTTCCTTCATACAACATGGATCTCGTTCTAGTCTCTTATTCATAACACCATAGAAATATTTATTGACTAAGGCATACAAGATTCTATTTCCTTGTACAAATAATATTGTAGAATATGAATCCCTAATCAATGACATGAAGATTATAGTTGAATGGAGAGTAGATGAATTGAATATCTTTGATGATTAATAGGTAGTAATCAATCAGGTTAATGATGTTTATCAGACAAAGGATGAGAAGTTGACACCTTATAAAAGAAGGGTTGATGACTTAAAAAAATACTTTGCACATGTCACTTTTGAACAAATTCCTTGGGTAGATAACAAGGTGGCCGATGCAATGGCTACTCTTGCTTCCATACTACAAATGCCTAGAAATGATTTTCGACATGAATTCCTAGTGGAGACATTACCCTACCTTGCTTATAATTCATTTGAATCCTAGATGATCTAGTCTATCATAGGACATGATTCATCTCGCTACCATCATATCTATTCTTACTTATGTGACCAAATAGTTCCAGACAATCTAATCGGAATGAAAATTTTCACCTAATCTACAATGCATCATCATATGTCATCATTGTTAATGACTTGTTTAGGAGAGGTCTTGATGGTACACTCCTTAGGTGTCTAGAACCTAATGAGTTGAAACACGCATTAATTGATATACACAAAGGCATTTGCAGATCTCACTCTAAGTTCTTGACACTACCTTGTAAAATTATTAGAGCTAGTTACTATTGGCCAAATATGGAGCAAGAGGCAATTAAATATGTCAAGTCCTACAAATAGTGCCAACTCAATGGAAATTTGATTCATACTTCAGCCAGGGAGCTAATTCCATTTATTACGCTTTGGCCATTTCAACAATAGGCCATTTCATTTGTCTTCATCAAATGGACACAAGTTCATTAATATAGCTATATACTACTTCACAAAATGGGTGGAAGCGATCCCTCTTTCTAAGGCTAATGGAAAAATTGTAGCTCTGTTCATTCTTAACTACATCATATGTAGGTATGGTGTACCATCCTCAATCATTACTGACAATGGGGGACAATTTAAAAACAAGGATCTTAAAGAGTTATGCTCAAAGTTTAAAATAAAGAATATTGGTCTTCTATTTATTACACCCATAGTAATGGACAAGCAGAAGCATCCAACAAGGCTATCCTTAAGATCTTACATTGCACAATCAACAAATTTGGAAGGGACTTGTTAGAATATATAGTCCACGAATATAGCTAAGAGGGTCATGGGGGGGGGGGGGGGGGGGGGGTGAATCAATTATCCAACTAATATCACTATTATCAAACTTATTAAACTTTAACCATATGAGCAATATAATTAGAAACCACAACAAGATACTCATACATAATAACACCAAATATGTTAATTAGGGAAAACCTTGATCAGAGGGAAAACCACAGTGGGGATGGTACCCACAAGATGATGTACTAATATAATGTTTCTTATTAGAGGATGGACCTTGTTAGGAGTTTACGAATACATTCAATACATATGAGTTCCTGTTAGGAGATTCCAACCTAGTTAGGAGTTGTGGAAGATAGCTGGACCCACTGCCCAAACAACTTCAAGGTTAAGACCAATGAACCCACTATCCAAATGGTCTTTGTATTATTCCTTGTAGAATAATAGAAATTAAATCTACTTCCTTCCTCTATCTTCTATCCTATCAACCAAACCTCTACTCCTTCTAATCTTGTAACCAAATCACAAAACTTGCATCCAATAATCCCTTGGATCACTTACACACATTCCTCAAATACTCTACTCCTTTTCACACTTCACACTTCATATAATGATCACCATACTCATACATTACAAACAATGGAAACATCTTTCCTTTATACCATATCTTCAAAAAAATTCCTTGAGTTGGCCTTGAGGCTTTCCTAATTAATTATAATCAGATAATTAATTAATTACAATTACAATAGCATTGTCAGCTCACAATCTATACAAAACTTCACACATGCAATGCTAGGGCTTGCTCACTCATTGACATCACTGACAGATTACCCTCTGTCATTTCCTAACTATAAATCTTGTTACAACATCTTAGATGTAAGATAGTGAACAAACATCTAAAACTACTTTCCCAATACTCTATCTCTAAACTAATCTCTGTAAATCAAGTACAACTTTTGTGTGTCTTTGATGTAGACTTTTCACACTTGACCACATCATCAGGACACATTTATAACATGTCCATGACTATGCATCACCAAACAATCAAAACATTGTCCATACCATTAAGATCTCTTTCTACCACTTAGTCAGTCTTTATAGAAACCATGCTATGTTGACATCAATGACAAACATAGTCATGATTACAACATGTCAATACTCTATAATGCTTATGATACTCCCCCAAAGTAGTATTATCACCATTCATGCTAACAAGAATGGCACCTTCATGTCAATCCAACTTGATGGGCTTATAGAACAAGCATCAAAACTCCAACAGGAACAACACCTTTTGCCTTGGTATATGGAGTGGATGTTGTGCTTCCTATTGAGGTAAATATTCCTACCTTGCAAATCTCTCTAAAAGGTCTCATTAATGATGATTATTACATAATATCTTGGCATATGATGAACTATTAGATGAACGTTGACAAGTGGTGTATGATCATCTCCGAGCTTATCAAAAGTGAATGTCTAAAAGCTACAACAAGAAAGTCAAACCACGTGACTTTCAAGTGGGTGACCTCATCTTGAGGGAAAACCCTAAGAATCAACAACAATGGATACAGAAAGGGAAGTTTGAACCTAACTAGCTTGGTCCATACATAGTTACTATAGTGTTTGGATCTAGTACTTGTCAAGTTTCAACAACTAAGGGTGAATCACTCAAAGAGCCAATCAACACCCTTCATCTGAAGCAATTCTACAGCTGACATGCTTTTAAAGCTCTTTATACATACTTAAATGTCCTAAAAAAATCTATTATCTTGGTGAAAATCTAGCAATAGGTGCCTTGGTAATACCAAATTTTTTTTGAAAAAAGTCAAATATTCAAAAAAAATGAAAAACAAGAAAAGTGCCATTGATGAAAACTTAGCATACAGGCATCATGGTAGGAAAAATAGAATTTCTACCAAGAAGGTGAAAACTTGGTAAATAGGCACCTCTTGTTTCAAAATGCTACATCTTGCAGTGCATAGTCTAACTTTTGTACAATTGCTTTCTTGCTTTAGTTTGTTTCTTTTGCTCATGCATCTATGGATTAAATCTAGTCATAGTCTTGGGGACAACACCATTAGGTCTCGTTGAAGATCTCCTTCACATTAGTCACCAGTTGTTCTAATTGTGTCTATGTATTGTCACTTACTTTACTATCGAGATTCCTCTCACATAAGATCTTTGTCACATCAATCACCAGTCGTTCTGATTGTGTCTATCTACTATCGCTTAGTTTCCTATTGAGATTCTTCTCAATGATAGTTTCTCTCTAACATTAGTTACCAGTTTTTCTAACTAAGTCTATCTACTATTGTCCTCCTACGAAAGAGATTTCTTACACACATGTTTTGAAGATCAACACGTGACATCAATCCTATAACACTGACCCTAAAATGGAAACATTGACATTGTTTGAGTTATGTTGGGCTTTTCTTTTTTTGTTTTTCTTTTGCTTTATCATTTCCCTTTGAGCAACTCAAGGATGTCTCTTTTGACTAAAGAAGCAAGGATTGAGGGCATGATCTTTTCTTTGTTTTCTACTTGCTTGTTTAGTTCCAATGATCTGAGGCCTATGTATAAAAGGGGTGTCCTGTGTACCTTGACTCATTTTATATGGATATTTCAGTAAAGTTCATTCTTCTCCTTGACTGCTTGAGTGAATTCTCTATGCTATAGCATAATACTAATACTTGTCCTACTAAGTGAACGTATGGGTCACTGCGAGTATGCTTTTCACATTTTTGTCTTAGGTTATGAATGCAAGGGTCATTGTAGAAATAATTTTTACTAAATACTTAGCATACAAAGGATCTCTTGTGCATCTGGTGTGTTTTCATGCAAGAAACATTCTAGTTAGCCTAGCATTTATGCTCTGATGCTTATGTTTGCTTGCTACAATAAAAGGGACAAATGTTCTAGTCATTCTGGCTTCTTGTGCCTTAATGATTACAATTAATCCTGACAAAACTAAGACACATGTCATATTCATATTCTTATGATTGCAATGTCAGTGCGAATTATATGACATTTGTGGGTCTAACTAAACACTTAGTGATAATAATTTTATGAGTTTAGTAGCCAAACCTAGGGATACATCTAGCACAGGG
This sequence comes from Cupressus sempervirens, assembly GCA_028749045.1. Taxonomy (NCBI): domain Eukaryota; kingdom Viridiplantae; phylum Streptophyta; class Pinopsida; order Cupressales; family Cupressaceae; genus Cupressus; species Cupressus sempervirens. The sequence continues at coordinate 4,566,879 of CM053783.1, forward strand.
TTGCATTTCATACTCTACTTGCATAAGAGGACATCTCAGTTACTACTTTACTTGCATCTTGCGATATGAGAGGTAGTTGGTTTATTCAAAGTATCATGTTTCTTCTCAACTACACAAGCATTTTCATCTTTGGTTAGACTTTTTGAATTTCATGGAATACCTGTCATTAACAAAAAATTTGAAACCTACATGTGATGTTATTTCATTTGCATTTTTCATTTCATATACATTTTGTCATATCTCATTCATCATAAATCCTTAATCTCATCTATGCTACATTCATACATCATATCAATTTGCATTCATCACAATCATATTACTAATGTCCCATGTATGAACAACTATAAGAGAAAGAGTGACACATGCAAAGGTACTCAAATCAAAAGATCTCATATACATATATATATATATATATATATATATATATATATATATATATATATATATATATATATATATATATATATATATATATATATATATATATATATATATATATATATATATATATATATATATATATATATATATATATATATATATATATATATATATATATATATATATATATATATATATATATATATCCAATGGAGTCAAGTGTACATTGATACAAAAATGAGTGCTACTCGAACACTGTCGATCTCAAAATGATACAAAAGGATGCTGGTACATCAATCAATCCATAACCAGAACCATGATAGAAGAAAATGGGCTAACTTTGTCCTTCCCCTCCATCCTCAGGTGGAGGAGGAGGAAAAGAAGTCTCTGCTCTTGTCGATGGGGGTGCACCTTCGGACTCCCTTGCATACTCAGAGAATTGTGACACCTGCTCTACTAGATCAGGAACTATCCCAACATAAGTTGCATAATAGTATGCCACTCTTACTGATTGAATCTGAGCCTCATCCTGATGCTTCTCCATATGATCTTGTAGTTTGCAGTTCTCTTGTTCTTGCTCTGATAAGCGTGTATCTCTCACCACCACCTAGATCTAAAGATCTATTAATTATCATTGTATTGCCTGAACTCAACCTCGGGATCTCCTAAGGGCTTCCTAGGTTTGTGCCAGGATGTCTTTGCCTCATGGCTTGGAAATAGTATGATCCTTCATCTCCTCATCATCCACTCCATGCTCAGCCTGCTGAGTGACCTACTCCTCTACACGTGGGCTCTATGCCTCTCTACCTATAGCACCTAAGGTCCCTATCTTGCCTTGAGCATGTCTATGCCGAGATCCACTACCACCAACACCTAGATCCACTCTCATCTAACAAGGAGGTATGTGAACTTGTGTAGTTTGCTATCGAGGACCCTACTATTGTGCTTGATGTTGTGCCTATTGATGTGGTTTTTGCATTGGTTATTGTGGTGCCTACACTAGTTGTATCAACATTGCCATCCCCACTGGATCTATAAACTGAGGAAATGGGTGACTCAAAAAATACTCCCTATATGTTGAATTCATCCCTCTATCTACAACTGCAACCATATAATCCCACCGCGTCATCATGATGGCTTGTGCATCAATCATAGACCTCCTAGGGTCTAGTCTGACTGACCACCCCTTCTTCACCTCCTCAGTGAAGCAGGTGTGAGTGCAATACTCCTACATGATATCCTATGGTTGGTTGTATTGCTGCCACACACGTATCAATGGAAATATCTCGATCACCTAGATTGAGTGACCAATCAGTGGCTAAGAGGCAAACATATATCTAAGCTCTACTTGAGTGTCATCCCATGCCTCCATCTCTCTCCATGGCCTCCATATCACTACCACGAAGTCATCTAGTTGTGCTCTCCACTACTTGGTCATACCCAGAGTAGTCTGGGACATCTGGCCTCAATATCTACAAATGTATGATTCATGAGGCTACCTCATATCCTCACATATAGGTCTCATAATAGGCAAGTGCTCCCATGCCCATACCTAAAAAACATAAATGCTAGTTGCCATAGCCTTCTTCCCTCTATACATAATCTGATGCATCTCGTAATACATATGGACCAACATGCACTAACCCCATCCAAAATGTGTTTGCTACTCCAACATCCTTTGAAGCATCTGCTCCCAACTACACTCCAATCCATGATGTCCTCTATTAGGCATTAGATAACAACCAAGGAAGACTTTGAGTACCACGTCTAATCTATGTGTATCATCGTATAATTGTATCAAATCCTCTGAGGGGATAACTCTACCCATAATAATCTCATCTTGCAATATGGCCCTAAGTACCAATATACTTGCTTGTGGCTGTGTGCCATACTCAACTTGTGGCCCATGGAAGGGAATCTAGAGTATCCTATAGATGTCTTTTGGTGTAATAGTCATCTCTCCTAGTGGCAAATGAAAAGTGTTCATCTTCAAATAGAAACACTCTGCTAGTGTTGTCAACAATCAGTGATTCACTCGTAGATCAAGGATATCACGTAGATGAGATAAATCGAGAGTGTCAATATGAGTAAGCTCTGCAACATCTAGCAGCATGATGAATGCCCCTATGGCTAGATAATGTGATCTAAAAGAGACATCTAGAAACACAACCTTCAAACATGCCAACAACATAACACGATCAATATTTGTCATCTGAATCCCCATACTACTCCTACTGTTCTAAAAACATACTGAATACATGCTACAATGACTAACAACGATGCGAAACCACTATGAAAAAAACAAATTTCAAACAAACTTGACATGCAAACAAATCCAAACTCTTGCACGAAATTTCACATTCTCACACAAGGAAACTCCATGACCTGCATGATAAAATTGTCATGCACGAACAAAGAAATAGTTATTACATTCCATCAATATGTTACTTATAGAAGTGTCACTTAGTCAATAACGTTTACAATTGTATAATTCCAATATGTAGAATAGCACTTGATGACAAGTTTACCAACTCATCACCAAGACAATGCAAAATGTCAAAGTATAATGATGTCAACTTTGTCGAGTCATCACTTATGACATTGTATAAATTATTGGCTTACGAGTATTTTATTTATGAAAATGTCACCTATGCAAAAAATGTTACTTATACAAATGTTGCTTATGCCATGTTGGACATATGTTACTTATACTAGTGTCACTTAATCAGTATTGCTTATAATCGTATCACTATCACCTATAAAAAATGGTGCTTCAAAATTTCACATTTCCAAATGAATCTTACTTATAAAATGTCGCTTATGATATTTAAGCGCACTTGAATAAGTAACATTTAGAATGTTATTTTTAAAAAAAATTGATGAAAATGTAACCAAGACAAATAAATTTTATTTGTCATAATATCAGTTTTGAAAATAAATGTTCATAATTTGCCTAGGTAAGATTTTCATAATAGAAATTTTTATAATTAATATTTCTAAAATGTAGCTTATATAATTACAAGCAATATTGACTAAGTGACACTTATATAAGTGAAGCATAGTATTTCATATATGACACTGTTGTAGGTAACATGTGGATAGGACATTATAAGTGACATTATGATAAGTAACATTTATTTACTGAGGTAAGATTTTCAGAATCAAAATTTTTATAAGTAACATTTTAAAATATGGTTTATTTAACTGCCATTTAAATGTCTTAAGCAAATTTTGTATAATTAACATTCATTTCGAAATGTGAAACTTTGGAGCACCATTTTTATAAGTGACAGTCATACAATTATAAGGGACACTGAATAAGTGACACTATTATAAGTGACATATTCACATGATGTCATAATCAATATTTTATAAGTAACATTTATTTGCATAGGTGACATTTTCATTATCAAAATATTCATAAGAAATTAGTTTTATAGAATGTCATAAGTGATGACTTAGTTTGGCATTTTGCATTGACTTGGTGATGACTTGGTAGACTTGTCAAGTGCTATTCTACATATTGGAATGATACAATTATAAGCAATATTGACTAAGTCACACTTCTACAATTAACATATGGATAGGATGTCATATGTAACATTTATTTGCTTAGGTGACATTTTCATAATCTAAATTTTTATAAGTAACATTTTTAAATATCATAAATGGCATTTGTATAAGTAACATTCATTTGGAAATATGAAAATTTGAAGCACCATTTTTTATAAGTGATTGTGATACAATTATAAGCGATAATCATTCACACTTGTATAAGTAACATATGTACAAGATGTCATAAAGGACATTTGTATAAGTAACATTCATTTGTCAATATGAAACTTTGAAGCATCATTTTTTATGTGACAATGATAATACAACTATAAGCAATATTGACTAACAATGTCATATGCATAAAACTCCTATGTAACTCTTATGTAAATCTAGTTTGCAATTCATATGCATAAAACTTATATAGGAATGAAAATAATCCACACAACAGGTTGAAGCATATAGTTTAAAATTGTTGAGATCTGACTAGAAAGATTCAAATTAAACCCATTGGTGTACAACAATCAAGGTATTAAGCAGGATGATTAAACAATAAAATCAAAAGGAGAGGCTATGTACAAAATTTTTGCGCAACTGCAAGACAATGCATTACCTCAACCATGCTGCACTAATTCATGAAAGATGAAAATTGCAATAACATAGTAATAGAACAAGTTCATATTCAAGAGTACCTGAAAGGATGACTGAATCAATGTGATCCTAACCTTATAGGATATTATTGAAGGTAAAATAAAATACGTACAACATTTGGCACAGACCAACCACAATAAAAAGGGATAAATGGTCTGCTTGGATAGTGGTATTTTAGCAGTTTTTTCACAGGGTTAACAAAGAATCTATGTCCAAAGGGTAACTAAGGGAAGGCAGCATAAAAAAAATCCCTGTGAAAACTAGATAACTGAAAATGTAAGAAACAGGTAACCCTTAGAAAATGAGAAATTGCTGAAAAGCATATGCTTCTATGAAATCATTACTGTAGCTATAGCACTGTGGCAAAGGAGGAAGAACATTTTGCCCATCTCTTGGTACATGTAGCCTATTGGCTATTACATTCTATACGATATAAAAATCTTTCAAAGCAAGTGCTAATACAAGACATCGCAGCACATCCCAATATCCCAATCACATCTTGAGGATGAGCATATCAGATATAGATATTAGAAAAGGGAAAACATGCCCAAAACCATCAAGTCTTGAACTCTAGAGTATGCAACATGTCAAGCAAGGATCCTTTCAATTATCACGTCCTACTCAACATTCATTGCAAGTTCAAACATGCCCCAAAATGCATGTGCATGGGTGAAAGTAGTGTAATTGGACACAATTCAAATAATGAAATTGAAAGAATGAAAACAAGCTTTAATGCAAACTGAGTGCTCTTGAGAGAAAAGTCTGCTATTGTTCAAGGCCAAACTCCTGGTAAAGAATTGTTTTCAACCTAGCTTTTAAGACGGGATAATAGATGTCAACTTAAATAGCTAATATACCTGTTAACAAAGGTTTCTCAATAGATCTGTGACTGTTGTATGCTTCTCAGATTAATGAAGTATTATCAGAAATAAAATAACATTGTCTTTGATCAAAATGCAGTCAGTCATTTTTTTTTTTTTTCCACTGTTGCATGCCTTCTCGCCCATTCATTTATCATTATTATCACTTTTTTGTTCTATTCTGTGTACATCATTAGATTCCACTTTGCACGAATCAAGGGCATCTGATAATTTTTCACAACTGTTGCTAGGGCATTGAGAGCAGTCAGAGTTGTTGACGTCCTGATCAGTATTTCTTCTCTCTTCAAAATAAGGCTTCAAGTGTAGTGGCAAGTAGCTTGAAGGTTTGATATCCTTGAGTGATATAAAGAGACCATCTTCACTAAGTTTCAATATTTTTTCTGCAGTCAACTGCACTATAATATTAACCTGTTTAACAATGGAAACAATCCCAAGTCTATTTTAATACTAAGGTTCCATTCCACCCCTTGGAAGCAATATTAATTCCCCTTTATACATAAAAACCATAATATCTCACTATTCAGTAAATAAAATCACCCACAAGAAATTGGAATTTTCATTCATCCCCTATAGGTAGACCCAAACAGACATTGCAATGTAACAACACGACACCAAACAGTCCATCCAATAATGTTACTCACAAGAAAATTCCACACATTGACAACAAAAGAACAATGAAAAAATATACAAACTTAATGGCACATATTTATAATTCCAATATGCAGAATAGCACTTGATGACAAGTCTACCAACTCATCACCAAGTCAATGCAAAATGTCAAAGTATAATGATGTCAACTTTGTCGAGTCATCACTTATGGCATTGTATAAATTATTGGCTTACGAGTATTTTATTTATGAAAATGTCACCTATGCAAAAAATGTTACTTATGGCATGTTTGACATATGTCACTTATACTAGTGTCACTTAATCAGTATCGCTTATAATTGTATCACTATCACTTATAAAAAATGGTGCTCCAAAGTTTCACCTTTCTAAATGAATCTTACTTATATAAATGTGACTTATGACATTTAAATGACACTTAAATGAACTACATTTTAAAATGTTAGTTATCAAAAATTTTATTATGAAAATGTGACCTAGGCAGATTAATGTTACTTATCCACTTGTCACTTATGACATCCTCTCCATATGTTACTTACAGAAGTTTAGAAATAAAGTAAAATGTACAGAATAGATTATGGTGTAGAATAGTTAATTGTATAAAATAGTTTGAGGCTCATCCCCTTAGGTTGTCCACCATTTTTGACTTGATTTGGTCTCTTCATCGCCTTCATGGTTTGGCTAACTCTATGGGTGACCTCAATAGTATTACATTTCAGCGTCGATCTTATTCCTTCCTTCTTCTAAGAGTTCCTCCTCAATTTGAAACCCATATGATCTACATACGCATTTACTCATACACTTCCTTTGTTGTGAATTTATTTTATAAGAAAAATTATATTCCTTCCTTTCATTATACTCCTTTTTTTAGGGGGACAAAAAGGAAATTTTATCCAAGAATAAACAGTTACATGTACAAACAAAAGAATAAAACCATAAGAACATGGATAATACATAGATTTAATGTGGTTCACCCAAAACTTAGGCTATTTCCACCCACATAATCAAAATATTCGTAAGCGATTAATTTAGAGAATATTATAAGTGATGACCCGATGAAGCAGACATCTAGAAGTGTCGCTTAGTTAATATCTCTTAGTTTGCTAGAGTTTCACATTGACAAATGTTACTTATGAATTTTTTGATTATGAAAACATCACATATGTAAATACATGTTATCCGTGTTCTTATGGTTTTCTTCTTTTGTTATATTATGAAAATCTCACCTAGGCAAATAAATGTTACTTATACAAATTTTAGTTATGACATCTTGTACATGTCTTACTTATAAAAGTGTCACTTAACCAATATTGCATAATGTCACTTATCAAAACTGATGATCCTATCTATATGTTAGGTATAGAAGTTTCGTTTAATCAATATTGCTTATAATTTCATAATTCCAATTTGTAGAATAGCACTTGATGACAAGTCTACCAAATCATCACCAAGTCAATGCAAAATGTCAAACTGTAATGATGTCAACTTCGTCGAGTCATCACTTATGACATTCTATAAATTAATCTTTTAAGAGTATTTTGATTATGAAAATGTCACCTATGCAAATAAATTTTACTTATCCAAATGTTGTTTATGACATCTTGTAAATGTTTTACTTATTATAGTGTCACTTAATCAGGATCATGTATGACTGTATCACCATCACTTATAAAAATGGTGCTCCAAAGTTACTAATTTCCAAATGAATGTTACTTATTAAAATGTCCCTTGTGAAATTTAAACGGCAATTGAATTAAGAATATTTTAGAATGTTACTTATAATGTCACTTTTGAAAAAATATTTTATTTATACAAATGTCGCTTAGGACATCTTGTGCTTATGTTTCTTATACTAGTGTCACTTAATCAATATCACTTCTAATTGTATCACTATCACTTATCAAAAATGGTGCTCCAAAGTTTCACATTTCAAAATGACTCTGATTAAGTGACATTGGAATAAGTGACATGTGTACAACATGTCGTAACTGACATTTGTATAAGTAACACTTATTTGCATAGGTGACATTTTCATGATCGAAATATTTGTAAGCGATTAATTTATAAAATGTCATAAGTGATGAGTCAATAGAATTGACATTATTACAATTTGACATTTTGCATTGACTTGGTGATAAGTTTTGATTATGAAATGTCACCTAGGCAAAGAAATGTTACTTATCATTATGTCAGTTATTACATTCCATCAATATGTTACTTATAGAAGTTCACTTAGTCAATATCGTTTACAATCGTATAATTCCAATATGAAGAATAGCACTTGATGACAAGTCTACCAACTCATCACCAAGTCAATGCAAAATGTCAAAGTATAATGATGTCAACTCCGTCGAGTCATCACTTATGACATTGTATAAATTATTGGCTTACGAGTATTTTATTTATGAAAATGTCACCTATGTAAAAATGTTACTTATCGCATGTTGGACATATGTTACTTATACTAGTGTCACTTAACCGGTATCGCTTATAATTGTATCACTATCACTTATAAAAAATGGTGCTCCAAAGTTTCACCTTTCTAAATGAATCTTACTTATATAAATGTGACTTATGACATTTAAATGACACTTAAATGAACTACATTTTAAAATGTTAGTTATCAAAATTTTGATTATGAAAATGTGACCTAGGCAGATTAATGTTACTTATCCACTTGTCACTTATGACATCCTCTCCATATGCTACTTACAGAAGTTTAGAAATAAAGTAAAATGTACATAATAGATTATGGTGTAGAATAGTTAATCATATAAAATAGTTTGAGGCTCATCCCTTTAGGTTGTCCACCATTTTTGACTTGATTTGGTCTCTTCATCACCTACATGGTTTGGCTAACTCTATGGGTGACCTCAATAGTATTACATTTCAGCTTCGATCTTATTCCTTCCTTCTTCTAAGAGTTCCTCCTCAATTTGAAACCCATATGATCTACATACGCATTTACTCATACACTTCCTTTGTTGTGAATTTATTTTATAAGAAAAATTATATTCCTTCCTTTCATTATACTCCTTTTTTTAGGGGGACGAAAAGGACATTTTATCCAAGAATAAATAGTTACATGTACAAACAAAAGAAGAAAACCATAAGAACATGGATAATACATAGATTTAATGTGGTTCACCCAAAACTTAGGCTACATCCACCCACATAATCAAAATAGTCATAAGCAATTAATTTAGAGAATGTCATAACTGATGACCCAACGAAGCAGACATCTAGAAGTGTCACTTAGTTAATATCTCTTAGTTTGCTAGAGTATCACATTGACAAATGTTACTTATGAATTTTTTGATTATGAAAATATCACCTATGTAAATATATGTTATCCGTGTTCTTATGGTTTTCTTCTTTTTTCCTATTATGAAAATGTCACCTAGGCAAATAAATGTTACTTATACTAATGTTAGGTATGACATCTTGTACATGTCTTACTTATAAAAGTGTCACTTAACCAATATTGTGTACTGTCACTTATCAAAAATGATGATCCTATCTATATGTTAGGTATAGAAGTGTTGTTTAATCAATATTGCTTATAATTTTATAATTCCAATTTTTAGAATAGCACTTGATGACAAGTCTACCAACTCACACCAAGTCAATGCAAAATGTCAAAGTATAATGATGTCAACTCCATCAAGTCATCACTTATGACATTGTATAAATTATTGGCTTACGAGTATTTTATTTATGAAAATTTCACCTATGAAAAAATGTTACTTATACAAATGTTACTTATGGCATGTTCGACATATGTCACTTATATTAGTGTCACTTTATCGGTATCGCTTATAATTGTATCACTATCACTTATAAAAAATGGTGCTCCAAAGTTTCACCTTTCTAAATCAATCTTACTTATATAAATGTGACTTATGACATTTAAATGACACTTAAATGAACTACATTTTAAAATGTTAGTTATCAAAATTTTGATTATGAAAATGTGACCTAGGCAGATTAATGTTACTTATCCACTTGTCACTTATGACATCCTCTCCATATGTTACCTACAGAAGTTTAGAAATAAAGTAAAATGTACATAATAGATTATGGTGTAGAATAGTTAATCATATAAAATAGTTTGAGGCTCATCTCTTTAGGTTGTCCACCATTTTTGACTTGATTTGGTCTCTACATCACCTTCATGGTTTGGCTAACTCTATGGGTGACCTTAATAGTATTACATTTCAGCTTCGATCTTATTCCTTCCTTCTTCTAAGAGTTCCTCCTCAATTTGAAACCCATATGATCTACATACTCATTTATTCATACACTTCCTTTGTTGTGAATTTATTTTATAAGAAAAATTATATTCCTTCCTTTCATTATACTCCTTTTTTTAGGGGGACGAAAAGGACATTTTATCCAAGAATAAACAGTTACATGTACAAACAAAAGAAGAAAACCATAAGAACATGGATAATACATAGATTTAATGTGGTTCACCAAAAACTTAGGCTATGTCCACCCACATAATCAAAATATTCATAAGTGATTAATTTAGAGAATGTCATAAGTGATGACCCAACGAAGTAGACATCTAGAAGTGTCACTTAGTTAATATCTCTTAGTTTGCTAGAGTTTCACATTGACAAATGTTACTTATGAATTTTTTGATTATGAAAACATTATCTATGTAAATACATGTTATCCATGTTCTTATGGTTTTCTTCTTTTGTTCTATTATGAAAATGTCACCTAGGAAAATAAATGTTACTTATACAAATTTTAGTTATGACATCTTGTACATGTCTTACTTATAAAAGTGTCACTTAACCAATATTGTGTACTGTCACTTATCAAAAATGATGATCCTATCTATATGTTAGGTATAGAAGTGTCGTTTAATCAATATTGCTTATAATTTTATAATTCCAATTTGTAGAATAGCACTTGATGACAAGTCTACCAAATCATCATATTTTTTGACCAAACATTGAACTGAACCATTAAGTCCAAATAGGTAACTTGATGCAAAACTCAAAGAAAATTTTAAATACTTAACCCTTATAACAAAAGCCTAAGTATAATTAAATACATCTATTTTTTAAGTACAATTTAACATTTATAGAGAATCTGAAAATATGAGCAATGTCAATGGTGTTCCAAAACAAGAACACTGATAAAGTTTGCAGATATAATGTATTATTTTCATATTTTTTTTCCATCTCTCAACTCTTCTTTTGGTCCTCAAACCTTTTGCAGCGACAAGGGGGACCTAGTGGTTGCTTACTGCATCGACCGGAAGCTTTCTTCTCCTTTTGCTCTTCCAAATGATGAGCCTATTATGAACCACAAAGTATAGGAATCTGCTTGTAAAATCTCTGAGCTGCAATAAGTAGGTAAGAGTGATAACACAACGCAAGGAATAATTATCACGCACCTGTAGGGCTAGAACCAATAACTGGTTTACCATCTTTTCTACAAGACTATTGTTTCCTTCTGACTGCTGCAATTTAAAAGTAGGCAAACAAAAATGCAATGAGTTAATAATAAATGCCTATTATTAATAGGACATCAAAATTGGGAAAATTAGAAATGCATCATTAGAGTATCAATTGTCAAGGCATATCTATATTACTCAAAATGACAAAGGTATTGCCCTGTTCAGACAAACCCACAACCTCATTACCACTACCTCCTAAGCCCATGAGAAGTACTTGGGATAAGACCATCCAATAGAGAGATTGTAGAATGAAATGTGATTTGAGAAAATAAAAAGCATAAAGCATACTATAATAAATGTGTAAATATCATAAAAGACATAAAGATTGGTATGAGTGGAGATGTGTTACCGTATCCTGATCAATAGAAGCAACATTAAGCATGTCCTGGTTGAGCTCACCCACCTCCTCATCATTTCTTTGAGAGCCACCAGGTATTGCTTCAGATGCACCCTTCCAGCAAAGGAATTGTTGCAATGAAATGTGATTTGAAGAAATGGAAAGCATGCAACATAAAATTAATGCAATGAGTTAACAATAAATATCTATTATTAATATGACATCAAAATTGGGAAAATCAGAAATGGGTCATTAGAGTATCAATTGTAAAGGCATATCTATACTATTCAAAATGACAAAGTTATTGCCCTATTAGGACAAACCCACACCCTCCTTTCCACTACCTCCCAAGCCTGTGAGAAGTGTTAATGTTTAGCGTCAAAAGAAGCGAAAGATGAATCTCTTATGTTACCACTATTTGCTATGCACCACAGAGATATAAGCATCAAAATTATGTTACTACTATTTGCTATGCATCATAGAGATATAAGCATTAGAATTATGTTACCACTATCTGCTATGCACCACAGAGATATAAGCATACGTACATATATCCATATTGACATGTGCATACATATACGTATATTTATACCTCTGTCATGCATTAGAATTATTGACAGTGGAGAGAGCATATTATTGACCAACTTATAATGGTTGGGCTTCATATTATCAGTGACTTTAATGTCTTGCTTGTATCAGGTTTCATACCCTTGTGCTCTGCCTCTATCAAGTGTTGATCATTATCGGGCCCTTGAATTATTATCAGGCAGTGGCTTATGAATTTGTTTTGGCAGTTAACTATATTTAACATAGTTATTTGGTTGCAATACTAATATAACATCACATACACAAAACATCAATCATTTGTCTATGGTTGCAATGCTAATATAATATCATATATACCAGTCATTTTATAATTCATATTTGCATTACCTAAACAAACCTCACTACTGAGGCTCGTCATCTAAATCTTTTTCATATTGGCACGACACGTTTGAACTCCCCTTAGAGGAAATCCTTGAAGTCTCTCTAGGTTCCTGAGATGCCTCTAGTTTGCTGGATATTAATTTCAGTGTTTTTGCTCTTACAAATTGCCATTATTCCTCTATCATTTTCCCAGCACGATATGTTTTGAGATCTCTTTGAAATTGTTGTATTAATTTCACCAGTGCTGGTGGAAAATATTTCACATCGTCAACAAAAATGAAGTCCTCCGCTTCTGCCATGTTGGCAAATTTCTCTATGCTTACATGGATTTTTACATCAAACTGTTTAATAATCAAATCAATAAAGGAATTGGTCAATGAGAATAATGACTTGTAGCATGGATTACTTTTTGCAAATGAGTTTGTTTGCATATTTCTTACTTTTGTGTGTATATATACATGTATTCAGGGGTAGACAGTAGACTTTTATTTCAATAATTTTGTGACAAGCGTTGGATTTGTGCAAGATAACAATGGATATTGCAATCGTCACGACCATTTTTGATAAGTGACAGTGATACTGATTCGGTGACCTTGGTATAAGTAACATATGTACAAGATGTTATAACTAACATCGATATAAGTAAAATTTATTTGCATAAGTGAAACTGAACCTTTTTCTCTGAAGCGTAAGCCACGGATTCTTCCTGAGCAAGCAAAACTGAGATTGACTTTCATTTTTGTTGTTTTGGCCTCCTGGCAATAGGGTTCTGCCTGTCACTCTCATCATCTTGATCACTTGACTCCCAAGATGTGTGGACTTCAACATTTTTATTGTTCAAGGACATTGCCATTTTTCTCTTAATTACTACCTCCCTCACACGGAGGACATTGCCACTACCTATATAAAGATGTGTCGTTCCAGTATACCACTCAATCTTCCACTGTCTGCTATGCACCACAGAGATATAAGCATACGTACATATATCCATATTGACATGTGCATACATATAAGTATATTTACACCTCTTTCATGCATCAGAATTATTGACAGTGGAGAGAGCATATTATTGACCAACTTATAATGGTCAGGCTTTAAGGCTTTTGTAGTCAATTGTCATTCAATTCTTCATTCAAACAATTTTATAGTCAATTGTCCATCATTTCATCCTTCACATGCTCTCGATATCACATGGAGTAAGACACCTCAAAAAATGGAGGCACCTATTGACTGTCGAGCATGTGTATGTTGTTATCATGGCTTATTTTTTCATTGAACTCTGCCTTTCACGGCTGACGGCATCCAATCTCCTGGTACTGATGGTATTGACAAGTTTGATATCTCTGTTCGATTGCCCATATAAAGATGCGTCGTTCCAGTATACCACTCAATCTTCCATTGTCTGCTATGAACCACAAAGATATAAACATACGTACATATATCCATATTGACATGTGCATACATATACGTATATTTACACCGCTGTCATGCATCAAAATTATTGACAATGGAGAGAGCATATTATTGACCAACTTATAATGGTCAGGCTTCAAGGCTTTTGCAGTCAATTGTCATTCAATTCTTCATTCAAATAATTTTACAGTCAATTGTCCATCATTTCATCCTTCACATGCTCTCAATATCACATGGAGTAGGACACCTCAAAAAATGGAGGCGCCTATTGACTATCAAGTATGTGTATGTTGTTATCATGGCTTATTTTTTCATTGAACTCTGCCTTTCATGGTTGATGGCATCCAATCTCCTGGTACTGATGGTATTGGCAAGTTTGATGTCTCTGTTTGATTTCCTATATAAAGATGTGTCATTCTAGTATACCACTCAATCTTCCACTGTCTTCTATGCACCATAGAGATATAAGCATACGTACATATATCCATATTGACATGTGCATACATATACATATACATATACTTACACCTCTGTCATGCATCAGAATTATTGACAGTGGAGAGAGCATAATATTGACCAACTTATAATGGTCAGGCTTCATATTTTCAGTGACGTTAATGTCTTGCTTATATCAAGTTTCATACCCTCGTGCTCTGCCTCTATCAAGTGTTGATCATTATCAGGCCCTTGATTTATTATTGGGAAGTGGCTTATGAATTTGTTTTGGCAGTTATCTTAACTATATTTAACAAAGTAATGATATAAAATGTGATATAATCTATTATTAACAAGAAGTACTTGGGATGAGACCTTCCAATAGAGAGGTTGTAGAATGAAACGTGATTTGAGAAAATAAAAAGCATAAAGCATACTATAATAAATGTGCAAATATCATAAAAGACATAAAGATTGGTATGAGTGGAGATGTGTTACCGTATTCTGATCAACAGAAGCAACATTAAACATGTCTTGGTTGAGCTCACCCACCTCCTCCTCATTGCTTCTTTGATAGCCACCAGGTATTGCTTCAAATGTAGCCTTTCAGCAGAGGAATTGTTACAATGAAATGGGATTTGAAGAAATGGAAAGCATATAACATAAAATTAAACCAATATAGTGGAAAGGATAACTAGAATTACTATATCCTGATCAACAAAAGAAATGTTACAAATGGCCTGGTTGAGCTCACCCACCTCCTCCTCATTGTTGCTTTGAGAGCCCTCAGGTATTGCTTCGGATGTACCCTTTCAGTAGAGGAATTGTTAGAATGAAATGGGATTTGAAAAAATGGAAAGCATACAACATATAATTAAAACAATATATTGGAGAGGATAATTGGAAACTACCATACACTCTACTTTGTAACACTATATTAGGTGTTGTCACGAGGATAATGGAAGCAAAAATATAGTCAGGTAATTGAATGGCCTAAGTTTCAACATACAAGATAAGATAAGCCTAATCACTTTCAGGACAATTGGGGAGTGCTTCCAAGTAGCAAGTAAGACACATGATAAGTTGAAAAACAAGTTGCCATGGTGAGGAAAGGGTAGAACAAATGATACCATCAAAGAAGACAAAAGAGATAAGTTTAAATGGACCAATGAAGAAAATGAGGGTTTTGAATACTTGACGAAAGAAAATGAGGGTATCACAACTGCCTATGCTCACATAACCTGATTTTTACAAAGTATTTACCATACAATACAATGCTATTGATTCAGCAATATGTGCCAAGAAGGAAGGCCAGTTACAATTTTTAGTGAAAAACTAAATGAGGCTAAAAAGAAATATTCTTCCTTTGACAAAGAACTTTATGCTATGGTTCAAACCCTCAAGAAGTGGAGACATTACTTATTATAAAAAGAATTTATTGTATCTACTGTCAACTATGCACTTAGTTTCTTGAATGGCAAGGACAAGTTGAATCATAGAGACAGAAAATGGGTTGAGTACTTGCAAGCTTATGAATTCTCCATAAAGCACAAGAAGGGATAAGCAAATAGATTTGTGGATTTCCTTAGTAGAAGATCTATATTGGTACAAGAAATACACCTACGAAGTGTGTGTATAGAGGCACTTAAAGGTATTTATCATGGTGATGACGACTTCAAAGGCCCATTTGTTGTCTATATTCACTCTTCAGATTTTCAAAGTTAATATGTTGATTATATGTTGCAAAATGGTTTATTATTCAAGGGGGGTCAATTGTGCATGCTTAAATGTTTTATGGGCCAGAATTTGATAAAACAAAAGCATTGTGCAAGTCTTGGATGCCATTTTGGGGTTGATAAGATGCTAGAGCAGGTAAGAAGAATTTATTTTTGGCCTAGGATAAATGTGGATATTGGACAGTTTGTTGAAACTTGTACTATTTGCCAAAGAGCCAAGGATTCCACATCAAATAGAGGTTTATATCAACCCTTACCAATCCCAAATAGGCCTTGGGAGATTTTGAACATGGATTTTGCACTAGGGCTGCTAAGAACCCAAAGAGGGCTTGATTGTGTTTTTGTGGTGGTGGATAGGTTTAGTAAGATGGCCCACTTTATACCTTGGAAATGCACAAATGGTGCCTCTCACATTGCAGGTATGTTCTTCAATAGGGTAGTAAGGAAACAATGTCTCCACTCATTATTGTTTCAAAGAGTGACCCTAAATTCATATATAACTATTAGTACTGCCTATTATGAAGAAGATTGGGTTGTGTACAGTGCTACACAAATATGGGATAATTCCTATGAGATAGAACTCCCACAAGGAGTTTCTATCTCGTCTATTTTCAATGTTTCTAATTTGCATCCTTTTAAAAGCTTTGTGGTTACAGGTACAGGTCAGAATGAAGATATTCTTGATGAAGAATGGCTAAAAGACTTGCCACCACCTAAACTGGTCAAACTTGATAGCATTTTGAACACAAGGGAGGTGAAAAGAACTAGAAAAAAAATCTATAACAAGCACCTAGTAGGATGGCAGGGTCTCCCATGTGAGGATGTTGTTTGGATAACTGAAGAAGATATCAGGCAAAATGTCACCACTGTTCACAACCTTGTCTCAAATGGGACTTGAGATCTCTACTCCCCTGAGTGTTGCACTTAGTGAATCTGATGCCTCATGAAGGTTTTTTGTATTTGTTCCTATTTTGGTGTCTTGTCGAGGATATAATAAGGTCCTAAGGACTATTTGTAATCATTTCAAGCCATTTGTCCTAGATAGTCCAATATGGTCAACCATAGCTCAAGATCACCAAAGATGTCCAATATAGGTGAAATCCATGTTATAAGGCTTTTTAGACAATTTTGGTATGTTTAGGATGATTTTGAGCCAGAATGGGGCAACAATCTTCAAAAGTTGCATAAAGTTGTCAACTTCACAAAAAGAGTTGTCAATTATGCAAACTTGACATAAACAACAGTTACTTAATTTGAATTGTAGTTGAAGGTGGTTAAGGAAGGTTGTTCTCAAGTATAAATTGCCTCTGTGAATCAAGGAAATGGTAATTTTGTTTTTGAAGAAAAACAATATAATCTATTGTTTCCTATTTACCGGTGACTGTATTTTGGCTATTCTAATGCTTAGCATTGTTCCATTTGGTTTCATCTTACATCAACCCTAGTGCATTTCAATGGGGCATTGAAATTTGGGCAATTTTAGTATTAATTGACAACAAACAACTCATCCAAACTCCTAGAACAAGCTTAGACCGTCACCCTAGGCATTTCCTTTACAAGGTACCATTAGACTTCAACATACAAAAGGTTATTTACAATGTAGAAATTACATACTTTCATTTTTTGCTTGTCAAGGTATTCCTGGTACGCTCGCTCAGCTTTTACCTTTCCTTCCTCGGATAGATCCTCTTTATTAGCCTTCCCTTCCAGTTTAGCATACCTCAACAAGATATGATTTTTTTGTGTTCTATTCCTTTGTTCTACTTTGTATTCAGGGTTTTTCGTAACTCTTCTGTCATAAGCTACTGTGGTCTCCCTAGAAGGGCAAGGTTGTTCAGTTGCTATGACAGAAGGGCCAGACTGTTAAGTTTCTATGATAGTTCTGCATTGAACATTCCTCAAAGAATTAATAGGTGGGAGCTTATGCACCTCTTGTTGGTGTCGGTTATACTTGGAATAATGCCCACAATTTTTTCCTTTCTTTCCATTCGCAATCTTGAGACAACAGTCACCCCAAATGCAATAATAATTCGCTCCTCTTATACAATCGTGATCAATTATGTAGCCATCGAAAATCTGAACAAACAAATCCACATAAATAAAGGGCATTGAAAGCAAAAGAAAATACATACATACATACATATATATATATATATATATATATATATATATATATATATATATATATATATATATATATATATATATATATATATATATATATATATATATATATATAATAATTACCTCAACATGGACACTTGCACTATCATTGTGCGCCTGGATACTCGAAGTGGCGCTCTCATCATCTTGAGGACAATGTGCCTGCTACATGTTTAGTAAAATGCAACAATCAAGAGTTTGTAAATATAGAAATGTATTAATAAAAAGGAGCATCGATTAAAGGCAAAGACTAATCTCCATATAAGACATAAGGTTGACAATCGCATTAAGAATGGTGGAGAGAATTAATTATCTAATATGGTATATGAAAGTAAAAGAACAAATATATATATATATATATATATATAACCTCAGCATGGACACCCGCACTATCATTGTGTGCATGGATACTCGAAGTGGCCTCATCATCTTGAGGACAGTGTGCCTGCTACATGTTTAGTAAAATGCAGCAATCAAGAGTTTGTAAATATAGAAATGTATTAATAAAAAGGAGCATCGATTCAAGGCAAAGAATAATCTCCATATAAGACATAAGGTTGACAATTGCATTAAGAATTGTGGAGAGAATTAATTATCTAATATGGTAAATGAACAATCTAATAATTGATAAGCTAATTGAATGATAGAATATTACAAATTCATATTGACATCATTGGTAATAATAATAAAAATTCATGAATCTAACAGTTTGTATAAATTAGCGAAAGAGGATGAATAATATTATCAATATTACTATGAGAAATAACAGTGATAACCAATGAATCTCGATGCATCAATATTACTAGGAGAAATAACAATAAATCAAGATTTCACATACCGCTGTATCTTTAGCCCTGAGCACCCTGATTATTTAGCGACAAGCACTCCACGCTCTATGGATTAAATCTACACATTTTCCATTTTGAATTTTTTGCAATTTAAATGGAGGTCAGTGCATATAGTTACGAAAGATGTAACCATGTTAACTAATACATGCATTCAAAAGAGGGGTATGTCAATAGGTGATTTGAAAAAATAATTAAGTTTTACATAATAAAGTAAATGTAGATTTACAAACAGTATCATTGCAGAAAGCAGTCTTGTATATGATAGCATTAATTTTAGATGAATCAATGTTATAATAATAGAAATCAAATACATGGAGACACACAAGGAATGTAGTATTAATATCTACAAATATTTTGTGTTTCTTCTTTTTGATTAGCAAGTGTGAACTTGTAGAAGGCAACATGTTATAATTGATAAGCAACAATAATGATCGTAAATTGAAGAGAACAAATTAAAGTGGCATACTTAAAAGTGGGTTTAAAATAAACTTCAAACACCTAGACTTATTATGATAGGAATTGTAGGTGAGCTTCTTTTTCCTTTCTAATGATGTTGAATGAACTATTATTAGGCCATAGAGTTCAAATCTCCACAACAATCTTGATTGTAACAGATCAAATCATAAATATACTATTAATGGAAACTGTACTATCTGTAGATGTTGGAAATCATATTAATATGGAATATGGTTTTTGTATCATGGTAAAAATCTTTCACACAACTAATATCAAACATATCATGGTCAAACATGTTGAAAAGTATCATATTATGGGAAAATGAAGCTAGATGATATACAATAAGTATGAGAAAAACAAGGCAAAGAACATTGGTTAATTTAATTACAAAGATGATTGTGACAAGGTGATTGTAAAAATTGAGAAATTGGAGGTTTTTAAAATGAGTAAAGGTAATGTCTTAATAGCAAATTTAGAGAGACCCAATTTTTGAACAATGTTAAAGGAAACAATATCTAACCTTGCATCATTGTCTATCAACACTTTTCTAACCTAAGTATGATAGATTTGGAATTCAATATGCAATGCAAGTTTATGTAAGTGACTAAGTTCTTTGTCATCTTCTTCAAAAAAGGTTAGGTAATGTGAAGTAAGATTGTGATTGTCATCTTTTTCTAACCTATAGGGAAATCTTTTGCTATAACAATTCTACGAATAGATGTCATGATAAAGCTTTACAAAGAGGAAAATTTGAATGGAATGGTACTCAAGTTTTTCATTTGTGTTTGAAAATCATAATTGTCGAAAACCATAAAAATAGATGTCCAAAGGTTTGCCAAATACACATATGTGACTTGGGAGGCTATAAGAATGTAGAACATTATCAATAGAAAGACCAACAAATGCAGATAATGACATACCTCATCGTAGCTTTTAGGCCATGGTATGGGATATCTCGTCATAGCTTTCAGGCCACAGAATAAGACATCGCAACCATTAGACTGCTCTGGTCTCCTATAAGCACCTTCTCTAATAAGAACTCAGAGAAAGGGGTATTATCATATCCAATCCATCTGATCAAAACCAAAGTGTTCAAACTCAAGATTCATCTCCTCTAGGATATGTTCCATTAAAGCAATTGCAGCTCTCAAGAGAATGTGAAAGAAACATGAACATGGCAGAAGGAAGAGCATTGAGTCTTCTTAGCAAAGTAGTTTCGAAGTACAAATGAAACACGAACATGGCAGAAGACTTGCTTCACAAAGTCATGTCCCTTATTACATCCTATCTATATGTTACTTATAGAAGTGTCACTTAGTCAATATCGCTTGTAATTTTATAATTCCAATATGCAGAATAGCACTTGATGACAAGTCTACCAACTCATCACCAAGTCAATGCAAAATGTCAAACTGTAATGATGTCAACTCTATCGAGTCATCACTTATGACATTCTATAAATTAATCACTTACGAATATTTGATTATGAAAATGTCACCTATGCAAATAAATGTTGCTTATACAAATGTCACTTATGACATCTTGTATATATGTTACTTATACTAGTGTCACTTAAGCAGTATCGCTTATAATTGTATCATTGTCACTTTAAAAAAATGGTGCTCCAAAGTTTCACATTTCCAAATGAATTTTACTTATAAAAATGTCTCTTATGAAATTTAAATGGCACTTGAATAAAAAACATTTTAGAATGTTACTTATAAAAAAATTCGCTGAAAATGTCACCCAAACAAATAAATGTTATTTTTCATAATGTCACCTATGCAAAAAATGTTACTTATACACATGTCAATTATGACATCTTGTAGATATGTTACTTATACTAGTGTCACTTAATTAGTATCACTTATAACTGTATCACTGTCACTTATAAAAAATGGTGCTCCATAGTTTCACATTTCCAAATAAATGTTACTTATAAAAATGTGTCATGCCCAAAAACTTGAAGGCAAAAACACACACACAAAAAAAAAAATTTTGAATTAATAATTAAACATGCCCTAGGTTTGAAATGATTGATAATAGTTTTAGTACAGGTTCTTTACTTTACGTCTTAAGGTTATAAACATGAGGGCGATTACATTGTTAAGATTTTGAAACTTTTGTTACTAGATTGATATCAATCTTAAGTTATGCCATTTAAGAATTAAACATATCAAAAGATATTAACAGTGTAAGTTACACTTAACTTTTGACTAAAAGATAAAGGAAAAAATCCAACATTTTCTATTGGTTTTAACATATGCTAACGTAATGGAACAGATGATAGTTTCAAAATGAGTTTGCTAAAACCTTAAATGTTTAAAATTTATACTAACTATATTAAAACAGATAACCTAAAACCAACTCACAATTAAACAGCATAGTTATCAACTAACTTAATAATTAAATGATTATAAAAATTTCAACGTAATACTAACTTAAAACTTTACTAAATTAAACTAAGTACACTTTAACAAATTAGAATATCATTTTAAAACTAACAATTTAAAATTTAAAAAGCAATATATAAAAAGAAACTAACTAAACTAACATGCTAAAATAAAATAACTTAAAGATTTAAACTAATTAACTAATTACATTCAGAATTTTATCAACTAAAAAACAATTTTAATAGACTTAAATTAATCTAAAAATCTAATTAACATTTATAAAATCACTAAATTAACTAAATACTAACATCTTTAATATACTAATATTAATAACTTAAACCAATAACAACTTACACAACAATTAAATAAACTAACTAACAACAATTTAATAATTTACACTAAATTATAACTACATGCTAACCTGAACTAAATCAAATAACATAAATAAGTAATTAAATTAACAATAATTACTAACCCCCTAACCTATTTACTAACCACACCACTTAACACCTAACTCTACCCTAACCCTACACCCTACCACCTGTCCCATCAAACTCCCCTCAAGCCCATGCGCTTCCCTAAGCGCTTGTAAAGCGCACTGCCAAGTACTGACCTTGTGTCAGTAATACTTCAGCGCAGAGTGGCCGCCCAACATGAATTACATTAAATGTTTTTTTTTAAAACTTTCAAAACACTTTACCCCAAGCCATGGCCAGCGAATGAGGAAGGAGGGACAGGGGGTGATGTCATCTTAAATGATGGCAAGTTGACTTGTGAACCAATGCAAGCATAAGTCCTATCAACTCCAATCAAAAAGTTGCGTCCCAACTTGAGGATTTGAAAAGGAAACATAAATGCAAAAAGTTTATTAGGTAGATGATAGAAATTTAGGATATTTAAGTTATTAAGGTTTAATAATTTATGCATTTTATTAGATATCATTTATATGTATGCTTTTTTTTTTCTTTTAAAATTTTAAACACTAAAAGATTCTTAGAATATTCTCTGTTGCAAAACAAGGATTATCACATTCTCTCATACAAACTCCAACATCCTGTAGGTGGATTATTTGATAATTTGTCTACTCTCTCTCTCTCTCTCTTGAAACTCAATGTATATTTCTTTGCAACTATATTACAACAATAGGTGTATACATTCTCTTATGAATTTCTAATTCATTATTTCCATGAACCTCAAATGGCCATGCATTTCAATGGAACCACATTTCATGAAATAACCATCTACATTCATTTAACTCTCTAATAAAAATGATGGATCAACATAATGACTAAACTAGTCTTAAGGCAATTGAGAAAATAAGAGATCAAAATGATAATGCTCCATTCCTTTTGAAAGGAGTATCAAAATACACAAAGTTATTTCTCTATCATGTTTCAATTTTAGCTTGGATCTCTTGACATAATTCTTCCTACACGTTCTTGCAACTTTATTTTCAACACAATCAACCATGAACTAAATCATTTCAAACTTGATAAAGACACCATACATTCACATGGATTAGCAACATCTCTCTCTACCGTCCATATGAATAGAGGCATCACCATACATCACAAATTGAATCATGTATAATTGAACATCATTGTTGCATCTTATCTTTTGATACACATTCATATGACAACATAGGATACGAAAATTTTAAGAGAAGTAAATTTACTCAATCACTTATTTTATTATCAACCTAATTCAAGGCTCAGCCGAGAAAGAATCAGGAAGAAAACCCGACTTCGTTGTCATATATAATAAGGTTTAAAAAATACAATTTACAATAGGATCTCAATCCCAATTTTCAATAATTTTATCAAATTTTCTTCATGATCAAATCAAGGAGTTTGTAATGTCTTCTAAATCTCATTTCAAGAACCATGGAAGAAACCAATAACTGATCGGGTGACAACCAAGCAGAACCAAAAGAACATCAAGCATGCATAATCATACATGGTTTACACAATAAGATTCATAGTGAATCAAGACTAGGGAGAGGTGGATTCTTCCAACTGGAGAAGTCAAGCACAACACCAATTCAGATGCCCAATCGAGGCCAATAACCAAGAACTTCCGTTCTTCCATTTTAACTTGCCATACTCATACCAGGTTTGTGCTGACGGGTAGGGGCCCATACCACCCTACCCTTTATCCCTCTTCTCATCCTGAGAAGATACTCTACACAGGTTGGAGTCCAACTAAACAAACCTCTCCCAAAATTGGTCACTTCTGCCCTCTCCTAGGGTGAGTAATACCAAAACACCCATGCAAGGAAACTCAAAATTGCAAACATAAACAAGAAAGGAAACAACCAAAATAACAAGGTTTGCGAATCTTCCCAACATACCCACAACCATACAACAGTAAAACAACAACAAGGTAACAAGAACATGAAACAAAACATAAAAACTGAATAAGGGAGATGGGAGTTCCTACCTTCTCAAAGAGGTAATGGCAATGAAAAAATTTGAGTAGAGTATCCCTCCTTCCTTCAAGCTTCAAGAAATCTTCTCTAAATGTAGAGATTGGGTAACCCCCCCACTAGACCAAGGAAGGCCTCTAAATAAGCCTCCAACTCAACCACCCAAAAGGAGCAATAACTATTTCCACCCACTAGCCACACTAGAAACTCCTAACTCAACCTACACCATGGTTAAACCTTAAAAGGAGGTGGGGTAAGACAACTCATGACAACCACTTGCAATTTTCGCACAAAGGCAAAAAGGGACTTTTTGAGTGCCCTCAAAAGTCAAAGCTAGGGGCTTAGGGGTTGGAAAAGACCCCTAACCCATACCCATACCCTATGGTTAGAATAAAAACATGTTAAAAGCCTTAGGAAGGAGTTTTAGAGACAAAATAAAATCTAGGAATAAAATAGGTCCATCTAACAATTCTAACTAGCAAAATAAGCACATAAACATTTTACGAGTGTAAAGCGACACTGAAAGAACATAATTACAAACAACAGGGTTTCCAAATTTTAGCACATGGAGATCAGTTTTGTTCCTCTGTAGGGTTTCTCGGCTAAATATCTGCACACTCATTGCACACATTAGTAGTCCCGTAAAATCACATGTACATATATGTATACGTATTAGAAATTTTCATAATTTAAAACATACATCAATAAAGTTTCTTCATCCTTCATAATTCTTAACCATTAGAAATATCGTAAATCAAATCTCAATCCTACATCTACTGATTTCGTCAACATACATATACATGAACATTAAATGACAATCATCAAATATATCTGGAAATAACATCACACGACATGAAATAATAAAATATGTTCTAAGCATCAAATAATGTCTCGACATCTCGAGTCGTGAATAACAAAATAAGGGTAATGTATCCCTATGCTACGATGGGTCGGGGCGAGGCCTCACAAAATGTCCCTTATGACATCTAAACGGCACTTGAATAAATAACATTTTAGAATGTTAGTTATAAAAAATTCAATAAAAATGTCACCCACACAAATAAATATTATTTGTCATAATGTCACATTTGCAAATAAATGTTACCTATACAAATGTTTGTTATGACATCTTGTACTTATGTTACTTATACCAGTGTCACTTAATCAATATTGCTTATAATTGTATCACTATCACTTAACAAAAATGGTGCTCCAAAGTTTCACATTTTCAAATGAATGTTACTTATACAAATGTAACTTATGACATTTAAACAACACTTAGAATGAACTACATTTTAAAATGTTAGTTATAAAAATTTAAATTATGAAAATGTCACCTAACACTATAAATCATAATGTCACTTATGACATCCTATCCCTATGTTAGTTATAGAAGTGTCACTTAGTCAATATCGCTTGTAATTGTATAAGCTACATTTCAAAATGTTACTTATAAAAATTTTGATTACAAAAATCTCACCATTTCTCTCAGCCCTCAAACCAGATCAGCTTGTCAAACACCACCAAAGCTAATCGCCAACTCCTCAAATTTTAAATCAAGATCAGTTGCAACACTCAAGTTTAAATAGCTCTGATACCAACT
This sequence comes from Cupressus sempervirens, assembly GCA_028749045.1. Lineage (NCBI taxonomy): Eukaryota > Viridiplantae > Streptophyta > Pinopsida > Cupressales > Cupressaceae > Cupressus > Cupressus sempervirens. Next base: position 4,593,183 of record CM053783.1, read on the forward strand.
GTCACAGGGTCAAAGTTTGATTAGCTTAACTTCATCAATTGATAAGTAGGACATCTTTTCCATAGCAATTCAAATTATGATATTCTAATCAAGACTCAACTACATAGCTTTTAAGTCAAACTCATTGACCCATGTTTCATGAGTATTGACACATAAGATTCAATCTATCATTAGAATGAATGGAATCCAAAATTTCCCATGAGATGATCATTCTAGTGCTTCTTTAAATCAAGCACACTTAACATGTAATCATAAGCATGATGATAAATACACTATATTTCATTTCTTTATTATTTGTGACATACATCTCTTGCAAATAGAACTTGAGATTGAGAATAATTGTGAGGCCTCGCCCCAACCCTTCATAGCCTTAGATGTTACCTTATCATTTTGATACTCACAACTCGAGATGTCAAGACATTATCTGATGCTTAAAACATATTATATTATTTCATGTTGTGTGATATTATTTTTAGATATTTAATGTTCGTCATTTAAGGTTTTAGGTATATGTATGTTGATGAATTAAGTAAAATTTAGGATTAACACATTGATTTTTGGAATCTTTATGGTTAAGGATATAAGTAGGATGCAAGAAACCCTAATGGATGTATGTTTCAATTTATGAGAATTTATGATACGTATACATACATATGTACATGTGATTTTCGGGACTACTGATGTGTGCAATGAGTGTGCAGATATTTTAGCCAAGGCAACCAATGGAGAAACAGAACTGATCTCTATGTGTTAATTTTGGAAACCTTGTTGTTTGCATGTATGTATCTCTTTGTGTTCAGCAAATGTTAATGTTCGTAACTATGTTCTTTTAGTGTCGCTTGACACTCATGAATTGTTTATGTTCTTCAGCATGCTAGTTAGGGTTCCCTGTATAACCTTTGGACCTAGGTCAGATTTAAGTTAGTGTCAGTTGCTAATTTGGTTCTTAATCGAGTTTAGTCATCCCTAATCTGGATTAGTGCTTATTCTGCTTTTTAGAGTTGTTAGTTGGTCCTAATTATTCTTAGCTTTTGTTTGGCTCTAAACCTATTCCTAAGGCCTTAAAACATGAAATATTTATACCCAAGGGGTATGGGTATGGGTATGGGTTAGGGGTCTTTTCCAACCCCTAAGCCCCTTTTTTTTACTTTTGAGGCCACTCAAAAAGTCTCATTTTGCCTTTGTGCGAAAATTGAATATGACCATCATGAGTTACCTCACCTCCATTTAGTGTTTAACCATGGTGTGGGTTGAGTTAGGAGTTTCTAGATTTGAAGGTGGGTGGATGTAGTTATTGATCCCTTGGGTGGTTGAGTTTGAGGCTTATTTAGAGGCCCTTCTTGGACTAGTGGAGATTGTTACCCAATCTCTACATTTAGAGAGGAGTTCTTGAAGATTGAAGCAAGGAAAGGGAAGCTCTACTCAAACTTATTCATTTTCCATTACCTCTTTGTGAAAGTAGGAATTATCACCTTCCTTACTCAGATTTCATTCTTGTTTCATGCTTAAGCTACGTTGTTGTTGTTTGAATGTTTGTATCTTTGTGGGTATGTTGGAAATTTTTTAAAACCATGTTATTTTGGATGATTTCTTTTCATGTTTATGTTTAAAATTTTGAGAATTTTTTGCAGTGGTGTTTTGGTATTACTCACCCTTGGATAGGGCAGAAGTGACCGATTTCGAGAAAGGTCTGTTTAGTCGGACTCCAACCAGTGTAGAGTCTCTTCTCAAGATGAGAAGACGGAGAAAGGGTAGGGTGTTATGGGCCCCTACCTGTCAGCACAAACCTTGTATGATTATGGTATGTTGAAATGGAAGAACGGAAGTTCTTGGTTAATAGCCCGGATTGGGTATCTGTTTGGTGTTGTGCTTGACTTCTCCTGGTTGGAAGAATCCACCTTTCCCTAGTGTTGATTCATTGTGAATCATGTTGTGATAACCTTGTATGTATATGCATGTTTGAATTGTTCTTGGTCATTCTTGTTGTCACCTGATCAGAATTCTGTTCCATCCATGGTTCTTGAAATGTGTTGTAGAAATCATTATAAATCCCTTGATGAAGGTCATGAAGAAAATTCAAGTAAATTGTTGAAATTTGGGATTGATATCCTATGTAATTGTATTTCAAACTTTGTTATAATGGCGATGAAGCTGGGTTTTCTTCCTGGTTCTTTCCCGGCTGAGCCTTTGAATCAGGTTTGCCAATAAAAGTGGTGATTGAGTTTAATTGGTTATTGTGTGAGTAATCGTAATTTTTCAATTAGATGGAAATAATGATGATGTTCAATTTGGAAAATCTTCAAGTTTTCTTATATGTTGGAAATGAAAATTTTATTATGAATGAAAGATTAGTTTTTTGTGATTATCAGAATTAAATAAATTTTTGCATTGTGGTTTAAAATGATTACCTAAAACTCTTGGCTTATCTAGTTGCAAGTAGATCTATTCAATATTTTTTTAAAAAAAATTTACCCCCTCTTGGTAAATATATCAACTTTAAAAATCTATACTTAGAAATTTTAAGACCAAACAAAATGGGGTTCAAGAGAGTAAAAACTCTCTGCCTTTTGTATGGGAGAAGCATTTAAATGTCTTTAGTAACAGAGAATAAAAAAAGATTCTCTAATTATTCTTTTACCTTATTGAATATTGTATTTAAAATGAATAAAGAAGCACAATAATAAAATCAATTAAAAAAAAGAGATTAAAAACTTAATAAAATACCCTAAATATCTATTATTGCTACCCATAAAACTTTATCTTATCAATGCTTTTTCCTCACCCTTGGTGGACGTCAGATTTGTAATGCATTTTAAAAAGGTTTTATTTATAAAGTTTTGGCAAAGTCAATTGTCTTTATGGGAGGGTGACATCACTCTATCCCCAAGTCCCATCCCCTTCCTCCTTTTCAAAATAGGCGCTAACCCTTTTGCTTGGATGGGAGTTTAATGCAGTGGTTACTTTATCAAGTAAGGCAATCAAATTTAAACCTTACCTTCCTTCCATCCTATTTAAGACTGACGCAGGTCTGATTTTTCCCATGTGATTAGACAACCATCAACGTGACCCAAGGGCCACGTACTGTACACCCCACTTGGGTGTACGCTTGGGATTGTGCCCCAAGTTGGGGTAAGTGCAGTGCCACGTGGCATTGGGATGGGAAATAGTTTGTTGGGTAGGTTAGGTTTTTTGTTAGAGGATTGGGGGGGAAGATTAGTATAGGTTAGTTAGTTTGTTGTTAATTTTAGTTTGTGTTTTATTAAATGTTTAAAATTAGTTTAGTTTATTAAAGTTTGTTTTAGGTTTTCTTTTGTACATTTTGTAAATATAGTTTATATTAGTTTAAAGTATTAAAGTTTTAAGTTAGTTTAAGTTGGTTTAGAATTTACTTTATTTTGTTATGTTAAGATTCTTTTTATTGGTTGTTAATAATTTTAATTAGTTAGTTTAAAATGTAATTTATTTTTTTAATATAGGATTGTTAGAAAAGTTAGTTTATATTAATTGGTTAAGTTTTAATTCGATTAGTTAAAGTTTAGTTTTTTTTTTTTTTAATATAAATGTTAATTTAGTTTTGAATTTTTTTAAAATTTAAATTTAAAAGATAGTTAGTTAGTTTAATTTTTGAGTATTAATTAGTTTAATTTAAAGTTTATTGGCTAATTAAAACAAGTTTAAAAGTAGATTCTTTTTGCTTAGATATTTTGACCCAACTAACTTGGAGTCATCTATAATTAATTTTTATGTTAAGTTAGTCGAAATGGTTTAAAGTTAATAAATTTTTAGATATTTATATTCAGTTTTAATTTTAGTTAATTGTGTTTTTCTTTAAGTGACCTTTCATTATCAATTAGATTGAAAATCAATAATTGTCTAAGAGATTTATAGTTGATTTTGATTAGTTACTTTCAATTAATCTAAACTCGAACACATTGACATTGTCATTTAAATAATGGTATCATATTGTTATAAGTTAATGTAAGAATGTAAATTATGATCGATATCAACTTTATAACGAGAGTATTAATTTAACAATGTAGAGAACTTATACTTAAGATGTGATCATAACCTTATCATCTTAGTACATTTTAATTATCTTTAAAAAAAAAAAATTTGTGTGTTTTTTTGCCTACGTAGTTTGGGCATGACAACAATATTAAAAGATGAGACTTATATAGATAATAGTAAATGGTTATTTATAAGATTTACATGCAGGCTAATGTAGATGAGATGTATGATATTGACATAGCCTATATATCCCACTTAAACTAGATCTTGTACTCTTCATCCTATCAAAATTTTATTGCATTTACAGTAAATCTTTACCTTTAGCAAATAATACTGCAAAAAAAAATATACATTCAAAATAATGAAGAAAATGTGAGCTTAAAACCTTTCTTCCAACATTTTTCCAAGCTCTTTATCTTCCAAAAATCTATGTACTACTTTATTTTCATCTTCCAAAATTATATTGCACAGCTTTTCCCTTCCCAAAATTTAATCTTTCTCTTCTCGATCTTAAAGTTTTCTCCCAAAATCCCACAAAATGAATGTCCCGTTCATAATGAAGTGCCTAGTATTTATAATGTCTTCGCCTTCCATTCCATTCAATTGAACTCATTTCATTTCATTCCCAAATGGGCAAAATAATATTTTCTGAGGTATCATTTCAATTCAATCCATTTCATTTCCCAAATGGGCAATTACATTTCATGTGTTTCTTCACAGATTGTAAAAGGTGTGCCACAGAATGGCAATGTTCAAGAGTTCAGAAGGTCTGTAAAGGCTGCAGAGCTCATGCTGGGGAATTCTCAACAGTTTGTTAACCATGCAAGCTGTGGAAAGGCGGGAAAGAGGGCTGCTAGGCTGGCAGCTGAGGAGGAGATTCAGATGGGCCACCTATACACGATGCTTCACATGAACAAGCTAAACTTTGCTCTGACAACGTCTGACGTGGCACCCCTTCTTCTCTTTCACAAAAACAATGGTACTAATAGACAGAGTTCCAAAAGGCATTATAGAATTCTTCCCGTCTTGACTTACATGTACCCGCTTACCGTGGTTGAGTGTTAACAGGGGAAGTAGATGGTTGCAGATTCGAATCCCGGGAACGTTAAAGAGGATGGTATTTATGTGAAAATGGGTGGATGTTGAGGATGCTTCTACCACTCACAGGCTGAGTGTTTGTAGATCTTGGAAACCCGCATTGGAGACAATTACAGAGGTTACTGTTGTTTGAAATTCATGGTAGAAGAAGAGTTTCTAGGTATTTTTGAATCCCTGTGCAGTTTTGTGTGATTTGAGAGTTCTGACTTTTTGGAAAATAAGAAGATGCAAAAGGGGAAGAGCAACTTGAGAGAAAGTGATAGAAAATAAGTGATTCAAGCCATCCACAACAGTCAGAGATACAACACAAATTCAAATCAGAAAAGGTCATTGCGAACACAAGTACAAACCACGAACAGTCACATAATTTAAGTAAGTTACCGATTCGAGTTTGGGCACAGGTTCGGGTTCGGGTGCAGAGTTTGGTTCGTGCATTCGGGCAAAAAAAAATTTCCCCATTTGGGTTCGTGTGTGTGTGTGTGCGCGCGCGCGCAAAAATAAAATAAAATCACATAGTTGTAAAAGTAAAACTAAGTCATTCCATAGTATTTGATCAATGCCAAATGTCAAAGATAAACATTAAATACTCACTCATTAATCTATGTTAATGTTTTAAATAAAATCATACATTGAATTCCTAAAATGCAATATGAAATTTCAAAACATAAACTACTTCATTAGATTGACGACACAAATTCAGATCAGAAAAGGTCATTGCGGACACAAGTCATGAAACATGGGTCATCGAGTTTGAGTCAGAATCACACAATTAAATCCTGATATTCACATCACAATTTTAGTTATTAGTTCCATCTTTGTAACTATTGTTTTCATTCAATGCATCTACTAGGGGAGAGGACCCAATACTTGAGCACCCTAACTTCACGCTTCTCAAAATCCTATGTGAAAATTTCAAATCACTCCGATTTTTTTACAGCAGCTTACTTGGCAAGTCCCCTGCTTATAACTAAGGTTTCAGAGCCACATCATCAAATATGATGCCACATCAACACACTTTTTGTCAAGTTGTCCAAAACGGCCCAGATAAAAAGTGAGACCATTGATTGTGCAAAAAGGGTACCCATAGTTGCACAGCTGATGTGGCATCACATCATTGGTTACTTTTTAGAACAAAGGGTATATTTTCATTCAATTTTGTAAAATTAAGTTCACTCAAACTTAGTAGAAGTCAACGTTACAATGTTTTCAACACTATAATTACAGCCAATAACATTTGAGATTAATGATATTTTTATTATTGTTCTTACAATTGAAAATATATCTCACCTCACTATGGGTACTAGGCTGCCCATCTACGTTTGCCTCTTCAATAACATTTTCCCTATTACCCTTAAGTCAATGCTCAATTAAAAACCGAAAAAATCAATCATCCAGATAATATTTTGACTGCTGTGGATGGCTTGAATCAGTTTGAGTGAACTTAATTTTACAAAATTGAATGAAAATGTACCCTTTGTTCTAAAAAGTAACCAATGATGTGATGCCACATCAGCTGTGCAACTATGGGTACCCTTTTTGCACAATCAATGGTCTCACTTTTTATTTGGGCCATTTTGGACAACTTGACAAAAAGTGTGCTGATGTGGCATCATATTTGATGATGTGGCTCTGAAACCTTAGTTATAAGTAGGGGACTTGCCAAGTAAGCTGCTGTAAAAAAATCGGAGTGATTTGAAATTTCCACATAGGATTTTGAGAAGCGTGAAGTTAGGGTGCTCAAGTATCGGGTCCTCTCCCCTAGTAGATGCATTGAATGAAAACAATAGTTACAAAGATGGAACTAATAACTAACATTGTGATGTAAATATCAAGATTTAACTGTGTGATTCTGACTCAAACTCGATGACCCACGTTTCATGACTTGTGTCCACAATGACCTTTTCTGATCTGAATTTGTGTCGTCTCTCTGACTGCTGTGGATGGCTTGAATCTCTTATTTTCTATCACTTTCTCTCAAGGTTGCTTTTTTAATTTTATTATTATTAGTAATATTTTAATTGTTATATTTATTAGTTTTTTAATCACTTTTTTAATCATCGGATGTCTTAGAGGGACGGATTGGACAAATGGAGTTTCCACTAGGGAGGAGAAAACCTATGATGAATTCTGGTATGAGGAAATGAGCAGCTTCTAGCAGTATGTCGAGTGCTAAGTGTTCCATTTATTCTCATGAGAGATGGATTCATGTTGAATCACTACTCATGAAACATGGGTCATTGAGTTTGACTCAAAATCACACAAGATCCTGATATTCACATTACAATTTGACTTGTTGTGGAAATTTATCTCCTAGTTATCAATTAATAACTAACATATTTAAATCTTACTTATAGAAATGTCATTTAAAACAATGAAATTTTGAAACGCATTTTTTTTCGAAAAATATCAAGCATTTAGGCTACAGCTCAATTTAGTCAGAGCCAAATTTGTCGGAGATATTCGAAGGGTTCTTCTTCGCTCTTTGTAGCTCCTCTTTTCTTCTTCGGCTCTGCGGAGCTCCTCTTTTCTGCACAATCTAAGAGTTTTATATACAAACACGTTGGAGGACTGTGCTATTAGAGAGACGGAGGATAGCCGGCAAGGGAAAAATGACTCAGTGGGGGAGATTCCATCGACTGGAGAAAGAGCTCAAGGAATTTTTTACAGGAAAAATGAAAGAGAAGACATTGTCGGCTGGTGAAAGAGGGAGTGTGCAAGGAGAAGACGTTGTTGGCTTGTGTTAGAGGAAGTGTACAAGGATCTGAGCAATCCAGGTTCCCTTTTTCTTTGTTCTCTGGAAATCTTAATAAATGTATTGAATCCTAAGATGTTGCATAGCTTATTGTTTCCAGTCTGCGTGGGGTCTATGAAGTAAATAGAGAACTTAAAACTCACAACACTCATTTATTTTCATATGTTTTGTTTTGGGCTAAGCATACCAGTAGAAAGTTTTGGACATAATTGCTAAATGTGTAATCATATCTTATGTTGTAGACTGTTTGACTTTTTTTTCTTGTTAAGTTATGTTTGCCACTCCATATAATTATGGAGAGTTTTTCTGTGAAATCGATTTCTTTTGAGAATTTGATGTCCTTTGTGAAGTCTATGTCTCCTGTGAATCGATGCTTCTTGTGTAATCGGTGTCTGCTGTGAGAATGGGTGAAAAACTGAACTTAGCATTTTATATTATGGTCAACCCCCTTTTTACCAAACTTTTTGGGGAAGCATGATAGAGCACAGAATCAGCAGTTGGGTAGAGGGCGAAGCGAAAAGGGCAAGAGGGCAAGTAGGTTTCAGAACTAGGCATTCCACCATTGACCATTGCATCAATAGAGAAAATATGGGATTATCAAGGGGAGGAAGCCTATTGCTGCTTTGTAGACTTTAAGAGAGCCTTTGATACAGTACCTAGGGACAATCTTTGGAACAAAACGATATAATTGGGTATCCTCAACAAGTATAGAGCAATGGTGCACAGACTATATGATACAGTTAGAGCCACAATTAGAACCAATGAGGGAATGTTCGAATATTTTTGGTACTGGCATTGCGGTTAAGTAGGGATGTTCATTATCTCCAACCTTGTTTGGGTTATACATTGATAAATTAGAAACTTGGTTAAGCAATATGGATGGGGAACATGTGCATCAAGCAGGATATGTGGTGAAACTTCTTTTGTACGTGGATAACCTTATTTTAATTTAAAAGATGGCTCAAGGTTTGAGAGATCACTTAAGGGCCTTAGAGTGCTTTTTACAGGAGGTTGGGATGCATGTGAACATTACCTAAACCAAAATCTTGATTTTCTCTTTAAGGAGAAAAGAAATGCCCAATATTTTCATATTGAAGGCATCCCGCTGGAAATTGTGAAGGAATACAAGTATCTTGGTATAGATTTTTACTATAAACTCAGCTAGGAAACATTCAATGTTCTATGTTGCCTCACTAATGCTTATTCAAAAGGAAACTATCTTCCCTATGAACAAATGCTGGAGACAACATATCAAGTATGCTGGAAACTTGACACTTATGAAAATTAGAACTTATCTTTTCCAAATCTCTTCCTACAATCTTGGTTTTGCAACTCATATAGAGCCTCTCACGTGCTTAGAACCGATAACCAAGCTTTAGCAATCCTCATAATCACCAATGTAATGTGATGTTTAGTGTGAAAGATGTAATTTCCTCAATATGATTCCTTTTTGTCTCTTATTTAAATCTTTTGATGGAGAAGATTTAAATATTTTGGCAGCTCTAAATTTGTCCTATATCACTGTATATTTCAGGTTCATGCTTATCCAACTGTCCCTTGTTTCGTTATCTGTTATTAACTGTTTTGCAGGTACCAAATGATTTGAGTCCAACGTAAACTTTACCAGATGAATTTTGAGCAATAAAGCAAGTTCAAGTCTCCAAACTTGAGTTGCACAAAAATGCAAGATAATACTCTAATATTGTTAGTAAGAGCATTTAGAGTGAAGGACACACTTGAAAATGTAGTTATAGCCAATAGCAAACTGCGTAACTCAGTGGATTCATATTTTATTTTCTTTAAGTAATTGTCAATATTAACAGAGGGAAGGAACATGGATTTTTCTCCAAAGGTGCTTGTTGTGCCATGTATTTCATAAAATTGAACTGATTATGCAATGTATTTCAAATAATTTCTATATAAGCCATGTCTTTGTGTTAACAAAACAAATTTGGGAGAGCACAACATGATTAGGGAAAAGGTGCTTTATGATGGATACCAAATTGGATATGGGAGGTACAACTAGAGGCTACATTATCATCAGTTGGTCAACTATGATTGACTAATGCATACAATTTAGAGATGCAGTTACAATACTTACAAAATGTCGCTTATGATATTCTATGTATATGTGTCTTATATTAGCGTCATTTAATCAATATAGCTTATACTCCTATCGTTGTCGCCCTGAAAATGTCGATTATGAAAATGTCATTCTTTATGTATGTATTTTATAAATAGTAACACTTTATCAGCGACATATTTATTTCCAAAATAGTGACACTTTTATAAGTAACATATTTATTTCCAAAATAGTGACACTTTTATAAGTGACATATTTATTTCCAAAATAGTGACACTTCTATAAGCGGCATAGTTATAGAATGTCGTAAGCGAGATTTGTATAGAATGGTATAAGCGACATTTTACAAGGGACACTTTGATAACCGACCTGTATAGAATGATATAAGCGAAAATTTACATGACATTTCTATAAACAACAATGAAGTGTAATAATCAACATTTTATAACTAACACTTGTATAAGAGACATTATTATAGAATGATACAAGGGACAATACTATAAGCGATGACGATATAAACTATACCATGAAGTCTATATCACTTATACCATTCCATAAGCATGTCAGTTATAAAAGTTTATTTGTTGCCAACTAATTAGAATTTTTGCAATGAATTGACATCTCGGGCCAAGCTATTGTACATTCAAAAGTAAAAAAGCCTACTTGCATCTTGAAATGGTGGAACCATGGATCTTATCAAGTTGAAATATCATGAAGGGAAATCAGAAGTACTCGTGACCCCTTAGTAAGCAATATGTTTTAGTTTGTTGTTTAGACGCATCTTGGGTTTCATGTCCTCCCCTCTGGTTATAGTTACAAGCTGTATTACAAGCTATACAGTTTATGCTTTAGCTAGGTCGTTTCCACTATAGAAGTCTTTGAATTTTTTCAAGTGCTTTGACTTCAACGATTGGACACTTAGAGATATTATGGCAGTTTGTACAAAGCTTCATATTTTGGATGCATCATATTGCTTTAAGATATCAATGAAGGTTAATTTATTTCTTGTTTTCTTTTTATATTTAGTGAAATGAGTTTAAGTAGAGAGTCTTTGTGGTCAATAAGTGAAATCTTCATATCCAAGGATTGTTGGTTATCTTTATTTTTGGGTTCAACATTAACATGATGCACCAGCATCACCAAAGCATTAACATGATGCACTAGTAACATTATAAATGGGTGTGGGAAATGAAAGCCTTGATCTATAAGTGGTTTTTATTGATTATTGCTCTATATGCTATTTTATATAAAACTAAAGTTTAGAGAGGCTGGTATTTTAAAACTTATGGAAAGGCCATAATTCTAAAATGGCCTAGGCTTATTCTTGTGTATAATATAACAGAGCTAAAATGCTTTATAACAAATATTTATTTTCTCTTTGCCTTGGTATGTTGGGTGTGCAAACTATGACATTGTATACTCGTGCAACACTTCTTAAAGTAGAGACAGTCTATAATTGCCTAGGTTCACTGCTCATTTTAATTATTGCTTGCACTAGTGTGTTGAGACTTGGTGGGACACTTGTGGAGTTGATTATCTGAGTTTGTCTTAGGCTTTCCAAGTGTGTGGTGAAGATTGGTTACTAAATGTAGCGAACTGTATTTTGGTCCCTTGATCTGTCCTCATATGTTTGACTGCATGTACACCTTTTAGCATCCCACGACAACATGTCAATCTCCTAAAAACCGTTAGGATAATACTAATTCCATCAACCCTCACCATTCACTATTAAAGGCTTCAACAACACCTCGTCATTATGATTGTCCTATTCCTTTCAAAACAGGACTTCCCACTTGACCAAACTCTTAGTTCCTATGGTTCTAATCCGCCCTCCATTCCTGACTTTGCCCACACCTTATCTCCTTACTTCACACTCTACCTACACTTGTTCTTCCAACCAAGAACCAACATTCATTGTTTTTACTGACAAACTGTCATAACACTGCCCCTGCTTACAGAAAGTCAACTTGACTCACATCTTATCATTCCCAAACCGTCACACTGTGCAAAAAACTTTCTAATATCCCTCTTGCTTTCCCAAGACTATTTTGCATGGACAAAGTCACGTTTACCCCTTGTCTGTCAGCAAACTCTTAACTCTATGACAGTTTCATCATACCTTTCATCGATCCATTCACTTGGATCTCTGTGCATAGCGTCTTGCAACCTTAAGGATAGTTAATATAGACATTTCTATCTCCCTACGAAACATGGGGTTTTGATTTTAGTGAACTCAAAAGATCTCACATTTTACATGCTCACTGCATACCTTAAAGAAGGGTTTTGATAGTTTTTCTTTGAATTCCAATATCTCTATTAAAAATTAACCAAATGCAGACCCACAAGTGTCAAAAAAGGAGTGAAATTCAATGTTCTATGTTGCCTTACTAATGCTTATTCGAAAGGAAACTATCTTCCCTATGAACAAACGCTGGAGACTACTGTTTTAACTGTCAAAACATATCAAGTATGCTGGAAACTTGAAACTTGTAAAAATTAGAACTTATCTTTTCCAAATCTCTTCCTAAAATCTCGCTTTTGCAACTCATATAGAGCCTTTCATGTGCTTAGAACCAACAAGCAAGCTTTAACCATCCTCATAATCACCAATGTAATGTGATGTTTAGTGTGAAAGATGTAATTTCCTTGATCTGTTTCCTTTTTGTCTCTTATTTAGATCTTCTAATGCAGAAGATTTAAATATTTTGGCAACTCTAAATTTGTGCTATATCACTGTATATTTCAGGTTCATGCTTGTCCAACTATCCAACCGATTTTAAAACCATATGGTCATTTTTTTGTATCAAGTGCCTAAGTTTGAAATTCATTTGGATCCCTTGTTTCGTTATCTGTTATTAACTATCTTGTAGGTACCAAATGATTTGAATCCAATGTAAACTTTACCAAATGAATTTTGAGCAATAAAGCAAGTTAAAGTCTCCAAACTTGAGTTGCACAAAAATGCAAGATAATACTCTAATATTGTTAGTAAGAGCATTTAGAGTGAAGGACACACTTGAAAATGTAGTTATAGCCAACAGCAAACTGCGTAACTCAGTGGATTCATATTTTATTTTCTTTAAGTAATTGTCAATATTAACAGAGGGAAGGAACATGGAGTTTTTCTCCAAAGGTGCTTGTTGTGCCATGTATTTCATAAAATTGAACTGATTATGCAATGTATTTCAAATAATTGCTATATAAGCCATGTCTTTGTGTTAACAAAACAAATTTGGGAGAGCACAACATGATTAGGGAAAAGGTGCTTTACGATGGATACCAAATTGGATATGGAAGGTACAACTAGAGGCTACATCATCATCAGTTGGTCAACTATGATTGACTAACGCATACAATTTAGAGATGCAATTACAATACTTACAAAATGTCGCTTATGATATTCTTTACATATGTGGCTTATATTAGTGTCATCTAATCAATATCGCTTATACTCCTATCAATGTCGCTCTGAAAATGCCAATCATGAAAATGTCATTCTTACGTATGTCTTTTATAAATAGTGACACTTGTATAAGCAACTATGTATTTCCAAAATAGTGACACTTCTATAAGTGACATAGTTATAGAATATCATAAGCGAGATTTGTATAGAATGGTATAAGCGACATTTTATAAGGGACACTTTGATAAACGACGTGTATAGAATGATATAAGCGAAAATTTACATGACATTTCTATAAGCGACAATGAAGTTTAATAATCGACATTTTATAGGTGACACTTGTATAAGAGACATTATTATAGAATGATACAAAGGACAATACTATAAGTGATGACGATATAAACTATACCATGAAGTCTATATCACTTATATCATTACATAAACATGTCAGTTATATAAGAGTATTTGTTGCCAACTAATTAGAAGTTTTGCAACGAATTGACATCTTGGCCAAGCTATTGTACATTCAAAAGTAAAATAGTCTACTTGCATCTTGAAATGGTGAAACCATGGATCTTATCAAGTTGAAATATCATGAAGGGAAATCAGAAGTATTTGTGTCCCCTTAGTAAGCAATATGTTTCAGTTTGCTGTTTAGATGCATCTTGCGTTCCATGTCCTCCCCTCTGGTTATAGTTACAAGCTGTATTACAAGCTATACAGTTTATGCTTCAGCTAGGTCATTTCCACTATAGAAGTCTTTGAATTTTTTCAAGTGCTTTGACTTCAATGATTGGACACTTAGAGATATTATGGCAGTTTGTATAGATCTTCATATTTTGGATGCATCATACTGCTTTAAGATATCAATGAAGGTTAGTGAAACGAGTTTAAGTAGAGAGTCTTAGTCGTCAAGAAGTGAAATCTTGATATCCAAGGATTGTTGGTTATCCTTATTTGTGGGTTCAACATTAACATGATGCACCAACGTCGTCAAAGCATTAACATGATGTACTGGTAACATTATAAATGGGTGTGAGAAATGAAATCCTTGATCTATAAGTGGTTTTTATTGATTTTTTCTCTATATGCTATTTTATATAAAACTAAAGTTTAGAGAGGCTGGTATTTTAAAACTTATGGAAAGGCCAGAATTTTAAAATGGCCTATGCTTATTATAGTGCAAACTATGACATTGTATACTCGTGCAACACTTCTTAAAGTAGAGACAGTCTATGATTGCCTTGGTTCACTACTCATTTTAATTATTGCTTGCACTAGTGTGTTGAGACTTGGTGGGACGCTTGTGGAGTTGATTATCTGAGTTTGTCTTAGGCTTGCCAAGTGTGTGGTGAAGATTGGTTACTAAATGTAGCGAACCGTATATTGGTCCCTTGATCTGTCCTCATATGTTTGACTGCATGTACACCTTTTAGCATCCCTCAATCTCCTAAAAACTGTTAGGATAATACTAACTCCATCAACCCTCACCATTCACTATTAAAGGCTTCAACGACACCTCATCATTATGACCGTCCTATTCCTTTCCAAATAGGACTTCCCACTTGACCAAACTCTTAGTTCCTATGGTGCTAATCCCCTCTCCATTCCTGACTTTTTCCACACCTTATCTCCTTGACACTCTAGCTACACTTGTTCTTCCAACCAAGAACCAACATTCATTGTTTTTACTGACAAACTGTCACAACACTGTCCTTGCGTGCGGAAAGTCAACTTGACTCGCTTCCTAGCATTTCCAAATTGTCACACTATGCAAAACACTTTCTGATATCCCTCTCAATACTTAAAGCACTTCCAAGACTGTTCTACATGGTTAAAGTCATGTTTACCCCTTGTCTGTCAACAAACTCTTTAACTCTATGACAGTTTCGTCATACTTTCCATGGATCCATTTCACGTGGATCTCTGTGCATAGCGTCTTGCAACCTTAAGGACAGTTAATATAGACATTTCTATCTCCCTACAAACCATGGGGTTTTGATTTTAGTGAACTCAAAAGATCTCACATTTTACGTGCTCACTGCATACCTTAAAGAAGGGTTTTGATAGTTATTCTTTGAATTCCAATATCTCTATTAAAAATTAACCAAATGCAGACCCACAAGTGTCAAAAAGGAGTGAAATTCAATGTTTTACATTGCCTTACTAATGCTTATTCAAAAGGAAACTATCTTCCCTACGAACAAATGTTGGAGACTACTGTTTTAACTATCAAAACATATCAAGTATGCTGGAAACTTGACACTTGTAAAAATTAGAACTTATCTTTTCCAAATCTCTTCATATAATCTTTGTTTTGCAACTCATATAGAGCCTTTGAGGTGCTTAGAACCAAAAAGAAAGCTTTAACCATCCTCATAATCACCAATGTAATGTGATGTTTAGTGTGAAAGATTGATGGTGAATATTTAAATATTTTGGCAGCTCTAAATTTGTGCTATATCACTGTATATTTCAGGTTCATACTTGTCCAACTGTCTGACCGATTTTTAAACCATATGGTCATTTTTTTGTATCAAGTGCTTAAGTTTGAAATTCATTTGGATCCCTTGTTTCGTTATCTGTTATTAACTATTTTGCAGGTACCAAATGATTTGAATCCAACGTAAACTTTACCAAATGAATTTTGAGCAATAAAGCAAGTTCAAGTCTCCAAACTTGAGTTGCACAAAAATGCATGATAATACTTTAATCTTGTTAGTAAGAGCATTTAGAGTGAAGGACACACTTGAAAATGTAGTTATAGCCAATAGCAAACTGCTTAACCCAGTGGATTCATATTTTATTTTCTTTAAGTAATTGTCAATATTAATAGAGGGAAGGAACATGGAGTTTTTCTCCAAAGGTGCTTGTTGTGCCATGTATTTCATAAAATTGAACTGATTATGCAATATATTTCAAATAATTGCTATATAAGCCATGTCTTTGTGTTAAAAAAACAAATTTGGGAGAGCACAACATGATTAGGGAAAAGGTGCTTTATGATGGATACCAAATTGGATATGGAAGGTACAACTAGAGGCTACATTATCATTAGTTGGTCAACTATGATTGACTAACGCATACAATTTAGAGATGCAATTACAATATTTACAAAATGTTTCTTATGACATTCTATACTTATGTCGCTTATATTAGCGTCATTTAATCAATATTGCTTATACTCCTATTGTTGTCGCTCTAAAAATGTCGATTATGAAAATGTCATTCTTTATGTATGTCTTTTATAAATAGTGACACTTTATCAGCAACATATTTATTTCCAAAATAGTGACACTTTTATAAGCAACATATTTATTTCCAAAATAGTGACAACTTTATAAGTGACATATTTAGTTCCAAAATAGTTACACTTCTATAAGTGACATAGTTATAGAATGTCATAAGTGAGATTTGTATAGAATGGTATAAGCGACATTTTATAAGGGACACTTTGATAACTGACGTGTATAGAATGATATAAGCGAAAATTTACATGACATTTCTATAAGCAACAATGAGTGTAATAATCGACATTTTATAAGTGACACTTGTATAAGAGACATTATTATAGAATGATACAAGGGACAATACTATAAGCGATGACGATATAAACTATACCATGAAGTCTATATCACTTATATCATTCCATAGACATGTCAGTTATTAAAGTGTATTTATTGCCAACTAATTACAAGTTTTGCAATGAATTGACATCTCAGGCCAAGCTATTGTACATTGAAAAGTAAAATAGCCTACTTGCATCTTGAAATGGTGAAACCATGGATCTTATCAAGTTGAAATATCATGAATGGAAATTAAAAGTATTTGTGTCCCCTTAGTAAGCAATATTATAATCTTTGAATGTTCTTTATTCAAGAAAATGAATTTGCGCACTTGAACAAAAGATCAAGCTCTTGTTAATGATTTTACCTCTATGGTTTTCTAATACTCTGTCATTGTTGATTGTATAGTCATTGAAAATCTGTGATTTAGTTGTTTAGATGTACTTGGAGCATATTACTGTCTCAAAGCTCTTCTATGTCCTTTGTCTTAAATGTACTCGTGATCAATACATCAGTTCATGTGTGATAATTGATTGTTTTAGTTGTATGTTGTTGTTCTTTTTACGATATGTTTCTTGTTTGCCAGTTACGCTGCTTGAGTGCTTCATTGGGAGTTTTCTCTTTTAATTTGCAAATAATGGAAAATATAGAAAATATCCAAGTAAGCAAATTTTTGATTTATTCTTTTTTCCTTTTGAATTATGTCTGCATTCATGCTAATTTTTTAAGAATATTATCCAGATGATTGATTTTTTTCGGTTTTTAATTGAGCATTGACTTAAGGGTAATAGGGAAAATGTTATTGAAGAGGCAAACGCAGATGGGCAGCCTAGTACCCATAGCGAGGTGAGATATATTTTCAATTGTAAGAACAATAATAAAAATATCATTAATCTCAAATGTTATTGGCTGTAATTATA
The DNA here is from genome assembly GCA_028749045.1 of Cupressus sempervirens. Classification (NCBI taxonomy): domain Eukaryota; kingdom Viridiplantae; phylum Streptophyta; class Pinopsida; order Cupressales; family Cupressaceae; genus Cupressus; species Cupressus sempervirens. The sequence goes on from CM053783.1 coordinate 4,611,013, forward strand.
GTGTTGAAAACATTATAACGTTGACTTCTACTAAGTTTGAGTGAACTTAATTTTACAAAATCATTATGTTAATTTGCACCTATGTGCTCAGAAGAAATGTGTGCAAAGTCAATAATAGTTCCTTGAGAACAAAGTTCTATTTTCTCGTTTTGTCAATGAAATTTTCAGTTTCATAGATTGTGAATGTATCTTGACTATTTTCCTAATATATTATTATTTAATGTGGAGATTGTTTTTTCAGCTTGAAAATGAGTACTGGTATATAGCTATTGGAAATCCCTGATATTATTTGTGCAATTTTGAAGGATGTGAAGGCGGAGAAGGTTTGCAATGGTGCAAAGGCAGACTCAATGATCACAGAAGGGAAAAACATAAATGCCCACCTATTCCCAATGATAAACGAGGGAAAGGTGCAAGGGGAGCTCCTTTACAGAGACCTCCTCGACCAAAACCACCTCATCCCATTGTGGTCTCAAGGAGGCACAAAAGAGATACTTCTGACCTTGCTCAATGCCATAAGGTTTACCTTAACTCCTTGAAAGGGTCAGCTTGCATGCTTGATGGCAAGACAAAATATGAAGATGTCTAAGACGTACTCAAGAAAATGGTTGATGAATGATTTGCTGAGTATCTTGCTAAGAGTAAAGCACAGCGCGAGGAGGAGGCACAACCAAAAGCCTCAACTAATGAAGGCCAGAATGAGGAGGGCACTCTAGCATCTGTTGGCCTTGTAATCCATCACTAATCTTTTTATTATTATGCTCATACATATATTGTTAATTGAGTTGCATTCTTATTATATTGATATGTTGAGTATCTTGCTAAGCAGCAAGCACAGCTTGAGGAGGAAGTGCAGCCAGAAGTGCCAACCAATGAAGGCTGGAGTGAGGAGCCGCAAGCAGAATCTGAGGAGGAAGTGCAGCTAGAAGCTCCAACCAGTGAAGGCCGGAATGAGGAGTCCATTCTAGCACTTGGTGGCCTTGTAATACATCTCTATTCTTTTTATTATTATGCTCATACATATACTGTTAATTGAGTTGTGTTCTTATCATATTGCATGCTTTATGATTTATATTTTAAAGTCATTCTCACAAGGAGGAATGAAGATTCTGTATACTATATGTTTTTTACTCACTTTTTCCTTGGAACATAGAAATCAATTCCCAACATAAAAATGATGTCTTACTTGACTTCCAAGAACATGTTGTGGCCTCTGTGGTAATTGGTTGTGTTACTTATCTTTGTGCTCTTTGTGGTTTGTAGGAGCAAGAGTTGGAGATTCTTCATGTAGAATCAGTTGTCACTCCCACTCCTATGGTAAAACGGTTCAACAAAAGATTGAGGAAGGAGATGGAGGACACCAAGGAGGTGGAGGAGAAGACAAAGAAGAGGAAGGTGGAGCAAAACAAGACAAAAATAGTTGAGAAGAACAAGGGAAGGGGAAGGGGAAGGGGGAATGAGAAAGAAAGGGGGAGGGGAAGCGAAAGGGGAAGGGGAAGGGGAAACGGGAGAGAAAGGGGGAGGGGAAGGGGGAAGGGAAGGAACATATAATTCTTTCAATTCAAATGTTGGGACTTTGTACTGCTTTATGTTATTTTACGTTTACTGCTTTATGTTTTCTCCATCAATTTCAATATCTTTATGACTCACTTTACAAGATTTTCTAATTTTATAATATGTTGGTGTAATTTTTAGCTTTTCAGCTTTATGATTAGCTTCACATTTCTTATATACAGTAAATGTATTCATCATTTATCATTTATAATAATAAACCCAACAAATTACAAATAATCTAATTGAAACAAATAAAGTAGTTACTAAAATGCAACCCGAGCAAAAGAGTCATGAAAGTGAAGTTGTAGTAACTCTAGCTTTGATATCTTACTTAATTAATAAATTTTTTTAACAAAATTTATCAAGGCACTTTCCATACCTATATAACCAATTCTGAAAATAAGAGTGATGTATGGCTATGCCAATGTCACAAGCTTGCTGAAAAAAAGTGAAAGTGGACTATGCACCATTTAAAAGATTTTGTTTATTTTGGTTTATGTCAGGAGTTGGCAACTTGCCTCCATCATTTAACTGATCAAGCAGATTCCATTTTCTCATCCTCTGATTTTGCATAGAACTCCTGCCATTCATATTTTTTAAATAATTTTAGACTGTTTCCTTTGTCTAAATAGCTTGGCCATTAGTACAATACAAGACAAGGAATCCATTCCTTTGATCGGCTTATCTTTCGGAAGAAGGAATCTTGTCTTTGGCAAACTTCCTTTCGATTTCAGCCATCATCGAAACTCCCTCGTGTTTATCATTGGATTTCTTGACGAAGTTGTTCTCATCTGGGCAGCCAGCCGGGCTTCTCTTGTCAAGCCATGAAATTATTGTCTGCGAATACCAATTCAGTGTGTTCAGGAGTCTCACCACAAGTCAAACCATGCCACATGTCAGGGTACAATTTGAAAGTCTTATCCAGGCTCTTGGCTCTGTGACTTTGTCACAAACAGTTTTGGCCTTGCTCAATCGCTACTTGTAGAGCATAGATAATGTAAGTTTCGCCATATTGTCTGGTTATGTATAATCAGGAACAAATAAGAAAATTAGGTTTTGTTCTTGGATTACGCAATGTCTAAATTCAGTGGTAAGATTTCAAATCATCAAGAAGGCATGGCATCATAGGAAGTGGTCTCACAAATCCATATATGCATATCCTAGAACACTTGGTAATGGGTTTCTTGTACCAAATCATTGAAATTGTTGTGGAATAGAAATTTCTTTAAAACTGATGAAAGGAGTACAATACCGACCTCTTGCATTGGTCTGTGAATGCTATGGATGAACTGCATATAGTTAGAATTCAAGCATGAAAGAGCCTTTCAAGCAAGATGAGCATGAATGACTCAAATAAAGCTACAATTTTAACAGTCTTTCAGTGTGGTCAGCATGTAAAGACTAGATCCAGCTTGAATGTGAGAGAACATGTAAATCAAATTCAGTTAAAATTCAACAGTCTTTTAAGTAGGGTGAACATGTAACTAGATTAAAGTAGAAATTTAATTATATCTTCTCATCCTCCATTGATATCCTCTGCTTGAAAGTTTCAGTCTCAGAATCCTCTGGAGATTTCCATTATCCATCTTCCCTTCTGATTCTTGCATAATTTGATCTTTCCTTCTCTCAAGATTCTCTAGACGGGAGACATACTCTTCTTTCCAATCTTTTATAACACCCAACACACTAACCTCAATGTTGCTTTCCATGTATTTCTCCAATCTTTTAGAAGTATTGGCTGTACAACATTCAACCAATCCAAACCATTCGAAGCTCCATCAAAGCGAGCAAGAGAGATGGGCCCTTCCTTCATCCCATCTAATTCATAAACAATGTTACCAACTGGCACATAGATAATGAAAGTAGGCACATCAATTCCAGACATAGAGGATTCAACTGCCTCTTCTTTGGAAAAACTGTTGTTGGCATCCTGGAGTACCTTGTTATTTGTAATACAAAGAGATTTGAGCAGTGGTGTGTCTTAATTTCTACTAAACTCCTTCAAATTGGAGAGTTGTGGGCCAAATCATGCAGCGATTGACTCACAGATGGGTCTGTCACGTTGTCATCTTCACCGTGGAGAAGCAAGAAAGGAATTGTCACCTACACATTTCAAGATTTTAAAGCATTTTATTCACTAAAAAGTTTGTCTGATACTTTAAAAAAGTGATGAAACAGAGTTTTACCTCATCAAATCATTTTTCTATATCAATGCTTGTCATCAAAAGCTCGTATCCAGTCTTCAAACGTGGTTTTCCTTGATATGCATACGGATTTGTATGAATCTGCATTCACATTTACATTATTAGAATGCTGAAAATGGAAAATTGCTTTGACATCTCTGCAATTATGGTGAAAATTTTGGGAAAGACTAGAGTGAGTTAAAAATAATATATGTTTCCTTCTCATTTGAGTTGTTTTACACCTTTGTTTTGTGTATGAAGACATTTTGTGTTTGACAAAACATTTTCTTCCACTTATATGTATGAAGTAAAGATGATAACAATTGGTCAAAGATTGCTTCCATTGATCATTGAAAATTATTTTTTTGCTCATTGTATGGTGTAAAAATAGCTTATATAGTCAAAGTTGTAAATATTGTCAAGATACTATAATTTACTTGCCATTTCTCTCTTAGGTCCATGACATCCCTATTAGATTTAGGCTTGCCATATGCTTCCCATTGAGAAGAAACATCCCTTTTAATTGCTAAAAAAATCCAACTATGGTGATCTTGACTTTTAGCTGGAACACCATCTTGAACTCTTCTTTGTTTCACTTCCTTGTTTCAAGATTCCCATCTCCAATACCTATTTCCAGACTCAATCTTGCTTGATTTTCATTGGGGTTCATATCTTTGTTTGAATGGGATACGCTAGAAACCGTTGGTATGTTTGGTATTGTTGACCCAGATTCCTTACTAGTTTGTGCTTCACTTAAAATTTTCAATTGCATAAACAAAACATACCCCATAGGAAGAGAATCATGGATTTTCACACTTGCAGTTGACAATTCCTTCACCTTGTCCTCAGCTTCAAAGTACTAGCTTGTAGATGGCTCTCCTCCTTAACACATTCTTCGTGATGCTCGCACCCACTTTCTTCCCTTTTGCAATGTACCCTTTCTCATACCCATGGTAGAAATTAGCCATTGGTGTAAGACAGCCCACTAACTTCTTCAAAATTCTCTAAAATTTAATCTATGGTAATATAGTTGGTTCTGTACATTTGTAATCTACTCAATGTCTTAATATATATGTGTTATTATTAACAGATGAGACTCATGATTTATTTGGTTAATAGCATATGTTCATAATTGCAAATCTTAGGAGTTTCATGTGGTTTGTTTCATTCTGGCTAAAGTAAGAAGAAATTCTTAGATATGACTTGTTGGTTTGAAAGGTATTTTAATGTATCTCTCGATGTTATAGCTGCATTGTTAAAATAAATATTCAAGTTTTTTTAAGCAAACATGGATAGTTGCAGAATAGAATTGGGTTTTCAAGGCGTTTGCTTTGGGGTAGCCCTCATGAGGTTTATGTTGTCTGTTAATTCTATTATCAGATAACAACTTGTTTAGGAATTTTTCAAATATATATGGATTATACTATCTTAGGTTTTTTATATGGCTTCCCCTGTGTTCTTATTACGAGCCTTGCTCTCGGCACTTTCAGTCCCTTAGATCTAATGTTTGTTGTTTTCTTTCTTTGATATGGTTGATGCACTCAGCTTATGGGTTTTATAAGACAGCTATTGTATGTTTAGTTTGTTCTTGTTTTCAATTGGGTAGTTTGTTTGTAGAGGAAATCAAGATCTTCTATGGTTTTGATTGAAGACTTTAGCTAGTTTATCAAATTAAGGCTGTAATGTTTGGATGGTTTTACTGATATTATGATCCAAGTAAATTATAAGTAGGATAAGTTTTAGTGTGTATCATTGAATGGGAAGGATGGTTAAGAGTATTTTGTTAGATTCTCCAAGGTGATCTACCTATTCCTTATTAGGTAGATTTTGAGTATGTGACCACTAATCTTTTTGATGATCTTGTTAGAAGATTTTCAGTGACATTACTCTTAGCGTTGAATGGAGCTCATACCTGCTGGCTTAGTTCATTCAAGTGTCGTTTAAATGTCATAAACAACATTTGTATAAGTAACATTCATTTGGAAATGTGAAACTTTGTAGCATCATTTTTGATAAGTGACAGTGATACAAGTATATGTGATATTGACTAAGTGACACTTCTATAAGTAACATTAAATAGGATGTAATAAGTGACATGATAATAAGTAACATTCTTTGCCTGGGTGACATTTTCATAATAAATTTTTTTATAACATATTAAAATGCGGTTTATTCAAGTGTCATTTATTCAAGCGCTGTTTAAATGTCATAAGTGACATTTGTATAAGTAACATTCATTTGGAAATGTGAAACTTTGGAGCATCATTTTTGATAAAGTGACATAGATACAATTATGTACGATATTGGTTAAGTAACACTTTTATAAGTAGCACATGTACAAGATGTCATAACTGACATTTGTATAAGTAATATTTATTTTCATTTGGAAATGTGAAACTTTGGAGCATCATTTTTGATAAAGTGACACTGATACAATTATATGCGATATTGGTTAAGTAACACTTTTATAAGTAGCACATGTACAAGATGTCATAACTGACATTTGTATAAGTAATATTTATTTTCAAAAGTGACATTATGTTAAGTGACATTTATTTGCGTAGGCGTCACTTAGTCAATATCGCTTTGTTTGGCAGTCATATTTGCCTAAGAACCACTTAGGATGTCATAAGTGACATTATGATAAGTAACATTAATTTGCCTTGGTCACATTTTCATAATCAAATTAACATTTTAAAATGTAGTTCATTCGAGTGTTGATTAAATGTCATAAGCGACATTTGTATAAGTAACATTCATTTGGAAATGTGAAACTTTTGAGCACCATTTTTGATAAGTGATAGTGATACAATTATAAGCAATATTGATTGACATTGGTATAAGTACATAAGTACAAGATGTCATAACTGACATTTGTATAAGTAACATTTATTTGCAAAAGTGACATTATGACAAATAACAATTTGTTTGTCTTGGTGACATTTTCATCAAAAAATTTATAAGTAACATTCTAAAATGTTATTTATTCCAGTGCCGTTTAAATATCATAAGTGACATTTGTATAAGGAACATTCATTTGGAAATGTGAAACAGTTGATAAATCTTAAATTAGTTAATTTTTTATTTTTTATAATTATTTTAGTTTAGTTTTTGCTCTTCACTCTATATGGTTTTTTTTTCCCATGTTATTTTCCTATTTATTTTTCATAATGGATTTTTATGTGAAGATTTTTTATATGATAACTCATTATTATATGATGAATTAAATAAATAAATAAAATTTTAGTTTACTTAATTAAAAATTAATTTTAATTTAATTAATGCACATTAAATTATAGTTAAAACAAATTAGTAAATACCTATGGGCTTATCGTTGCAACTATTATTTAGTATTTTTGTCAAAAATGATGTTACAGTTGTAATGATGTACAAATATATAAAAATGCACAAATTGTTTTGTTGGTTTCATTGTTGTAATATTGTATTTTGTTTCTTAATTTAATTCTAAACAGGCATATATTAGTATTCTCATCAATATTTTTTGAGATTTAAAAATATTTATTTACTTAAAATATCTTTAATGTAGAATCTTAAAGTAGACAAATTAGTGGGCAATAATCTTAAGAAATCAAACATGAGTATTTGGACCATAAGCCTTGGCCTCTCAAATGAATATGCTCACCTATCTTAGCAATATAAAATTGCACTGGTGGTTAGGCATCTGCAAATGCATTGACAAGTTAAATTGCTAGATATACAAAATTGAAATGGTGGTCATGCATCTGCAAACGCATTGACATAGTTCTAAATCAAGTATAAATTTTATCCCTTATATTGATAAAAACTTCATAGACACTCAATTTCAATAGTTTTCATAAATGAAATCATGAAACTAGCATCATAGATTGCATTATTTTCAAAAATTGAGATCAATGTAGATCTATATATATTGGTATATATAAATCCTCCCCGTCTACTGAGACCAACAAGAGAACATATTGATGTTCATCAATTTAGATCAATTATCATCTATACAAAATAGATTTGAATATGTTGAGATAGGTTTGTACCAAATGAGTTGTCCTCAAAGATGATCATATTTATATGTATATATATTTAGGCTATCAATGAATAGATGAATTGATACTAAATAATATTGAATGATGTCAATGAGTCCAAAGTAGTGACAACAATGACAACTAAAAATTAGGAAGATCTAACAATCTCTATGCTTGTCATTAATGAAAAACCAAAGCTATTTTGGAACCAAATCATCAAAACTCTTAAATTCCAACTCAACTAAAACTCCCCTAGAGATGGACATCTTGATAACTTATCAATTTTAATTTTGTTCATGCTATTTGTTTATGCAAGTATGCATACAAAAGAGGGAGCAATAAATAACAGATATATGTAGGTATGGAAAAGTATAGTAATGAGTAAAGAATATATAATTTAAATTTTGTGGACACAATGTTTTACTTTGAAGTTTTGGAACACTTAGTCAATTTTGTTGTTATCAATGCCAATGGGGGAGATAGTTGGCAAGTTAGCTAAGGTAAGTATTTTAATGTTTTCATTAATGGAAACACTATGTATGGATAAGATCATTCATTATGAAGATTAAATTTTGATATAATTTCCTAAGCATAATAAAGCAAATTGGGTACAATTAGATTATTTTCATTAGTAAGCTTTGAACACTAGGACCATATTCAAAGCTATAATTTTGGGATATGGTAGAATGAGGAGTGTACTTGATATATATGTTCCCTAAAGTTAGCATTGTTTAGGAGTAAAATGGAAGATCTTTAATGGGATTTAGGCAATCACTTTACTCTCTAATCCAATCAAATATGTATGTGACAGAATGAAGGAATCTAGTAACATGATCATTTTTTAGATCTAAATTGGAACACCAAGACCCCAAAGAGAAAGAGTTCCAATTATAAATTTGAATTGTAGGAAGGAATACAATATGAGGAATAGACTGTTAAACTTGTTTGTGATAATGTGTATGAAAAACTAAACTAAATATTTAAATAATGTAGATTACGATGTTAAACAAATACACACCACCTAATTAAGATATAGATTTAAACCATGAGTATGAAAGAAAATGAAATATTAAGGCCTCACCTTAAATTGCACAAAGTAGGATGTATTTAATCTCTAGAAACCATTTTTTTACAAGAAGGAGAAGTCTCATTGATACTCATTGAGGATTTAGAAAAATTGTATGTGTCATACGTATATGTGTTTTAGCAAGTAAGCTTGGGAGAAAAATGCATTTATTTGAGGATGACCTAGAAATCGTACCAAGAAAACAAGCATAAAGTACTCCAAGCCATACTCAAAATATTTATTTTCTACCCCATGGTTGGTGGGAGAAACTAAGGAAGGTATATGTATGCCCCCCTTAGGATGAATATGTAGCCATTGACATCATAAGGAAAAGATTCAACAATAACTACTACTATCAACAAGGAGATATCCTCTATCAATAATGTATGCTAGAAACTTAGCAGATAACATTAACTCTTATAAGCTAAGGAAATAGATAAATTATGAACAGATATGTCACTTTTGAGAAGAGACCATTGAAAGGATGAGATCTTGTGTGCAAGACATCTACCTTTAAGAGAAGTGTCATGAAAAAAGATATAACTTCAAGGAAAAAGAGGGGAAGAAGAAAAAGAATGCATCTATTTGGTCCCTTGTTCTAGGGGAAATAGGGATGACAAAATTTAGAGAACCTAATATGAAAAAAATCCTTATATTGAACATAGTTTTGCAAATAAAGAAGAGGCGATGACCAGGAATATACACCTCTTACATATAAGAGAGAGTTGTGATCAAGATACAATTCCTTATAGGAAAAAAATTCCCATAAAAAATAAATACCACTATACTAAGGAAAGTTGATCCTTAGACACTAAGAGATAAAGAATGTGCAAATTAACCTTATCCTCCAAGTGTGAGACATGAAAGAGAAATTGAAGATGAATTATATAAGATAATATTGCAAGATACAAAGATGAATCATAAGAAATAATTGATAACCATGCACAAAATAGAAACACCCCATATCAACAAGAAGCATCATATATAATAATGAAACACCATAGATAATTAAGAAAAGAAACATCATAGGATATGAAATTTAACACATTCGAGGCTACAAAAGATGTCACATCTGACACAAAATATAGATGATTGCTAAATGAGAAGTATTAAAATCCAAGGTATAAAAAGACATTTTCTATGCATAGACATACAATCCTGCATTTGTATAACAAATATTTTCATAGCCAAAGATAAGAGTGTATGATAAAATAATTCAATCAATAGAGAAATGAAATAGGAAGATTAAAAGATACCACATTATGCACACCTAGTTATTATGAAAGGAACAACAAAGGGATAATAGATCCTTATGAAAAGAAAGAGAAAGAAAATCCAATATATACCCTAGATGAGAGATTCTTCATAATAAAGATGCACTGACAAGCACAATATTGCATTCAATATGCTAATCCCTACATAATTCAATAAATGTATGTAAGAGAAAACATCAAATAATAAGAGAACACAAGTTCATAAAGGGTATTAGATGAAAAGAAGAAGAAGAGAAACACATTACATCTCTCTTAGTTACAAAGAAACATAAGATTGTACTTGGGATGTAAGTATGCGAGTAATCACAATAAATGAATGCAAGAAAAGATAAAATCATATAAAAGGAAATCAAGTCATCAAAGGGAGAAAAATCAATCTTATGATATGATAGTTCACAGAAGATATATGGGCCTTGCCCCCCAAGTGAGAAGACAAGAAAAATAATTATTATGTTACTCGCAAAGTAGAAAAATGAGCCTAGAAAAGATACGCTAAAAATGTCACATAGCTAGGAGAAACATAAAAAGAATGTGAATGCATCAAGTAAAATGATCATGAAAAAGATATCATTCAACATTGTGAATCATACAAAACATAACATAATAAATGAATTGAAAAGAAGGATGAAGCATAGAAAAAGATCTATTAGTTGTAATTAGATCAAAACTTAAAGAGAAGGACTCAATATGCATTACTCATCAAATAAAGGTGTTGGATGCACAAAGTCGAGATAGAGAATATTGGTGTAGAATCGAGGGTTTCCCAATCTTGAAGAGTTGAGAAGCCACATATAGAGTCAATATGAGTAGGACCATTGTGAAATAAGTTTGAATTAGTGAAAAAGGATAATAAGAATCATCTTTTTCAACAAAATAAGAAGCATCAAGGGTGTGGTCCTCTACCAGTTAAGTACTCTTAAAGAAAGGACAAACGTAACTCATCAAAGCCTCATGTATAGAAGAAATATCAATGAAATGAGTACAAAGTGGTTCATTATAAGCAATAACTATATCATCATCATGATGAAGGGAATATTCCATGTCCTTATCTAAGGGTTCATCCCAAACAATAGCATTATTAAGGTTAGGAACATCCTGAATCACTAAAGGTTGATCAACATTAGCTTTAAAAAGATGATCCTCAATAAAAGAACATATTGAAGTTTTATTCATGAAGTTGATACTCTTCCAATTGAGAGCGTTCCTCAACTCTTGTCAAGAAATTTGAATTAAATTATTTAATAAAATATATAAATATATAATTAACTTGTAATTATATGTAAAATATATTAATATAATATAAGAGATCAAGCTAAAATATATCTTTAGAAATCTCCATTCTTTCAAACAAAAAGTATACCTGTCAAGCATATCAATACATGATATTGCATACAGGGTCACTACAACGTTCGATGAAGGTATTCCCTAAAAGTGCAAATCTCGCTACTCTATTCAATAAAACCTTATTTTACAATGTGCTATTTTATTGAATATATTTTTTCACTGAAGCTAGCAAAGGGAAACTTAAAAGGTTTAAAGATTTACCTGTCTCGACGACTTTTATATAAGAATTTGAGAAAAGCTTGCCCTTTTTCTTCATTTGCAGGTTCAGATTCCCAATGACATCAGAATTAGGGTTTCAAAGAATTTTAGGGTTATCTAAATCGAAGTTGCATGTGTCGATATATTTAGATGGATGGGTAGGCAAATTGATTTTTAATGGATGGATAAAAACTTCCATTTTAAAGAGCCTAATTGATATAAATTATGTAAATTGGATATAAATGATTATTAATTTTATATTTCATTAATTTTAATTATATTTTTACTATAGAAAACTTAACTAATTACATGATGATAAATAAAATGATCCTTAATTAAATATAAGCATTTTTATAAATGTAATTTTTTTTAAAAAAAAGATAAGCTATGCCTAGGGGGCATTACCCATTATATTAAAACCAAGAAAAAAAAAGTACAGCCGGATTGACATGAGCCTCCATACAATCAGTGATAGAGATATCGAATTCCCTCACCTATTGAGGTAAGTCTAACTATTATATCAAGGGGAAAAAATACCCCCATTTTCATCACAAACACTTATAAATTTCTTCAGATTATTCTCCTCTGCAACACAATTCTTGAAGATCTTCCAGGCTTTCTTCATGAATTTCTTCTCTTTTGCATCAGAAGGTGCAAAAAGTGCCATTAATAATCCTCCTGTCAGATTGGGATCAATGGCATCTAATCCCACAGCCACTTGCACGAACAATTCATCTGCAATTATCCTACGCATCATGCCATTTACCAATACTGAGTGACCAATCACTTGCATTATGGGCAGAAAAAGGTCGTGTAAAACCTTGCCATCGTGAACATGAGACTCCGACCAGTAATCTGCTCCAGGGATCGATATGATGGATGCGTGCTCCCTCACATTAGCCTTGGGAAAAAGCCGCTCCAGTTGCTGGTTCGCCGATTCCCTGATTGCTGGTTCTTGAATGCACTTGCACAGTATGTCCATAATATTCCACTATAGACGACACAGTGATATTCCCGCTCAGCAGTTAAATTTGAAAATTTCCGGCTCAGACGTTTGCTTGTGACGACGGATGTAAATAGAAACTGCCACTGTAATTACTAGGCATCAGGGATAACAAAACGGCGCTGGCTGCCTGTTGCCCCGGGTCAAGCTGCCCAAACTGAACGCTATATCGTACCTGTGCATTCTTCTGAACATGTACCGTGCTAACATTATTTTTCATCCAACTTAAATCCGAATACAGTTAATATCAATATCAATATTATTTAGATGAAAAAATCGCATTGATATTATTTAGACATTAATGAATATCATTTGGTATTTTTAAAATATGTAAATTAGATACGTACTCACTTAATATTATTTTATATTAATACTCTTAATTTATAGGACTATATTTTGCAATTATATAGATTGATTTAAATCATTAAAAAATATTATATAAATAATAAATTCATATATATCAACTATATTATTTATTTCATTTAATATTCTAATATTATTTATTTTATTAATTTAATATTAGAATTTTTAAAAATAAAAATAATGTATAATTTAATAATATATTATCTTATTAATATAAGTATTCTATTTTTGTTTTTAAAAAATAATTATTTTTTATTTTTAAATATTTGTAACATGAATTTTATGATGATGTTTATATTTAAAATTTTAATAGTCTACTATTCGTGATAAGAAAAAAAATTTTAAATAAAATAATAATATCATTTATAATGAAAAATTTTCATGTAAAAACTATTTTATCTCTTTTTTGTTTCTCATTTTGTCTTAGTAAAATTTTATTCCTTTTTAGTTTTATAATATTTACTTATACAAATTTGTATCTATGGGATATATAGATTATCATTTTATTTAATTTTCATTATATGATATAAGAATTATTTAAACATTTTGTATAAACACCATTTTATAATGTCATAAATCTATATATCCAAAACCACCTAAATATGAAGCTCACAATTATGTGTTGTTTTGTAGGCTCTTCCTATCATTTTATAATACTTATTAAACAAATTAAAAAGAAAAATAATTATATGTAAAAAAATAGAAATGTAAGTTTGGGTCTATGTTAACATGCATTTATAATTTTATAAAAAAAATATTACTAAAATATTTTTATTATATTATTATAATATAGTCAAGTCATCATTTTAACTATAGACTATAAAAAATATGACATCTTTAATTGATATCAAATTTTAAATATCAATAAAAATAAATATTATAACTAACATCATAATATAATATAATTTATTATAATTTAATTTTAATCTTTATAATTTAAAAAAAAATTAATAATAATTTAATAATCGTGTTATTCATTATTTGTATTAATAATTTAAAAAGCCTAAATGTTATTGATTATTGTCTTTGTTATTAATTATTACTAATATATCATATTTTTTAATGATTTAAATCAATCTATATAATTGTAAAATATAATCAATGAATAAAATAGAAAAGTGGTTTTATAAATTAAAGTATTAATATAAAATAATAATAAGTTAGTAGTATCACTGATCAGAAAACAAGGGGCACCTGTGCTAGAGTTCCTGCCTTTGTGTTTTCATGGTGACTGAAGTAGCTTATTTAATTTAATAGTTATAACAGATGACTAATAATGAAAAACATAAAGAACATTTAGCATACATTTATCATAACAAAGATATTTATTGACCACATTCAATTACAATTATATATTTAAGTACAAGGCGACAGTTTTTGAGATGCAAGATACTCCTCGTTGACATGTATACAATGACACATTTAATTATAAGGTGAGTATTCAGGAACATAAGAATTGCAGGTAGCACAGAGCTATGGGACTGGTTATAGGTGAGTGAACATAAAAACTGTTAACATGAAGCAACCATATGTAGCACTTTTTGTTAGGCAGTTTCAAAAAAAGCTTCTTTGTTACTTGTTGAAAACATGTGGACATTAATACATTAGTTTAACAATAATAGTTTTCACAATTCATTTCTAATATAAATTTTGTTTCTGGAATCAATTGTGTATTTTTTTTGATATTAATCTTTTGAATCACGTTCTCTGATCCATGTTGATAATGGATCACTGAGTGTGATGAATCCAGAATATGATATGTAACGTTGACAGAAAAGTTTATATCTAATGCCATCATTGAAACCTATGAAGATCATTGCTTCCGATCCATTTAGAGTCATGCTGCAAAAGAATTGATAAAAGCTGTTCAATCAGGACTATTTTCAGCAAGAATTACAACAGATAATAGGTTTAAATAGCCTTATGTACTAGGAACGAAGGACCTAATTCCTATACAGGTCTATTGACCTAGGAAACAGGAAAATTTGTTTATTTTCTATCCTGGAATCAGTTGTGTGATAGCTTATTGTAGACCATTACTCTACAATCCATGATTTTCAGAGAATCATATTTGATACAATCAATTCACAAAACAAAACTTATCTAATATGAATTGTGAAAATATGATGAAAAATGTGGCCTTACCTTACACTCACCAGTCCATCTCAATCAGTATGAGCTTGTGATTTCATATTCCAGAAGATTAAAAACTACATTTTAATAATTTTTTGATATTGGGAAGGCTATTTACCAAAAAGATAATGCATTGACTTCAATTGTTACATTTTTAAGATGACCTGTCATAACAGTAACATCGAGCAAGGAAAACCCTTTCTAGGCATCTTGGCAAAAGTAAACAATGTACAAGAATTGGCAGATATCTGTAATCCACCATGATACATTCAATGGGATAGCCACTCCAAATAATTCCATCCCCAGTTTGAATATCAATAAGCAACTGAGAAAAACATGGAAAAACAAGGGAAAAAAATCCAAAAAAGGCAATCCAAGCCATGGCCATGACTTTCCTTTGTGCTTGAAGAAACTAGTCATAAACTCAGTGTATATTTCAATTCTACGCTCAATCTATTTTAGCCAAGAAGCATTGAAACTGTAAAGAATGAGATCATTAAATAAGTCCAATGGGAACCTTTGCAAATTAATTAAAAATAGTTAGAAGAAGAGAAAGGGCATATTCTTGCAAATTAAATTGAACTCTAAGAAAGACAAAAAGCCCACTTGTAGCTAACCCTAGAAAATAACCAAAAAAAGCAAGATTTCTTATTCCTTCATTTTTCGTCTCGGTGCTCGGTGCGGCGGCTTCTCCAGAGAAGTAAAATACAACCGACTCGGGATCAAATCCCAAACCCTTCCAAGCTAAATCAAGGAAAAAAAAAATCCATAAATAAAGCAAAAGACTTACCTTCTTTGGCCTTCCTACGCATAAAGCTTTGATGTTGCTGGTTCAAAAACCCTAACTGCAACCTTATATATCAGGCTTAAATGATAATATCGATGGCTGATATTTGACTACAAAATTTGATGCATTTAACAATTAAAAATAGTATATTTAAATAACCCACATGAATCTAACGAAAGACACTCCACAGATTTCATCGGCAGCCCACCACTAATAAAATTACAAACTGACCTGGATCGCACTTCTGGCAAAAATCAAAAACCTTTGCAGGGGCAAACTGAAATAGAAGCAAACAAACAAAACAAAATGCTACTCTGCTAGCCTCCTTTTACTTGTGCCAGTTGTCAAAAAGAGAAATGCACAGTGTGAGATTAAAGCACGTAGTTAAAAACCCTGGAAAGAAGACCTCTAATACAAACAATGAGAACGATGCTGACAATTAGAGGAGAAGACTTTGTAAAGTGATTTTCACTTGTGTTTTTTGGCTGACCTTGCAAATTTTTGTAATTGGAAAGGTATATATATCGAATGTATTGTAAGATGTTAAAAAAAAAAAGAGCGAAAAGAATAGAGTCATATTTTGTACTGTGAATTATGTTTTGAAAAGAAAAGGTGTTATTAGCAGCAACATTCAGTGAGGTCATCTAAGAAGCAGAATTGAATTATCTATCACATAAGGTGATCAAGTGCACAAGGATCATATCAACAATCAGTTGCAAGTTGATCCACTATTTTATCCTAATAGGTGAACCAGTTTTTCAAATCCTTTAATAGGGTAGACTTAACAGTCTTTTATAAATCTCTTAATCGAGTGCATACTTCATTGTATGTTTGTAAATCCTCTAACAAGGTGGACCTAGCAGTCCTTTGTGCTCCTAATAGGGAAGATCACCAGAAGTGGTCAAATGTAAGCCTTAACTGGCCAAAAATTTTGCTACAATAGTGAAGTTTTGTGGGTACCATCCCCACCCCAGTTTTACTTTCTATTTGGAAGGTTTCTAAGTCACCAAATCACTGTGTTAATGTGTTATATCTTTCAATTATCTTGCATACAGTAGTATAAATGATTTATGATAATAGTTTACATGGTTATGTGATGAAAAGTTTTTAAATTACTGATTCACCCCCCTTCTCAGTAATTTCACCAAGTCTTGGATATTTCCAACAATTGGTATTAGAGCTTATGTGGTTCTCAGGACAAACCCTAACAGCTTGAGCAAAGATCTAAAAGGCAATTGAAAATGAAAAGCTAGATCTAGAAATGGCCATGGTCCAACTCAAGGAAGCAAAAGAACATCTTTCCCAATCTTTAAAAAGGAGAAAAGAAATTGCAAATCAAACGAATGATCTCAGGTATGTTGAAGAAAGAATTGAAGATTTCTTCCCTTCAAGTAGCTCAGATGAAGCAAACAATGCCATCAAAGAACTTCTAGAAAAGAATGGATCTCTACAAGAAGAAGCAAGAAAACTCAAAAGAGAACAAGAAATTCAATCAATTAGGCTATGTGAGATTTTGGAATAAAGGAACAAAGCACAAGAAGAATTGGAAGCCAGAAATCATGAACAAAAAATTCAATCTAGTCAAAATGAAGACCTTGTTGATCAGATCTCCGAAGCAAATGAAGAACTCAGGATTCTCAAAGCACAAAATGAAAGAATAAGGAATGATCTAAATCATGAAAGGGAAATCAACGAAAGAATACTAAGGGAATTAAGATCTGAAAAATAAATCAATGAAAAATTAAAGAATGATCTAAAAGTTGAAAAATTGATCAACGAAAGGATGATAAAATCTCAAGAAGATGTAAATCAGCTGAATCAGCAAAATGAGCAAAACTTTCATAAGCAAGAAGGCAAAGCAGGTCTTGGATACAATAAAGAAGAAGGTGAATCATCAAAGTAAGGAGCAAAAAGAAATCAGAAACCTAGATGTAATCATTGTGGAAAGGTTGGTCACACACAAACCAATGCTGGAGCAATGGAAAAGGAAAATTCAATGGAAAGTGTTACAATTGCAACAAACATGGACACAAAGCCAATGAATGAAAAGAGAAACCAAAATTTGAAGGCAAATGTCACAAGTGCAAAAGGTATGGTCACAAAGCATCAGAATGCAGATATAAATTAATCAATCCAACTGAGCAACTTGTAGAAGCAATGTTTGGATGGGATTATAATACTCGGTGCAGATGTCATTATTGTGGAGAATATGGACACACTGGCATAAATTGTGTAAGACATCACCTAAGAAAAAGGGACTCTACTATAAGGTGTTACAAATGTACTAAAATTGGTCATATAGCCAAGAACTGTATGAACATAGGCAAGATTGAAGATGAAAAGAAAGTAAAGGCAAACAACATCAGGAAACAAATGAGGCAATAATGGATTCCAAAGACCACCGAGGAAACAAGCTCAAATCATGAAAGAAATGTCACTCAAGAAATGGGTGACTCTATCCTTTCAAACTAAGCATTCTAATGATGTTGGAGCTGATCTTGCAAAGTAAATCATAAGCAGTTCCAACGAATGCAGTGCACTAAATTGATCCAATTAGTATAGCAAATACAGATGGATTTCAAAGATAATTCTATCTTTCACCGAATTGAATTAGAGTCCATCGAGCTAAGATGAGTTGAAGTTCTTACCGAGCGAAGTCAAGAATAAAGGAAGCCTTGTCTACCAAGTTGCAACTCTCACTGAGTTAGGTCAGATGACAGCCTGTCATGCACCAAGCATTTATGGCGCCGAACACTTACAATTTTTTTCAAACAAATAGGGAAAAATCGATATTATTTTCACTGCATACACAACTTTTAGAGAGCAGAAGCGATTTCGAAGAGCGTTATAGCATTCTCAAGCGATTTGGCAGTGAAATTTCCACATCCTTCATTCAATCACTAAGAAACAATGGCATCTATTAGCGGAAGCAGAAGCAAGAAAAAGAAAGGGTCCGAGATGTTGATAAAGGGTGTTGAATGAAGGACACCAAACTTCAAGCTCGTACCTATCATTGCTAAGTCTCTTGATCCACATGGTGCTCAATCAAAAATTCCACCCAAGGTACTCCTTATTAACGATATCAAAACTCATTTCAAATGTACAGTTCAAGAAATAGGAACCCTAGAAATGGATAATGCCCTAGATGAGATGAGTGTGGATGGATCATTGAAGCCGGAATTCAAACATTTGGAGACAAAAGGATTAATCCACATTTCGCATTTACCTCAAAATTTTCAAGTGAAATGGATAAGGTATATTTTGAGTCAATTTTACAATGGTCAACTATGGTTGGAGCAACCCTTTCTGATAACCACAAAAATGATTCACAAGGTTACGGGTCTCCCTATGCTAAGCAAAGCTAAGACCATGAAAACCCTAGGTCAGGATGAATTGCAAAAGAAAAACCTAGCCGAATGGGATGGTCGAGGTTTAAAAATTAACAATGTTATGGACTTGGAGCTTAGATTTGGTATTTACATTATAGCGTACAAAATCTACAACTCAAGTCAGTTGAACAGTGTTTCTTGTGAAGCAGTTGACCTAGCATACAAGGTTGTGAAGAAAGATCTGGATTATGACCTATCAGATGTATTATTGAAGCAGTTGAATAAGAATGCAGACAGTGTCAAAACATCAAATAACAACTCTTTTAAGTTTGACTCTTTTCTAGTTTGTTTATTTTTCTATGTACAAAAGTTCTTTTAAATCTAAAGGTATAGTGGTATGGAGAAAAGACACTCCAATTTTGTATCAGATAAATGAATTCATCAGAGATATGGGTGTAAATTTTGAAAAAGTAATGGACAATTATTTTGAAGTTTTCAAAGAAAAGATGAACAACAGATTCATGATTCCACCAAAACTTGTGGAAGATTACAAGGACGATGTATGTTTTATGGTTGACTATGACAAGGTATACATTAAGGCAGTCATACCAAGAGTGGCATGGGTAAAACCATTGCCTTATGAGATAAACATTGATGAGGCAAGAGACATAATTGAAGCACTGGTGAATGAGCCAAAAATTCCTAACATTCCATCCTTTGGCACCTACAAAGAAGCAAAGAAGAGGATAGAACTAAGCATTAAAATTCCCCAAGCAATTAGCAGAGGAAAGAAAAGGGTAGCAAAACTTAAAACTGTTGAGGGACCTCTTATGCTTATCAAGGGAAAAGGTGAGGATGAAGAAGAGGAATCAGATGATGAAGATGAATTTGAGAAGGAAGAAAGGTAAGGTGATTATCACCAAGCCAACTGCAGTATTCACTCGTAGAACCAGGAAAGGAAAGAATGAAAGTGAACCTGTATTTGTTCGGTCTGCACCTACATTTGAAGATAGAATGAAACAATTGAAAGCTGGAGTAGGTATATGCAATTTCAAAGCTCTAAAATATGAGACCAGAACTCCAGATGAACAAAAGAAAATTGAGGATTTGGTTGTGGAGAAGATGGGTATTTGGAAATACTCTCTTGCCCAAATGAAACCTCAAATTCATGCAGATCTTTATGATAAGATCAAGGCCAGATGGGACTTCTCTACACAAATTGTCAAAGACATTTTTGAATAGTAGTTGAGATAGTTAGTTCCCAGTCTGAAAAATGAGGAGGTAAGGAAGGCTTTGATAGATCATGAAGATAGAATAATTCTAAAATTAAACACATGTTTCATACTGATGAACAAAACAGAATCAGTGATAAGACAAGCCACAAATGTCTGGAAAGATGTCTATCATCTTAGACAACCTTCTACTGAGGTGGTAGAAATAAAGGATGATGACAGTAGTGATGATGAACTTGATAATATTCCATCTATCACAGTTACTCAAGGGGAGCTACATGCTTTAATGGAAGAAGAAGAAGAAGACAAGGAGGAAGAAGCACATGAGGAAGAAATGGATGAGGATACAGTTAGGATTGCAGCAAAGGTTATAGCATCCCTTCCTCACACTCCACCAGACACTGTTACATCAGTGGAGTCAACTTCTATTGGGGAGATTGCAAGCTCAATAGTTACATCTACCATCCAATCTTCTTCGAGTACCTCACAGCTCCAAGTTTCTACAATGGAAGTGCCAGCCACTTCATCTACTGAGCTAACTGTCAGTTCTTCTACCGAGTCAGCTCCTGGTCATATAGTAAGTATTTCATCAATTTTGACTTCATCTACTTCAATTTTGAGTACAATAGCATTAAGTACTCCAATTTTGTCAATATCTACCTCTATAGTAGCTTCACCATCTATTGTAGATACTCCTATATATACTCTACCGAGTATTGCACCAATTTTGTGTAGCATTTCAGCTTTGGACTCAGTTAGCATTAGCATTCAATCCTTGTATCCCATTTCATCTTTTACTGCTAGCCCTTCTATCTCCACCATTGTGTCTATTCCTAAGGTCAAACTAGTAGTAGAAACAAAACAATTATTAAAACTACTGTTAACTGGTAAGGAAATAGAAGAGGATATTGATCTAGACACAGAGATAGAAATCCCTAAGATTGACTCCAATACAACCACCATTGAAGAAATGAGGATGATAAGCCAACTTTTGGAAAAGAAAGCTAAGCAGAAGCAACTAAGGTGTGAAAGGGATAAGGAATACACGATTATTGAGAATGCACGAAATATAATAACAAAAGCTATAGGTGTTGAAGTGGATTCCACACAACACATTTTGTTACAGCTTGAGGAGGTAGTACAAAAGTTCAACGAAGACTCCTTCGGACAAGAGAAGTTGATAGAGAAAGATGAGAAAAAGTTTGATAACAAGGTACTTGAGCACATTGCTCAGAAAATTGCAATCAAATAAGTAGAGTTAGCAACATTTTTGGGCAATTTTTAAAACTCTTTTAAGAATGCAGCATCACTTTTTATGAAGCTATGAGATGTCTCCAGATTTACTAAGAAAATAAAGGAGAAATTGAATAAAATTGATAATGATATGCAGGCAAGTGCATCATCATTACAAACAGGTCCCTCCTTCAATATCTCCCACCATTCAAAAATGAAATATCTAGCAGATCTCCAAGCAGAGCATCTGAGAGAAGAAGCAAGAATAAGGGAAAATCTAATAGATATCCAAAACATGGTTTTACCATTAATGGGCACAATGCAGAGACACATTGAACATTGTAAGTCATTGGTCCAAGATCAGAACTTCTCTATTCCTGACCACATGATACAACTATCAGCAGAAGTCCAGGTAGCCCTCTCCACATGCCAAATTTTGTAGGGCTCATGGGACAACACTTTTGCCATAATCTTGAAGGTACATCAAGATTTTCTATCTCATTTTGGTGTCACCTATAGATAGTGTGTGTGTGTGTGTGTGTGTGTGTGTATTCAGTCCTTTGGCATTAATAAACAAAAGGGGGAGAGATATTGGTTATCAAATAAAGGGGGAGAAATACTGATAATAAGAGATACTAGATATCTAAGAAAGGGGGAGAGATTTGTACAATAGCAAATAGAGGCACAACATTCAACATGTATATATGTACATAAAAATCCTTGTATAAATTCAAAATTATTTTGATGCACATATGTTTTGGCTTATGAGTGTTTTGTTACTAATGCCAAAGGGGGATATTGTTGGCATTAAGTTATTATTGCAATTAGTGACAACACTTAGCCTTATCATCACCACTACCGAGCTCATCACTTTGTACAGTTCTCACCGAGCTTCGAAGGCTAAGAAGGCAGTTACAGTGTTTACCGAGCTCTGAAGGCTAAAGCAAGCAAATTTAGTGTTTATTGATATCACAGTGTCTACCGAGCACCTCATACAGTGTGATGGAAACTTAGTGTATACTGAGTGTTGAAGATTGCAATATTTACTGAGTAATATCATTTCTACCAATTCACCAGTGGTTACCGAGTTCAGAACTACTCAGAGTGGTTAGTATCGACTAAGCCTTCACTTCTACTGAGTGCATGATGATGTCGTGTAATGTAGTGGACGACGGGTATCAGAAGGTCACCGAGTCAATTCAGTGAACACGAGTTATTTACTATTGGGCTGACTTTGTAAAGTGATTTTCACTTGTGTTTTTTGGCCGACCTTGCAAATTTTTGTAATTGGAAAGGTATATATATTGAATGTATTGTAAGATGTTAAAAAAAAAAATGAGCGAAAAGAATAGAGTCATATTTTGTATTGCGAATTATGTTTTGAAAAGAAAAGGTGTTATCAGCAACAGCATTCAGCGAGGTCATCTAAGAAGCAGAATTGCATTATCTATCACATAAGGTGATCAAGTGCACAAGGATCATATCAGCAATCAGTTGTAAGTTGATCCATTGTTTCATCCTAATAGGTGAACTAGTTTTTCAAATCCTTTAACAGGGTAGACTTAACAGTCTTTTATAAATCTCTTAACCGGGTGCATACTTCATTGTATGTGTGTAAATCCCCTAACACATGGAGAGAGAGAGTTATCTCTGAGAAGATAATGAAGAGAATCACTAGCTATCATAAACAAGGATGGATCTAGTGGACATCCTTGCCTAATAGATCTTGTAAGGTTGAAGAATTCAAATCTAACTCCATTAATCTCCATTGTAGCCTTCACCCCAAATAGAAAAATAGAGACCATTCTACAATAATGTGTTGGGAATCCAAGGGTCTCCAACATCATCATGACAAAACCCCAATCAATCTTGTCATATGCTTTCTCATAATCTATAAAGAGCATGGCACAATCTTGACCTAAAGACTTAGCCCAATTCATGGCCTCCCAACATGTAATAAGATTCTCCAAAATATACCTACCTTTGACAAAACCAGTCTGAGTACTGTTGATGACATTAGGAGGAATCTTTTCAATTATGATAGCTAGAACTTTGGCAAGAATCTTATAAACCACATTCAACAATGTAATAGGCCTCCAGTTATTTATGAGAAACCTATCACCCTCCTTTGGAATGAGTTTAATAACACTAGCATTCAGTTCAAGGCCAAGAGACCCTCTGTCAAAGGCTTCTTCATAAACACTTAACAAATAGGGAACTATCCAGTCTACATTATTTTTATAAAATTCAATTGGGAGCCCGTCAGGTCCTGGAGCCTTATCATTAGCCATTCTGCTAATAGCTACTCTGATCTCCTCTACTGATAAACCCCCATCTAGAACCTTAGCCTCTTCATCCTTAATTTTCTTAGGGATGATGGATCTAATCTTAGCCCTAGCAAACTCCATGTAGGGATTAGGTTCTGAAGAGGTAAATAATTCTTTATAGAAGGAAGAGAAAGCCTCTAGGACCTCCTACTATGATGAAACCACCGAATCCTGAGTTCTAATATTGCAAATATTATCTCTTGCCTCTTTCTTCTTCAAGGTCTAGAAGAAGAATTTAGATTCTCTATCTCCAAGGTTAATCCAATTAATCCTGGCTCTAACTTTAGCCCCTCTAGTCTTAAACAACTTAAGTTTTCTGAGTGAGTTCTTGCACAGAATGACTTTATCTAGAAGAGCTTCTAAATGGGGGTTTGTATTGAATCTCCTTCTACTTCCTGCAAAGACTCAACCAACTCAACTTCCCTTCTCCCCTTTTTCCTCCCTACTACCTTAAGCATTCCCTTCCAAGACTTGGATGTTTTCTCCCATCTTTCAATGGAAAATTCATGTCTAACAACCTTCTCATTATACCAAAACATTATCTTGTAACTTTGGACTTTTTTCATTAGAATTTTTTTGTTTTTTTTTTTTTTTTTGGTGGGGGGGGCGGGGGTGGTGGTTAAAAAAAAAGTTCCCTACCTTTTAATAAGGCAAGGACTAATAAAATACAACTGACATGACTACAAATGTTGTAGATAGTACCTGATAGTACATGAGTGATGTGCAAGGAGTGAAATGGGCAACGACATGCTGCACAACATTCTAAGCGGTGCAAATTTTTGGCTATTTAGCCAATATCAGCACTAGCTATCTGGCCGAATATTTGCACTAGCCAAATAGCCAAGGTCATACCTATAGCCATCACATCACCAGATAAACATCCTTGAATGCCACACCTTCCACACAAGCTTTGTACTTGCAGCAGTGCACGATTGTCCAATGTCAATTTCTGTTATCTTGTGAAGAGGAAGCTACTATGATTTTTTCTTAATATATGTTATTTACTTTACACAATTAATGAGTTTTTGAAGAGGAGAATAATCTGGAAAAATTTATGAGTGTTTGTAATGGAAATAAGGGTATTTTTTCAATTGATGTAATAGTTAGACTGGCCTCAATAGGTGAGGGAATTGGATTCTCTATCACTGATTGTATGGAGGCTCATGTCAATTTGGTTGTAATTTTTTTTCTTACTTTTAATATAATGGGTACTACCCCCTAGACAAAGCTTATCTTTAAATAAAAATTAAATTTAAAAAATATATTTATAAAAAATGCTTATATTTAACTAAGGATCATTTTATTTATCACCATATAATTAGTTATTTATTTCATATTATTTAAGGTGGGTAGCTTAATTAATTATTGAAAGTTTTCTAAAGTAAAAATATAATTAAAATTAATAAAATATTAAATTAATAATCATTTATATCCAATTTACATAATTTAGTAAATATATAGTGAATAGGAAACTTACAAAATTGTAATAACTAATTAAAATTAGTTTTTGAAAGAATTTAGAACTAATTAAAGTATTATATTACTATTAACAATTTGTATATAATGGCTAACTAAATTTAATAGGAGCCTCTATCAAAACAACTGAATGTTGCAATAAGAACACTTATAAAAGTAACTAAGATGTACATTTTTAAAACCTTCTCTAATTTTGGCAAAAAAATCAATAAATTTTAACTTTTTTCATTGCTAAAATTAGTTTAATGATATTTCATCATTGAAATTAATTTAATTATTTAGTTTAGTTGAATCTAATTTTGATTAAAGGAAGAAAATCAATAAATTTTCTAATTCGATAATTATTTTTATTTTTTACTCTAATCGAAAAATGTTTAATTTGATTTGAATAGGAAACTAATAGTTACATTAAGTGGAGAAAAGTTAGAAATCATATATATATATATATATATATATATAAACTTTAAATTAAATTAACATTAAAATAATTATTTTAATATTAGACATTTTAAGTTTTTCTAAAATTAACTTAATTATATAAGTTAATTAATTTTAATTTTGATTTACATAGAATTAAAATTAAAATCAATATAGTCATAATTAAAAAGTAAGAATAAGAAAAATACATCAAGCTCAAAAGCAAAATACATATTTATTATTTACAACTATAAAATATAAATAAATTTGCAAGTATATATGAATAATTTAAGAAACTAAATATTTTGAAATTAATTGAAGTGTGTACATTATTTATCTTCAATATATTTAAAAAAGAAAAGTAATCTTTCAAGTATGTTGTTACCCACTGTGAAACAGTCTGACAACAGTTGTCAATTATAATAGAGCCTTCACATTTACATGGGCAACAATTAGATGCAAAAGATACAACTATGACAACATTTAATTTTTGTCTGCAGAAAAATCAATGGCTAGGAGGGGCAAACTAATAAATCAACGTTTCCATATATATATTTAAAAGTGTGCCAATTTCTATCAAAATTCTATCACACTTTCTAGGTATTGAATTAGTATTGAATTTACAACCAGGATGAGCAATATTGAAGTTTTCTATTATTAACTCATCTAGCCATGGGCAGGAGGAAGAAGGCTTGAAATAACCAGAGACCTCCAAAAGGTACAAAGTATGGAGCATGCTATAAATGGCTTAGTGTACATCCTTTGCACTATTAGTCTTTGTCAATTGGGTCTAGTACTGCTCATTTTAGCTATCTACAATATCATTTAATTCATTGCGTGTTGTAGGGTTTTGAACTGTACAATCAAGGAAGTAGGCATGAAAGACAATTGAAATGACCTTTTGTTTTTAGGCAATGAAATTTAGCTTTTCTCCTTAACTTAAAAATTTAACCTGTATATGTAGAACCAGAATCAGTATGCAAAGAACATTAACAAATAAAGTAAACATTCACAAACCAAAAACTAAATTCACATATATGCTTAGACAAAGGAAGAAAACAAGAAGTGCAAACCTCACAAGAAAAAGCACTCCATGCTTTCTTGATTCTGTAGATGTGTCCTTTTGTTGTGGATGTATGCTCAAGATGCTAAAAAGCTGCTTCAATGGAGATGGGTAATGGCAAATTGGTAGCTTTGTGAGCTCTCAATTTGGCATTATAAGGGTATGGTTGATGGCTTTGGTTCTCAAAATAGCATGGTAACTTTAGCTCAAAGATTGTTGATGAAATGGCTTGGAATGGGATTCAATTTATAGGCTAAGGGGTAGAGGGATGGAGGGCTTAGATGCAAGGATGGATGAAGGCTTAAGGAGGGCTAGGATGCACTCAAAGGAGAGCACATGGATTGTGCTTGTTTAGCACCAATAAGAAGGTGACACTTGTCACAAGGAGGATGAGTGTGAGAGGGTAGGGTAAAGGGTTGGTTAAAGTCATGATGAGTGGGGTTGAGTATGTAAGAGGGATGTAAGAGGAATGAGTGTGGAAGAGGGAAGAGTGTGGAAGATGGGTGTAAGAGTCATGAGTGGGCTTGTAAGAGTCTTTTATGTTTTGTAATAGCACTCATGACTTAGTGGTTGGGTTTTTTGAGGGGAGACTTTGGTTTGGCTTAGGAAAGTCTTAAACTTGTTTAAGGAATGTGACAACATTAGGGGGTGGATTAGGCTTGGGTTTAGGATTAG
The DNA here is from genome assembly GCA_028749045.1 of Cupressus sempervirens. NCBI lineage: Eukaryota > Viridiplantae > Streptophyta > Pinopsida > Cupressales > Cupressaceae > Cupressus > Cupressus sempervirens. The sequence goes on from CM053783.1 coordinate 4,638,689, forward strand.
ATTAGGGATGTTAGAGATGTGCAAGTGGATGGCATTAATGAGGGTGGGTGAGTTAGTGGCTAAGCTTGGTTAGTATGGGTGGATGGGGTGGATTAGGCTAAATGGAGGTTTAGAGATAGGTTAGGGGTTTTTGAATTTGAGGATTTCATTTATCAAATAGATTTATTTAATAAATGGGGATTTTTGGAATTAGATAGGAGAAAAGGATTTAATTGATAAATAATAGATTATTTGATTTATCAATTAGGACTATAGATGATTAATTAAATTAATCAACTAGGGGATGACAAAGGATTAGTTAAATAGAAATTTAATTAATAATGCCTTTTTAGATAACTAAGTAGGATTACTAAAATAGTGTAATCAAATTTAGGTATCTACAGTATAGAGTTTGCTAGATTAGCAAGTCCACTTTGCACTACACACACACACACACACAACATGAAAAATTCCTTCATTATCAAGCTCAATACCTTCTCCATGCAAAACATTATGTCATTTCCCAATTGTGACCTCAAACAATTCTTCTATAATGACATCCACCTTGGTGAAATTGTCAAAATCAATAATCACACATACCAACTGCAAGCTATAAGATAACTCTCTAGTACATGATTCCAAGATCCATAGCAGTATTTTTCAACTATTTGTTAGCCTTTGGAACAAGATTGTTTAAATTTCCAACTGAAATAGACATTCTCAGATTGTTATGCATAGATTTGTTTCTTTTCTTTAGCTGCTTTACTTACGAGAAAAACTTCCCAAAATCCCATCCTTTATTTGTGGAGCCTTGTTAGAACAATGGTGGAGAAAAAGCAGCATTGGGTTCTTGTGATCTATTTTTGTTACTAGATGATTTCTCAGGTTAGATATTCTATCCATAAAACTAGTGGTAACAAGTATGCTTATATTTCATTTAACAATTCAAGTGTGTGGGTATTGCAATAAGTGTATTTCTAGATCATTCTAGAGAGTATACATTACTTATTTATGCAATAAGTGCTCATGTTGTCTTTCCAGATCATCCTCATAGAGTATACATTACTTATTTATACTATTTGTATGTTTGGATCTTGACAACATTTTCATGGGTAGGTTTTCTTCACTATGTTCCTACTTTTGATTTGATCAAATGCTTTGGGCAAGTTTTGAGATTCTCGCACTATTAAGAAAAGAGTGCTAAAAAGAAACTTGAGTTGTACAAGTTTATGCTCACCCATGAAGCATCATAACTCCAGTAAATGTAGGCTATTTTGGTATCAAAGAAAATAAAATATTTTTTTTTGCATTATATTTGTTATAACAGTCATCTCTAATGTATTGAGCTTTGTCTCTATCTAATATATATATATATATATATATATATATATATATATATATATATATGTATGTATGTATGTATGTATGTATGTATGTATGTATGTATGTATGTATGTATGTATGTATGTATGTATGTATGTATCTAGCTCTCCTTCTATTAGGAGTTTTCTTGAGGGGTCAGAATAGTCTTACATAATCTTGATCAAAAGATTAAAAAACAATTGGAAAATGTCGCTACTAAATCTGGGATGATGTATGAGATAGACACTTATAGTTTGGAGTTAGTATGTGTGAATATTGATTTTGAGAATTTCATCAAGTTGGATGACATTATAGAATAACTATTGGGAATGCAATTGACAAATGAAATAGTGTTTTACATGGGGAAGGCATTGAGTGTGATAATGGAGCATAGTGAGAAGTGGACAACCATGGTCATTGAACAACACAAGTGTGATTATATATATAATGTTTGAAAAGCTGAAAGTATAATTGAACAAATGAGATAAATGTTAATAAGTAGTGCAAAAGCTAATATTAAGAATGATTTAGATGTTTTCTCCATCAATTTCAATGTCATTATGACTCATTTTACAAGATTTTATAATTTTATAATATGTTGCTGTAATTTTCAGCTTTTTAGCTTTATGATTAGCTTCACATTATTTATATACAGTAAATGTATTCACCATTTAATAATAATAAACCCAACAAATTACAAATAATCTAATCAAAACAAATAAAGTAGTTACTAAAATGCAACCCAAGCAAAAGAGTCATGAAAGTGAAGTCATAGTAACTCTAGCTTTGATATCTCACTTAATTGTTAAATTTAATTTAATTTTTTTATCAAGGCACTTTTCATAACTATATAGCCAATTCTGAAAATAAGAGTGATGTGTGGTTATGCCAATATCACAAGCTTGTTAAAAAAATGTGAAAGTGGACTATGCACCATTTAAAAGATTTTGTTTATTTTGGTTTATTTCTTTTAACTTTTTTCTATTGTTTTAATTAATAAATAGAAAGGATAAGAATTAGTCTATTTTATTGACAAATGAATATTTTGATTATGACAACGTCACCTATGCAAATACATTTTACTTATCAAATGTTAGTTATGACATCTTGTACATATGCTACTTATACAAGTGTCACTTAATCAATATCGCTTAATTGTATCACTGCCACTTATAAAATATGGTGCTTCAAAGTTTCACATTTCCAAATTTCAATTATGAAAATGTCACCTAGGCAAATACATTTTACTTATCATAATGTTCGTTATGACATCCTATCCATATGTTACTTATAGAGGTGTTACTTAGTCAACATCGCTCGTAATTGTATAAGCTACATTTTAAAATGTTACTTATAAAAATTTTGATAACGAAAATGTCATGCCCAAACTACGGGGCAAAAACACACACACAAATTTTTTTTAAAAGAGAAGTTAATAATTAAAGATACTCTAAATATTAATTAAGTTACCAATAAATTAAAACTAATTCATAATTAAAATTACAACTAAAACTTAACACATATATTAACCAACTAACAAGATAATAAATAAACATAAACACTAATATCTAACGATGCTCCATTTAATTAAATTCATTTCATTTTCTTTTATATTAATCAAATCGATAATCAAATAATATAACTATTATAACACAATAGAATGTAATTCTTAGTTTACTTAGTTAATAAATCATACATTTAACTATAACTAATAGTCGTCAAAACTTAACTTACATAACTATAATAAAATCATAAACAATCAAAATTAACACTCCTCACAAACTTCAAATCTAAATCTTTTGATATTTAATCAACAAAAGAACGTACTAAACAAATTAACATTTATCGACTAATCACTCGACTGATTTAATAATACATCTATCAACTATCTTATCATTCTCTAATTTATACTAAGATTGAATGGATGAATTTTACACTAGAACATACTAAGACACTGATATTATAACGTTCATGCTAACCCAACTTATACTTACAAGATTTTTTAAGCTAAACTAACATTTCAACACCTATGTTAAATCTAAAATTAATCATAAATTTTATACTAACTAATCTTTAATATAAATCAATTAACTAAAACTTAAACTTTCTAACTAATCTAATCTATAATTAATAAACTTAACTAACAACTAAATGAACTAAAACAATACTAACAACTTAATTACATTTTTAAAAAATTAGCTAAAAATAATAATTAATCAATTACAAAGAGTAACTACCAACATAATATAATATATACTAAAACAACTAAATCAATTTTAATAAATTAACTAATAGTAATTAACATGCTATCATAACTATCTTATAATCTAAAATAAAATAAAAATAAAACATGATACTAAAACTAAATTAAATATCAACTAACACCTATAACTTAAACTAATATACATTTTCTGAAACTTAATTAAGTTAATTAACAACTAACTAAGTAAAACATAAACTAGCAATAAACTAATATTATTAAACTAAACTAAACTAAAATAAAAAAAACACTTAATAGTTAAACTAACCTACCTACTCTAACCACTAACCATCAAACCTACTAACCCTACTGTACCCCCCTATGCCCCACTTGCTTGGGCGAATTCCCAAGCAGGGTGCGCTGCCCCACGCCTGCAAGCGCAGACCCAAGTGGGGTACGCTGACACCCCCTCTCCCATCATAATGTGGGGTGGCGACCAAGGCTAATGAGGGGGAGTAAAAACAAAAGTTAAAAATAACTTTAAACCTCCAAGGTCTGCGAAAATCTATGGAGGAAGCTGTATATGAGCAATGTTAGTATGCTAATAGAAACCAAATTTAAATAAAGCTTCTACAAACTAAACAAAATTCATAAATTTCAAGATAGACTAAGATGAGCTCTCAATTGAGAATATGAGCCATTAATGGGCTCTCTCAATGAGAAGCTCTCTTGTTGAGTAGCTTTGTCTAAATAGATAGGATGTATGCTCAAGCTTATGCTTCAAAAAGGGCTTCAAATGGAGTTGGAATTTGGGTGTGAGTGTATGGTTTTGATGTAAAATGGCTTCTCAAAATGGCATTATGACTTTACTTCATGGATTGTGTTATTTTGCAAAGGGGAAAGATCCAATTTATAGGCAAGAGGCTTGAGGGATTGAGGGCTAAGATGCAAGGATGGGAAAAAGCTCATGGAGGGCTCAGATTGCATGAGAAGAGAGCACATGGATTGTGCTTCCTTATAGCCAATCAAGGAGTGACACATGTCACATGGTGAGAGGATGGAGGAAAGGGGAAAGATGAGTCAACAAAGGAGGCTCAAGGGATAAAATCTTCATAAAGACCCTCATAATGACTTGTAAGAGCAATAAAAGGGCTTGTAAGAGTCATTTATGACCTAGTGGACTTCATAAAGTTTTATGGTTGAGATATTTTGAGGGTGATGAGAGCAATTTCGACTTGGACTTGATTAGGAAGGTTTTAAGCTTGCTTAGGCTTGTGCAAATGATTAGAGGATGGATTAGGGTGGTTTAGGATTAGCTTAGGGATAGGCAAGTGGATGGCATTTAATGAGGGTGGGTGAAGGAGGAGATATTTGTTAACTTTGGCTTGGGTTAGTAAGTTTTAACCCATGTTTAGGGAATGTGACAAGGTTAGGAGGGGATTAGGATTAGGTTTAAAGACATCTTCTAGAAGAGTCTAGACTTTGGATGAGGATAAAGACTTTCTAGAATAGTCTAGAATTTCCTAAGATGAGGATGAAGACTTTCTAGAAGAGTCTAGAACTTCTTAGGACGAGGATAAATTAGATTTTTAGGAAATAAATAAAGTTTTATTTATTTCAAGGGTTTGGGTTGAGGAGATATTTATTAAAACTTTTTTAATAAACATGAGGATTAATATTTAATCTTAATTAAATATTTTGAGTTGGGATTAGGGGTAGGAAATGATGGGATTAGCCTTTAATTAAAATTAAAGAAGGATTAGAAGATTTTGGAAGAGGTTAGTGGTCTTAAGAAAATTGGCCAAGTTTTGGGCAAAAAATAAATTTTTTATTTATTTTGGTTTTTTTGGTCAATTTATTAATTAAATAATTAATAAATAAGGAAATAATGTTTAAATAAGATTTAAACATTTTTGGGAGGGATTCCTTAATTATATATTTTTAATTAAGATAAAGGGATTTAATGGCATAAAAATAAATAAATTAATTAAATAAATAATTAATTAATAAATGATGATGTCATCAGGACTTTTTCAGAAAATAAAAATACTTTATTTTCTAAAGGTTTTTAGGTGTCTACAGAAGCAAGTGACATCATCAACTATGATGACAATTGACTTTTCAAAACAATTAAAACTTTCTTTATTCTTCCCTCCATACTGTCGTCCAAGGACAATGGTGAAGCATTAAAGAGATAAAGTTTTTATGGTAAGAAAAGGATATTTAGTTTATATTAGTTTTAAATTATGTTATACACAATTTCTATTATCATTATTATTTCCATCCTAATTTCTGATATGCATCTATCTAATTTAAATTTTCGATTGAATCACATGAAAAACAATTATACTCAAACACCAATTTTATTGGTAAACTTGATTCAAAGGCTCAGCCGGGAAAGAATCAGGAAGAAAACCCGGCTTCGTTGCCCATTTACAACAAAGTTTAAAATATAATTTACATAGGATATCAATCCCAAATTTCAACAATTTAATTGAATTTTCTTCATGGTCCTCATCAAGGGATTTATAATATTTTCTGCAACACATTTCTAGAACCAGGGAGGGAACATAATCTGATCAGGTGACCAAAATCATGACCAAGAACAATTCAAACATGCATATACATACAAGGTTATCACAATAGGATTCACAATGAATCAAAACTAGGGAAAGGTGGATTCTTCCAACCAGGAGAAGTCAAGCACAACACCAAACAAATGCCCAATCGGGGCTATAAATCAAGAACTTCCGTTCTTCCATTTCAACATACCATAATCATACAAGGTTTGTGCTGACAGGTAGGGGCCCATAACACCCTACCCTTTCTCCCTCTTCTCATCCTGAGAAGAGACTCTACACTGGTTGGAGTCCGACTAAATAGACCTTTCCCAAAATTGGTCACTTCTGCCCTATCCAAGGGTGAGTAATACCAAAACACCCATGCAAGAAAATCTCAAAATTTCAAACATAAACATGAAAAAAGTCATCCAAAATAACATGATTTTCAAATCTTCCCAACATACCCACAAACATACAAACATTCAAACAACAACAAGGTAGCGTAAGCATGAAATAAGAATGAAATTTGAACAAGGGACATGAGAATTCCAACCTTCACAAAGAGGTAATGGCAATGAACAAGTTTGAGTAGAGTTTCCTTCTCCTTGCTTCAATCTTCAAGAACTCCTCTCTAAATGTAGAGATTGGGTAACAACCTCCACAAGTCCAAGAAGAGCCTCCAAATAAGCCTCAAACTCAACCACCAAAAGGAGCAATAACTACTTCCACCCCCTAGTAATTCTAGAAACTCCTAACTCAACCCACACTATGGTTAAACACTAAGTGGAGGTGAGGTGAGGTAACTCAAGATAACCACTTGCAATTTTCGCACAAAGAAAAAATGAGACTTTTTGAGTGGCCTCAAAAGTCAATAAAAGGGGCTTAGGGGTTGGAAAAGACCCCTAACCCATACCCATACCCTTTGGGTATAATAATTTCATGTTTAAGCCTTAGGAAAAAGGTTTAGAGCCAGACAAAATCTAGGAATAAAATAGGACCTTCTAACTACTCTAACATTGCAAATTAAGCACTAATCCGGTTTAAGGGATGACTAACCTCGATTAAGAACTCAATTAGCAAACTGACACTAACTTAAACCAACTTGGGTCCAAAGGTTACACAACTAACCCTAATCAGCACACTGAAGAACATAAACAATTTACGAGTGTCAAGCGACACTAAAAGAACATAGTTACGAACACTAACATTCACTGAACACAGAAAGATACATACATACATCTCACTGTACAATACGTGAATTATGAACAACAAGGTTTCTAAAATTAGCACACAGAGATCGGTTATATTCCTCCGTCAGTTTCCTCGACTAAAATATCTGCACACTCATTGCACACATCAGTAGTCCCAAAAATCACATGTACATATATACGTATCAGAAATTCACATAAATTGAAACATACATCAATCAGGGTTTCTTTCATCCTACTTAATTCTTAACCATTAAAAATCTCTTAAATCAAAGTATCAATCGTACATTTACCGATTTCATCAACATACATATACATAAAACATTAAATGACAAACATCAATATATCTGAAAGTAACATCACATAACATGAAATAATATAATATGTTCTAAGTATCAGATAATGTCTCGATATCTCGAGTCGTGAGTGTCAAAATGATAAAATAACAACTAAGGCTATGAAGGGTCGAGGCGAGGTCTCACAGAAAATGTCACCTAGGCAAATAAATGTTACTTATCATAATGAAACTTATGACATCGTATCCATGTTTTACTTATAGAAATGTCACTTACTCAATATCACTTAGTGCTTCAAAGTTTCACATTAACAAATGTTACTTATGAATATTTTGATTATGAAAACATCACCTAGGTAAATAAATGTTATTTGTGTTCTTCTGGTTTCTTCTTTTGTTTGTACATTTTGCTATTTATTTTTATATTGTTTTGAATTTGTCAAACCCTAACAAGTCATGCATCCACCCTAGAGAAAATGACATGTCAAATCCACATACTACTTCCATCTCATCAGGTCCTTGATGGCACATATAGGTCCCACCATGAGTTCATAACTAAATGAAGCCACATTTAAGAATACTGCATGCTCACTATCCTTTGGTGTGACATCCTATCCACATGTTACTTATATAAGTGTCACTTGTTATTTCTTATAATTGTATCATTCCAATATGCAGAATAACACTTGATGACAAGACTACCAACTCATCACCAAGTCAATGCAAAATTTTAAACTGTAATGATGTCAACTTCGTTGAGTCATCACTTATGACATTCTATAAATTAATCACTTATGAATTTTCTGATTATGAAAATGTTCTTTATGAATCTTGTACATATGTTACTTATACTAGTGTTACTTATAATTGTGTCACTATCACTTATAAAAAATGGTGCTCCAAAGTTTCACAGTTCCAAATGAATGTTAGTTATACAAATATCACTTCTGACATTTAAAGGAAAGTTGAATAAACCACATTTTAAAATGTTCGTTATAAAAATTTAGATTACGAAAAATGTCACCTAGGCAAATAAATGTTACTTCTCATAATAAAACAATAGCTTGCGAATTGGAAGAAGAAACATGGTAGAAGGTCAAGAGAAGATTATTTTTAAAAATATGTCAAAGTGAGTCTGAATATGATAATAATGACGTATTTTTTTTTTCATTTACTTATATTTATAAATATAAACAATATTATTATTTTGTACATGTAAATAATGTTAGAGGTGATAGGAAGGAAATGTTTAAAAAAGGAAGATTATATTAGGATTCTGAGACTTGGAAGTGCATGAATTTTCACCCATAAAAAGAATATAAATGGAGTTGGAAACATCTGCATCGGGAATAGAGGAATTGAGAAGAGGATTGAGTGAGTAATACTCTTCTAAAATTCTCTTGCCCTCACCCATTAGTTAGTAAGTTGATTTTACTATGGGTACAAGACTTAGTATCGATGGCAACTAAAATAGAAAATTCCGCCTGTTAAGGAATCTTCAATGGGACCAAAATAGTGACCTTAGAAGCATAGAATTAAGTGTAGGGAAGCTTACCCACTTCAGGGTGTGTAAATGCATAAGAGAAGTCAACCCTACACCTAGGGATAAGGGTGGAGGAAGTAGTTGAGGGGAAGAGACGACATATGAAGTAGCAGTAAGCTATCTCTCTACTGAGTTGACAACACTGGGAAAGAGTTGGGGAAGCAAAAATTGCACAAAATATTCAAGAGAATAAGATAAAAGAAAATAAGAATTGGAACGTGACAAGTATATCCTTCTATGCTTACCTGTAAGAGTGAAATATCTTGTGAAGTTGTGAGCTACTTCCATCTAGGGCTTGGGGGCATCCTTTTTCCTGAAGACATTCTAAAATTTAAATACATTTTCGTCTTTCTTAGAAAAAACCTCCATATGCTGGTGATCCCTAAACTTGATCACTTTCTACAATTTGAGTTCCTCCATTGGTAAATCAGTAGCCATGGTGCTAAGCTATTTTGAAATATTGAATAAAATTCCTCTATCATAAACCATTCTATTCCTCGAAGATCTTGCAAACTCATATCGAAGCACATGGTCAGACCCGTTGATTGCTTTGGTCTTTCCTTAGAATCCTTCATTGGGAATACAATAAAATCCTTCAAATCTATGAAGTAGAATGCCAAATTGTTGATATAGATGCAAAGGCACACCAGTCTTACAAGATGAATAATGATTTCCTCTTCTTCTTTCACTCAATGCAATAACTGGAAAAGGAGAAACCCCTAGTCTTCAAATTGAATTGTGAGCATGTTTTCCTAACACGTAACCCACAAAAAGAAATTAATCCCAGGGATGAGATTATAGTTCCATATGAATTTCCAGTTGTAGTCAGGTGTCTGAAGGTCAATGAGAAGATTAAGCCAAATTTGACGAAGTAGAAGACAAATATCCACATTTTTTCATGGGTATCCTTTCAAATTTAAAAAATCCCAAAGTTGATTGGACCATGTAAAAAGAGACAGTTAATCCCCAGTGTAAGCAGGATAAGGTGTAAGGAGATCTTTAAGATGACGAGGAAGCCAAAGACCAACTTGATGATGAGGTTTGGCAAGAAGTTAACATTTTTCTGTCATATTCCAAAAATGAGAAGCTAGAGTAGAATATCCTCACCATTCCAAGAATCCAAGACGAGTTGAAAAAAAACTTGCTCAAGTTGTGGCTACTAGTCTCAAAGCACTCTAGAGAAAACTACAAAAAAGAAATAAGTGTAACAAGTTAAGACCATGGCATAGACTATTGAAACATTGTTATTGAAGAGGATTCCATGAAAGCTTCTTTGCTGCACAAAATGAACTTTCTAAGGAATGGCAGGCTACTAGAAGCCTGTAGAAGCTTGTTGACATCAACTATGAGGTGCTCTCTTGGTTTTCCTCTAGTTTTATGTTGTGTTTGTCAGAGATTTGAGACAAAATTACAAAAGAAGATATTATTCAAATAATGTGTCTAATCCCTTTTTCATCCCATTGAATACATATTACATATACATATGATTTCCATATCCTATAGTATATAAACCCTCCTAAACAAATTTCGTACAAATAATGAACTGGACACAGAATTGTTGTCTACACATACTTTAGGGATGCATATTGCCATCTAGATCTTAATGCACATGATCACCTACATGTGAGAACTTATACCCATTTTCACTTTGAATGAGCTCATCTATGACCGAGCATACTTCCAAAAGGTACAACAGCAGGGGGATCTCTGCAGTCACCTGCTCTCCTATATAGCTATTTACAATATTTGATGCCCATATTCTCCTCCTTTCAAACTTTAACACTTCCAACTGCAGTAATCCCAACTCTTGTGGCTCATGTTCTTGATCCAAATGAAAGACACAACTTGTTAACTTTTCATGGTTTTCCCACAAGTTTATCACAAACATAGACACGAACAGGAACACACACATCTGTTCACCTCATGTGGTTTTTTGGACGACCACTAACCATTTTGAGATCCATGAATGGTATTCCTTAACTATATTTGTTCAATTCAACATTTAACACTAAGTGGTTACATTAAAAAATAAAACACGTGAAAAATAATAACTATTGTTGTTGATTGTATCACTCAATCTCCAACTACAAAGAAAACTCACAAACACATGATAGAAATAAAAGGCCACCACAAATGATAAGCGGCCCCAACATTGATGATTGATGAAAGGATGCTAAGCATCCAACCTCCAATTGATTTGCTACTAACAAATTTTTATTTTGAAGCTCAACTTTAAAATTCCCAATGAAGATGGGTGTCATTTACAAGAGATAATGCATCTAATTACAATTTAAGCAATTTTATTTTATTTTATTTCTCATTAAAACGGACCATATTATAAACAAAATGATGCAACATGTAACATATTTTCATTATGACTAATATAAACCCAAGCCTCAATTTTCAATTCATACCTAATGCGTGTTGAATTTTAAATGAATTGAGTAGTGACTTCATTTTACCCTTCGGAAGACAACTCTAACATTGCAATAAAGTCCTCTCTGTGCAGTGGAAATACAACAAGAAATTATAGACACTAAAAGAAGGTCTTCCAAGCATCCTCATCTCTCACTCTGAAGCTTTGAAGAATCACAACAGTGAGGGAAAAGCACATTAATAAAGGATTTTTGGGAAGAAACTTCTACACAGCCAAATGGAGGTAAAAATATTGCAATCTTGCTTAGCTACCAGTGCATTTTCTACAAGAAGCAACCTTGCTATGTAGTTTTAAGTGCCAAAATAGATGAGGTAAATCAATAGAAGGCACTCTTAAAATATTTGATTAGGGCTGAATATCCCAAAAGAATGTCACTAGTTAAAACTTTACAAATCATTTATTATAACTGAAGCCAACTTTCCTCACACTAGAAGGGAAAACAAATGGCTCTTACAATTGACTGTCATAATTGCCCTCTTTCCCAATTCATTCAATTTTTATTAGACTTTCTACTATTGATATAAATATATAACCAAATATTTTACCTTTCCAGGACAAATGCGCAAGGAAAAATGGAAACTAAAGGGTTCACAATTGTAGGTATTGCTTTGATGCAATGAATGAATATGCCAAGATCTAGAACCTCGATGAATAGCACAAGAGAGAAAATAATATGATAAGAATAAGTTGTATTTTCACCAATATGATTAATTGAATCAAGAATAATGAATGAGCTAACTAAACTTAATTGACCTAAAATGTACAAGTGTCTCCTTATATAGGCAACGCAATAAAATACTATGATATAGAGATGATAAGCTATCACCCACACAAGGTGGAATTGCATGTTGAACAAAGGTGGATCATCCTCTATTGTACACTAAGGTATGTCCAATATGTGGAGGATGATAACTGACAAATTCACTGAAGGTGGATCTCACACATAAAGTGGAACGTCATCACAACTTTCACCACCTAAAGTTGAATTTCTCCTACACCATGTGCAACTAAAAGTGCAAACTCCTCAGTGTCTCGTATGAAAACTAAAAGAACCAACTCATTTGGCCAAAGAACCACAACAAGCCACACTTTTGGAGAAACAAAACATCATAACTATTCTTGAGGAGAAAACCACTAACTAAAAACTACACTGACACACTACACAAGCATTTTGAGCATGTCCTCCGAACCGCAATAGCAGAAAGCTGCAAAGTATTCTCCAAACCCATCCTAATAAACAATTAGATAGTCAGGAAACTTCAATTACCAACCACATAATCTCCAATGCTGAGAACTTGAAACCATAAGAGTACAATATTCTCAAAACACAAACATTATATCCAACACTACAAGCTCTTATTGGCATGATTTTTTCCCACTAAAACATGCAGAATCAAATACTTGATGCTTTGAGGAGAACATCAAACAATTAATCCTCTCTTGAGATAAGGTCACCTCATGCTAAGTTTTCATAGTAAGATCATGAAATGACTTCAAGGTTCCTTCTAATGTGGATACTTGTTGAGCAAAATAATGTGGTTTGTTGGTAATCACTTGGGGACTTGCATTATTCATTCAATGAATGTCAACTTCTTGCACTTCTAAAGATTTAGCTTCATAGTGTGCAATGAAAATACAGTTTGATTCTCCAACTTCCCCTTTAACTTAAACTTAACTTTTACTTCTACTTCTAACTATGAATGGAATGAATCATTAATGTCTTGGACTCTACTAGCTGTAATCTCGTCTGTGACTCCCCCCACCTAGTGCAAGCTTGTAAAGAACACTTGAATGGTTTTCAAATCAATATTTCCTCTCCAATCCCATCAAATTGATTCAAACTAAAGATTTAACATCAATTGAAGTTAAGTGCATTCAATCATTGGCTTACCACACAAAGCACTCCTACATTAGCAAGGGACTAGTGGCCCAAATTATTTTTTAGGTCAAGAAAATAAATATGCACAACAACTTCTATTCAACTAAACTAGTTCAACATGAAAGGAAACCTACTCCAAGTGGAAGATTATTAATTGCTTTGACAAGCATTACAATAATTACAATGAAAAACCAAGGACGAATTATCAATTACTTTGAAAAGCATTATAGCAACAAATTCATCAAGTCTCTCCCTTAGCTAATCTACTTTAGTCTCCTACAAAAATAGTTCTTACTCTAATCTCCTAAGATCATGAATTACAAATGAGAAGGCATTGGCTTTTTATAGTAGTCATTAGAACGAAGGGCCAAGATCAATCCAAGATCAAGGACTAGGGTTTAATCCTACAAACTTCAATTAAAGTTGTCAAACTTATAACCAATTACACGAGGGCACCACATCATGGATCAATGAGAAAATTACAATGATTTTTACAACCAATGAGAAAATTGGACACTTGGCATAAATTGATTGCTTGTGCTTGAATCCAAAATTTTCTGATTGGAGGAAACTAGTTGCCATCTCATCATCCTTGTCTTGTAGATCTATTTAATCCTTTGATGAAGAGAATACCTCTTAATGCTCAACATTTCTAACTTTGATTAACTTTTTTGAAACTATCAACTACTCTTGAGGATGACTGTGATAACGTTTATGACTTCATCTTTCAAGTTTTCTCCATCCTTTAAAATCTTTCCTAATGGTCTCACTTGAAATTGATTGCATCTTTGTGAACCCAAGAACTTGACCTTTCTTGATTCTCTTTGAAGATGTCCTCATGTAGTTATATCTTCTTTGCTTCCCTGAATCTCCTCTGAAATATCCCAAATGGATATTTGCTCTGCTGCTTTCATTTGTCCAATTATATAAATTATATTTTCCTGTAGATTTTTCTTTGATCTTATAGAGCTAGACAAAAGTTGTAGAAGAAGGTTGTTTCCTTTTGTATTTTTCAGAATATATGTATTACAATGAATAAATAACAGTAACTGATAGAATAAAAGTGATAGAAATCATATGTAGCAATGCATACTATTCTAGAAATGATTCTAAAACTGCACCAGAAGAGTGATTTATTTTAGAATAGTACCAATACAGATGTATTTCAAACAAGGTTGACACCCGCTGAAGATGGGAACCAGTTACAACCAAACAAGTTCAAATGATAAAGCCCAAGTTGCTGCAATAAAACAACTCCATTCTGCTGCAAATAAACACTCCAAAATTCCTCCTGCAAGCTACTATAAGTAAAAGCCATGCTGAACCAAAGTGGCTGCCTTCCCAATAAATCCACTACCTGCAAAGTGTGACTACAATACTAGAAATTGATCCTTTGCTGTGATCACACTGTATGCATAAGAACCTTCAAATCTGATCTTGTTGAGGGTTACGTCCCAACAAATCTACTCTCAATACTAGGGTTTGCGTCCTAAGTGAGGAATGCTCTTATAGAGCAATGAAATCCAAAATAGGTTGACAAAATGATAAAATACTCATCTTTAGGTTGCCTTCTCCTTATATCCCCTCTCCAAGGCAATTCGAACCCTAAAAGTACCCTAAAGTGGATTTCATTTGAACTTTATAATATAACATTATTTTTCCAATAAAGGCGTCCAAATAGAAGGAAATCATTACTTTATTAATGACAAATAGCTACAAGCATCAAATAAGTCCTAGGAAGTGATAATCAAATACTAGAGACTGAGCTCTTTCCAACAAGCTATCACACATAGGAAAATCGATCCAAATGGAGCCATCAAACTCCTTATTACTCCAAAATGGCTAAAAACTTAGCCTTATTTAAATTATTAAAATGCTAACTTAGGAGAATATTTAAATATATTAAATTATTTTCCAAGTAGCCAAGAAACAACCCAAACACCTCTAAAAAATGAAACTGAGTTTGTCACTTGTCTGTGACTGATGCCAGACAACCTGCGCCAACTGGCAGGCACACCCTCAAACCTAGGGATACTCCTAAAAAATAGGGAACACACCCAAATCTCCTGAAATTGATACCAAGGGGTGATCTCATAGAACCTCAACTCTAGAAACATCACCACCTCCTAAAAGGTAGGAATATCCTCTTAAAATCAAGGAATTGCCTCCTAAAATCAAGGAACTATTCTCAACTAATCTACTACTACCTGTAATACCAAATCTAGACACGAAAAACCCTGACTGAGTCCCTACTCACCACTGCCAGCCTACGAGACTCCATAATAGGCTAACTCTCATGTCATTACTAGACAAAGCTAAATAGGGGACATGACAAATCCTCCCCTCTTAGAGATGCTTACCCACAAGCAACTACAAAGCTGGATGCTGTAAAATAATCCCAGCCTCCCAAGTGGCGTCCTCTATAGGGAGACCTCTCCAGCAAATCAGATACTCTCAAATCACATTTCTTCTCAGCTGGCATTGCCTCTCTTCCAAGATCTGGAGGTGGTATAATATGTTATCCCAATGCCTTTTTCAAACTCGACACATGGAACACATTATGAATCCTACTACCAGATGGTAACTCAATCTCATATGCAACCTCTCCAACATGCTTGATAATCCTGAATGGTCCATAAAAACAAGGTTTGAGCTTCTCAGCTCCACCCCTTTTAAGGGTGCTCTATCGATAAGGCTACAGTCGTAGGTACACCATATCCCCTACCTCAAATATTCTCTCAATCCTCTATCGATCATCATAGACCTTATTCTGATTCTGTGCCTGTTGAAGATTCTCTCTAAGAAATCTCATGTTGTCCTTGTTCTCCTGTACCCAATCCTGTGCCAAAGGAACCTTGTTGTGACTAATCACTAGATCAACAAAAGATAGAGCATCATAACTGTAGAGGGCTCTAAATGGAGTCATAGCAATCAACATATGATACATCATATTATAACAATACTTGCCCAAGTGCAACCAATGCACAAAACATCAAGATCTTCAAAGAATCTGTGTCTACTATTATGGTAGACATTAATATGGCAGAGTCGTTACGCTATGCATGTAGCTTGCGACGACATGCGGCTGGCGATGAATGTTATAGGCTAATACATAATACCATCCTACAAATATACTAGAAATGGAAAACAAGAACTCTCTCATATTTCGTGGGGTGAAGACGTCAACCCTTTTCCTTTCACTTACATTTTCTGGGTGACTGCATTTTTCTGGGCTTAGAGGCTCATACAGGGGACCTCATGCCACAAAAATTGACAAGGGTTTTGAAAGGGAGAAAGTAAATTCTTGTGTATTTAGTTAGGTTTTAAGCTTCTGATTGGAAAGATGTGGAGCAGTGAGGGAGCAGTGGGAGCGGGGAGCTCTCACATGGCGCCACCCGGGACAACACCATCTAAAGGAATGCCTCAGTCGCCATACGGCCCTCCTCTGAATGCCTCCAATGTGGAGGCCATGCTGGAAGAGAAGCCCCCAAGTGGATGCAACTTAACTCTAGGAGATATGGTGATAAGCGAAAGTTTGGTTTTGTGGAGACTCAAAAGGAGGACATGCCACCAAAGTGCATACGTAAAATTATCAGGTAAGAGCAGTGTCTTTTTGTTTTGGTGCTTTATTTAGTTTAGTGTTTAGTCGCGAACGACATGAGTATACTTGATTGAGTTTTTGTAGTGCCATAGGTTTTAAGGAATTAAAGGTTCAAGTGTTGTGTAATGAATTTGATTAAACTTTAGTTAGGAGATTCTATAGCTTTATGAAACTTAGTATGAAAAGTTTGAACCGTGATTTTTTTCCACTTGTTGAAGTTGAAGGAATTAGAGCCGCAACTATTATTTGGGGGTCTTGGGTGATAATTTCAGTTAAAGCGTGACAGGTTTCTAATCAATTCTGAACTCCCAAATCCACGTGAACAGGTCTCTTGGCGGCCAATAAGAAGTCCCCTAGCTTACTATCTTCTTCACCTCCATCAAGCAGCTTGGTTTTATTTTATTCCGACGAAGCACGAGCGTGGAGTGACCTCTTCGTCCAGGATAGACTTCCGTGAGAAACAATTTCAGAGGATCCTTCGTCTTCACCAAGGTTCACAACTGTTGACACCTCCAGTGTGGGAGTTCAGACTGCCGATGTGGGAGTGCCAACTGCCAGTGTGGGAGTGCTGACTAGTGTAGGAGTGCAGACCTCTAGTGTTATGGCGAGACCCAAAGAAAAGCTGCCAAAATTTGAAGGTGATGGTACAATCGACCCCCTCCAACATTGTAAGACATGTGAGATGATCTGGCGGGCAAATGGAATCACAGATGCCGATGAATAGGCCAGGCAATTTTTGGCAACCCTACGGGGTGTCGCAATTGATTGGTTTTCGGATATGGATCCGCAGAAGCTAGATACATGGGATAACATTAAAAAGGAGTTCTTGGCAAAATGTAAACTCTTGCGGGATGATAATGAAATCATAGCAGAAATTTTCAATACCAAGCAAGGGAAGCACGAAACTGTCTGTGTCTACGCCAGGAGATTGAAAGACTTAATAAACAAAATAGAAAGCAAGCCAACAGACAGATTGCAGAAAAGGTGGTTTTTGGATGGCCTACGCTTGAAGTTGCAGAGGAAAATGAAAATCGTGCCACCGTCATCATATGCGGACACGTATAACAGAGCACTAGACCTTGAAAGTGAGTAGAAGACAAAGAAGAAGAAAACTAGCTCTTCTGATTCTGATGATGACAAGCCTGCCAGAGATGATAGTAGCGACAACAAAGGTAGCAGCAAGAAAGTTCGTGCCCTACAGAAGGATATGGTTCGCATGATGAAGGAGTTTAAAAATATGCAGAAGGAGCCAAAAGGTAGTGAACTGTGGTGCACAGAATGTAAGACCGACGGTCATACTAAGGGATCGTGTCCAAAGAACCAATTCTGTGACATCTGTCAGATCATGGGCCATTCGAAAAAGGACTATCCTTTTAACATGAAGATAAGAGGATCTTCGCATGTGTTTCTCACACAGGAGGCTTCCTCGTCGGGTAGTAGCGAAAACACGAATACCGCCAGTGCTACATCTAGAGGATACATGAATAATAACAAAGGGCAAAATAACAATACAAACAATAACAATAATAATGGAAGCCGAAGTCGAACTCAGTATGATGCAAATGGACGGTCAATCATTCAATACCGAGCATGTAATTTTTGGGGTTATTTTGCGCGAGATTGTACAACGACAAACATACCAAAATTATTATGCAGATGGTGCGGACCCGGCGATCACGAAGATTCCAAGTGTCCAAAGGCTAGAGTAAACTTGATCACTATTGGCACGGAGGTAGAGGAGGTTCTGGCAATTACACAGAGGCAAGCGGAGGAAAAGAGAAAAGTGGGGGAAGCGCAGGCGAACATTGCAAAGGCATCGTCAGTGGGGACATCTCAGTTGAAGGACATCACCGGCACCTTGGCAAGGAACTTTGCAGAATAAAAAATTGTACGACAGATCTTACAAACGGAGATACTAGTCAAGATAAGTGACCTCCTTCTCACAATGCCCTAGTTATGGACGGCTATTCTGAATAATACACCATTTTTGAAAGCACTAGAGGACACAGGAAGAAATAGTAGGGAAGTGATGACAACAGACCCAATGCTGCTGGCACTCACCTCCAGACGGCATCCGACGGTCGTCAAAATGGGGATTTTGGAAAATATTTTGACAGAAACAATTGTTGACGGAGGGTCCGGTGTAAATGTCTTACCGGAGGATACTTGGAAGAAGTTGGGAAAGCCGACGCTATGGCCACCTGCATTTCAGTTGCTCACGGCAGACCAACATGGAATCAAACCATTGAGAATCTTGAAAGTGCAATCGGTAACAATTGGTACGCAACCATTTTTATTAGATTTTGTGGTTATTCCATTGAAAAGAAAAGGATATGATGCTATTCTGGGATGAGATTGGTTGGTGCAAGCAAAAGTAAAGAATGATTGGAAACAAAATACCCTATCAATGGAGCATGGAGGCAAAAGATTCATAATTGACCTACACACGCAAATAGTTGGCGAGGAGGCAGAATTGTTAGATTCTGATAGTGAAGGCGAGAGTGATGATGAAGGAAAGAGGAGAATGGAACTGGATGAAGGAGTATTGAGACTTGATGAAGGATGACGATGACCTAGACTCGGTGAATGTCCTTTACCACTGGCAGATAGAAGACTATGAACTCTTTTCGAGTTGTAATATGCTAAGGGTCGACGAAGATGAGAAACAGGAGGAAAATGAATGTCCGGAGGAATGAAGGGAAGTGGAAGAAGAAAAAGCTGCCATGGCTGAAGCTGAGGGGAAGAACATACAGTCTGAACACAGAAAAATGAAAAATCCTACTGTCTGGTACATGGTGAATAGACTACGTGGAAAGAAAAGGTTACACTGCAGCATTAATTTAGTGGAAGGGCACCGATAGTAAGGAAATAATCTAGTTTTGCGATGACTGCAGGCACAGTGGGCGACGGGGGTGGCGCAAACAAATGTAAGGCGTACGACGGTCAGAATGAAATCAAAGTGGAAAAGTTTAAGGGCAGATGGGTTGGACCATATCAGATTCGGAAGGTCGACGGCAATGGAATGATCAGATTATCAACTTTGGATGGGCAGCAGATACCTCCGACAGTCAACAGATTCAAATTCAAAATATATGGTGCCAGGAAGACTCCGTCGCTGTCACAGGATGGCCAGCTGACTCTGTCATCGTTGTAGAATGGCGACGCTTGGAGGCAAAATGGAGGTACCTCTATTATTTGATTTCTTTTAGGAAAAAAAAAAATTGAAAAAAAAAGAAAAAAGGAAAAAAAATAAAATTGAAAAATAAAATAAAATAAAATAAATAAAAAAGGGTCGCAGACAGAAAGGCCCGCGAGTTGCAAAGTCCTGCGGGCAACCGCTGTCCGCGGGCAGTGAAAGTCCCGCGGGCAGTGTAAGTTCCGCGAGCAAAAGACCGCGGGAGTTGGCAGAAGGTCCCGTGGACAGTTTGTCCATGGGTTGTTAAAAGTCCTGCGGGCAGCTGTCCACAGGCACAATTTTTTTTTCTTAAGAAAAAAAACAAAGAGAAACCTTTCTCCACCAGGCATTGCAAGGGAAAAGACTTCCGCGAGGAAACAGAGACATAAAGAAGAGTTCTTGTTCTGCCAAAAAGAGAAAAAAATTTGTGTGTAGAGAGATTTGTGGTGGATTGTAGAGGAAGCAGTATTAAAAAAAAAAAAAAAACGATGACAGAATCAAGTTGTTCGAAATGAGTGACAGATGATGCCAAAGGGAAGGGGACACATCCGTGGTTGCCAAAAAGAGTGCAGAATCGACAGATAATGACAGAAATGGTGTGTTCCATACATTTTTGTAATGGGCACCCCTGGATGTCCCAAAAGAACTAAACCAAATTGCTGAAAGGAATTAAAACAGTTTGCATTCAACTTCTTAAAACCCCTTATAACTCCAGAAATCAAACGTTTATTTGTTTGTTGTGTTTCATGCATGGAATTGGTATCATACAACATAAACAAGAAAGGAACTACAATAATATGCAAAGTGGAAATGAACTGCTGCTAATAAAATGTTATTTTCAGAATTCATAAAACCAAATACATGGCAGATTTATCAACTCACTAATTACTTCAGCAATATTGTCATAATACTTCAGCCCATGCTTACGAACTTGCTGCTGCAATACTTTGTCCTTCAACCAGTCCACTACCTTCGTAATACCATTCCCTCAAAGCGGCATAAGCGTCGGACAAGTAGTGAAGAAGATATGAGCAAAATACCAAATCTGCCTGTAGCCGGAAATGCAACTAAACTGCCTGATAATGAAGCCAAAAACAAAGAATTCCAAAGGCCAAACCCCAAGGGAATGACGTCTAGAATGTTACAAGAGAGGATAGACGTCCTCAAATGCCAAGAACTAAGCTGCCACTCACATACCAATTTCTTCTCATATTCAACCTGCCTAATGAAGCCACAGATGCTTCCTTTTATTCTATTCCCACGGGTCCGCTCAACTCATATGGGCAATGTGGGATAAAAGATGTGTAATATAAAACATATATTAAAATACCCCTTATGTCTCCCTTGGGTACACATCACCATAAAATAAATATTAAAGTAACACTTTAATATTTTACAATTAAATTAGACGTTACTTTAATAAAACTTCAGGCATTAAAATGTATTAGCAATCGAACTCCGAATAATGCGAGTGATAGCTCATCGAAAAGCTCTCACCGAGGAGTATCGAATCCAATCACCAAAATTGACCTGCACTGTGTCCTGCCGACTTACTAAAAATAGTAAGTATGCCTAAAACTGAGTAAATCAACTTCGTTTTGGCCCAAACTGGAAATGACTAGGCCAAAACACTCCAAGATCCCATTAAACCCTTCGTTAGCCCTCGGGACCATGTAGAACAAGGCTAACGCACACACACTTGGTCAACTACTAAAATGGGGACATTACAGTCCGCCCCCCTTGAAATTGCTTGTCCTCAAGCAATCTCAGTCCAGCCTGCTGAATAACCTGCTCACTCTCCCATGTAGAATCTTCCTCCGGCAGGTCTTTCCATCTGACCAAATACTCCTTCACTATCCTGCTTCTAAGCTTCCTCTCTCTGGTATCCAGAATAGCCTCAGGTTATAACACAAGCTTCCCCTCCTCATCCAAAGGGGGTAAATCTGCAGAAGGCACTACACTCTGACCAATGACTTTCTTAAGCCTAGACACATGAAACACATTGTGCACTCGATTGCCTTCTGGAAGCTCAAGCTCATAGGCGACTTTGCCCACTTTGCGAATCACCCTGTATGGACCATAAAATCTAGGTTTCAACTTTTCAGCTCCACTCTTCTTGAGCGATGACTGTCTATATGGTTGTAGCCTCAAGTAAACCATATCCCCTACCTCGAAGCTGCTCTCTATTCGGTGCTGATCAGCATACAATTTTTGTTGATTCTGGGCCTGTTGTATATTCTCTTTGAGCACTTTCAGGATGTCCTGACTATCCCACAATAAGTTTTTGGCTTTGGGCACTCTACTGTCCCCCAAAACTAAATCCATGAAGCTAGGTGCTTCATAACCATAGAGTGCCATGAAAGGAGTCATCTTGATGGACATATGATAAGTGGTGTTATAACAATACTCTCCCATATGCAACCATCTGATCCAAGCCTTTTGTTGTGTAGTTACATAGTTCCTCAAATATCCTTCCGCCCATTTATTCACAATCTCTGTTTTCCCATCTGTTTGCGGATGATAACTAGTGCTAGGTGTAAGATCTTTACCACACAACCTAAACAACTCTTGCCAAAAAACACTCATAAACTTACTATCTCGGTCGCTGACAATGAATCTGGGCAACCCATGTAACCTGAATATCTCTTTAAAGAAAAGCTCTGCCACCTATGCTGCTATTTAAGTGGACGGAATAGCAATGAAGTGAGAAAACTTCGTCAAGCGGTCCACCACCACATAGATGCAATCCCTTCCCTATACTCGTGGTAAACCAGTGATGAAGTCCATCGAAATACTTTCCCATTTCCTATCAGGAATGGGCAAGGGCTGTAATAAACCTGCAGGAAATGTGTGTTCTCCCTTATTCTGTTGACAAACCACACACTCCCTGACATACCTCTGAACATCATCCTTGAGCCCTTTCCATGAAAACCGCTCTCGGATCTGCCTGTAGGTCTTGAAGACCCCCGGATGTCCAGCTGTGGGTGCATCATGAAATGCCTTCAGTATCGCCTCTCTCAAATGTGATGATGGAATCAAATAAACTCTGTCCTGAACTCTGATCAATCCATCTATCACCTCATAGCGATCATCCTATATGGTACCTGAAATCAATCTAGAAGCCCAAGCATCTCCGACATACTCTGCTATAATCCGATCTCTCCAATCTCCTGAAATCTCTGCCAGAGCACATAAGTGAGGTCTCCGAGATAAGGCATCAGCCACCACATTTTTCTTACCTTTGACAAACTCTATGTCAAAGTCATAAGCCTGCAATTTAGTCACCCATTTTTGTTGCCGGTCATTAAGATCACGCTGGCTCATGAAGTATTTAATACTGTTGTGATTAGTCTTGATCACAAAACGTCCACCTACCAAATATGATCAAAATTTGGCCAATGCATGCATTATGGCCAACATCTCCCGGTCATAGACAGAATAACTTTTCTCAACTCCTCGAAGCTTCCTACTCTAGAATGCAATGGGATGCTTCTCCGGCATCAATACTGCTCCAATCCCATCACCAGATGCATCACAATGAAGCTCAAAAGGCTTCGTGAAATTCGGTAGAGCTAGAACTGGACATGAAGACATTACCTGCTTGAAATGCTCAAAACACCTCTATGCTGCCCCTGTCCACACGAAGGCTCCTTTCCTGGTAAGATCTGTCAAGGGTGTAGCAATCTGTGAGAATCCCTTAACAAACCTCCTATAAAAACCAGATAAACCAAAGAATCCCTTAAGCTATGTAAGGTTTGTGGGAGTAGGCCATTCTACAATAGCTCTAATCTTTTCGGGATCAACCCGAACGCCATCTGCACTAATGATATGCCCCAGGTAAAGGAGCTCAGTCATGCCAAACTCACATTTAGATTCCTTGGCATACAATGACTCTCTCTCCAGAATAGATAACACCTCCTCTAGGTGATGTAAGTGCTCCTCCCAGGTCTTACTTTAGACCAAGATGTCATCAAAGAAGATCAAGACAAATCTCCTCAGCTGCTTCCTGAATACCTGGTTCATACAACTTTGAAATGTAGCAGGTGCATTGGTTAGACCAAATGGCATAACCATGAACTCAAAGTGGCCATAGTGACATCGGAAGGCTATTTTCTCAATGTCCTTTGCTCTCATCCTGATCTGATGGTATCCGGATCGCAAATCAATTTTGGTGAAGAAGCATGCCCCATGCAACTCATCAATCAGCTCATCAATCCTAGGAATGGGATACCTGTTTTTAATTGTTTTCTTATTCAGTGCCCTGTAATCGATGCACATGCGCATTGTCCCATCCTTCTTCTTTACCAATACTACTGCTGAAGCAAAAGGGCTCTTACTGGGCCTGATATGCCCCATCTCCAACAAATCCTTAATCGCCTTCTCTATCTCATCCTTGTGTTTCTTAGGATGACGATAGGGAGTAATCATAACTGGTTTGGCTCCCTCCTCGAGCTCAATAACATGTTCCATCCCTCTGTCAGGAGGAACCCCATGAGGAATATCGCTAAATAATTTAGCGTGTCTATCGAGTATCTTCTGGACATCTAGTGGATGACTCTTTTCTTGTGGCTCTGGTGAAGTTTGCATAATGTGGCACTCTGCCGCTCACTCTATGTCATCATGACGAAAAAGTCTCTGCATTCTCCTCAAGGACACTATTCTGCAACCTCCATCTAAAAGCCCTCTAAGTACCATAGTTCTCCCCTCATGCTGGAATCTCATCTCCAATTTCGCTAGATTGAGTGTGAACTCAACTAGTGAAGCCATCCATGTCATGCCGAGGATGACATCATAATCTCCCATGTCCACAACATAGAACTCATCCTCCAACTCGTAGCCATCTCCAAACCTGATGCGAAGATTAGATATCTTCTGAGTGCATAATAACTTATCACCGTTAGCCACCATGACTCTAAACCCATCATGCTCCTCTGTCTGCAACCCTCTCCTGGCTACCAAATGTGCATCTATGAAGTTATGTGTAGCCCCAGTGTCAATAAGAGATATCACTTTCTGCCCCTGGATAGTACCCCTGACCTTAAATGTGATTGCCTTTTGGGCCCCTGTCAAGCGTGCCAACGATCTATCATCCTTAGGAATGTTGCTCTCCTCTATAGTGTTACCCTCATCTGAATCGGAGTGCTGATCCTCCCCTTCTGACTCTGACTCTTCTACTGAAAAATACTCCATTTGATTTGCCTTAGCCTTGAGAGAACATTTATGAGATAAGTCCCAAGGCTTTCTACAATGGAAGCACAGCTTCTTCTTTTGAAGTTCATTCACGGTTTCATTGTCTAGTCCTTTTGATCCTTCTTTGGGTTTGCTATACTCTTTCTGAAATGATTTTTTGTCTTTGTCCTTGCGGTAGGAAGAATCTGTTGAATGGTTTTTTCCTTTGTATACCGAAGGGGCTAAATCTCGTGCCTTTTAAGTTGCTTCAGCTAACGTGAGTGGATCATGTCCCTTCACCCAACCTCGTAATGGATCAGCAAGACCATCACAAAATAACACCACCAATCTCCTAGGAGAGATATCAGTAACAAGTACAGACAAGCGCTGAAACTCGACAATGTAAGCATCCACAGAACCTGACTGTTTTAACTGTGCTAGCTCCTTGAAATGTAACTCGGGATCCTTAGTGTCAAATCTCCCAATCAATGTTTCAGTGAATTCCTCATAGGATGTAATCTGATTATGCCCCAAAGTCACCATGCCATGATGCCACCATTCATGTGCAATGCCATCCAAGTGCATAGCCGCATACTTGGTAGCCTCCTCCTCAGGCATAGGATTTAGCTGCAAGTATGTATCTACCTTCTGCACCCAAGCTCGTGCAGTCATCTTCCCTGAAGCATCATAATAAGGTAAAGAAAGTTTTCCAACTTTCTTCCTCAGCTCAAAGTTTTGATTCCTCCCTCCTGCTTTAGGCATGTGTCTCATCCTCAAGTCCATATAATCTCTAAGAGAAATATCTGCCTGAAACTCTGGTCCACTAGCCTCCCAGTTCCTCCTGAACTGATCCTATAACTCGGTAATCTGCGGTTCGTTTACTAGATGAACTGGATCTCTGGGTGGAAAAGTGGGTAGAAGAGGTCTCGAGCTCGCAGTCCGTGTTGGGCGTGCAACGTGTCTAAAGTTATCAGCCTCATTCCCATTATTGCCGTGTCCATTATTACCATTAATGTTATTCTCAGGACCATTGTTGTTGCCTTGGCCTTCATGGTTATTGTTTCCCCCGTTGTTATTGTTTCCCTCGTTGTTATTGTTTCTGTTGTTGGCATCACTTGGATTAATATTGACACCCATCTGTCTAGCCATGAGCTGCAACATCATGTCCATTCACCTATTTTTCTCCTGCTGCATACGCTGCCCTTGCTCTAATGTATCCAGTAACTGTCGGAACAGTACCTCCTCCTGATCTGGACCAGCATTTCTGCCTCCGCCTAATCCTGTATTCCTGTCATCTCGATCACCCATATTATTGTCCTGATCACAGAATATCTCCTCTGTGTCTGTATGGTTGAATTCAATGTCCCCCTGCATGGATGTACTAGACTATTTGCTTTGCAAGTCTGAAATCCTATTTTGTCTTGCTCTGGTATCGCGAAAATTATAAGACCCCTGTCGCATGCTCAAACATAAATGCTTAGCCTGTGTTTTTTACTTACTTTTTCCCTCTATCCAGCTGTTCCAAATTCCCTATAAGACCTCCACAGGATGGCAGGACTTATAGCTCTGATACCACTGTAATGGGCACCCCTGGATGTCCCAAAAAAACTAAACCAAATTGCTGAAAGGAATTAAAACAGTTTGCATTCAACTTCTTAAAACCCCTTATAACTCCGAAAATCAAACGTTTATTTGTTTGTTGTGTTTCATGCATGGAATTGGTATCATACAACATAAACAAGAAAGGAACTACAATAATATGCAAAGTGGAAATGAACTGCTGCTAATAAAATGTTATTTTCAGAATTCATAAAACCAAATACATGGCAGATTTATCAACTCACTAATTACTTCAGCAATATTGTCATAATACTTCAGCCCATGCTTACGAACTTGCTGCTGCAATACTTTGTCCTTCAACCAGTCCACTACCTTCGTAATACCATTCCCTCAAAGCGGCATAAGCGTCGGACAAGTAGTGAAGAAGATATGAGCAAAATACCAAATCTGCCTGTAGCCGGAAATGCAACTAAACTGCCTGATAATGAAGCCAAAAACAAAGAATTCCAAAGGCCAAACCCCAAGGGAATGACGTCTAGAATGTTACAAGAGAGGATAGACGTCCTCAAATGCCAAGAACTGAGCTGCCACTCACATACCAATTTCTTCTCATATTCAACCTACCTAATGAAGCCACAAATGCTTCCTTTTATTCTATTCCCACGGGTCCGCTCAACTCATATGGGCAATGTGGGATAAAAGATGTGTAATATAAAACATATATTAAAATACCCCTTATGTCTCCCTTGGGTACACATCACCATAAAATAAATATTAAAGTAACACTTTAATATTTTACAATTAAATTAGACATTACTTTAATAAAACTTCAGGCATTAAAATGTATTAGCAATCGAACTCCGAATAATGCGAGTGATAGCTCATCGGAAAGCTCTTACCGAGGAGTATCGAATCCAATCACCAAAATTGACCTGCACTGTGTCCTGCCGACTTACTAAAAATAGTAAGTATGCCTGAAATTGAGTAAATCAACTTTGTTTTGGCCCAAACTAGAAATGACTAGGCCAAAACACTCCAAGATCCCATTAAACCCTTCGTTAGCCCTCGGGACCATGTAGAACAAGGCTAACGCACACACACTTGGTCAACTGCTAAAATGGGGACATTACAATTTTTGTGTGGGTTTCAAAGTGCTAATTTGGTCTTGGCGACAAGGGGCGCTGCCCCTCGACCCTGCCCTGTACCAGGGTGTTGCGGATATTAGTCGTGGGAGTTTGACCAATTGAGAAGAGTTGAAGTTGAAGTTGCTGCAGGCATGGACTTTTTGTGTACAAAAGGCAGTGGGAGCAAGTGTTGGCTGTGAGGCTGTCTTGGTGGATGCGTAGAGAGCTCGGGAGGAGCTGATCATCCAGTTGGAGGTAGTGCAGCAACACTTGGCTCAGGGTACCGAGGAATTGAAAACAGAGAAAGCAGCACAGGTGGCTATCAAGGTCAGCTTGAGGAGACAGTATTGCGTTAGCAGAGGCTACAGATGTAACGGGATGAATGTGGAAGTGATGTGGCAGAAGCAGATTTATCTTGTTGTAGTCTCTCTGTTAATGTATTTTTTTTGTTAATTTTCCTTAGACATGTTGTAATTGTCGTCCGGAGATGACTTTTCTTTTTGGGGGGGATGGTGTTAGCCGACTGGATGGTTCCAACGGTGTTTTGTATTCTGTAGCCGACGGTCCGGCGGTGTTTCGGTATTCTGTAGCTAACGGTCCAGTGGTGTTTTGTATTCTGTAGCCGACAGTCTGGCGGTGTTTTGGTATTCTGTAGCCGACGGTCCGGCGGTAAATAATTTTTAGCGGATAGAATAATTGTGGCCGACCGACTCCTTCGGGAAGGTTCGGCGGTAGTATTTATATCCTGTCTGAGATCATTGTAAAGCATCATTCATCTACTATTGCGAATATTATTCTGCTATTCATGTTCATTGTCTGTATGCGTTCATCTCTTTTACCTATACGGTAAACAAACAACAGTAACTCTGTTCTTATGAATAAGTTTCAATATTGACTTAAAACTTTTTATATCTTTTATCTACCCTTAGCTATGGAACTAGGGATATTACAATCTTTCACAATTAATCTAGCCTCTTTAATTGCGTTCATGGGAAACTTTGGACACTAGTATTTACAAAAAGGTGCCTTGGAGCATTTCTAGCATCTGTCAGGTAAGGGTTGTTTGTCACATTAAACGGAAGGTTCGTAAGTACCACAAATTGGAACATAACTTATTTGTTTTATAGTGCACCTCCTTGTTCCAACTTGTATCTTTCAATGATGGTTGTGCACTATGAATGTTTTTGGGTACAAAATAACTGGTTGTTTAGGTGCTATACTCAAGAGTCAAAGTAGATGAAGTAGATGTCAATGTATTTTATATGAGTTGACCATAGACGAAGCCCACTATGGCTTCAAACATTGTAGCTTCATTGGTTTTTGTTTGCAATCAAGGGCAATGAGTACTAGTTGTGGTTGCTCTTGCCTTCTCCCTTCGTTGTTTTTTCTCTTTCATCAATGTAGTGTGCATTCAACTCTCTTTTTATCTTTTATGTGATCCTGTCATAGTTCTTGGCATCACAATGAGTAATTCCTATAAGATGGTATTTGAGGTGATTGCTGCCTCCCTGGTATAAGTTTTAGCATTAAATGAAAATATTGTCCTAGATATCTCTTGTTTTAGCTTGAGGGGATGAGTTCTTGTAACCACCATTGGCAGTCAATGCTAAGCCTAATGTGTAGTGGGAGCTTGATCCAGAGGTGAAGGGTTCTTTGTCTGCTCTCATAGCTGACCTCCAAGTATAAAGTACAACATTTTTAATTTTTTAAAGATAGAAATAGTATAAATTCAACATAAATTATTATAAGTCAGTAGAAATTCAACGTTACCTAGTGAGTTTATTCCCCAAAAAAG
This sequence comes from Cupressus sempervirens, assembly GCA_028749045.1. Taxonomy (NCBI): domain Eukaryota; kingdom Viridiplantae; phylum Streptophyta; class Pinopsida; order Cupressales; family Cupressaceae; genus Cupressus; species Cupressus sempervirens. The sequence continues at coordinate 4,668,577 of CM053783.1, forward strand.
TACAAATTAGAAAAATAATTTATTTATATGAAAAACCTGTGATTTCATTCAAAAAATTAGTATTAATGAACAAATACTGTTTGAAATAAATCCAATCATCGGGAGTAAAAATGTAAATACTACTAAGTATTATGAAATGCATACATTCTTTACAATCTACATGCTAGATTTTAGCAGCTAAATATAATTTAAATGCTTGCAAAAAAGCTAAAAGAAGGAAGAAATAGCCCTTGATTTTTTTTAAATCTACTCCTCAATGCATGTAAAAACCCTCTTACTTAGCTCAAACAAGACTTCTGCAGGAAGTGAGAGGCATGTGTTGGCTATTGTAAACCAAAAAATCCTAGAGTTTTGTGGTTTTTCTGCATCCCAGATGCATCCTGTGTCCCTGCCGTGTCCAGCAAGTCTTTTGTACAGACTCTGAGTTTTTATTAAATACTAGCCAAAAAACCACCCATGCTTAGTGGTCAGTCAGTCACCCGGCAAAAATGGTGACAAGTGTGCATTGATCTTGCCAACTATGTGCCCACTTAAACCTGGATTAGAAAAGATAGCATACTTTGGTTTGAGTAGTTTCTTTCCATTGTTCAGACCAGGTTCTAAAGTATTAAAGCTTTTAGTAGTGCTATTATAGAGTCTAGTCATAAATTTCAAGTAAATTTTGAACACATAAATTAACTAATTTTTTTGACCTGGCTGCTTTACTAATTTTCTAGTGTCTAACACAAGAGGAATATTATGGACATTTCTAATGAAAATGTACTTCAAACTTTGGCTTGATATGCTTGATTCCTTTCAAAATCATGCACTTGGTTTGACTACAAAGTAATGTTACGATTTCTTCTTAATTCTCTTTTAGTGATTGATGTTTTCGATAATGACAGAGATCACGGAGATATGTCTTCCAAAAAATATTGACATGATAAATGTGTTTATCTTTTAGCTCTTAAATTTGTTCCTCATGCAGTGTACAAGCTTCTTGAAAACATTCCTATGCCTTAGGAGCAGGTAATAGCCTACATTTTGGATTGAATTTATGTATGCTACAGTTTTATCTATGTATTGCCCTGGAGTTTCTGATTATCATTTGGTTTATGTGTTTGAAATATATGTTTGTAAAGGTCCAAGATGTGAAGGTGTTATACCATATTACTGGGGCTATTGCATTTGTTAATGAAATACCCTGGGTTGGTGAACCAATATTCATGGCTTAGGTAAATTTCTAAAATTAAATTTTGACATTTTCTAATACATTCTTCCTCTTATTTTTAATCATAAAACCTTTTATTGGAGTCTTGTTTACACTTGCAGTGGGATACAATGTGGATCATGATGCGGAGAGAGAAAAGAGATCGACGACATTTTAAAAGAACGCACTTTCCACCATTTGATGATGAGGAACCACCTTTAGATTATGCAGACAATTTGTTAGATGTGGATCCTTTGGAGCCTATCCAACTGGAGCTTGATGAGAAGAAGATTCTCCCGTATGTACATGGTTCTATGATCATAAGTCTCTGGAAAAAACAAAATTTGTCAATGGTCCTAGTTATAGAAAGTGGCAGTTGTCGCTTCCAATCATGGCCACTTTGCATCGACTTGCAGGGCAGCTACTTTCTGACTTGATTGATAAAAACTATTTTTATCTTTTTGACATGCATTCATTTTTCACTGCAAAAGCATTGAACATGTGCATACCAGGTATCATGCATCATATAACTAATCTGATTATTAGTTCTAGTGTATATTTTTTTCCTTATTTTTTGTAGTTGCTTTTATTCACCATTTTCCATCAAGACTTATGCATCTTTTCTATCAACAGGTGGTCCAAAGTTTGAGCCGTTGTACCGAGATATGGATAAATGTGATGAGGACTGGAATGAGTTTAACGATATCAATAAGCTTATTGTCCACTGTTCACATCGGACAGAGTATAGAATTGCATTTCCTTATCTCTACAACAACAGGCCAAGGAAAGTGAAGCTTTGTGGGTATCATACTCCTATGGTCATGTACATAAAGGCAGACGATCCTGATTTACCAGCTTTTTATTTTGATCCTTTGATCCATCCAATTTCCTTTCATAGGATTGATCGTCAGGATAAGAAAACTTACGAAGAAGAGGATAATGATGACTTCTTTCTTCCTGAAGCTATTGAGCCATTGCTGTATAATACACCACTTTATACTGATGCAACAACTGTAGGTATCTCATTATTATTTGCTCCATGGCCTTTCAATATGAGATCAGGTCGGACACGACGAGCTGAGGACATTCCCCTTGTCTCCAATTGGTATAAAGAGCACTGGTATGTTCTCATAATGTTCTATTTCTTTGGTGCATCTCACACTTATAAATTCTCTTTCATGCTTCTCTATCATAAATGTTTAGATGCATTATTAAATAATTTCTTTGAACTTTATTGTGATTCAGTCCTCCCACATATCCAGTGAAGGTTCGAGTGAGCTATCAGAAGTTGTTGAAGTGTTATGTATTGAATGAATTGCACCATAGGCCACCAAAGGCTTAGAAAAAGAAGTACTTGTTTCGTTCCCTCCAAGCTACTAAGTTTTTCCAGACAACTAAGTTGGACTGGGTAGAGGCAGGACTTCAGGTTTAGAGGCAGGGATACAACATGCTGAATCTTCTTATTCATCGAAAGAACTTGAATTATCTTCATCTAGACTATAATTTCAACCTAAAACCTATGAAGACACTCACAAACAAAGACCATAAAAAATCACGATTTGGAAATGCTTTTCACTTATGTCGTGAGATTTTGAGATTAACAAAGCTTGTTATGATGCCAATATACAATTTCGGCTGGGAAATGTAGATGCTTTTCAGTTGGCAGATGGATTGCAGTATACATTTTCACATGTAGGACAGTTGAATGGTATGTATCGTTACAAGTATCATTTGATGCAACAAATTAGGATGTGCAAGGATTTAAGCATCTAATTTACTATCACTTTAATACTAGACCTGTTGGGAAGGGGACTGGTTGTGATTTTTGGGCTCCAATGTGGAGGGTGTGGTTGTTTTCCCTATGTGGCATTGTGCCATTGTTGGAAAGATGGCTTGGGAACTTGCTTGCTCGACAGTTTGAAGGCCGTCATTCAAAGGGAGTAGCAAAGAGTGTGACCAAACAAAGGGTTGATAGTCATTTTGACTTGGAACTTAGAGCAATTGTCATGCATGATGTTCTTGATGCAATGCCAGGTAATTCCTTGAAATGCCAATCTTTTAATTGATATATTCTAAATTCCATTTTTTTTTATTGGATAGATAACAACAGAGCAGGTTACTGCTAGAAATCCTCCACTTGAAGAAATCATTTAGTTGATAGTGTTGGCCATGTTTTTTTTCCTCAGTGAGGGTTCTCTAATCTTTTTATACAAATCTTTCCCTAGTGGTGCAACAAAGAGGTCGAATAGAGCAAATTTAGAGAGAACTTGTTGTGTGCTTTCTAATATAGGTTGGGCAAAGAATTTTGGGTGAAGGCATGTAATATAGAAGTTTATTTAATTAATCAATCACCTTCATCATGCTTGGATTTTAACATTATGAAGGAGAGATAGCTAGGAAGACAAATTTCCTACAATTACCTAGAGGTGTTTGGCTTTGAGGCTTCATTCATGTCCTTAAGGAGAAGCGAACGAAATTGGATGATAAATCAAGAGGACATGTCTTTGTTGATTACAATAAGGACCAATATAGGTTCAGATTGTGGGGTTCAATTGCCATAAATATTGGTCTTAGTAGAGATGTAATCTTCAATGAGAAAACATTTCTAGCCATGCAAGTACAAATAATATGCACTTGGAAATGAGAGTTTTTTGACCACCTTAACTTGCAATATAGAACACTTATTACAAGGTGAAATACCAAATATTTAATCCTCTCTTGAAAAAGGAAGTAGGTGCTAAACAATGTAGAATATAGTTGGATCAAGTAAAGCGAACCCAAGGTTTATATTGCGTACTTGCAACTTTGGTGATGGACACAAGTCAGTTTTATGAAAGGGTTTGTTGGTGTAACCATATAGGGACTTATGTTGCTCTCTTGTGGAGGATCTATCAACTTTCTAAATGAAACAGTTATGTCAATTTGAGCTCTTCAAACTAATATTAACAATGATTTAAATAAAAAATGCAAATGAGATGCAGGTTTAGGAATGTAAGCTACTTCTAGCTAAAACTCTACTACTGTAAGATAATATTGATGATGTGGTGGAAACTAAATCAATCATTACTTTGCCAACTTAAAAAACTATGCTAAGGAGGGTGATATCTTCTAAGGGTTCATAGATGGTTTTCAAATTACTTATGTTCATCAAAACTATGAAATCTGCAAATCAACGAATGCCAAGCAATTAAAGTGACATACCTGCAATGAAGTTCAATCTGACCTTACATTGTTAATTGCAATCAACGAGTACCAACAAAGTATGAACATTAAGTTTCACCATGATTCACCAACAATAATATATTTCAAATAACTATTTAACCATTGAACTTCTAGTTAAACAACTTTTAACTTTAAGTGAGAAATGTGAAAAACGTGCAACAATCCAAAACATCACAAGTATTCACCATGAAACAACAATGTATTAAGAATTATTTTAGCAACAATTTCTTCATGTTTCACCCCTTTACAAATGATTGAGAAAGCCTTATATAGAGGCTCCAAGTACAATCAATGACTCATATGCTTCAAGCTCAATGACTAAGATTAATCTAAATGACCTTGATTCAATTTTTTTTGTTGCAATTATTGCTTACAAGCATTAAATTATAACCAATAAAAAGTTACATTGCTTTTGAACACACTCATTTGAGGATGAACCAAAGAGAAAATTCAATGGAGAGAATACATTAAATGCAATCCACGTGCTGATTGGAATAAGTTGAGTGATCTTGGACATGCCAAGTGGAATCTTTTGATTGGTTGAAGATGAGGGAGTGACACCTTTTCATGTCCATCTTGCAATTTTTGTTTAACTCTATTTCATCCCCCAAAATTTTGAAATATTCCCAGCCAAATATTCTTGAAGTTGTACTTATCATGGTATCTTGGCCTCGATCCTTCTTGAGGGCTTTAGTTTGATTTGTATCTTAGCTTTCCTTATTCCCTGAGACATTTATGTTTGCAATTCGATCATCACCTTTTCTTGAGGTTTCCAACAATTTTGGATAAACAAAATTGATCATTTTATTAACACTTATTCCTTTCATATTTCTTTTTCATTTCCATGGTTTCTCCTTCGAGCCTTGCGATTATTGACTTTGCACTTGCCCTTCCATCTTCATTTTGATTTCAATGCCTTAAGGCCTTGTTGATGCTCTCATGTTTACCTTGGTGTTGAGATCATTCTTGCACATGAAGAGGTTCAAAAATTCTTTGGTTTTCCATCTTCATATTGAAAGTCATCTTTTGATTGGAATTCCTCATCCATGTACCCTAAACATTGCAATGGATCTTCCTTGTCATCGAATTATTCCTTCTTCATACATTCATTTGATCATTAACCTAGACACTTTCAATCAAATTTGAAGGAAATCAATTTATGAAAACATCTTAAACATGATTTACATAATTTTAACCTCATGCCTTTTACATAATTTTTTTCTAATTTTTAATCTAAATCTTCATTTAGCTTGTAGCATCTAACTTCCCATTTGTCTAGGAAACCACTTCATTTCACAACTTGATCATTTCAAATTTGTTTTGAAGTCATACTTGATCAAAATATTTAATGAATTATGAGTCTCTTTAAGGTTTCAAGTATGTAATTTTTTGCACCTTTCAACCTATAACTAGGAAGTTGTTACCTTGTGTTTTGAACAACCCTTGGTAATTCTCTCCCATAAATAATTAGAGGAAATGGTAAATGTATAACATCTACATTTAATTCTTTTAGATTTAAATATACAATATAGTATAAAATAATCAAACATCAAGTGGTGTCACTTTGGGCGGGCTGAAATTAAGTTATATGGCGATAAATGATTCTACCTATTAAATTGATTAACTCTTTTAAGAATTAATTATTATTGTAATTTGTAGAAACAAATATTTCACCCAACCATTTACAAATTCCCATGCAAGTGAAAAGGTATGAGAAAATCAATATGAGGAGAAAATCTTGGGAAAATAATATTTAGTCATAAAGAGTTGGAGGTAGTTACCCAACTACTTAGGTGGAATTCTTTAAAAGGGGAAAGCTTTATTGTAAGAGGGCTCTACGTCAAAAAAAAGAATCACTTGTAACCAAGAATGAAATATTTTCTCTGCAATTTGAGAATAATAGATTTCCTTGAGTATTGTCTTTTTCACTAGTCTTTGAGCTATGATAAAGAGAGTGATCTATGTATCACATATAAGAGGAATGTCTTATTAATATTTGAAGTTAATTTTTTGAAGATTACAAGAATATTAGTGCTTTTCATATTCAAATATCTTTGGTCTTTGCAAATATTATTTCAATTCCTTTCATTATTCATACCAAATTTATTAATAGCCTTTGTGCCATTAATAATTTTTATAATAGTTTCAATTATTCATTCCTTTGAGAGTAGTAAAATCAAATACAAAATTTCCTTTGAGAGAGTTGCCCCTTTTTAAGTAGAGGAAAGTCATTCTTTCCATAATGATTTATCCAAATTTTGCAAGGATTTGTCACTGTCCATGGGAAAATTTGTGGAGAAAGCAAAATGACATATTTGTTTGCTAACACTAGCTAAGATATATTTTGGATTTTCACCTTTAATCCTTCTATCTCTAATGAGTTTGGTTCTCAATCATTTGTTTTAGATTAAGGTAAAATCAAGTTTTGAAGGGACCTGAAATCCTTTACATAAAATTAAAGATAAGCATTAAGCACTGCCAGGTTTTACAAGGACCTGAAACCTACCATTTTAAACAAAGTAACCAGGTTTTTCAGGGACTTGAAACCAAAAGTTTAAACCATAAAAAACAACCAGGTTTTATAAGGACCTGGAACCTAAATTTTTAAACAAGCTAGAAAACAAAAAGCAAAAACCAATAAAACCACTTGGACCAGCACCTGACACACCCGCTCCATAACTAGCGCCTACAACAGCTCTTTGATGATATTTTCCACCTCTTTACCTACTTCTGCAATACTCTGGATAATGTCCGCCGAAGCTAAAAAAAAGAGCCTCAAGAGCCTCAGTGGCCTTTTTCCTCATGCTCTGCCTGGTTCTCAATCATTTGTTAAAGATTGTTTGATTTGCAATATCATTTTTGATATTTGTACCTTATATGGTCTGCTATGCTCTTGTAATTTGGGCTTTACATTGCATTGATGATTTGAAATGAAGTGTTTGACTTCTCCTTAATAGGCTTTAATTTAAGAGGCATGTCTATACAAGGCTTCATATGGGTTGATCTGATTTCAAATCGAACTAATATTGTAACTTGTCCATTTCCTTTCCTTGTCCTCATAATGCAATTAAACTTTTTCTTTCATAATATTGGGTGATTAGATTTGACTTTAGCTTTGTTTTCAACTTGCTATTCTTTTCACACAATGACATATTTTTTTGCTAACAAAAGCTAAGAGATACTTTGGATTTTCACCTTTAATCCTTCTATTTCCAATGAGTTTGGTACTCAATAGCTTGCTAAAGATTGTTTAATTTGCAATTTTTTTTAAATTTTAACACCTTATATGGCCTTCTATGCTCTTGTAATTTGGGCTTTGAATTGCATTGATGATTTGAAATGAAGTGTTTGACTTCTCCTTAACATGCTTTACTTTCAAGAGGATCATCTATGGAAGGCTTCACATGGGCTGATCTGATTACAAATCCAACTAATTTTGTAACTTGTCCATCTCCTTTCCTTACCTATCCTCATAATACAATTGAGCTTTTTCTTTCATAACATTGGACAATTAGATTTGACTTTCGCTTTGTTTCCAACTTGCTATTCTTTTCACAAGGCTGACCAAACTTTGAGATTTATAGTTTTGATTTGATGGTAATCAAATTTCTTAAAAGCTCTTAAGATGAAGCCCAAATAGGTGGGTAGAATTTTTGCATTGCTTGGGCTTAGAGCCCTAACTTATGGGTGGAATCCTTGATGTCTTTGGGCTTGGAGCCCCAAAATATGAGTAGAATTCTAGCCATACTTGGGCTTCACACTAAATTTGACACATTTTTTTTCCTAAGTGTTCAAAACACTTGATGAAAGGATTGGTTTCCTCACCTTGTTCTAATTTTCATCATAGTAACTCAAAATTTTCACCCATCATTTTGATTTTAATTAGGTTAAACATGGGTTTGCGACTCAAACTTTGCCCCAAAATGTTGGATGGGTTATAAATACGACCTTTCTTGACTCCATCATAAGTTTGATCTTTACAAGAATGCAAAACGTCAACAAAAATATGTCTAAAAATATAAAATATATGACATGTTCTTCATTTTCTCTTGAGATTACACACTAGGTTTTATAATTGAACTCAATCATTACAAATAATTTCTATTTGAATCCAAAATATTTTGATTTACAAAGTTTGGAGCCCCAAAATGTTTGGGAGAAATCATGGTGCTTTTGGGCTTGGAGCCTCAAGAAGAGGTTGATAATAGAACCTATTTTGTGATCCAACACTATGATTGGTGGTAGAAAGTTGTGTTCGAAATTAGACCCATTCAAATCAAAACTCATCCTTTTTTTCTTTGGTTTCAACCAACAATCAATCTAGTTGATATGTTTCCCAAGCTTTCTTTCTTGATTTGAGATCAAGTTTCAACTAAGTATGGATCACAACTTGTAACCAAAACTAATTTGTACTTCAAAATTGCCCAAATTTCTACCCTATTAACATTTGAGACTTCAAAATGTTTTCATACTAAGTCTAAAACTAAAATATAAATAACTATCAAAGAAAAAGGTAGGGTCCCCATTTGCAATGGGTTGATGTTGTGAAAAGGGTCACAGCAATTCCCATATCAAATTTTTGAAAATAATAGTTCACCAAGGAGAAATGAAGATGTTTTATAGGTCTTCACAATGATAAGTTGGAAGAACATGAGGAATACATAACATTGTTTTAGTACCTCCCATGACAAGTTTTACACCCATCCCTATTTCTCCATAGTCCATGAGTAAGACAAATTCTATGTTTTCTTTGTCGTCCTCTAACCACATTCACAATACTGCTGACTATGATAGTTTTATTTAAGAAACAAGTAATCTGTAAACTATAAGAGCCGATTGTGCTTCCTCATGGCACCCACATGTCCTCACCTATTTTTGTAAATAAAAAAGCACACTCAATTAAGTTAGAACAATGTTTATTTTTTTGATAGTTTGAAATTAGATGTAATACCACTACTTTTGAAGATGTCCACCTATCACAACCTCCTCTCAATGATAGAGAATATAGTCAAAATTTTCCCAACATTGACCACAAATAGTGAAGAACTTTTTATGTTTGATGTGCATATTGTTGACACCCTTCTCCACAACCTATTTATACCCCTCTTCTGGTGACCTCGCACACTAAATAAAATGTCCTTTCTGCATAAGAAAGGAAATCAATAAGTGTTTCAAACCAAAATCAACTATTTGGGAGTGAACTTGTATTACTCAAGGACACATGTTCAGTCTAAAAACCCCTAAATCATACTAGGGATGTTTTTGGGATGGGTAGATGAGTAGGGGACAAAAGAAAAATATAGGGGATATCCAAAATTAGGGTTGAGAGGGGAGAGATGTCTAAATGTCTCAGGGACAATAAGGGACACTTTAGCTTTTCCTCAACAACCCTTAGGATGGTTGGATATCCTCAATGAAAACACATAGGAAAGTAAGAAGTAATTTTTTGAAAGGTGTCTTTTTTAAAATTAAAACATGGCCCCCTCCTCTTTATCCCTAAAAGACTAAACATGACACTAAAAGGTCTTTACTTCCATTTTATTTCCAATTTCTCTCATTCTTTGTCTAAGTCTCACAACAAAAAAGGGGAATTTGAAGGAGCAACAAGGAGAGGAGAGTGCAAATTATGCTTTTAATTTTATTTTTCTATTGTTAAAGTAGTGATGTTCATTCTTAATTCTCAAAGAAATTTAAAATGAGTAGTGGTGATGGTAGTAGTAATGAGGATGAATTGGAAATGGGTGTTGAGAGTAGAGGTCAAAATCAAAGTGTTGAAGCTAATAGTGGGCAATGACTTGACTCGTTCAAGTGCCCTTAAAAAACCACGAGTAAATATTTAAAGGGCCTTCTTAAAAATAAAAAATCTTGTCCAATATGTTAGAACAAGGGGTCAACAATTAAAAAATAAGGGGGGACTAGTGGGTGGCATTGTCCTATTTGTTTGGATGACTTGAGTTAGTTACACAATAGTGAAGTCTCATTTTTTTGGGTATTGCATGCTATGGGGTTATAGCCTAGCTAGATTTAATTAAAGAGGAGAGAATAGAGTGCTATGGATTGCACATGGATTCTAATATGGGGAACCAAGTTTTGCCAAGTTTAATCACGTGCAAAATTATCAAGGCTTATTTCATCCACTATTAGTGCTAGTCTTAAGAAAAGTGTACAGAGGGAGGCAAGTGGTGGTGCAAAGGGAGGAATAACTGATAGTATGTTTAATACACAACCATGAGAAGCTATAGAGTCATCCATTGCTAAATTCACTTTTTCCAATGCTATCCCATTTTGTGTGGCTCATTCCTTTTATTTCAAACACATAGTGAAATAAATAGCCATTGTGGGTCCTTCACTTACACCCCTAGTGATTATAAGCTATGAGCAACTCGCCTAGACAAAATGTACTCCAAGGTTGTTGGAGGATATTAGGAAGACTTGGGTGAGGAAAAGCTACTCTATTATGATGGATGTTAGACATCGACCACTCATCAATATCATTTTCACATCCCCAACTAGTTTTCTTGATCCCTAAGAGGCTTGCACCTAAATAAGGGTAGTCAAGAAGCTTCATGGGAGTGGGGAAAATTACATCCTGTAGAAAAACCTATGGGATTTTACAAGTTGACTCTTCATACCAGTGTTTTGGGAAGGGGAAGAAAAGGAAAATACAAAAACAACTACACTAAGAAAATCAACGAAAGACTCAAAATCATTTAATTTTATTTTCATAGTTAATAAGTGTATATAAGAAAATTACACACAATTCTAGGATGGAGATCATGTTAAACATAAATGCTTGATGTTGTTGTATGGGAGAGTTTTTTAGTACATCAAATAGATAATTGAGTGCTTATGTGTTGCATTCATGCCAGTGTTTGACATTGATGTCAATATATTAATTTTCTTGATAATTCAACTAGAGTTGCAGAGGAAATTTGTTTCGCAAGGTTTGTGGTCAGTGAGTTATGTTCTACAAACCTAGAAGAGAATTCAAGAACATGTTCTGATGCTATGTTTATGTTTGCAAAAAGAGATATGCATATTTGTATGAGTTACAAAAGATGTTGTGGAGACTGATCTTAGAGAGAGTTTCTGATAAGCGTATACTAGAAATTGTGTTATATCTTTTTGGTAAAACTGAAGATAGTTTAGTGGGATTGGATTATGGTAGAAGACATGTTCAAGATTTTATGATTAATTTGGTAGAATTAGATGTTCACCCTATGGAGATTTGTGAAGACTTTTCAATGTATTGTTCCAAAAGGGTCAACTATTGTTAATATCTTTATGAGAAGTGTTATTTGTAATGTAACTTGTAAATGTAATATCTTAATATGGTCCTATACTATTCTTTGTAAATTGAGAAAGCCTCAAAGTCAACTCAATACTTTTTTTACGACTTGGTATAAAGCAAAGTTTGTTTCCTTATGGCAAAGTGTCTGTGTGGTCTAGTGTAAATGGTTATTGTAAACATGATCTTGAATAAGAATTTGGATGTGATTAGAGTAGAGATTGATGTTGAGGATGTACTATGAACTTCAAAGGAACTGTATTGAAAAATAAGTTGTTGTCTAGTAAGTTCATGCAATTGGATATGATATCCTAAGGATTATTTAGTAAAGACAGTATGAGGCTATTTGAACAGTGGGTTCAATTGTCTTCCTTTCAACTCCTACTAGGGTTGGCGGAGCTCCTAAAAGGGTTGGAATCTCTTGAAAGAGATTTAAAGTCTCCTAATAGGGACTCATATGTACTACTTATATTTCATTGGATCATAATAAAGTCCATCCTTTTACAAGAAACTATTATACTAGTACATAATCTTCTGGGTATCATTCCCACTAGGGTTTCCCTCTGATCAAGGGTTTCCCTAGTTAACAAATCTAGTGTTATTGTGCACGATTATCTTTCTATGGTTGTTGCATCTTTTGATTATATATTTTAGATTTGATAAAGTTGTTTTTAAACACAAGTAGAAGGATGTAGTAAATGATGATTATCTTGAATCTTGTGAGCAATATGATGAAGATCTATTATGCAAAACTTGATTGTTAAAGAAGCACTATTTTCATCTCTTCCAAAATTTGAATATGTAAAGTTAAAATCTTTAAATCTTGCAAATGAAATTCAAATTAGATTACAAAAGATATTTGAAGGTGATAAATATGCAAAGAAGTCTAGATTGTAGAGTTGGATATGTATGTTTTAAAGTTATTAAATGTATGAAGAAAAAAATATAAGAGGATACTATAGTATAATATTTGAGATTATTGCAAGAATTAGAAGTTGTGGTGGAATTAAGACAAAAGATGAGCTTGTGGGAAGATTGTGAAAACCTTAACACCTACTTATCATCATAAGGAACACATGATTGAAGAAGTTATTCTTTACACACCTAACTTTACAAAAGAAATTCTTCTTGGAAATTTACATGCATCTTAATTGTGGATGAAACAAAATGAAGGATTACCTAGAGTTGAGATCTCTTTCAGTGTGCACAGAGAGACACCTACACTTACAAGTGGAGAGTATGCTAGAGTAAAACAAGAAGAAGACATGAAGATTGATAAAGGAATTGTATTGATTATGAAGAGAGAACCTAAAGGTAACAAAATTCTTGTTTGTTGGAAATGTAAAAGAAAAGGTCATTATTCATCTAAATATCCTAAGAGAGAAAATAAGAACATGCCTAGGAAGCCTGACAAGTCTAGAATACCTCAAGATAGCTTCTTATCAATGAAGATGATGAGCTTGATTTTAAGATGGTAAATTTACTAGGCGATAGTAATGATGAAGATGATGAGATAGGATTTGTTTTTATTAACCAATGAAACCTTGAGAAACAAGAGGTTAGAGAAGAAAAAGCCTTGGTATCACATGTTGAGAAGAAAACAAGTTTGATTTGATTATAGATAGTGGATGTTATCATCATATGATTGAAGATATGAATAAATTTTTTGATTTCAATCGTTACGATGGAAGAATAGTTAGAGTAGTAAATAATGCAACATGCCACATTAAAGGAAAATGATCTATTACACTTGATGGAAAAACTACCATTTATGATATTTACTTTATGGATGGATTGAACCATAATCTTTTTAGTGTTGGACAACATGTTGAAAATGTATATTAGTTAAAGTTTGCAGAGAAGACATGAATTATCAAAGATAAAGATGGTACCTTGACTGGTACAATTACAAGAACACGAGGTAATGTTTTTCAATTGAAACCTATAGAAATGACATATTTGGTTGCTAAAGTGGATGAAAGTTGGTTATGAAATAAAATATTTTTTCACATTAAGTTTGATAACATTGTGAATATTAGTACAACATTTGTAGTTAGATATTTGCCTAAGATTGTGAAACCTTCTAACATAATTGCAAAGAATGAGTGTTGACAAAGTAGAAGAAAGTTCATTTCCAAGAAAAATGTTTACTATTACAATGAAGTTGGAGATTATGCATACAGATCTAAGTGGTCTTAAAAGAACAAGGGCATTCAATAGTGAAAGGTACTTTATACTTCTTATTGATGATTTTACTAGAATGATATGGGTAGAATTTCTTAGAAAAACTTACGAAGCTTTTGATAGATTCAGGATATTTAAGAGTAGAGTTGAGAATGAATCTGGCTTGAAGATTAAGTGTTTGAGATCATGACAGAGGTGGAGAATTCATTTCAAATGAATTTAACATCTTTTCTGAGGATAGTGATATAAAGAGACAACTTTTTGCTCATAAGACACCATAACAAAATGGTTATTCACAACAAGAATAAATTGATTTTGAGGAAAATTTGCACCTATTGCTAGATTAGAGGGATTTAGAATGTTTTTGGCATATGTAGCTATTTTTTCTAAGGTTTATCAAATGGTTGTTAAGTCATCTTTTGTTAATGGAGAACTTGACGAAGAGCTATACATTGAACAACCTACTAGATTTCCTTTGACAAAAGAAAAGGACATGGTTTGCAGATTGAAGAAAGCACTATATGGACTAAAAAAAACACCCAAAGCTTGCAAGGTATGTGAGGTTGGATAAATATTTGATTAGTTTGAGATTTGTGAAAGGTAATGCAAACAATAATTTGTATTTAAGAAAGAATGAAGATGGTTTGCTGATTATTGTAGTATTTGTGGATGCTATCATTTTTATAGTCAATGATGAAGCTAGAAAGACATTTCCAGAAGAGAAGAATAAAGAATTTGAGGTGAGTATGATTGGTGAGATCAAATATTTCTTGAAATTATAGTTTGTTTAAAATAAAGATGGCATTTTAATATCACAAGATAAGTATCTTAAGGACTTGTTGAAAAGTTTTGAATTGGAAAATTGCAAACCTTATAGAACACCAATTGTGACAACATGTAAGTCATCAAGTAAGTATGAATCTCCTAGTGCAAAACAAAGAAGATATAGATTGATGATTGGAGGATTGCAATATTTGACACATACTAGACCTAATATGACTAATACAATTAGAATTGTGGTGACATTTCAAGCATATCCTTATTGAAGTTGATGAAAGATCAACCCTACAACTCCCAAGAAACACCTTCATGCAAACACCTATTACAGAAGAGAAAAGCAAAAAGCTATGGAGGCAAGAATTGCTAGATCCATAGATGAGACATTCATGATGAGCAAAAAGAAAGATTGCTAATATCAATAATGAATTCTCAAGTTAATGTTTACAATGAGAGATCGTCTTTACAAAGGAGATCAAAACCCTAAATAAGGTCTAACCTAGATTGCATCAAAATAATTAATAAAATAATTAATTATTAGATGCCTAAAGTTTAGCTTAAGCAACTAGAGTTAATTAGGAAATATCTAATTACTCTAACACCCCCCCTTAAGATAAACTTAGGGAGTAGCTAAAAACCTAGAAACTACTACTAAAAGTAGAAATGGGTCCTAGCAAACAAAGCCTGATGAGGTACCCAAGTACAACCAAATCTCTGTAAAGAGGAGAAATAGAGAAAATCACATGGGAAAAACTCTACTCCAAAAAGAGATGGAAAACATGCTAAAAAGAAACTAGTGAAGGACTGAAGAAGCCTCCAAACTAGGGAATGTCCCAAAAGATAGGAACAAAAGATGATCATGGAGAACATCATTGAAGCATGTAGAAGCTGCAAAGCTCTGTCAAAAGTAACAATTGCTGATCTGAAAAACCTCCACTAAAATAGAACCTGACCAGGGAGAGAAGACTATAATCTGCATCGAATCAGGAGGCACACAAAGGCAAACAACTGAACTCAAAGATACAGATGGCATGAAACACCAAAGCCTGAAGAGGTAATCAATCAAACCAAGGAAGCATGAGAAACAATAGTAGAATCCCCCCTTAATGCAGACAAGGAGAGGTGACAGGGAACTGAGAAACTAGGCCAAAAGAACTGCATGTTAAGGAACCACGATCAAGATGCACAAAATAGTACATGTGTGTGTACTGAGGTGATCAATCTCAAACACATCATGAGGCTAATGTCATGGAAGGGACACTCACTAGACAAAGGAAGATGGAAAACAAAGGCAAAACATCAACCCCCCAAGGCACTTTATCAAAGTAATGCATGTACAATAAGACACAAGACATAATGAATCCCAAGAATACAGTAATCAATATGAGTGTCCTCAAATGACACTACTCGAATTAGAAGGCAAACAAAGACAAACAACTAAAACGAAAATATAGATGCAAGTAAGCACTTTATCTCAGTGCATTTGCAAGAATGCATACAAATGATGTCTAAATAGACCAGAAGAGACACAAGACTAATACACTAGATAGTACAAGTCATGAAAAATCATTTGAAGCAAAGAAATCGATCCCCGGACCTGAAACAACCAAGATATCTACCAGAATGCAAAAATGCAGAAGACTGAATAGAATGTGCTTAGAGAGAAATTTGGAAAAACAACATACATCACTAGAAAGAGCTTAGAAAGATCTTTCCAACAATATAACAAATTTCAAAATCAAAGATCGGATGCTCAAGATATGCCTCTTGGAGTGCAAAATTGTACCCCCGACTTTGATAGCAGAAAAAGCTATAAAAAATGCATCAAAACTAAAAACTAACTATTCCACTATGATGGGCTTGGAACTAGCTTTCCAGCGATATCTCGTTTGCAAAAAATAGAGTTTGTATGCCCAAGATATGAGTGAAAAAGTGAAGATCGGTCCAAACAAAGGCCAACATGAGAGGAAGTAGTGATCTAGTGTTGACATGGTGTTGATATCAGCAAATGATGAGCCCAAATTTGACAGTTACAGGGCTGTCGAGGCAAAAAAAATTTCCATAAAAATGAATGGAAAATAAATCCAGCTGCCGAAAACAAGACAATGTGAAGAACAATGTCACCTGTAAAAGAGCTGATGCCAGAGTTAAAATCCGGTGGCCAAGAAGCACATGTGAAAATTGGAATATACCTCCCATAAGTTCATAGTATGGTACACAGTCATGGCTGCCTAAGCTTTAAAAAAATGAGTCCAATCTTGTGTTGTTGGCAGAGGCTTCAAACATGCCTCATTAATGGCAAAATTGGTTCAAATGCTTCATCTTGGTGAAAAAAATCATAGCACAATAAAAGACTATGCCTTCAACCTTTCTGTCCAAGAAGGTGTCACACCCATGCAAATAACCTCCCCAAGCCCAAATTAATCAAGGGCTCCTGATTCATGCCTTGATGCATCTTAACTGCCAATAGGGTAGGTCAAGTAGAAAGTTGCTCCTGCTCATGGACAAGGTTTGGCCACCACAGAGGAACTGAGGCTCATGTGTAGGAGGCAGGGCTGCCGGAGGATGATAGTGTGGAGAGGCTGCTTAGGGGCGGTAGAGCAGGGCCAAGAAAAGGTAAGCTACTCCACAACATTCAATATCCAAAATGTACTAAACAATCGGCTCCAAAGTCCCCACCAAAAGCACATAGGTCCAAAGCACACAGTCAATTTGTCTTCAAAAAGCTCATGCATCTCAAGAACTCAAACAGGCCCACCAAGAAATGCAGCTCCAAACACAAAGGTGGGTAGAGCTAGCTAGGATGGTCAGTGATGATCTTGGGGCATGGTGATGGAGCCCAAAAAACAAGCCAACTAGAAACCATGCTGAAACACATATGGTGACGCCCAAGGTGAAGGCGTGGAGGTGCAACTGTCCAAACAAGAAATAAAACTGCCACCAATCACTTGCTTCTTCATTTTCCATGGATGCCCTAAATTGCCAATGAATGACTGCAAATATGGGAGCAGATCCAAAGTCATAGAGAATGCCAAAAAATTGGCTTGAATGACCAAGATCTTGCTTCAAATGCAAGAAGATTGCTGATGGAGCTCAAGAAAATCATGCCTCTGACTCCCAATCAACATGATAGCCAACTCAAACTCCTCCAAATAGCACCACACACAGACCAAGATCAACGGCATCAACAAATCCCATTCACATGCAAATCCGCTCCACCATTGAGATGTATATCAGTGGCTTAAACCACACACAAACTGAGATCAGAGGCATCAACAAATCCCATTCATATGCAAATCCACTCCACCATGAAATTAGATGCATCAAATAAAAATCTCCATCAAATGCCCTCAATCTTGGATAGCTTGGACTCTGCCAAGAAAGCTGCCAAGAAATGAGCCAACACATATATGCCAAAGGAGCAGAGGAGGAGTTGGGTGCCGCTATTAGAGCCAAGGATGGATGCTCCTCTGCCACCTGCGTCTGCGGCCATCAAAATTTCCCAAAAAAATAAAAAAGTGGCGTGATAAACCATAGGAACCACCAAAGATCACAGCTCCAAACTCCCACAAATTCTCCAAATACATATGGGGCCAAAAACAAAGACACTAATGCTATTGAGATCACACTCCAGAGGTCTAGCCAATGACCAAAAAAAAAATAGAAAGCTTGTTGCATGTGCTCCAAAATGTGGGGCTTGAGAAGAAGGAGTTCCAATGTGACCTATCGATGCCAACAATCATGGGGCCAGTCAAAAGAAATGGCATAGAGATTGCTTGCAAACCATTCATGCCTCTTGTAAAAAATTACAACGACTTTTTTTTTTATAAATGAAATCAAAAAATTGTCTTTGTGTCAAGAAGCATGTCCAGGTCAAAATGACCTTGAAGCAAAAAAAATAAAAAATAAATTTGCCTCAAATTTCAACAGTGTCCAAATTGGATGTATTTTATATGGAAATGGGGATTTTCGAACACTCTAAGCTCAACGGTGATATCCATTTTTTCTCAAAGTGCCATGAAAATCAGTAACCCCCCAGATCCAATAAAAAATGTTGAAAGCTCAAATTTGAAAACTAACGTCAGATCTGATGCCAAAAAACTCTCACGAATAGAACAGGGGCATGAAGATCTGGGGCTCTGATACCATGAAGGATTTGATCAACACAAATCCACAAAGCCTTCGAATACCTACATGCAAGAACCTATCACAGAAGAAAAAGACAAGAGGAGGAAAAGGGTTTTGCTCTGAAAGATGTGCTAATGTATTTTCAGAAATGAAAAAGATGATCAAATACAAAGGAGATCAATCCTTATAAAAGGATATCAAAACCCAAAAAAGGGTAACCTAAAAAGGAAAAGCTATTTAATAATTACTAAATAATTATTAAATAGAGATGCAAAAGGTGCATAAAGTAAAATCTTAAGAAGGGAGTAAAGCGAATTTAATAAATGAAATTAAATCAACGCTTTACTCTAACAATCCTAAATAGACACATCTTGCAGTAAAAAAATGAATTTTTAATATTTGAAGGGAAATTCAGATTATGGGTTATGGTATGAAAGATCACATGATTTCACATTATGTGCATACACTAATGCTGATTGGGCAGGAAGTGTAAATGATAGACAAAGAATATTGGTGGAGCATTTTTCTTGGGAGGAAGATTGGTTTCTTGGCTAAGTGAGAAAAAATATTGTATTTCACAAAGTACAACATATGTAGAATATGTAGTTACAAAAAATAATTGTAATCAGATAATTTGGATGAAGAAAATGTCGAAGGATATTGGAATTGATGTTGTTGAGAATGTTATTAGACATTGTGATAACACAAGTATTGTTAGCATGCTAAAGAATCTACTGTTACATTCAAAGACAAAGCACATTTCAATTATCACTTTTTGAGAGAAAAGGTAGAAGAGAAAGAGATTAGACTAGAGTATGTTAGCACAAAGGAGAAGATAGAAGACATATTTACTAAACCTTTGGCTAAGGATACATTTGAGTATTTTAGACGTAAGCTTGGGGTCATGCCCCAAACTTATTCAGAGTAGTTGATGTATAGATTGTATCAATCCAATGAGAATCAGAGCACTGATCTTTTGCTTGGATTGAATTCTTGATGCTTCTCCTATAGGGAAATATCTATTTTTGAGATAAGTTATTAAAGACTCTTGGTAATGGTATTAAATAGTGTCTTTGGACACTTGAGATTTTTCAGATTGGATTAGAGATTATTGAACTTTAAAAATTGGCATAATGACACCTTTTTCATTGATGTCAATCGGGAAGAGTATCACATGAAAAACCTTCCTTTTTAGTGGGGGGAGAGTAATACACGAAAAACCTTCTTCATGTATGGAGGAGATTAACACCTTCTTCATGCATGGGAGAGATATACATTGTTGATCAATGGGGGATATTATAACATGAAAAAATCTTTACAACCCATATGAAAGAGAGAGATGAATGTTTGTATTCATGAGCAACATGAACGGGGGAGTAAATGTAGACAAGGAAGAAATGTATTTTGGTATTCATGGTACTTTGATGTTTTTTATCATATATTGCCATTAATGCCAAAGGGGAAGATTGTTAAGCATGAATACTTAATGTTGTTGTATGGGGGAGTTTGTTATATGTTAGGGAGATGATTGAGTACTTATGTGTTGCATTCATGGAAATGTTTGTCATTGATGTCAACATATCAATTTTAAAGATAGTTTGGTCAATGTTGTAGAGGAAGATTCATTCGAAAAGGTTCATGGTCAATGAGTTATGTTATGCATACTTAGAGGAGAATTATATAACGTGTTCTAATGCTATGTTTATGTTCATGGAAAGAGATATGAAGATTTTCATGAGTTATAATATTTTTGGAGATCACTCTCAAAGAAAGTTTCTCATAAGTGTGTACTGGAAATTATGTTATATCCTTTTGGTAGAGATGAAGATAGTTCAATGGGATTGGATTATGGTAGAAGAAATGTTCATGATGCTACAGTTAACTTGGTGGAATTAGATGTTCATATTGTGGAAATTTGTGAAGACTATTTAGTGCATTATTCATAGAAGGTGTAGTGTCTGCCCCTAGTTCACATTTCTATTATCATTGCAAACTCTTCTAGGCCAGTTTAATGCTTGATTATTAGTAGCATTGTTTAGAGATTATTTGGTACGCTATATTTCATGTATGCATGATGATTAATACAATGTTTTCAGTTATGAATGATGATTAGTTAGATGGTTTATTATCACATGTGTTTTCTTATGGATACTTACCCCATACCTGCATGTGTATGGTGTGCGTGTTTGTTTTCTTTATGTATGGCATTTCTAATGTGGTTAAGGAAGGGAGTCAGAGTCACCTGCTAGTCAGGATCTACACGATGCACCACTTCCTACCATTGTCTGTTTAGTTTAGAATATTGTGTTTGCACATGCATGGATTTTATGCAAGTTGTAGGTACCAGGTATTAACTTCCTTGAATTGCTAAGATAAGCATACCCTATCGCATTATCGCAATGGTAAGAGAGGGGAGATAAATTCTTGAGTCCAAATCTTAAACCTTTAAGGCATTTGTCCTAATTGAAAATTAGAACAAGTATATGAGTCGAGTACCCTCCAAATGTGTCGAATGACGTTAATTCATGATTATAACCTTTTAGTTTGATTTTGTATGTGTTTTTCTTTAATGAGTTTTCATATGTTGTTTTATGAGTCCTTGGTGATTTTTTTTGTTCATTAAGTCTAATTAAAAGATTAAATTAATGATTTGATTTAATGGAAAATCATTATGATATTTTAATATTTAATTATATTTAATTAATTAAATAAAATAATTAAAGTTGAAGATAAAAGTCATAAGGATAATTTTAGAACATGATTATATTTATTTAATTTAATAATAATATATTTAGAGTTCATTTTAAAATAAATTCTAAATTATATTATTATTTAAGTCAATAAATATTTTATCAATTAAGTTTTGAAATAAATATTTTAGCATCAGAACTAGATAGGTTCTTGAGTTTGTTCACCCAGTTAGAATTATGTTATTTTGATAATTCTGTCTTCTTTGTGTTTGTTGAAATCGAATCTTTGGATTTCGTTGCATGAACTTATCGCTCTCTTGTTTTGAATCTATATTTCATCTATATAATATGATTGTAAGAAAAATAGATCAATTTGAAAACCTTGTCCATAGGTAAAAGGAAATTGCAATTAATCCGGGAAGGGTTTGAAATGAAAAGAAAATTTGAAATTAGGAATTTGATTAATTATATTTTTCCTATTAGACTTAAATTGCAAAGGTTTAAAAAAAAAAACGTATATATATATATATATATATATTCGAGATTTGTTTTATTTAAATTCTATAATTGATAAAAGATTTTAATAAAACAAATTTAATTAAAATTGATTTTAAATATATATATATATATATATATATATATATATATATATATATATATATATATATATATATATATATATATATATATATATATATATATATATATATAATTTAAATTTACATATGAGAGGGTATTGATAGAATTTGATTATATATATAAAATTATGGGGGAAATTTGTTTTAATTAAACAAGTTCATATTAAAAAATATATGGTTGGACAAAGTTAATGTAATTTAATATTACAAAAAAATAATAATAATAAAAATATATTTTAAGTTATATTGGGAAAGCGTTTTTGTAAAAATAAATAAATTATAAATTTTATAATTCATAAAATTAAAAAAAAAATGTAACATAATATATATATATATATAACTTGGGAAAAACATTTTATAAAGTTTTTAATAAAAAATAAAATAAAAATAATAAAACTTACCCCTCTTACCTTATAACTGTCAGCAACCAACCTGCACATTTTCCTACGAGCTGTACCTGCATTTGGAAAATGGGCCGCATGGCTTATTTATGGCCGGTAGGCCCTAAACGTATGGTGAAGTTTTTATTAAATTTTAATTTATTATATTTAATAATAGTTATATTATATTATATTTATATATTAAATTTAGTTTATCAATATTGATTTTTATTAATTAGTTAATTTAATAATTATTAAATTTAATTAAAAATTAATGAATTTTAATATAGTTTAATTTATTAAGTTATTAATGAATTTTATTAAATAGTTTTGTTAATTATTAAGTAATTAATAATTAATAATTTATTAATATAGTTGTTGATTATAATTTAATTTATTAATAGTTTTAAAATTTTAATAATGAATTAAATGTTAATTAGCTAGTTATTTTATAAATAACTATTAATTAACTTTATTAAATATGATTTAATTGACTTATTTAAATAATAGAAATTATTTGAAAACAAAGATGTAGATTTATTTAATTATTGATAATTCAGATTTTAATAAAATTGCAAATTATCTTATTTAAAATCAATGATTATTATTTTAATAATTTAAAAATTACATTTTAAATATTTTTTAGGGAATTGATTTAAATATAATGGGAGGTTAATTTTCTTTATATCTTATTCAAGGAGATGAATGGGTTAACGTATAAGGGTTAACTGATAATCTTTTACCTGTAACGTACTTTGAAAATGAAAACTGAAAGAACCTTACATTAACTCAACAACATATTATTAGTTAAACCCATCTGTGAGATTGTTTTGTTTTCTATGTGTTGTCTATGTTTTAGGGTTTATCCTAGTTTGACTAGTTCTAGGATGTTTACTAGAGGCTCGGGGGTTATGTGTTTGCGATGTCATGCTAATGTTTGATTTCAATCTTTTATGCCCAACCATGGTGATGTGATGGTATGCTCTGTGAAATGGTTGTATTTACTATTATTATTACTTCCCAGTCTTCTTGTGTGAAGCTGAGGTATATTTTTATGAGATACTTGACTTAACCTTTTTTGAGTCTTGATCAATTATACTTGGGTTACTTTCTAGTCACCTTGATGGGACTGAAGTGTTTGCTTTGTTCTTGATGATGTCATGTTTGACTTGACCATTTTGGAGTCTTTGATCAGTATTATTTTGGGATGCTTTCTGGTTGCTCGTTGAGAACCAATGGATATTGTGGGATACTTTTTGGTTGCTCATTGGAGAACCGATGGATATTGTGACTTATCATTTGATGCTTTCCAGTTGCTCGTGGAGAACTGGTGTGATTATTATGTTTATCTTTATGATGCTTTCCAGTCGCTTGTAGAGGATTGAGGTGATTTTTATGTGATTATGGATTTGTGCTTTTATTGAGCCTAGGGTAGGTTATCTATATGTAGTGTCAGGAAGTGGCTTGCAATGGGGGTCGGGGCCCTAAGTGGCTACTAGGGTAACTCATTGTAAGTGGTTTTAATAAGTGAAAACATTACACTAAATGGGGATTAAAATGAACCTAATAAGATAATTGTAGGTTCTTGACCATGCCTCGAGTGCTAGTATAGACTAGGATGGGAGTAGAGAGAATGCTTGGTTGCGACCTTACATTTCATAGTATGCCTTGTCAGTACGAGAGGATACTAGTGGCCACATAGGGATCAATAGGGAACCTGGAGTCCTAAGCTAATTTCCAGGGTGACTTCTACGTGATTCATGCAATGACAGTTGCCGCTTACATAGTAGATTGCTACATGTCTTATGTGCCTCTGGCAATTAGATGTCATTCTTTATTAGAACCTTTGAGTTAGTATACTTTTAGGATTTCCTGGACTTAGAGAGTTCTTGTGATTATGTGATTTGATATCCTATTTGGAACTTGAGACTATCTCCTCAGCACGGTGGGAGTGGGCCATTTAGGTTCCATGTGGTCGGGTGGTAGTGCTTTTTCACTCTTACCATTGAGATCCATCCATAGTCACCATGGCTAGAGCTTCTTGGGATGCTAGTTTATCATGTTTAGATGATGTTATTTACTGATGCATTTCCTTATATTGATGATTAGTATGTTAGATTTCCTTATGCTTATGTTGTAGTATGTTTAGTAGTGACATCCCTATTACTATAGTACTGACGATCTGTTCAGTGGCTTGGGATGTTATGCGTTGGGGATGGCTAGGGCCCATGATGGTCTAATGATAATATTGATGGTTGGGAGAAACTGCGCACTTAGTTAGATATGTTTTTATGATAGATAGTTGTATTTCATGTTGGATGTTATATCTTTTATGATGGATGGATGTATCATGTATGGTGGATGGTTTCATTACTTTATTGTACTTTGTATCATGGATTCAAGGAGGATGATGTATCTTATTTTTACATATGTATATTCTTTTAGCCTTTCATACCCTGTGACATGTACAATGGATGATTGAGCATTCCGAATTAATTTGCCAAGAGGCATTCAGAACAAATGTATATTATCAACTTTGGACTTTCTATTATTCTTTCATATGGATGTGGTAGTTGTTAGATTTAGTATTAGATTAGATTTAAATGTAATTCAACATCATGGGATCCTTAAGAAATGTAACATGTTATTTATGCTTTAGTTGATTGTATGTTATTGTTTCTGCTACTATGTGTTTGATGTGCATGTTATCTTTCCTATTAAAAAAAAAAAAGTTTAGCAAACTTAGTAAAACTTTAGGTTAATTCTTTTGGGTCCCTTGGCGGGGCATTACAGAAGGTCAACTATTGCTAGTATATTTATGGGAAGTGTTATTTGAAATTTAATGTGTAAATGTAATATCTTAATATGGTCCTATACTATTAATTATAAATTAAGAAATCCTCGAGGCCAAATCAATACTTTTTTTAGGGCTTGGTATAAAGGAAAGTTTATTTCATTGTTGTAAAGTATTAGTGTAGTCCAGTGTAAATGGTTATTGCATATGTAAGGTTGATTGTGAATTTGTCTATGATTAGAGAAGAGATTGATGTTGAGGATGAACTATGAACTTCAAAGGAAATATATTGGAATATAAGTTATTGTTTAGTCATTTTTTTGCACTTGGATATGTTGTCCTAAAGATTGTTTAGTAAGACAGTCTGAGGCTATTTGATTTGTGAGTTTAGTTTTCCTTCTCTTGACTCCTAACAAGGTTGGCACAACTCCTACCAAGGTTGAAATCTCCTAATAGGGACTCATATGTATTGATACTATTTCATTGGATCCTAATAAAGTCCATCCTATCGAGACTCAAAAATTTACACAGATTTTGAGTATCATATCTAAAAACTTTCCATAAGTACTCCCTATAAATGCTTTTTGTGCCTAAATACCCGACTGCCATTTTGAGGCCTATAATGTGTTTTAGGTGCTCCACCCATTGCATTCAATATATACATGCATGTTAGGTTGTTATTTTTCAATTCCAAATCATTTTGTGAGATTTCATTTGGAACATTTGAGATATTGCATTTTCGCCTATGTCAAACAATGTTCACAGGGCTAGTTTGCATTTGAATATCTTGCCCCTAGTAAAGTTACATGAATATCCACTTTGGGAATTCTTATCATGCATATCAGAGAATCTATGTTTTAGATTTTAAGTCATTTTAACATGTTTTGATAGGGTTTTAAGGTTCTCAAAGTTGGTTTTTTTTGTTGTCTCGGTGATGCACTTTATTTAGAAATTCGAGAAGTCCTATTTGACTTTGAATAAATTTGACCCCATTGACCAAAACATCAAAATTACCTTCACTGCTATATTATAGGGGCCAGGGACATTCTATGTTTTAGATTTGAGCTTGTGTTGGATTTTTTTGATCAGTTTACAAATGTGATTTCAAATGTAATTTTTAAAGTTTCACTATTATTCATATGTGCAGATTGATCGGTGATCCTATTGGTGATGCTATAACTTTGAAACCATGATAGATGACCCTAAACCAATTATACCATTGTGTTTTATACTAAAAATAATTTTTGTTCCCATTTCTAAGTCTTGATGAATCCATTTGCACACTTTCCTAAGTCCATTCCATTTGTAAGAATCTTTGTTTTAGCAATTTACTCAGTTATGCAAGTTTTGCAAGCCAGCTATGCCTCCCAGAGAGACTTAGGAACAATGACACCTAACAAAAATCAATAATAGTTAGCACACAAAGAAAAGATCATGACATAGCTCAAACATTAAGTTTTTATGTTTAAAATTGTAAGCATGTTAACTAATATTGAGTTTCAAGGATAAGGATCGAATGCTTGCAAACAAGTAAGATTACATGACAAAATTGGGTAAGACCAAACCAATAAGTGTTGAAAAACACTCGACATGAGGGGTTGTATTGAAAAATACAATTGGGGTGGTGTTGAAAAACACCATTTGCGAGGTGTCCTAAATACTAACGCATCCAAGAGACCAAAGCTAACATAGTTATCTCCCCTAGACAAAGATTGATTTCAAACGAAGGCAACAAGGATAAGGCATGATGGAGAAAGGCTAAGTGTCAAGGATGTGTGCTAAGAAACAAGGGTGCAAAGGCCTCAAGTAGCACCCGTTTCTAAGTTTTCACCACTTGGATTTTTTTTCTAGGACTTTTATAATTTTTTTTGGAGATACATCAAAGCACCTATTGCTAGGTTTTCACTAAGATGATCATTTTTTAAGGACATTTTCCAATTTTTAGATTTTTGACAATATATCATTTTTTTTGAATTTTTGAAATATATGATTTTTTTGGATTTTTTTCAAGATCAATAAATATATACAAATAATATGCAATGCCCCTAGAAAAAAAGAAGAACCAAACTCTCAAGCAAGATCACATTGTGCAAACCCAATGTTTAGCAAGGTGGAGGACAAGAGTGATTAACAAGCTAGTGGAAAAAATGAAAGACAAGAGAACGGAGGAGAATAAAGGGAAGAAATCCTTAAGGGAAAACTCCTCAATAGTACCCAAGCTAGGGAAAAATTGTCATGTAAAGCACATTTAGACATGAAATGAAAGGCCAGTATAGGATAATTCACAAATGCATAATGTAAAAGTGAGGAAGATGCAATCCAAAGGAGTAGACGTGTCAAGAGGCTTCATAGCATCATATTTTACTCTTTTTTATTAGATCAAGACCAAAGGGGTAAATGGAAAAATGGTAGCAAAAGACTAGAATGAATGGAGGAAAATAGATATGAAGGTTAAACATGAAAGGAATGAAAACAAGATCATCATAAGATAGCTCACAAGATAGCCAAATGTTTGTGTATAGATCAACATTGTCAAGATAGAAAAAGAATGTACGAGAGATGTAGAAGTACTATGCATGATGCCTAATTGTCAAGTTTTTATCATGGTATTCATCCAAAGCACCAAAAGGGAGTGGTTTTCACCATAGGATGAATTTATTTCTCTTTACTTTTTCTATCAAGGTGCTTGATTACCAAGTTTTCACCAAGGCACATTTTGAAATTTTTCATTTTTTTCTTTCATTTTTTCAAAAAATTTCAATTTTTTGGAAGAAGTCAAGATTTTTAGATAATGCTCCTTGAAATTTTAAACCATGACATGCAAAGGATTTGAAATGATATGCTCAAAGATGTTGATAGGGAAAGGAAGATGGAAGACAAAAATGGATGATATGGCTTCATGCAAAGTGAGTGAGATTGAAAGATGGAAATGAAGGCAAGATCAATGTCAACACAAACCTTGAAGGGTGGTGAGAGGATGGAGAAAACATGAATGAAGGAATATATGAAGGAATATGGTGAGTGGATAGAAGAGGTTGATGTTTAGGTGCATGGAATGGTAGAATGCTTTTGAAAGAAGATGAAGCAGAATTCTTTGTAAGCTTGAATGTCAACTTCAATTGTTGTTCAACATTACACTCTCTCAAGAGAGCCTTTGGAATCCATATAACCATAGGCCTCTTTTCATTTTTTTTGATGATTTAGAGATAATATCTTCAATGATGGATTTTGGAAACCATACTTGTCTTATAATTTTTTTCTTAGATATCTCTTTTGACTTTATGCCCCCATGTCGATTAGAGGAGACACGATGGTCTTCTTTTTTATATGGATTCCTAAATTGCTTCTTTTTCTTGTATTGAAAATTTAGGTTACTTCCAAAAGACTATGGATTTGTAGAAGAAGAAAGATGATATGACTGGTTTAGGTAAGTGTGTGGATGAAAAAGGATTCAAGGATATGCATCTACGTTGATCTTGAGGAAAGATAGTAGAGGGAGGGATGTAAGGACCCAATATGGATGATGAATTAGGAGAGTTGGAAGGGAAAGTGAAGGGACATAAGAACCCAAGGTAGAAGGAAGACATAAAGCATTTAGTATTGGTGGGGGAGATCCAAGGATGATGTGGAAGATGCAAAAGGGTAATCAATAAGTTCATCAACATCTATATGAAAATCAAGGAAATCAACATATTTAGAGTGAGCATTAGGATTTTCAATAGGATCCTGAACATCTTGAATAGGAGAAACTTCTTTGATAGGAGAACTTGGAGCTTGAGAAGACTTAGGAAGAGTAGAAAGTGGAAGGGAACATGGAGTGGTAGAACAAGAAGATGGAAGACTTTGATCTTGACAAGGATCTTTGGATAGCATAAGTGTAGAGTTTTGCTCTTGATTTTAAATAGGCTCAACATTGGAAGTAACAACACTATTTTTAATAACCTTAATGGAAGTATCATCTTTGGAATGTGTAACTATATTAAGGTCATTTTGATTGTCAATAAGCTCAGCAGTGTAAGTAGTAGCTTGATCTTGCTTAGGAGAAAACTTAAGACATGGTGGAAAGAATGAGGAAGGGCGTGAAGGATCAAAAATACCATGAAATGGATCAAAGATAACGTGAAAATAATTGGATGACATGGAGGGTTCTTGATCTTAATCTTTCTTTATATTATTTTCTTTATCATTTTTAGAGTTCTCTTGAGATGAAGCCACTCCTAAAGAGAAGAAATAATGTTAAAATTGTATGGAAGACTTTGGAATAGATGATGAAGGACTAGTTGAAGTAGGCATTATAGCACATGAAGGCTTAGGCTCTTTAGGTTTAGCATTATCAAAAGTATTTGCAGCCAAGTGAAGGTTAGCTTGAGTTTCTTTAAGAGGTAGCCTTTGAGGATAACTATAGAAAGAATTAGGATCTTTGTTGGATGAAGGATTGGTGTAAGATTTGAGGGACTTAGAATCTTTAGGGGATGTATGTATAGTGGAGGAAGTAGAAGATGGAAGGGGAGCATCAGAAGAAAAAGGTTCAACATTAACATGATCTTTCTCAAGAGTGTAATCTTTATTTTCAGCATGAGGGTTCTTAGAAGAGGAACTCTTATAGCATTGATGTTTTGTTTCAGTGCAAAAAAATGCTTTCTCTTCCTCAAAAGATGCAGATTTATCATTTAGGTATTGTTCACAAAATTTATCAATGTTGTTTTCAAAATTTGAGTCATATGGATTACCATCAATATCTATTCATGACTCATCCCCTTTAAGTGCAAGCATAGGACTAGGAGTACTTTTAGGAATCTTAGGAATATAATATTCATCATCATCATAATCATTGTCACTATAGGAATTATAGATAAAAATATTATAAGAATTTTCATGTTGTTCATTATGGTATGTCTCAATAAGAGGAATACAAATCTTGGTATAAGTAGAAAAAGAATGATAACGTGAAGAAGAGGTAGGTGAAGACCTACATGAACGATATTTAGAAGAATCATGGTAAGACTTGGAATATGAAGAATGTGAATAATATTTAGAAGAATCATGATAAGACTTGGAAGATGAAGAATGTGAATGATATTTAGAAGAATCATGATAAGACATAGAAGATGAAGAATGTGAATGATATTTAGAAGAATCATGATAAGACTTAGAAGTTGAGAAATATGAATGATATTTAGAAGAATCATGGTGAGACTTGTAAGATAAGGAATATATTGAAGATGGATACCATGATATGATCTTACATATGATCCTAGCAAGAACGTTTGATTTCTTCCCTTTTTCCGTCAGTTTTGTCACAAGGTTAGCACCCATATATCTATACAAGTAACAACACTTTTCAAATTCAATAAGGAGATCGAGTTCATATGTGCTCAAATGAGGATCCCTAACAAGATATTCAAGATCCATGGTTCTAGAAGAAGAAGAATCAAGCATGGAAGAAGAGAAAGGATAAATAGAAGAAGGTAGGATATATGAGAATAGGAGGAAAAGAATCAAGAAGACATGAAGATGAGGAAGAATGGAAATGAGAGACTAGAAAGACATGGAAGATGAAGAAGAAAAAAGACCAAGAGTCATTTTGTGAAATTTGATACCATTTGAGTTCATTTGAATGTTGAGAAACATGTAATAGCACTTGTAACCAACATGAAAGAAAAGGTACTAGTTGATAGGATAACCCTAAGAAACATTGGTACCAAACTAAGATAGTGTTGGGTGATGTGACGCGCTCCCCTGCCCACAGGTGGTTAATTATGTGGTGTTCCATGTTCACTAACAGTCATGGCTTTTGGTGCAACGAAAAATGGGCCCCACAATTGGTATCAGAGCCTGGTTTTGGCCTGGTCATGGGTTCAAATCTCTCCGGTGCCTTCCCGACCCACGTAAGCACCTGGTATGCGCATCGAGGGGGAGATTGTTGGGTGATGCGACGCTTTCCCCTGCCCACAGGTGGTTAATTATGTGGTGTTCCATGTTCACTAACAGTCATGGCTTTTGGTGCAACGGCAAATGGGCCCCACAGATAGTAAAAGAATTCACTTGTCCAAAAGAGAAATGATAAGACACATATATTACAATATGCATAAACCAACACTACCACAGAGGTGCCCACAAATTTGGGTGATACCCTAGCACATATGGACTAGGAGGATGATTTACCCAAATTTTAATTAATTGAAATTGAATTTTGATAAAAGTGGATGGACAAGAGATTACTAAGACTCTTCATTGGTAATATCAAAGAATCCAACGTATATCTTTCTCAACAAGGATGGTCTTTACCTTACCAACTCAAAACAAGGTAACTTGTGAAATCAATGATTACTAATTCAAAAGGTCAAAACACAATAATCTAAGGTACAAACAAACTTCTAACAATGGGGTAAGTAGCCTAATCTGAACCAGATCAACCTAGGGAGATTAGAAATAATAGGACAACAAAATAGTTTGATCATAAAATCTTGACTCAAGAATTTAGATTTTGTTCATTTTAAATGTCCAACTAGGTGTATCAATGAACCAGGCACACAAGACAACAATTAGGAATTTCAAGAAAACATCTTCAAATAATGAGCAAGGGACAAAGCAACCTTGCACATGAACAAGAATAGTGTCATAGTATCAGTTCAATCCCTAGAACCACCACTGTGTGTGTTCTCAAAATATTTTCCAATCATGCACATAGTCCTAGAAAAGAAAATTTGGTAGCACTATGGTTCTTAGTAATGTTCAACTCTACAACTTTTGCAATCTATGGTGGGTGAAATCTAATCCTGATGAACTAGAGTTTTGACATATTCTGAGAATTTAATCAATCGGAGATACTGAGGAGATTTGACAACCCAAAAAAAGACTACACCAGTGAGAATTTCCCCCACAAGGACATTTATATAGTAGTTATTACTACCATGTCAAAAATAACTATTACCACTTGAGGTTTTGTCCATTTGGTTGACCCAATAAGGAAATGTCCACTATCGTTAACCCTCTCTAATCAAGAAAGAGTCACAAATTTGTATCACATGGAGACTTGGTTTGGATTCAAGGGCTCCAAGTTTTTGATGTACTCAAACATAAAAAAAAAGATTCTTTGACACACTAATTCAAAATCACCTCACCAAATTTTTGGAAAAGCCAACAAAAAACACCACCAATCTTAAAAGAGAAAGTACCAATAGATGTTGAGGACAAATCCAAGTGAAATAGTGAGATAATAACACATATCCTTCCCTACCTACTGTAGGATTTGAACAAAAGTGCACAACAAATCCATGAAGCCCAAGAAAACCTGCATGCAGAAAACCTGCCATGGAGAAGAAAAAGACAATAAGAGGCAAGGGTTTGATATGAAAAACTTAGACGAAGAAAAAATTATTCAACGCATCTTCATAATGAAAAATAAAAAGATATCAATCCTTATAAAGGAGATCGAAACCCGAAAAGGGTAACCTAAAGCCTAACAAAGCTAGGTTGCACTATATAATTAATAAAATATTAATTATATGCACCTACAAGATAGCTTAAGAAAACTAGAGTAATAGGCAACTTAATTAATTAAATTAAAATGATTTAATTAATAAGTGCAAACAAATAATTACTCTAACACCTCCCTTTAAGTGAAGCTCAGGAGGTAAGCTAACCTAGCACAACTATGAAAGCAGGAAAATTGGGTCCTAGCAACAAGGCCTAATTAGGTACCCAATCACAAAAAAATCTCTATAAAGAGGAGAAATAGAGAAAATATGGGAAAAAGCCTACTTCAAAAAGAGATAGCAAAGAATGTTACAAAAGAAGGAACAAAGAGATCAAAAGAGAATCACTGAAGCACAAAGAACCGCAAAACTCTATCAAAATGCTAATCTGTAGAACCTCCATGAAAATAGAAAGCACGAACTTACCGTGTCTATATGGTAGATGATCTATCTCACTGAAATGCATAGGTAGCTAGCCACTGCAATCGCCTAGTATGTAGGATCACGTACTAAATACATAGCTCACATCAATGAACCATCAACCAAAGAAGCATAAAACAACAATATAACCCCCCCTTAATGCAGGTGAGGTGATAGGTAGCTAAAAAGGTGGGCCAAAGAATCTCCTACAACACAGGAATCAAACACATTGAGAGTGAGGTACAGACACCAATAAAGGCATGTGTCATTGACACTGCATGAGGCAAAAGAGAAATAGGGCCTATAAGTGAGAAACAACTATCCCCCCACAGAACTTTATAAAATAGTGCGAGTACAACGAATCACAATGATGAAAAGGATCCTGAAAAGAAAGAGTGGCACTTTATCTCAGTGTGTTGCATAAAGATGCTTACAATGAATATCAACAAGATCAAAAAAAACATAAGGCTGAAACAACAGAAGGTAGAGCCCAAAACGAAGTATCTGAAGCAACAAAATTGATCCCTGGACCTCAAACAAACAGGATATCCACCAGAATACTAAAATGCAAAAGATTGAATAGGATGTGCTTAAAATAGAATCTGGAACAACAACTAACATCACCAGAAAGAGCACAAAAAGAGATTTTCAGAAATATAAAGAAGTCCAAAATCGGAGATTGGATGCTCAAGATACGCCTCCTAGAGTGCAAAATAGAACATCCAACTTTGACTACCAAAATAGGCAACCAAACTACATCAAAACCCAAAAACCTATACCATCATCTCTATCTTAGAATTTTCTTTCCGACGCATTTTTTGGATTAAAAAAAAATGTCTGTATGCTCAAGTTATGGAGAAAAAACCACCAGGGCCTCCGGAATGCATGAAAAATTATTATTTTTAATAAAAAAATAATTTTAAAAAAAAACTTCACAAAAAAAAGTGCCGCCACTTTGGTGGAGGTGGAGCTAAGAAAGGTGGCAGAGCCACTAGTGGCCGCAGTGGTGGGCGGGCGGTGCCACCAGCGGCGGAGGCTGCAGAGCGGCAGTGGTCACCGAGAGCCGCTGCAGTTAGCTAACCGCCGGCAGTTTACCACAGGCGGTTATCGCTAACTGCAAGTGGTCTCGGTGACCGCAGGAAGTTTTTTAAATTATCATGGCAAAAAGTGTTGCTTTTAAATATTTTTTTTGATTTCCCCCTCGATCCGCGTGCCAATGGCCGTATGGGCCTGTTGGAAATTTTTTTTTTGCCTCCCAGAGCAATGTTGTCGAAATTGGACAAATTTTATATCAAAATAGGGGTTTTAATGCCTTCTGAATCCATCCGTGAGGTCTATTTGGCCTCAAACTTCTCTGAAAATTAGTGACCCCCAATTTTCTCAAAAAAAGCTCGAAAAAAACTAGATTTGATCCGCCAAACCCTTGTTCTCCCTTTTTCTTGAAACACCAAACAAACTACAGCAGATCTGGCTCTGATACCATGTAAGATTTGAGCAAAAGCGTACAAAAAATTCATGAATCCCAAGAAAACCTGCATGCAGAAAACTTGTCACGGAGAAGAAAAAGACAAGAAGAGGCAAGGGTTTGATATGAAAAACTCAGACAAAGAAAATATTATTCAACGGATCTTCATAATGAAAAATACAAAGAGATCAATCCTTATAAAAGAGATCGAAACCCAAAAAGGGTAACCTAAAGCCTAAAAAAGCTAGGTTGCACAATATAATTAATAAAATATTAATTATATGCACCTACAAGGTAGCTTAAGCAAACTAGAGTAATAGGCAACTTAATTAATTAAATCAAAGCGGTTTAATTAATAAGTGCAAGCAAATAATTACTCTAACACCTAAAAGGGGATCTATCATCGAGAAGTGCTTTGCATGTAAGGTAGGTGAATGAAGCACATTCCCTCAAGAACTTTACAAATAGTGTTCATAGCCTAATTAGTATGTGAAACACATATGCATGAGAGTAAATCTAGATCCACTTTTAGAGCACCAAATGAAGTGTAGACCTATGAAAGTATGTAAAAGCACTCAAGCCAAACACATGAGGGTTCATTTTACTTCCAAATTCAAATGTTATAGAGATACAAAAAATACTTGGTAATCCTTGCAACACTTTTTTTCTCTATTGTACCTTTCGTTTATGCTTGAATGCTCGCTCGCAACGAACAAAGCAACAAGCAAAACAAGCGAACAAAAGATATGCAATATATATGCAACTTATGAAAAACTAGGGTTAGATCTAAAAAACTAATTTTGAAGAGTGGTAATGACCAGAAAATAACTCAAATGAAAGGTCACATCATGTATTGATCCATATGAAAATTAAATGCAAGCTATTCATTAAACACCCTTTTTTGAATATTGATTTTGGACCTAGTCAACAAGATTGGACGTATATGATATGAATTCAGATCCAAACCCCTAAATGCAAAAAAGAGACCCCTATAAAAATTAGAGATCTTTTCAAAAATGTTAGAATTTTAAAAAGATCTTTTCATTTGTGCCCTAGAGAGCCATTTTGTCAAAATAGACTAGTTTTTTCAAATCAAATTATTGATCCCTAATATGATCTTTAAAATCAAAATGAAAAGAACCAAATCTATTTAGAATTCAAAGAGATTTCCAAAAATGTAGACTTTTCCAAAAAAATTGCTAATTTGCTCCCTAAAACGATTTTTTATGAAAAATAAAGAAAAAAATATAAAAAATCAAAAATATCTTGGAAAAATCTAAAAATTGGACTAAAGCTTGTTTGATATGTCCCCACCTCGTAAAAATAATTCTGATCAAAATACCAAGCCTTTTGGGAGATATGATCAAATATTTCAGATCTAAGGTTTTTTTGCCTCCAAACAAATCTGCACAAGGGGGTTAACTCCAAAAATATCCAAAACCAATAAGCAAAGGTGGGTTAACCATGGTAGGCACCAAAAATGTGTGTGCTAAAATGTTGAAAAACTTCTATAAGTCATTATATCCAAGATTTCTCAACAATGAGGTCTCAAATGGTGGCTCATAGCTCTCTATTCATGGAGTGCAAGGGTTTGTGATGGAGGCCCTCAGTTTTGACCTAGTTTGTGCCCATGAAAGTACACCATAAAATGAGAGAGTCAAAGATCCAATATGCATGCAAATGGAGATGAAAACTAATGTATACGATAACAATGCAAAACAATGCAAGGTCTAATCTATAAATGCAAGATGTAATCTATGAAAGCAAGATCTAAGCTAATATGAAAATGCAAGGGTAGATCATGATGATGGAAGCCATGGATGCATGAGAGAAGAAGACAAGAAGATAGAAGTTCTCCACAAAAAGCTTTAGTATTCAAACTTTTTTAAAAATCACTCTCCAAAATTGATTTGAATTAATTTAATAAAATATTACAAACCATTGATTTAGGAAATTGATAAATCAATAAATTGAATAATGGGGGCCCATAGTTTGGGTGACCATTTTAGGGTGCATACAATGCCAAACATGTTTTAGATTTGACAACTCTCCTTCATAAGAGCAACATTGATATTCCCTCTACTTCTCACAGACCTTCTTCATCATCATCATTTTAGTCAGATGGTAAAGATATAGGAAAGGGTCATGCACTATGTGAAGCTACTATTCCTCATTCTTCTAGATGGTTAGTAGATTCAGGTGCTTCACACCATATGACATCTTCTCAGGATCTATTCTCTTATTTTGAGGATTCTCCTACTCCACACATTTTGATGGGGAACAACACTATTATGAATGTATGTGGAAAAGGTTCTATTGACATTGATGATGGTACATTTCATAATGTACTTTGTGTATCATCTTCATCCTCTAACCTTCTCTCTATTTATTATATTATACATAGTGGGACATGGAAGACAATTGAGTTTGCATAGGGTTCAGTTCATATCATAGATAGTGAGACAAGCAATATTATTACTACAAGGGCTATTGATCATGCTTCCCACCTATATTCCTTCTCACATTTTGGTCCACCATCTCCACTATTGGAGACTCACACTTTTTTTTCATGAGAGTCCACTGATGTGAAGTCAGGTTGCTTGAACTTATGTGTTGTTCTTGAGACTAGTGTTGTGACTTCTACAACTCCACCTCCTATATAGATTCCATGTCTTGTACATGATTACTCTTCAAAATTACCTACTATTGTAGCTCCAGTCATCAAGCCACCTACTGTAGTTGTTGATTGCATATCAGAGGACACATATCTCCTCTCATATGATAGATTTAGTCTACCTATTATCTCACCTCCATTGGAGATTTTGTTTTAGGATTATTATGCTTTCTCCTTTGAGCATCAACTAAGACCTCCAACTACACATTACATACATGAGTTTTATCATCCTTGTTCACTACCTTTATTTCCTTTAGATTGGAGCCATATTGGTATGTTCATCAATACATGAATTCTTCCATTTAGGGGGGATATGGAGTATCAAGCTTCTATCATGGAGGCTTTCATTGTACTTATGGTCTTGAGAGATTCTCTTGAGATGTTTCATTTGTGCATCCTTTTTATATCTCTTTTTGAAGTGGAGTTTTTCCCACTAGGTTTTCTCTATTCTACATTTCATAGAGATTTGGTTGTGATTGAGTACCTCATCAGGCCTTATTGCTGGGACCCAAGTTTTCTTTCAGCATTGTAGTTTGCTTACATTTTTGTAGTTGTATTGTTTCTCATCTTAAGGGGGTGTTAGAGAAAAAGGTTAATTTAATTTAATTTATTAAATTACCTTTTTCCCCTTCTTAAGATTTTACTTTATGCAATTTTGCATTCACATTTAATAATTAATTAGTAATTATTAAATGACTTTTACCTTTTAGGTTACTCTTTTTCAAATTTAGATCTCCTTCTATAAGGATAGATCATTTGTAATTATCTCTCATCTTTTTCATTTTATGAGAATACAATTTGCATATTTTGAGAGAAAAACCCTTCCCTCCTCTTGTCTTTTTTTTCTTTGTGACATGTTTTTACATGTAGGCATTCTTTGGGCTTTGTCAATTTATATTGCTCAAATCCTTTAGGAAGTGCTTTGAACACACAAAGAAGAGGTAGAATGACTGAGAGAGAAAATTTTCATAAATAGATAATACTAAGAGGGGGTGAATCAATATTCTACAAACTTTTTCCCATAATTGGATAGTATTAATTACTTGGCAACATGCATATGAAAGTAAACCAATAACTTTGAACAATAAATAAAACCATATACAAAGACAACTCATAACACCATATTTTTTTAATTAGAGAGACCGTGGCTAAAAGATAACCCTCGTGGGGATGGTACCCACAAAATGACCCACTAAACAAAAGAATCCTATTAAGGATATTGACTCTATTAGGAGTCTATGCATTACATATTATTTCTCAGTCCTTGTTAGAAGGCTAAGCCTTGTTAAAATCCTCAACCCTATTAAGAGTTGATATTACAATTACATATGTATGGAAGAAGAGCTCATTGGCCAAACATGCAATTATACAATTTAGTGCCTTAAACAAAATAGGATAGATACAATAACTTCTTATCTAATGTCTATTTTACTTCACATATCCCTAATCTTACATCCGAGCTTTCATCATGGATTTCTCATACAAGTTTACATATCACATACGCAGTTTGCATAGACACAATATACTTCACATTTGTATTCCTTCTCATCTCAATATTTTGCAAGTAGTGACTCTTTACTTATACCCTTTTCTTTCACAAAAACTCTTGTGTAGTTAGCGTGATGCTTTCACACGTTATGATAACTTAGGATAGAAATCTAGGATGTCATTCCTACATAATTAAGTAATGATTTTGTGACCAAAATAATTCCTTAACTCTTTATTCCTCTATTTATAATGTGCTATGTTCTATTGTGTTTACTGCCTTTACTAGTGTTATACTTGTAACTCTGTCTATACTGTTCTGTGCACTTGGGTATGCCATTGTGAACTCTATTCTACCCATCCTTAACTATTTATGTGCTGATTACCACTATAGACTTCACAATATTGAAGATGCCTCTGAGCTGATATCAAAATTGTCTAATACTTAGACAATTTTCTGTCTCTAATCATGGATTCTTTAGCTGTAAGTTTTGCCTTCTATTCCAAAATAATATGTTCCCATAAATGAAAACCCTTAACCTTAATAACTTAGTCATATTTCCAACAATATCCCCCTTTGACATTGATGGAAACATATGGGAAAATTGGCTAACTTCCCAAAATGTTACAAAAAATTCCTTAAAAATGGCCTTTAAAAAAATTGCAAAATTATAGATCATTACATAGTACCATCTTTACCTGATACCTCCTAATCCTACTACTCTCTCTTTCACTATGATTTATACAATTTTATTGTATACTTTTCCCCCTTTGAAATCAATGAAAAAGGTGTCAAAACTTATTTACTTATCAAATTTTAGTTCATTACCTCCCTACTAGGCTGATAAGTGAGAAATATAGTCTCTAAAGCTAACTGTTATAGTCTTCGCATTTTTCTCCCATGAATCCTTTTACTTCTTCTGAGATGCTGAGGAAAGCCAATAATCAATAGGATGCAATCTCCACTACATTTAAATTTGAGTAAATAAAACTATCAAAGGATGTCTTGGCTGACAAACATTCCTCCAAGTGACATTCAATTGTGCTTAATTTTGCAAATAGGCGGTCTCTTACAAGTGATAAACTCTTTGTCATCCTTGTCTTCCTCTCTTCAAATAGACTTATTTCATCTTATGAATTTCTAACCTATGCTTCAATTGATTTAGTCATTACACTAGGTTGACATACCTGATTTATCAGTGCTTTTACTTCTGCATTCTTCTTCTTGAGTTCAAGATCAATCTCTTTTCTGAAAATAAAAGACAATGAAAATTTCACATACATGGTTTTTTCTTCAAGATCACATTTATTTAATGTCTTGATACAAGTATCAAGAGTCAATAAATCATTTTTTATTTTATGACAAACAGTGTTAAACATCTGTGCATTATGCTTGGCTTGAGCTTGTGTTGCTACAAGCTCTGACAAACTTGTGAATTCAACATCAAATGATTAAATTACAACTTTTTCCCTATCTATACAGTCAGAATTAAGTGACTTCATAGATGAAGCTCCTTATATCTTCTTAGTTATTTCCATGAGAGTTTTTTACAAATTTTTACATGTTTTCTCTTGCTGATGATTTTGCTAAGTGATGATATCAATTCTGAATGATCATCATCATTTGAGCTTGTGAGTACTACAAGAGTAAGAGCAGTGCTAGGTACACTTGCTTCTCTCTTCTTTCTCTATTCTTCTTCTTTTACCTTCTTCTCTTCTTTTATTTTTTCTTCTTCCTCTTTTATATTCTTCTCTTCTTCTTCCTTCTTTCTCTTCTCTTCCTCTTCTCTCTTCTTATTTTCTTCTTTTCTACCTCTTCTTTCCTTTTCACTTCTCTTTCCTTTTCCTCTTATTCTACTTTCTTCCTCTTCTTTTTCTCTTCTCTCCTCTTCTTTTCTTCCTTCTTCGTTTGCTTCTTTTCTACCTCTTCCTTGCTTTGCTTTTCTTCCTCTTGTTTTCTTTTTTCTTCTTCTTATTTCTTCTTTCTTTCATCTTCTCTTTGTTTCCTTTCAGTTTCTGCTTTTTCTTTCTTCCTCCTTCTTTTCTTTTCTTTTCTGTGGCTTCACTTTTTATTTTCTCCTTTTCCTCATTAGAGCTGGTATAATCAACAATACTGCCAACAATGTTTAGCCCAAGAGCCTTGAAAAGTTCCTTTGCGACTTTCATTGTTACTTTTGTTTGACCAATCTACATGGTATTTGGCCCAATTGAGATCTATGAAGATAGATCAACCACCTTGGTGTCCTTACCTTCTACTTCTTCTATTGTTGAAGTAGTCTATTCAAAATTTATAAGGATTTCTCCCCCATATTTGGGCACTCTATTTAGTGATCTTAGGCATAGATGTCATATACTTAATGATGGTTGCCTCAATTTCTTTGTTGATCTCTTCACAGTTGCCTCCCATCAAAAGAATTTCTATTCTTTTATTTCCTAACAAATGTTCAATACCTTTCATTTTACTAACTAAGTCATCATCTATGTTGACTTTGCAAAGTTTTATGATCATATTTTCCCTTATTTTCATGTCTTCATCTATGACCCTTCTTCTTCTTTTTATCAATCTATTATACAAATCCTCTTGTATATGTCTTTGTATATCCTCAAATATTTTATGTTTTAAAATCTTATTTCTAACTAATACATTTTTTTATTATATCCTATCCATATTGATGTATATACTATAGTATTTATTCAACTAAATAAAATTATCAGTATCAACGATTCGAACATTTATGTTTTGAAAATCGAAAGTGTGAGTGGAGGTAAGGGAGAGTATTTATTCAACTAAATAAAATTATCACTATCAATGATTTGAAAATTTAGGTTTTCAAAATGGTGAACGTGAGTAGAGGTAAGGAAGGGTTTCAAAATTTGAACAGATGGTGAGCATGAGTAGAGGTAAGGGAGGGTTTCAAAATTTGAATTCCAAAAAGGGCAGGATTCCTCAGGAATGTTGGAATCAAATCCCTGGACTAGAACATAGGTCTCAAGCAAGGGACAGTCATGCATCTTCTGGTACTAGGGGTCAATCAGAGAATGCTGAAGGGGACCCAGATGCTCCCCCCAAGGGAATGGAAAATATTCCTTTGGTTCCCAAAGTAGGCCAGTGAGGATCTTCTAAATGGTCATCTCTTTTTGGGATCAAGCCCTTAGGTAAGTCTTCTTTCCTGCCAGTTAAGACTCTTCCTAAGACTGAGAAAGGTTCTTGTACTATTGCCATCCTAGACAAAATTGTGGATCATAGCATTCGATCCATGGCTTCTACCTTGGTTGATAAATTTTTGGGGCCTAGATCTAACATAGACGAGGATGAGATTTTCATTAAGAAGAAATGGGTTCTTAAAGGTCAAGTTTTAGTCATAGCTATGGTGAAGGGCTTTCTATAATTTGAATTCACATGCATGGAAGACCTTTCCAACATTCTATGTGAAGGACAGTGGGCTATTGGTCGTTCCACACTAGTTCTACAAAAGTGATCATCTTAGTTGAATTTGAATGAATCATTCTTTGTTCAAGCCCCTGTATGGGTTAGGCTTCCCAAACTACCCTTAGAATTCTAGAATGAAGATGTTTTTGTAGGGCTAGCCACAAGGTATATTTTAGTGCATAAAGGCTAAGAAGCAAAGAGTATTTTAGAAAAAATGGGAAGGAAATCCTATATTTGTGCCTAAAATGATTTAGGAAAACAAAGTGAAATTTATGGACCCTTTTAGCCCTACCATCAAGAATAAAATATTCATAGATGCAAGACAACACATCCCTCTAGATAACTTTAATTTGACTTAGTTCGTAGAAATCCCCATTTTTCTCCAAATTCTTCTCTTCGGCTTCAGTCTTTAGAAATTTCTTGAAGGTTGCATTGGATATGCTAGTCTCCTTACTAAATTTTATCCATTTTTTCGGAAGCCCCCTAACCTCAGAAATAAAATCTTCAGTCAAATTCACCATGATCCAATACAAACTAACCCTATCTTCAAACCAATTTTTGAAGAATGCTTTCGTAATGTGAGGTTTATACCCATGGAGACACTCCAAATAGGTCGTCACTTTACCTTTTTGTAAAATTTTCCACACAGAAGCCTTAGCCTTCCATGTCCTACAATTACTTGGCTCTTGCTTTCTAGGTTCCCCACCCATCTCAAAAAATTGAAAATCTCTATAGAACACTAGAGTAGCACAACCCAAAAAATGTAATAAAGTATTGAATTTTACCGATGAACAAATAACTATACTTACGTGCCAAATGAAAGTCATAATTGCACAAAGGTACTTCCTAGAGAATCTCAATCTATCCTCCATAAACCCACCACCTTTCTTCATAAATTTTCCAAT
Organism: Cupressus sempervirens; assembly: GCA_028749045.1. NCBI lineage: Eukaryota > Viridiplantae > Streptophyta > Pinopsida > Cupressales > Cupressaceae > Cupressus > Cupressus sempervirens. The sequence continues at coordinate 4,711,724 of CM053783.1, forward strand.
ATTAGGATATCTTTCCTTCTCTAGCAAGTGTCCTGTCATTATTAACAATTGTTGTCAGCTCCACATTCTTGCATAGGTCAACATGCCACCTTAGCTTGCTTTCCCAATAGACAGCTTGATTAGCAATCCAATTAGCAACATAATTACCTTCTTGAAAAATATGGGAGAATATAACATTAACAAACTTATTAATAATGTTTTTGATTTCCATTAAATTAGCTTCAATAGTTCAAGTGACTGGATTCTTGTTATTGAGCATATTAATAATGTTAAGTGAATCTCCTTCCATCCAAAGATTCTGATAACTGGTTTCCATAGCTAGCCTCACAGTATATAGTGTTGTCACTGCCTCAACTTTATGGCTTGTAGAAATCCCTATAGGGGTAGTAATAGCATCAACAATTCTACAAGTATGGTCCCTCAACACCCCTCCATAGCCAACTTTTCCAGGATTGCCTTTAGTAGCATTGTCAAAGTTTCCTTTGATCCATCCCATAGGTGGAAATTTTTGTTTAACATTTTGTCTTTGATCATTAGTTTTGATTTTATATCCTTTAGTTTGCATAGGATTGTTGATTTTGAAATCATAATTAAATTTTATGTGGGAATTGAAGTTTTCCTTGATAGCTCTGATTATGTTATGACTAAGAGCCCACTCAAGCATTTTTTTGTCTCTAAAAATTCCATTATTTCTTTCTTTCTAGATTTTTTCACAAAAAACCAATATTGATCACCTTAGATGGACATGTCTAGCTCTGGAAGCATTGATCAATATTATTGTGTTGAACCCAATCTAAGTTCTAGTAGTTAAGGATGTAACTCCACACTATTTGACTATAACTACAATTTAAGAAAAGATGATTTCTATTTTCATAGTCCTTTTTACATAGGTTGCATCTGTTAACCACATTGATACCTCTTTTTGCAAATTGTCCAAAGTAAGGATTTTGTTTTGAAGCAAGATCCATAAAAAGATATTAATTTTAGGAATGAGACCGTTTATCCATGCTTTCATCCAAAAAGTTCTAAAGCCTTTTTTCTCAATACCAAAAACTGAGGAGACTCTAAAACAACCACTTGAATCAACACTCCAAATCATTTGATCTTATATGAGGATAAAGACTAAAGGCATTCAAGATTAACTGAGTATTATAAAAAACCTTATTGTATTCAACAAGGTTAAGCCATTTATTATTAATCCAATAATTCTCCACAAGAATACCAAACATTTTTTTTACATTTGTCAATAATAGTTCTATCCTCAAAATTCTCAATCAGAGGGTGATCTAGAATCCAAACATCATCCCAGAACCTAATCTTTTGCTTGTTGCCCACTTTCCAAGAACAACTTTTGATTAAAAATTTTTTAGTGTCCTATATGGCTCCCCATATAGCAGAGGGAGATTAAAGATTAGGATACGAAAGAAAATCAGATAAATAAGGAGCATTAAAGAGATATTTATGTTTCTAAATAGTACTCCATTCCTTGTCATCATGAAAAACTCTCCAACCTTGCTTTGCAAGAAGAGCTTTATTCATACTTCTTACAGACTTGATTCTCAAACCATCATCCATTTTGGGCTTACGAATTTCATCCCAAGCAAATAAAGCCATTCTCTACCTATCCTTAGCACCAAACTAGAGGAATTTCCTTTGGATTTTGTCAATAGAATCATCATATTTAATTGGAATCCTAAAGAGACTCAAAGCATAAATAGGGATACTTTGGAGACTAGCCTTGAGGAGTGTAATTTTACCAACTTGACTCAATAGATTACCTTTCCATCTTGTGAGCTTCTTGTTGAATTTTTTAACAAGATCATCCCAAAAAGAATCCATAAGATTATGCCTAGAAGGAGGCCTAGATAAATACAAGGGAAAGAACCTATAGAGCACCCAAGAATTTTAGCAATTTTACTCTGTCTAGAAATTGGAGTATTGATAAAATATAGGGAACTGTTATTCCAGTTAATCAATTGACCCAAAGCAGAAGAATAGAGATTAAGCAATTTTTTGAGATTCCTTGCTTCCCTAACCTTAGCTTTACCCAGAAAAATGGTATCATCCACAAATTGCTCATGGGAAAAAATGAGAGGATGAGAAGAGGGCTGCAATCCTTTGATTTTCCCTAGAGAAACCAACTTCCCTATATATCTACCCAAACAATCAGCCATAATAGTGAAGAGGATAGGAGATAAAGCATCTCCCTATCTCAAACCCCTAGAAGGTTTAAAGAATTTTGAGGAACAACCATTAACCAGGACAATTATCGAAGTAGTAGAGATCATTGCAAGACTAGCTTCACTACATTGATACTAAAACCAGAAGACAATAAAATATTTTGAAGAAATGACCATTCAACTCTATCATAAGCATTTGCAATATCAACTTTATTAATAAAGCCTTGATTATTAGAAGGAGATAAAGAATGGATATTCTCATGCATAGAAATAATGGAATTAAGGATTTGTCTAGTAGGGACAAACCCATTTTGTTGCTAAGAAATAATTGAAGGTAGTAGAAGCAACAACCTTGAAGTGAGGACTTTAGAAATAATTTTATAAAAAGAATTGCACGAACTGATAGGCCTGAATTGATCTGGGGAGTTAGCTCTAACTTTTTTGGGAATAAGGCATAGGAAAGTAGAATTAGTTTTCGTCAACATTATTTTAGCCCCAAAAATTCTTTAACAACATCACATACATCTTTCCCAACCAGTTTCCATTCCTTTTGAAAAAATAGCATAGGAAAACCATCCGGCCCTAGAGATTTATCCCCACCTAAAGAGAAAACAACCTTATAAATTTCCTCTTTCTTAAGGATATAACACAATATTCTATTTTGCTCTTCAGTAACCAAGGAAGGAATAACATCTAACAATTTTGCCTGATGAGTCAAATCAATGTTAGGGTTTGATGTCATCAAAGAAGAGAAAAAGGAGACCATTTCCTCTAAGATTTCCTTTTCCTTAGTTATCTTCGTGCTACCTTTACTAAGATTTGAAATTTGAGTTTGAGCTCTATGTTTCAAAGTAGATAGATGAAAACATTTAGTATTTATGTCACCTTGATCTAGCCATACAGATCTAGATCTTTGCCTCTAGTAAATTTCTTCTTTAGTAACAGTATCATGATACTCCACCATTTTCTCATTTTCTTTCCTCACTAAATCCAAAGAGTATCCTTCCCTCTGAATCCTTTCTTGGATTAATTGCGGATCCTCTTTGATTATAAATTTGTTATAAAAAATGTTACCAAAACATCTTTTATTCCAAACTTTAACTTTCTTTTTAACATTTTTGAGTTTACAAGCCACCTAAAAAAGAGCAGTACCATCAATGTTAATGTTCCACCATTTAGCCAGTCGATCTTCAAACTTTGGGTGCTGCAACCACATTTTCTCAAATCTAAAAGGAATTTTTTTTTTGATAATGAAATTCTCAGCAGTGAAAATCAAAGGAAAGCAGTTCAAACCAATTTTCTGGATAGCCCTAAGATTACACACAAAATCTTTAGTCCAATCTAGAGAAATAATCACTCTATCCAAGCGAGCTTGGATACACTCATCACCTATCCTTTTGTTACTCCAAGTAAACTCAATACCCTGTACATCTAAATCCATGAGATCTAGCCTACCATCCAACTGACTGACATTTCCCTCCTTTTTTTCATGCTCATAAAGAGGAACATTAAAATCTGCCAAAAAAATCCATCTTCGATAGTAAATTTTACTCTTTATGTTAGAGAGAGTCTCCCACACCTTTTTCTAGCACTCTTGATGTTAGGTGCATACACATTGACAATATACCAATCATTATTTTGGCCAATACTTTTAATTTTGATCACCATAGAATGTTTATTAGCATTCAACAAAGTTCCTGAGAACAAAGATCTCTTCCACAAAATCATTGTTCCCCCAGAAGTTCGTTTGAGCTGCTAGCCATAATGCAATAATTGTTAAAAGATTTGATCTTCTCAGCCTTCTCTTTATCCATTTTGGTTTCCTAGAGCAATAAAATATCTGGTTTATGCTATCTAACAAAATTTTGAACAATGTCCAATTTATGGATACTATTCAACCCCCTAATATTCCAAGTGATAATATTCATCATAATTTAGGGTTAAAATCTATAATAGTTGCCTACTTCCCATCAACATTATTATGTAAACTTTCACTTTCTTTGGTTTTTTTAGAAGTTTTCCTTCCAGGTTTCTTTGGGGTACCAACATTTGGCTTCAGCTTTGGGAATAACTCCAATTTACTGCTTCGAGTCTCTACTCCTTTAGAAATAGTATTACGTTTCTTTTATTTATTTTTTTCCTTTGAGTATGTTTCTATTTAGGTTCCTTCCTTTCAGATTTCCCATCCACTTCTTTGGATTCAAAGCCATTCTTAAGGGTATAATCTCTTTACATAGGGGGGACTCAAGAGACTGGTATACAACGATCTGTGTGTCCTCTAAAGCTAGAGATCTACTCCCTTTCTCAAGAACTTCACTTTCCTCTATCTCATCTAATTCTTCTAGATCTTCCCATTCTAATTCATTTTTCTGATAGATAACCAACTTATTCATAAGATCTACCGTTTTCTCTTTACTCTGCATAGCAGAGGTCAAATTTGGTTCTGTTTGCATTCTTGACTCCTGATTTTCAAAGATATCTTTATCCTTAGTCACCTTCTCAGGTGTAGCTTTAGGTTTCCATATCTTTTTCTAACTCTTTACTTATTTCTTTTTCTCCATGTTGGCAAGCTTAATTTGATTCTTTCTTTTGTAAGGGCAATTTTTCAGCCAGTGACCTTGTTTTTTATAGACAAAACAAGCATTTGGAAGATGTTCAAAAATTATCCCTTGCATCCTTTTTCCAAGTTTTGAAATCAATTCCACCTTCCTAGGAAGGTTCTTCAAATGAGCTACCTTCACATATATTCTAGCACACTGGAGTTTTGATTTTGAAGCCATGACATTGTCAACTGCAAAAAGTTCACCAAAAGAGCCAACTATACCCTTAAAAATATCTTCATGCCAAAATTCCAGAGGTAATCCAAGAAGTCTAACCCATACCAGGGTAGTAAGGAAGAAGGCATCAGATAGATCCATATTTGGCTCCCATTTTTTAATATTAAGAGTACTATTACCAAACGACCAAGGTCCACCACAAATCACCATATTCAAATCTTCCTTACAGTAAAAAAAACAAAGGAAAAGAAACCATTCATCATAGGTGCTATGTCAACTTGACCACAAATGATCTATTTTCTTTTGATCATGTTTCTCAAGGCATCAATATTAGGCCTAGCCCCCATAAATTTCCCAACTAGAGTACAATCCATAGTCAAGACAGAGGAATCAACAATCAAATCTAGAATAAAGATCTGGAACTCACCTTTGTCCCAACAGGATTTTGGTGTGACTGGTGGGAAAGATGATTTTCCTCTAGGTTTTCTCTCGAATGACGAAGACCACTTCCTTTAATCATCTGGCAGTTTCTCCTTCGTTTGGTCCTCCATTCTACAAACTTTTGCATTCTCTTCCACATTCTTCGAAAAATTCTTTTCTTGCTCTAGGTCCCTATTGAGCACGCGACGAGCAGGCAGGGGATTAGTAAGAGCATGCCTGACTCCACAGCTAGTGGAGCAGGAACCTGAAAGTTTGTCTTTTTCTCCCAATGTTCCATCAGATCCTATAGAACCTATCAAAATCCCCACCTTTCGATTCACTGTCCCTCCAAGATTGGTTCCTATCACTAAGTTTCCTCCTTCCAGTTTCCTGCCTATTAGAGCCCTGACAATTTATGTTATTTATATTTAAAAATATTAATAATCTAATTTATTCACATAAGATTATATTTTAAATCTCCACATTTAACTATTATTTTTCTTTTCCTATTTATTTAAAAAATAATTACTTGTGATCTCTTCACATTACTCATGTTGCGATCTATATTTATTTTCATTTTTTAAAATTGATTTAGGTTTTAGTTTTTAAATTATTTTTTATATTAGTTTAGTTTTTTCTTTTAATTTTTTTTTTTTTTTTTTTTTGTTTCTATAATTTATTCAGTCAGTAGAATATTTGTAAAAGACATCGTTGTTTTTCCATTTTTTTTGTATTTCTCTTATTAATTTTTCATAATAGATTTTTCGATGGAATTTTTTTTTTATGGTTATTTTTTCCATATTTGATAAATTGAATTTAAATAAATAATATTTATTAATCTATTTAAAAGATTTTAGTAAATATTATGTTATTTAAATTGAAAATTATTAATAATCTGGAATTTGATCACATAAGATTATATTTTTAAAAATAGTTTTATTATTGGGCACCTATCGACTTATTGTTGCAAGCACAAAAGTGTGCAACTGCTAGTTAATCTATTTTAGAGTGCTCCATAGGAGAAGCCTATCCACTTAATTATAAATCGAAAATATTTTTTTTTCAATAAATTTAATTATATTTGATATTATAAACATGACATTTTTAAATTAAATTGTAATATGTTAATAATAAATAATCTAAATCAAATATTCTAAAATATTGTATTTTAATATATAATAAAAAATTAATATTAAATTTTAAAACTTATTTATCAATAAAAAATTCACACCTTAAAACCAAAATAACCTTAATTGTAGAAAAAAAACTGATGATATGATAGGACAATAGCTCTAAAGAGGTTGAGTCCTGTCTTAAAGTGTAAAACTAGGTTAGTTCTAGTTTAATACTTTTATTTATGAGTGTACAAATTCTTCAAGAAGTCTATTAATGTCTCAAAACTTTTTATTGAGAATTCAATCCAAATAAGTTGCACCATGGGGAGACCACAGTTAGTAATCTAGACCAGTTTAAGAATTTGAGCTCAACCCTTCATATCATCAGCACAAAATCAAATCATGTCTAACTTATTGATGCTACAAACTCATTTTATATTTTTCACAAATGTAAGTTTGTTTAGGGTTTAGGATTCCTAAATTTTACTCTACTGTACAATTTGCGAGTTCAAATGCTTTCAGGCTTATTTCAAGTTTTTTGTAATTCCATCTATGTGTTGAATAGGACACCGTTACATTATCATTTTAATTCAAGCCTAGGTTCCTAATTTTCATGACCACACTCTACCTCAGTTTCAAACTTTGGAAACATTTTTACTAAAGATAATAAATCTAGAATAACAAATTTAAATTGACAAAAAAATATAATAAAGTGTTTTTCAAGCAATGTTAGTGAGAAAAGATCCTAAAATACTAAAACTAGAGCCCTATAGGGTTGTATAAAAATTCTTAGAAGGTTTCTTGCCAATTTAATCTATAGACATTAAGGATTGAGGATTTCTTAGATTTGATATAACTCTCCTAGTTTTGTGTGTTCTTGGGGAGTAATGTCTCAGGATTGCTATTATTTTAGTTTGGTTATTTGGATATACGCCCTATGTATTATGTTGATGTGTAGATCCAAACCTCTGCTACACTACTCTTTATTATCTATCCATTTTATTTAACCTTCATTTTTATATTCTTCAATCATCATGTTCACAATTCCAATGTCTATTCTATTCTATTGACAATACTAGAGGCATAAGCTTACCTTGAAAATACATGTGCTAACATTAGGATAAGACCTTAAGTATGTAACCATATTTTTTGACCCTTGCGAATCTAGGAAATAGTTGCAAAATATCATTACACACAACTACCATGCGTATTCAAAGCTCCAAATTTAATAATTTTACTATGGAGAAACTAAAGAACAGTTCAAAAAATTAATATTAAAACTGGTTTTAAATATTCAAACATATTCAACAATCTCTATCTCACAAATGAAAGACCAAATATAGAGATGAAATATGCAAAAGTGTAGAACAAAAATCTAAAACTATAACCTAAAATAGAAAGAATATGTTTCCTAAACATTTGTTATGCTATTTTAATGATATAGGAAGCATAGCAAATAGGGAAAAATAGGATGCAAACAGAAAATTAAATTCTTGTGAGGACCAACCCTACAAGACACAACACATAGAGTATGTTCTGTGATGAGAATAAGAACACAAGGAGTGGAATTATAAAGGAGTGAAAGCTGGGTTAACCACCCCTGAGTTAATTAACCATAGCTCTCAACTCTCTATCAGTAAGACTGTATGGCAATGTCAAAACCAAGTTTTGCCTTACTTTTATGATAAGAGGCACATTCATATTCTAAATGATACAACAATTGGCATGTTGCAGAGCTTTTCTTAGAAAATAATGTTGTTTTACATTCTGGCACTTGTAAGTTTGAGGCTTTTACTTCCATTGTAAAAGGGGCATATAGTTGCCTTCATTCAGAGCCCAGAGAGCTATATACCCCTCATTAGACTTCTTGAATGCTTTTGAAAAAATATTTTTGTTTTCAATTCCATTCTTATATTCTTTCCCTTTAAAATGATCAATATTATTACAACTCCTATTTGATGAGGATCTTCCTTTGAGGTTGAATCTTTGCACACTAAATGCAAATTTTCCTTCTGAGGAACCTTTACTAAAATCCCTGCCACCATTCTCAAGATGACTATCAACTTCATTGGAATGTTGCACATGAATTGCCACACTTGTGAAGCCTGCTCTATGAAGAACTAATCGTAAGTAATGGGAATATCTGTAAACAATCAAGTTATTTCTGTAAGTGTAGGTGAGAGTTCAATTCTATATTATAAGCACAAGGTTCCATTGATATGGTTGCCATGCAGAATGTGGAAAATCAGCCATGTGAAGTGTTATAAGGTTGTCACATGTCTATGATGTTCAACTATGTGGATTGAATTAAAAATTTAGATAATATAATGCAAGTGAATTAATATAAAGCTACCACCTATAAATGCTTCCTACTACATGTAGTGTTAATAAATGTCCAAATGTTCGTAAATAAAATTTCCTATTTTTCACAATAGAAAAATAAAAAGACCACCAAAAAATTCAGAACTGACCAATAGAAAATAAGAATTAAATGACAAAATCTCACTTTAACAAGGATGCAAAGCGTCAAAGTTCCTGCCTTAGTATAGTTTTTGCATATGACATGTAGCAGTTTAGATAGTGTTTTATACATTGGATATGCAATAGGATAAAGCAAACTATGCAATTTTTATTGTATTTCAATAATAATTTACATTAGCAAAGCATGTACTAAATTATGCTATGCAACTTGATAGAGAAAAACTATGTCTTATAGCATCTCAATGCATACACATTATTTCATTATACATATATGACACAGAGAGTGTACTTGGGTATGAGACTCATGCGTATACATTTTTTAATTGCACAGCTTTCTTTGTATTGACTAGTGTCTTTTGTAACTACCATTAATTATAGCTTGATATGTCATTATAGCTATGCATGATACCTACAAATTCCATTTTGTGCATGTTAGTATATTGTAATTATGTCTCATAATAAGTTGCTTTTAATATTTTAAATAAATGTTAATTTTTGACTAGTCATGTTTACCTTTTGTTCTGAGAAATTGTTCAATCTCCATTTGTCACAACATGATTGATGGCATTGTTCTGGTTTAATGTAAATTGACCTTTGACGATGAAATCTCGAAGGATAAAGATGAACTTTGATTTTTCTTGTCTGTAGTCCTCAACTTTTGTGTCTTTTAGGCTTGGTAGTAGTCATTCAACCATGCACTTGTCTATTGAAGACTGGATAATTTGTTTGTTTTCAGTTGTGATGATAGTCTTTAGGTATAATGGATATACATATGGAACCTCTTGATTGCATCTATTGCAATGAGCTATTTTTTCTTCTAACATTCCATAATCCTCAAATTTTAAGTTGCATTGGGAACAAAATGCATTAAATGGATTTGTGAAAGTGTTGGCTACTTTGAGAACTCCATCAACCTGCAAGATATGTTTTGATATTAATGTAGCTTGTGTAAGAATTAATTAATAGTTGAAGTGTTGAATTATCTGAGTTTGCTTACCTATAGTGTTGTTTGTAGCAATGCATTCAAGGCATCCAATGTTCTCTTGTCTTTTAGTGTACAGATGTATGTAGCAACCCCTGTGCGAAATGTTCTATCCATGTCATTTCGTCGTACAATGTTTCTAAACAACATTGCAGGAGTTTCACCTCTTTGTAATTGGATTGCTATTTGCATGGATTCTTCTTGGAATCCAGAGTTGATTTGTAGCTAGTAATTGACAAAACAATTTTATTTTCTACTTTTAGAACTCTATACTTAATAGAAACATGACTACTATACATGTTGCAAAAAAAGAAGAAGTATTTAGTGTGTTTTTTACCTGTACTTTGTCATCATCATTATTTTTGTCTTTTATGTCAACAACATATTGGGAGCCAGTTTGTCATCCTGCAACTACTAATGCACCTATTGTACCAATGGCATAGGTACTTGTGCTTGTCAGTAGCTGTTTGATTATGGAGCTTGGTATGAATTTGTATTCTTGGCAAAGTCGCGATATAGTTTCAATTCTGCTTGAATCTTGGAGCTTCAAGATGCAATCTGAATCTCCACGATCAAAGGTTGTTTTGTGTCCTAGTTGAAATCTTGACACTATAATGGATGTTCTTGGAACTATCTTGTGTTTGTACTCTTGTACTAAGTTCCCTGTCACATTCAAAGTTATTGTCATTTCTCCTTTAGAGTCCGTCAAGTCTCCTTTAGATTCTGTCAAGTCTGCACGTAGCACCTCTCATGTTTTGTTTTCTCTATCTAGTGTTGCTATATATACGACAAGTATGTCTCCTTCAAAAATGTTTCCTTCTTTTCTTGCATTCAAGTCTTCAATTGATATTCCATTGGGGTTTCCTAGTTTTGACCTACACAAAGTATTATGGTGTTAGTCTAGTATTGTAGTGGTTTGATATTTAACATTTCTTCAAATACTAGAAATTCATGTATTGATTTTTTATTTTTCATGTGGGAATTCATGTTATTGGAAATGAGAAAAGCTCAGTACCTTTTTGTTGTTTTCTCTTGCTTGACATGTATTCCCTTTCTTGTTCTTTTGCTTCCTTCTATTATTGTGTTGCACAAAAATGTAGAACATTGAAATATATACCATTATATTAGAGTTATTATCTTTGATACATAAAACTCTTAGGTGTAAGATGTATTTGCATTCTTGTATGTGTTCTTCTATTTAATTTTGTGTTTGGTTGTCTATGTATTAGAAATCTAGAGTGGAGTATGGAACCTTATGAATGTAGCAAGGTGATCAGTCCAGTATGCTTTTGCTTTGTAACAACAACATATATTACTTGAGTTTGTTCAGATGTGATCAATTGATGGATTGTATACATTTTGTGTTTTTTCTGTGATGTAATTCATGTTGTGGTATTGCATATATTTTTGAAGATTTTCTTTCTTAGCATTTCTTGTTGACATATCAATATTGAAATCGCCTACAATGTATAGATTAGTCATTGGTTTGACATATGCGGTGACTTGTTGAATAATAGTGGCATATTCTTCAATGGGTGTGTTAGGTCTTGCATAAACATTACATATATTTAGTTCATTGCTTTTGATCAAAGTTGTTATTGTAATAGATTCTATATTTGTTGTGTTATATTGCTTTATCTTTGAAATGACTAGGGTTTTGTTGGCTAGTGTCATTATACCATGTATGTGGTAGGCATTGAAGTTGTTGAAATGTTGGAATTCATCATTTATTTTAGGGATTTTCATGTGTACGTCTTGAATGCACATGATGTCAGATGACATTAAATCATAGTCATTAGTTATATCATTTATGTGAAGCTTTAAACTACATGTGTTTAGTGTGCATAATAGCATGGATGGTGTGTTATGACAACATGTATCATCATTCTCGAATTGCCATTTTGCACTTGATTCTAGGCGAGACATTTCGAGATGTATTCTCTCTTTGATTTTAAAATTTTTTGGTGTTAGAGGTTTTAAAAGGAATAATGAGTCAATTGTTTTAGTTCGTGATAGTGTTGTGTATGTTAATCCATGTTGTCTAACGCTTGTGGGGTCGAAAGCCATTGCCTCCATTGTAAGTCCTTGTGACCTATGTATTGTTCTTGCACATGCTATTTGTATAGGGAATTGTTTTCATAAAATAATTTTATTTTTTACCGATGCCTTTTGGATAGGTCGAATAATGCGTAGTATCGATACCCAGTCATTTTCAATTTTTTCTGTATAGCATTGTACGAGTTTCTTGCGTTGTTGCTATCCAATTGTATTGTTGTTAAATCTTATCCAAACTATGTCAAAATAATTATATTTTGTGTATGCTTTGAATATTCCATCTGATCCATTTACTAGACCATTTTTTGTGTTGTAGTTTCCTACATATAGTTCTACCAAAATATTTGGTTTGAGATGAGTTTGATGTGGGAGTGAAATTGTTTGTGTGTGTAGGCGTAATGCATTGTTATTTTCATCATGTTCATCAATGGCATTGAGGACAGTCATTTCACCAGGAACTATTGCAAGAATTTTTGTATTATGAGCATCGACATCGATTCTTCTATAGAAAAGGAATGGCAGTGTTGGGTCCAATGGTGGTTTTCTCATGCATTGTTCATTGATATAGTGCAAATCTTCATTTGTTTGCATGCCTATTCATATTTTGTTGAGAATATTAATGAATTTTTCATCGTTTTGCCTTACTGTACGTGTTAATGAATAACATTTAACGTTGTCTATCCAAAAATTGTAAGGCATCAATTTTGACATAGTTGCTTTATTTTCAAATACGACTGCATCAAGTACTGGTTGTGCTTGGTACAAGTCTCCACAAAAAATTATATCGACATTTCCAAAGTGTACGGTAGGCATTTGCATTATCTCACACAATTGTTTGTCAATGTAACGTAGGAATGTTGCACCAAATAATGATATCTCATCAATGAAAAGTACATGTAATTGATCATAGTGCTTTGACATTGCATCTAGTATGTCGCTATTGAGTGGCAAGAAGTCATATGTGATAAAAGGTATGTGGAATGCTGAATGTAATGTGACTCCACCTACATTGTGTGCCGCCTTTCCTGTGTAAGCCGTTATTAGGCCTTTTGGTTTGTTGGGATCACTGTCGATGTAATTATTGTAGATCTGAAGGAGAGCTTGGTATATAACTTTTGCAGTGAAAATCTTTCCAGTTTCGGCTCCGCCTGTCAAGAATAGATGCAATGGGTTCTTGTTGTTTTTAATTTTTTTTTTAACAATATCTTTGATGATTGCTTGTTGTTCTCTATTTAGCATTTGACTCAATTTGTAGTACTCATTGTTGTCCATAATTTGTGGATGGTGGCTTATTTCAAAAGTGTTATAACGTATGTTGCTTTGTATCTTCTGTACCTTGTGTTGGATGTCTTTTTCTATGTCATATTGCTCAATTTTCTCGTATTTGTTGACTGTGAGGGTTTGGCTATCCATTTTTTCATTTTCAGTATCTAGATCCTTGATTGCTTTTTCCATGTCACCCCATGTAGGAGTTGTGTTATGGTTAAACTTTGCTTGATTCGTTATGATTATTTGTTGATAGTATAAATGTGCTTGTTCCCATGATGTAAAACTTTGTTTCAATGTGCTCTCATTGATTGTAAATGGAACATAGAGTATTAATTGTTCTCTACAATAATTTTCTAGGTCCATGTGTTTGCTGAAGTTGATAAATCGTATTATACTCAATTTTGCTTTTTGTGTGTATTTTGTGCCCTTTTTGCTATACTTGGAGACAAATTCTGTAAGGCATATGCTATGAAGGATTAGAGATCGACTTAAATAGTAGTCCACTAAGGATTTTGAGAAGACATTTTCTGACTCATCAAGTTCTTTAAGAAATTCTTTATTGCTTTTCAGTATGAATGTACGATTGTGATCATCTCTTGTGTCTATGAATATGCACTTTCTTGAGCTATGATTTAGTGGTAGTGATAGAACTATGTGTACTGCTTGTTGTGATGACATTTGTTGTAAATTTAGTAGCCCATTTCCTAGCTTTGTTATCATTCGTATTGCATCAATACTATCTTGTTTGTGGTCATTACGTATTCTTTTAAATGTATTTGTCATTGTATTGTCTACTTTTGTCATGTATGAGCTACAATACATTGTTGCAGCATATGTGTTTAGTACAAATTGTGCATAAGTATTGGCTCTCCATAGTTGTGGAATTCTCTTCGCAAAGCTGTTGTTCCAAATTTCTGATGGCTTTCGTTGCAAAAAGAGCGTTGATCGTTGTAGAGTTGATCTTAGAGCCAAGATATATTCTTCTTCATTCGTTCCAATTTCATCTAAGAACATTTGAAATGCGTATGATAGGTCATAGTTTGCCTTTTCTAATATTGCAAAGATACTTGTTGCTTTTGAACTTATTGCTTCATTCTTCTCTGACAATGGTTCAAGTATTACTGTCCTTTGGAGGGGTGGAAAAGGAAAATTATATCTGCATGAAATCTTTCTTAGTCTTCTACATCGCTTTGTGTGGTGGTGCTTGTGAATTGTACGAAGACTAGGCTCTATATGTTCAGTTGCACAAGTAATGTACTTGTCAATAAAGTCTATGATGGATGTATTGCTATTTGTTCCATATATTGGTGCATTTTTTTACCCAAAGTAGGAAATGATCATGTTCATTTCCTTGATTTTGGAATTCAGTTACAGAGAAGTAATCCACAATATTTCCAAAGAACGATTCATCAGTTAAAATTAATTTCTTCATTGCATCTATTCTGTGCATATAGTATCATGCACAAGTCACTGGGTCTTTCTTTATCAGATTGAATTTGTCACCTTTTGTTTCATACTCTTTTTGTTATTCAATTTTTGACTGATGCACATTGTGCAATTGTTCGAGTGCAGTTAATAGTGGATCCCAATTTTGTTTTGCACTAGTAAAAGTAACAAAAAAAGTTGGAGGCCCTAGTTTGTGTATCATTGCAAAAACATTCTTCTTAAGTTGGTGTATGTAGTCTGGTGATATTCTTATTCTTTTAAAGTCAATGTATCCAATGTCTAATTTGAGAATTCTTTCCAAGTTGGGTTTTTGCTTAACATCTTTTGCTTGTAATTTGCATCCTTTCAATTGTCCCTTTCATATTCTTATCCACATTGTAGAGAGTACCTGTTGCACAAATATCTTGATAGTCTTGAAGAATATATTTGTCGTGTGGTATGAAAAGTACCTTTTTGATTGCAGGAGTTCCCATCGTGCAATCTTTTGGTAAAAAAATCTTTGAATGATGTCTTCGTCATGTGGTTTACCAAAGAATAATGTGGGAAAATTCATTTCCTCAGCATATTTGTCTTTGAATATTCTAATTGGGTGGTGCTCTTATGCAAGTGCGACGTCAATTATCTTGTCTTGCATTTTATGTATCGATCTAGATTCAGTGAATCCATGTACCAAGGTTTCTGAAGGCTCATTATGTTCTTGGTCATCGTCTAACTGTGTTGTATTTTCACTAAATGGAGAGGACATTTCATCTTCGCAACTTGCATATGTCCTTTCATTCTCAACATTAATCTCAAGAGCTTATTTCCAATCTTCTTTTATTTTAACATTTTCCATTATGTATAGTGGTGTACTTGTGAGTTTTGAGAGCGCTTGCATCACTACATTTGGCCGCACCATTCCTATTTGAAATGCATTTTTGTATTGTAGTCGCCTTTTGAGAGAAACGGCAATAGTTGTTGTGTTATTGGTTGTTTGTGGTAGTGCATTTTGTATGATATTCATGTTCACAGGAACATTGATAATAGAACCTGTCAATCCCACTTGTGATCTTTTGTATCCTAATTCCCATATTTGAGCAAATGCAATTCTCACTAACACTAGTTGTGACATATTTGCACATCTTCTATTGGTTCATTAATTCGAATATTTTTGGTGTACTATATGTTGGGAGCTTGAAGTGTTTCAATGCAAACAAGCATGTTCGACACATGAAATTATTTGGCGCTTCATATTTTATTTGCGTCAGAGTATAATAGTTGTTCTTTTCCTTTTGTTTCATTGGTCTGATGTCTTTCATGAAACACAATAGTTGAAAAATTGAGCATGTGTGTTTTGGTGTATCCTGGACTGTTGTTTCAAATATCTCTATTGGTGACAATCCAGTTTTTATTTTTTTACCAAATGACACTGTCCTACCTCTTTCTTTTGTTCTTTGGATTCTAGATGTGCATGTTGACTTATTTTGAGTGTTCTTGCTCTGATTTGCATTATTCATTGTATTATTTTGCGTATCTCTAATAAATTTCTAAGATGACATAGTCGAAGTGCATTTGTTATAGTATTACTTGGAGAATCTCTAATAAATCTCTTGAGGTGACATAGTCGAAGTACATACTTTCTATTAGGGCTCTCTAGTTTGATATTTTTAATGTGCACCTTGTCATGTCCTATATTATTTTTGTTTGCAACTTCTACAATGTGTTGTGCATTATGCTCTTTTATAAATCTCTTCAGTTTGTTGTATCGCATTTGTGCTCGATGAATGACTCTTTTTGACTGTAATCTTAGTAGTGGTTCAAAGTGACCAGCAATAGGATCTGTATCATGAAAGAGGATTGAGTATGCTTCTTCTTCTGTTGATTCATTAAAGTACAAGTACTTTCTTGATGTTGTTGTTGACCAAATGCATATTTGTATTTTTAACCACTTCGATAACCAATGAATGCAGAATATATCTCCCCATAGTTCGACTTCTCCATTGTGTATGTTTTGCTTTGCAAAAAGTCGCATTCTATGCAAATATGTTTTTGGATCATGTACTCAGTACAATTCATATAGAGTTTATCGATGAAGTTATGTACTATACAAATGCAATGCTTCTTATTCACCTTCTTGTTTGCATTGTAAGAAGTAATCAATGGTTCCATTTCTTAGCTCAAGTGATGTATATCTATAATTTAGTAGGAATTCTAAGGCGTCAAATAAGCAGTCTCCTATGTTGTACTTGAATGTTGGTACTTTGCATAGTCCTTCATTCTCTAGTGCAATGTCAATATTGCAAGTTCTATCTTGACGTGTTGGCTTGTAACGCTCTAGGTCTATAATTTCTATTTGATTTTGTATCATTTTATGTTTCAGGAAGGAATAGTACCACCTTGGTTTTCTTGTCACTTGTATACTTACACTATGTTTCTTTTCTACATGTGGATATTGCTTTCCTGCACGACAATATGCATCTTTTCAATATACTATTTTTAGTTATCTTGGATTATTTACTTTGATTTTTCTATTCTTTAAAATTACACTTGCCATAAGAAAATATACTATACATTATAATATGTAGTCCCATTTTTTCAGAAGTATCTAGTATGGAACAATTCAACTTTCATAGAATGATTTAAATTTGCACTATGGTTGTCATGACAGGAAAGTGTGCTTCCACATTGATATTTTTATAGAGGAATAATTTCATACACTATCTCACAATGATAAATGTAACTTGAAGACATGTAGGCCATACAAAAACTTGTACTTCTTTCTACTATTGCATAGTAAAAAAAGATATATTATGATATTAGAACAGAAAACACATAACATGTTGCATCATTAGAATTCCTTGATGAAATATTCAAAAAACAACATGCTAATATTTTTATAGAGGAATAATTGCATGCACTATTTCACAATGATAAATGTAACCTGAAGAATAGGCAATACAAAAACTTATACTTCTTATCTCTTCTACTATAGCATATTAGAAAAAGATATATTATGATACTAGACTAAAACACACATATCATATTGCATCATTAGAATTCCTTGATGAAATATTCAAAAAACATAATGCTAATAGAAAACACAAGTAGCAAATACAAACATTGATACTCCTCTTGTTTTTTGGTCATGTCTCCATGTTATATTTATGTTTTTTTTCATGTTTCCTCTTCACATTGCCACCTCAATATTAAACAGTCATTAATGAAGTAAAAAAAAATGCTAATACAAAACACAACTAGTGAATACACAAATTGCTATTATGCTTTTCTTCAATCATGCCTCCATATTATCTTTTTGCTTTTTCCACCTTCTCTTCACATCTCCACATCAAATATGATATGTTGACTATGTCATGAAGCAATAGAAATAATGTTGAGATTGCTCTATGCCTGTACCATTTGAATCATAAATTCAATGGTGAAGCTCAATGGCATTATTCTCTGATGTCACATGGAAACTGGAGAAGTCAAATGTGTCATGGTTAACACCATGCATGTCTATATTGTTAGGATTGGCAGCAAGATTGTTTAGAAATGAAGGAACATTTTCACTGGGAACATTACTATCATATTTTTCTATAATTGGATCCATGTTGAGAATTGCAGAATTCCATTTTTCATGAGACAGGTGCATGGGGGAAACAACTTGTTCTAGTTGTTGCAATGGGCATGAGTTTATCAAATTTGAGGGATGCATATTTTGATAACTTGTTTCAAAATTGGGTAGTCGAATTGCAGTGGGATAGGTTGATTCAAATAATGGATAGTGAATTTTTGTGTCACTTTCTGAAGAATACATGCTATCTATGCTAGTAGCATATATGGAATTGATATGTTCTTTCGATGGAAGATCTTGTACTAGATTTCTATGAAAACTTTCAAGAATGTTAGGTTTCATGTGCATCATGGTTAGATAGTGTTGGTTCTTAGTGATGGGTATTGTTTGACCAAAATGATCATTTGTATAGACCATTGACATTGGACCATTTTTACCTATTTCTATTGGACATCATTCAACTTGAAGGGTCAATCGAAGTTGATCTTTGTCTAAGTGAGAGATACTTTTTGTTTCATGTATCTCTGTATCTGGATGCACAATATTTGTAATGGCTTTGTATCCTTTGAAGGATATTGCAGCCAGATCATATGCGATAGCAGCTTCCTTTTTGGTATCAAATGTTCCTAGCCATTTTTGCTTTTGTTGTATAAGATTCCACACTTGTGCAACATAACGACCACTTGAACGTTTCCATATACCTCGATATGAATTTTCTTTTGGACAGATTTTAGATCCATTGCGAAATGACATATGTCCTTTTTTTCCTTCAACTTTTTCAAAACGTTCTTGCAATTCAAACAATTTCATGTATTTAGTTTTCTTCTTGTTTGATCTCATTACATTTGAGATCTGAGTGCTCTGCACATTGGAAGATTGATTATGAGGTGTATAGTTGACATGGCAAAAGTTGGTGTATGCATTACTGCCTTTCATTGACATGCTGGCCATATCATAGGCAAAGGCTACTTGTTTTGCTGTGTCAAATGTTCCTAGCCATTTTTGTCTTCGTAGCTTGGGCAATGTTATCTCTGCTGAAAATTGACCAGATGCTTTCTTGCGAACACCCCTGTATGTCTTCTCCATTTCTTCTTTTGTGTTTCTATGGCACAATTAAACTTTTGTTAAGATATGTCTCAATACACACATGTTTACATTACACTACAAATGACCAATCCTCTCAAACAACAATTTCAATTATAAAGAAATGAAAATGATATGCAGTTCCAGAAAATCGTAGGTCAAAAATGGCTATTGTCATATTGTTCATAATCATCTTTTGTCAGTAGTTACTTGTAGCTTATCTCCATTATAAACATTATTTCCATACTATGATCAATTAGAACACTACCAGCCGATAAATACTAATTGTCATTACTACTATCATGACTAGTGACATTACTATTATTGTATGTTGCTTGGTTACATACAATATGGCTACCGTACACAGTACAATTAATGTTACAAACCATGGAGTATTGTCCACTGTGAAGAAGAGTGTAAAACCTACTAATGTTATCAAGATTAGTGTCATCCATGCTTTTATTACAAGTTCTTCATAGGTAGGCACATGCTCGATTTTGTTCTCAGCCAACTTAGTCATCATGTTCTATGGATATGCTCCATTCACTGCAAGGGGGTCAGCAATCCAGAGACATTGTTCAAAAAGTGGAAAACAAATTGTTTGATTGTGGGTGGTCTCGAGTTACAAATGTATGTATGCGTTTTAATCTATTCTATGAGGTTCTGATTATAGATTTTGTAGTCAAGAAGACAATAGAATTAGTAATTTTGCATCTTTGAGATCTATTCAAGCACACTGTGTCTTTGACTTCTTTTGTTGGCAATCATTACTTTGAAGACATAAACTTATGCCAATAGAGATCTTATGAAATGCTAACATGGATCTTAAGGGAATAATACACAAAGAAACCAACAAATTTTGGAAACTTGTAACTTTGAAATTTCTAGATTCTAATCAAATGTATAACTTTACTTACTATTTTTTTCTTCACTCAACTGCCAAGCTTGTGTATTTGGTCCTTGTTGATTTTCCTGCTTTGCAATCAAAATTTTGTATTAAGAAAAGCATAATCAAACCTTCACAACATTAGATGTAATTAATTAGGTCACTAGTTCTTATTCTACATATGTGAAAAATAATGTATTGTGTGGCATAATCATTGTGCACAAATTAAACATAGTAGATCAAACTTTTACTAGTTCGTAGTCAACTTTGCAAAAAAAGATTAGCTAAATAAAGCTATCTGCATGTTTGCAACAATCAAAGTTCAAAACAACTTCTAATATATTATAAAGTGAGATGGAAGTTACTAGATACATATTGTAATATATTTTTTGAAGCCTCAAGGGATACTTCACTAAGAAGCAAATGCCATTGAAATGACCATATACATATTATACTATATCATAGTAAAAAATATTATAGCTTTTACATGCAAGTTGTGAACTTTCATTCATAGTAAGCATAAACTTATACATCAGCACTATATTCTTGTGGTAATTGTCATCTTGTAATCATTAGTTCATCAATAAAGAAAGTGCCATCTCCCAATATCTGCTACAAGATGAATGCCAAGTGGCTCAAAACTATTCTCAAACACAAACAAAAAATGACATGAGTAATGATGCTTTATGGTCTTAGCTGCCAACACACCTGTATCATTATCATACCATTGCCCAATAATTTTTGTGTTGTCATGTCTTATAATCCATTCAAGTGAAAACATTGGATATGTTACCACAAGGTTTATTATGGACAAAAGTGTTTCATCTTCAACAACTGTGCTAAATGGTGATAGTTCGCAAAATAGTGTCTTGCATGCTGGATTGAAAATGGTTGTTAATTCTTGTGCAGTGTGATTTCCAGGAGGGAAATGTCTTATGATATCTTCACAATGAACTATGATATGAGCTTCCCTATATTGCCGCACCAGATGTTTTAAGTAAATCAATTCACTATTAGTCATGAATGGGGATAGAACACGAATTTGATTAGTGCGTGGTATTGGCTGAATGTCTCCCCATCCATCATATCTAAACATGACAACATGCTTATCATAAAAATATCTTTCCAATATTTTCCCTTGGCATTCCTCTGGAAGTTATAGAATTTTTTCAAGAATACTAGATACTAGACTTTCAGAGAGGTGATCTGTATCACGTTCCAATGAAACAAATGCATCAAGAAAATCCATTCTTGTGTAATATGGAGATGAAAAACCTGTTTTCAATGAGGAACAATTCTTAGAATTTATTGAGCATCAGTTAATTCTAAGATATATGTTGCACTTAGTGTCATTCTTTCATGGATATACTTCTTATGGCAATAATCATACAAATATCATTAATATAAATGATTCCATACATACTATTGAATAAATGTGCAACAGATGACTATCAATTACAATGTTTCATTTTCCATCAATGGTTTCCACTATTCATTGCATGTTAATAGTATACTTTTCAAGAAATGTGCAACTGATGACTATCAATTACAATGTTTAATTTTGCATCAATAAATTCCACTATTCATTGCATCTTAATAGTATAATTAGTATTCAAGTTCTAAACTTCGCTATAGTAATAATAGTATCATAAGTATACAACCAATTATATTCATAACAAAGCTCGAAGAGACATTACTTTAATAATCTTTTTATTCATATATCGATACAATATTCACATTACTTGTTCATTCATAGCATAAAGTACCTACATAGAGCACCTAGTCTCTGTAGTATTCTCCATACTTTGTAGATACATGTAACAATACGCAAAGCACAATAGTCTATGTGTTATTTTTTCACACTTCATACATACATGTAACCATAGGACAAGGACGATGTGGTAATTGAACTTTGACATTAGTACTTCCAATTTATGAGCAAAAGTCAGTTTATAGTACTACTAGACAATCAAACAGTTCATGAAGAGCTTGCAGTTGAAGGAGTTGGAGCAGTCAAATCTATAGTTGGAGCAATGAGATTTGCTTCAGTTGGGAGTTGTTTGTCACTTGGATGCTTCTGTTCACATTGAACACTAGTTTCCTTGCGTAGATTTGCGTACAAAGACATGAATGCATTGTACAAATTTGTCACTCTTGTCACAAGACGTTCACCCAAGTGAGTAGCGTGTGCATTTAACGCATGAACTAGAACAAGGTCACATTCATTAGTAATAGCTAAACGCACAGCACTATAAATGCATGATGCAACCTCACACTCTTCAATTGCTTTATGAGAAAAGAGGCTGCCAACGATAGATGCATGTGGAGTTCCTCGATATGCACAAATTGCTTCATGGTATCTTGTCGATCGTACAAAGTACTCTCGTACATAAGCATTTGCTAGTTTCTCAACAATTGTTGTTTCTTGTACGAAGTCCATACAATTCAACAAGAATCGTGAAACAATATCACCATAGAAAATTTTTTCTGAAGCATTTTTCAGAAAGTCCTCGCCTATCAGTGTCTTTAGAGATTGCTCGACACATGAACAATCAAATATGAAGACATGTCGCATTGTGGTTGATTCAATTGGTCCTATAATAGGACAGTCCCACTGCGGCCTTGGAATACATACTGGCTTATCCATTTTCAAGTTGTAAAGTCTGTTATCAACTTTTCAATTGTCAGATTCTATAGTGCTTTGAATTTCTAAAGCTAGTTATATTAGTCACTATTATAACTCTCCTAGTAGAGAAAGTAATTGCTCAAGATTTTGAAAAACATGTTGCAAGTATTGTCTATAGCACAAGTTTTTTTGATTTAAAAGAAAAATCAACAAGATGCACAATAACACTATTTATTTTTCTGTTATTTTTCTATGTTTTATTTATTATAGCAATCAATTAACATAGAAACGAATTATAACATTTCAAAAAATTTGATATAAAAATCCAAAAACAATACTTGAAAACTTATTTAATTTTCTTTGTTTTTAGTGAATCATTATTATTAAAACATCTTAAATAGGTATCATAATGAAATGTAGTTATATATATAATAATAATAATAATATATTATACATAGTGCAATTAAAATAAAACAACACAAATACCTAATAATAATAATATATAAGTTTCACGACTACAAATTGCCACTCTTCTATGAGTGCTATTTTAAGCTCTCTTGTGGGGCCTTTTACATCATTATTAGCTAAAATGAATAGTATATCTTTATTATTACATGATTATATTTAATTGATAAATGAGTAATTGAAGAGAATACCAAGTTAACGTATGCATTATTGTACAATATTAAATCAATTTATATCATATATGTTATTGATTAATAATTTAAACATGATATAAATATATAATATGAAAATAGTCAATAAAACTAAAAGTAATTTTGTCATAAATCTTATTATAAATTATTAAATGTAGAATATAAAAGTTACATTTGGAATTTAATTTTTAAATTTTTTTTCAAAACAATATTGAACTTAATGTAATGCATTGTAAAATCACAATATTTAAATTACTAGATTTTTAATCAGGAAATTTAAGATTTTTAAAATTTTAATACATAAGTTTTTAAATTTTTTATATAATATTTACTAAATTTATATATATAAAACAATGCAACTCTTAATAGCAATAGCAATAGTATATTTTAATTTAAAAATATTGATTTTGTTAGATCCGCTAAATAGAACATTTCGGTAATTGTCATGTATTCTATTCTAAACAATTCTTTACATTTCGTGTAGAAACCACTCAATGTTCCTCAAAGAAACTATACAATCACTTAAATGGAAATTATTCATACACAAGCCAGTGCCCCAAATGTGTCCAACACCCTAATTGGAAAATGCAAGATGATTGACTGATTGCGATTAAATTGTATCAGCATTTCAATTAGCGGACGATTGATTTGTATCAGGGTTCCAATTAACTGAAATTAATAGAAGACTATTGATTTGTAGAAATGTTTCTGCTTTCCATTAATTTGTGTCAGTGTTCCATTAATGATACAAATTAATGGAAATCAGAAACAATGCAAGACGGTGATTGCCGGAATGAGGGGAGAGACAAAGCATGGCTTTTTATAGGGAGTAGTGACCCACCAATGAATTCAAATTCTCATCATCAGGAAATTTTCGGTTAAGCATTGGTGTACAAATAGAAAAATTGGAGAACAAGAAACTCTTTCATAGTTTGTTACAAGAAGTCTTTACTCTAATACGTGATTAATACCCCCTTTTCTGTTTCACTTCCAGTTTCTGGCTTTGGGAAATTGTGGGCCTGGAAACTCATACAGAGAGAATATCGGTCAGCCGGCCAATTACGGCGAGAGGCATTCTCCACTTGTATAACGTCTTCAAAGAATCTTGTCCACTATTATGGCAGACATAAATATGGCAGAGTAACTCATACAGAGAGAATATCGGTCAGCCGGCCAATTACGGCGAGAGGCATTCTCCACTTGTATAACGTCTTCAAAGAATCTTGTCCACTATTATGGCAGACATTAATATGGCAGAGTAACTCATACAGAGAGAATATCGGTCAGCCGGCCAATTACGGCGAGAGGCATTCTCCACTTGTATAACGTCTTCAAAGAATCTTGTCCACTATTATGGCAGACATTAATATGGCAGTCATTACGCTGTGCATGTAGCTTCAAAGAATCTTTGTCCACTATTATGGCAGACATCAAGAACTCTCTCATATTTCGTGGGGTGAAGACGTCAACCCTTTTCCTTTCACTTACATTTTCTGGGTGACTGCGTTTTTCTGGGCTTGGAGGCCCATACAGGGGACCTCATGCGACAACAATTGACAAAGGTTTTGAAAGGGAGAAAGTAAATGCTTGTGTATTTAGTCAGGGTTTAAGCTTCTGATTGGAAAGATGTGGAGTGGTGAGAGAGCAGTGGTAGCGGGGAGCTCTCACATGGCGCCGCCCGGGACAACACCGTCTAAAGGAATGCCTCAGCCGCCATACGGCCCTCCTCTGAATGCCTCCGATGCGGAGGCCATGCTGGAAGAGAAGGCCCGCAAGTGGATGCAGCTTAACTCCAGGAGATATGGTGATAAGCGGAAGTTTGGTTTTGTGGAGACTCAAAAGGAGGACATGCCACCGGAGTACGTACGTAAAATTATCAGGTAAGAGCAGTGTCTTTTTGTTTTGGTGCTTTATTTAGTTCAGTGTTTAGTCGCGGACGACATGAGTAATGTTACGATTTCTTCTTAATTCTCCTTTAGTGATTGATGTTTTGGATAATGACAGAGATCACGGAGATATGTCTTCCAAAAAATATCGACATGATAAACGTGTTTATCTTGGAGCTCTTAAATTTGTTCCTCATGCAGTGTACAAGCTTCTTGAAAACATGCCTATGCCTTGGGAGCAGGTAATAGTCTACATTTTGGATTGAATTTATGTATGCTACAGTTTTATCTATATATTGCCCTGGAGTTTCTGATTATCATTTGGTTCATGTGTTTGAAATATATGTCTGTAAAGGTCCGAGATGTGAAGGTGTTATACCATATTACTGGGGCTATTACATTTGTTAATGAAATACCCTGGGTTGTTGAACCAATATTCATGGCTCAGGTAAATTTCTAAAATTAAATTTTGACATTTTCTAATACATTCTTCCTCTTATTTTTAATCATAAAACCTTTTATTGGAGTCTTGTTTACACTTGCAGTGGGGTACAATGTGGATCATGATGCGGAGAGAGAAAAGAGATCGGCGACATTTTAAAAGAATGCGCTTTCCACCATTTGATGATGAGGAACCACCTTTAGATTATGCAGACAATTTGTTAGATGTGGATCCTTTGGAGCCTATCCAGCTGGAGCTTGATGAGGAAGAAGATTCTCCCGTATGTACATGGTTCTATGATCATAAGCCTCTGGCGAAAACAAAATTTGTCAATGGTCCTAGTTATAGAAAGTGGCAGTTGCCGCTTCCAATCATGGCAACTTTGCATCGACTTGCAGGGCAGCTACTTTCTGACTTGATTGATAAAAACTATTTTTATCTTTTTGACGTGCATTCATTTTTCACTGCAAAAGCATTGAACATGTGCATACCAGGTATCATGCATCATATAACTAATCTGATTATTAGTTCTAGTGTATATTTTTTTCCTTATTTTTTGTAGTTGCTTTTATTCACCATTTTCCATCAAGACTTATGCATCTTTTCTATCAACAGGTGGTCCAAAGTTTGAGCCGTTGTACCGAGATATGGATAAATGTGATGAGGACTGGAATGAGTTTAACGATATCAATAAGCTTATTGTCCGCTGTTCACATCGGACAGAGTATAGAATTGCATTTCCTTATCTCTACAACAACAGGCCAAGGAAAGTGAAGCTTTGTGGGTATCATACTCCTATGGTCATGTACATAAAGGCAGACGATCCTGATTTACCAGCTTTTTATTTTGATCCTTTGATCCATCCAATTTCCTTTCATAGGACTGATCGTCAGGATAAGAAAACTTACGAAGAAGAGGATAATGATGACTTCTTTCTTCCTGAAGCTGTTGAGCCATTGTTGTATAATACACCACTTTATACTTATGCAACAGCTGCAGGTATCTCATTATTATTTGCTCCACGGCCTTTCAATATGAGATCAGGTCGGACACGACGAGCTGAGGACATTCCTCTTGTCTCCAATTGGTATAAAGAGCACTGGTATGTTCTCATAATGTTCTATTTCTTTGGTGCATCACACACTTATAAATTCTCTTTCATGCTTCTCTATCATAAATGTTTAGATGCATTATTAAATAATTTCTCTGAACTTTATTGTGATTCAGTCCTCCCACATATCCAGTGAAGGTTCGAGTGAGCTATCAGAAGCTGTTGAAGTGTTATGTATTGAATGAATTGCACCATAGGCCACCAAAGGCTCAGAAAAAGAAGTACTTGTTCCGTTCCCTCCAAGCTACTAAGTTTTTCCAGACAACTGAGTTGGACTGGGCAGAGGCAGGACTTCAGGTTTGCAGGCAGGGATACAACATGCTGAATCTTCTTATTCATCGAAAGAACTTGAATTATCTTCATCTAGACTATAATTTCAACCTGAAACCTGTGAAGACACTCACAACCAAAGAGCGTAAAAAATCACGATTTGGAAATGCTTTTCACTTATGTCGTGAGATTCTGAGATTAACAAAGCTTGTTGTGGATGCCAATATACAATTTCGGCTGGGAAATGTAGATGCTTTTCAGTTGGCAGATGGATTGCAGTATACATTTTCACATGTAGGACAGTTGACTGGTATGTATCGTTACAAGTATCGTTTGATGCGACAAATCAGGATGTGCAAGGATTTAAAGCATCTAATTTACTATCGCTTTAATACTGGACCTGTTGGGAAGGGGCCTGGTTGTGGTTTTTGGGCTCCAATGTGGAGGGTGTGGTTGTTTTTCCTACGTGGCATTGTGCCATTGTTGGAAAGATGGCTTGGGAACTTGCTTGCTCGACAGTTTGAAGGCCGTCATTCAAAGGGAGTAGCAAAGACTGTGACCAAACAAAGGGTTGATAGTCATTTTGACTTGGAACTTAGAGCAGCTGTCATGCATGATGTTCTTGATGCAATGCCAGGTAATTCTGAGAAATGCCAGTCTTTTAATTGATATATTCTAAATTCCATTTTTTTTTTATTGGATAGATAACAACAGAGCAGGTTACTGCTAGAAATCCTCCACTTGAAGAAATCATTTAGTTGATAGTGTTGGCCATGTTTTTTTTCCTCAGTGAGGGTTCTCTAATCATTTTATACAAATCTTTCCCTAGTTCTATAGGGATTTAATATCACTTCTTGTGATTGTATTATGCCGTTGGTGATACCATTGATCTGCAGTTGGTTTAAAAATCTCCTAGCTCTATTTGGCACAGAGGTTCATTTTTGTTCTATGATGAATTTATTGAAGTTTCTTTAGGTGCCTTGTCATATGATATTCTTACATAATTGATGGTACTGTTACAGAGGGTATCAAACAGAACAAAGCTCGCACTATCTTGCAGCATCTGAGTGAAGCTTGGCGTTGTTGGAAAGCAAACATCCCTTGGAAGGTACTTTTACTGCTATGCAAAGATATTCTTCCTCATTCTCTCTATTTACTACTATTGCATGTTTACTAATAGACAGTTGCTTTGATGGTGTAGGTACCAGGTTTGCCAGTGCCTATTGAGAATATGATTCTTCATTATGTTAAATCGAAAGCAGATTGGTGGACAAATGTTGCACACTATAATCGTGAACGTATTCGGCGTGGTGCAACTGTGGACAAGACTGTTTGTCGCAAAAACCTGGGAAGGCTCACACGTCTATGGCTTAAAGCAGAACAGGTATTTGTTCTAAATCTTATTTGGGACTAACAGTCCCTGCGCTTGCTTTGTGTTCAAATACTTAACATATATAAGGCATGTTTGGTAAACTTGGAGCTTCTACAGTTATCACGGCTTATCGATTTGGTTATTTTCCCTGCAGGAACGACAGCATAATTACTTGAAAGATGGTCCATATGTGACTCCAGATGAAGCTGTGGCTATCTATACCACTACAGTGCATTGGTTGGAATCTAGAAAGTTTTCTCCTATTCCTTTTCCACCATTGTCATATAAGCATGATACCAAACTTCTGATACTGGCATTGGAGCGCTTGAAAGAGTCTTTCAGTGTTGCAGTCAGATTAAATCAGCAGCAGAGAGAAGAGCTAGGTCTTATTGAACAGGCATATGACAATCCTCATGAAGCTTTATCACGTATTAAACGTCATCTGCTTACTCAACGCTCCTTTAAAGAAGTAAGCTATGCTTTTAACCATTACTGGCATAAGTATTGTTCAGATTGAGATATTTCTTCTACTTGTTTAATGGCTAACAATGGGCTACATGCTGCAGGTAGGAATTGAGTTTTTGGACTTGTACAGCTACCTGATTCCTGTTTATGAAATTGAACCTCTGGAGAAAATCACAGATGCATATCTCGATCAGTATCTCTGGTATGAAGGGGACAAACGCCATCTGTTTCCAAATTGGATTAAACCTGCAGATTCAGAGCCACCTCCTCTGTTGGTTTATAAATGGTGTCAAGGTATAAATAATTTACAGGATATATGGGATACTAGTGAAGGCCAATGTGTTGTGATGCTACAGACAAAATTTGAGAAGTTCTTTGAAAAGATAGATTTGACAATGTTGAACAGGTGTGTTATTATCTTTTGCATTGTGATTTTTATTCTAGGAAAAAACACAAATACACAACATAATTTCTTGATGATGTTCTGATTATGTCATTCAAAATGAATCCAATTTGCAGGCTTTTGCGTTTGGTGCTTGATCATAATATTGCTGATTATGTCACTGCGAAGAACAATGTGGTTTTATCATACAAAGATATGAGCCATACAAATTCATATGGCTTAATACGAGGCCTTCAGTGTGCATCTTTTGTTGTGCAATATTATGGTCTTGTTCTTGATCTCCTGGTTCTTGGTTTGACTCGGGCAACTGAAATGGCTGGTTCCCCACAGATGCCAAATGAGTTCATTACTTACTGGGATACAAAAGTGGAGATGATGCATCCAATAAGATTATATTCCCGCTATATTGAAAAGGTGCACATGCTTTTTAGATTCACTCATGAAGAAGCAAGAGACCTTATTCAGCGTTACCTTACTGAACATCCGGATCCAAATAATGTAAACATGATTGGTTATAACAATAAGAAGTGCTGGCCTACAGATGCTCGAATGAGGCTGATGAAACATGATGGTAATATTTATTTTCATTTTGTTTTTTCAGGAATAAATCAAGTCGTATTGCAGTTTGTATTTACATAGCAAATACTTTTCATGCATTGCAGTTAATCTTGGAAGGAGTGTATTTTGGGATATAAAGAACAGACTTCCTCGTAGTATAACAACATTAGAGTGGGAGAACAGTTTTGTTTCTGTGTACAGCAAGGACAATCCTAATTTGCTTTTCAGCATGTATGTCTTACACAACTCATCTAGGTCTTTTAATTTCTATTTTTGTCAAGTAGTTCCATTTTACATGAATTATATAAACTATTCATAGCTAGTTATGTGTAATATGTAGGTGTGGATTTGAAGTTCGTATATTGCCTAAGATAAGAATGACACAAGAAGCATTCAGCACCTTAAAGGATGGAGTCTGGAATCTGCAAAATGAACAAACTAAAGAGCGCACTGCTGTTGCTTTCTTGCGTGTTGATGATGAATACATGAAGGTGTTTGAGAATCGTGTTAGGCAGATCCTCATGTCATCAGGATCAACAACTTTCACAAAAATTGTAAACAAGTGGAATACTGCACTTATAGGTAGATGTTTTACTTGTTAGTGTCTGATTCACTCTGTACTATCTTCTCCTTGCTTGCATAGTTCCTTGTTCAACTTAGTTATAAGTGTGATGTGGTTTTTATAGGGGCTTCCATATTACTTTTTAGATACTGTCTGGGTTTTATTTTATGGTTGCTTATGTATTTTTGAGCTCTGCAGGGCTTATGACATACTTCCGTGAGGCAACTGTGCATACACAAGAACTTCTTGATCTCCTAGTGAAATGTGAAAATAAAATTCAAACTCGCATTAAAATTGGTTTGAATTCCAAGATGCCTAGCAGGTATGTTGTCTGTCTTCGCACAGGTTATTGTACAAAGGACATGTAGAGACAAATTTGAAGTTACTTGGTTAGATATGCATTTTCATTCTAATATTTGATTTTTTGTGGATTAGGTTTCCTCCTGTCATCTTCTATACACCCAAAGAAATTGGAGGACTGGGAATGTTGTCTATGGGACATATTTTGATTCCTCAAAGTGACCTGCGTTATAGCCAACAGACAGATGTTGGTGTAACACATTTCCGTAGTGGTATGACCCACGAAGAAGATCAACTTATTCCTAATTTATATCGATACATACAGGTAAAAATTGACAATTGCCCTTTCTGTATCATTCTATGTTTAGCTTTTAGGGGCTGAACTTGAAAGTATTTTGTATTGCAGCCCTGGGAAAGCGAGTTCATAGATTCTCAACGTGTCTGGGCAGAATATGCTTTAAAAAGGCAAGAGGCACAGGCTCAGAATAGGTGGTTAACACTTGAGGATCTTGAGGTATCCTTTCACTTCTCACTTTCTGAGGCTTTGGTTACTGAATCTGCCCAATTCATGGTACTCATATTTTTTGGTTGTCGCAGGACTCATGGGATAGAGGTATCCCTCGCATTAATACTCTCTTTCAGAAAGATCGGCATACACTAGCATATGATAAAGGATGGAGGGTACGAACAGACTTTAAACAGTATCAGGTTTTGAAGCAAAATCCATTTTGGTGGACCCATCAGCGCCATGATGGGAAGCTGTGGAATTTGAATAATTATCGAACAGATGTTATTCAGGCACTTGGAGGAGTTGAAGGCATTCTGGAGCATACTCTCTTCAAGGGAACATAGTAAGTTCTAATATTTGTTCTATTCCCTCACTTCCATTTTTGTGATTTTTTTAATGGATATATAAGATTGCCTTTTAGGTAGTGACTATTTCTAGTCGTTGACCATTTCTAATTCTTGTTGGACAATTCTGATGCTTCCTTCCTTGTGTGATGAAGCTTTCCAACATGGGAAGGTTTGTTTTGGGAGAAAGCATCTGGTTTTGAGGAGTCAATGAAGTACAAAAAGCTGACAAATGCACAAAGATCAGGGTTGAATCAAATTCCAAATCGAAGATTTACTCTCTGGTGGTCTCCTACCATAAATCGTGCCAATGTTTATGTGGGTTTCCAAGTGCAGCTAGATTTGACGGGAATTTTCATGCATGGGAAAATCCCAACACTGAAAATATCATTGATACAGATATTTAGAGCTCATCTGTGGCAGAAAGTACATGAGAGTGTTGTTATGGATCTCTGTCAGGTCCTTGACCAAGAGCTAGATGTTTTGGAAATTGAGACTGTCCAAAAGGAAACTATACATCCTCGTAAAAGTTATAAGATGAACAGCTCTTGTGCTGATATTCTTCTCTTTGCAGCTTATAAATGGCCAATGTGTAGACCTAGCCTTGTTGCAGAGTCAAAGGATATTTTTGATCAGAAGGCAAGTAATAAGTATTGGATTGATGTGCAACTTCGTTGGGGCGACTATGATTCCCATGACATAGAGAGATATACAAGAGCCAAGTTCTTGGATTACACAACAGACAACATGTCAATCTATCCATCGCCTACTGGTATGCACCTCTGGAAATTATTGTTAAAATAGCATCTGTATCTTTAAAAATTAGAGCTACATGATAAGAGAGAATCCTGATGAATCATGTAGATTGTGATTGCTTTTTTTGTGAAATTCAAGGTCAAGATAGATTTCAATTTTGAAATGTTAAAGAGCTAAATCTGAGTCAAATTTGTTTCAGGTGTAATGATTGCCATTGATCTTGCCTACAATCTACAGTCTGCATTTGGTAATTGGTTTCCGGGTTTAAAGCCTCTTCTAGCCCAAGCTATGAATAAAATAATGAAGGTAAATCAGTACTATCATATGATGTGATGAATTCCATACAATATCATTTCTTCTATGTTTTTGAAGTGCTCATGTATACATTCTAAATTTTTTGCAGTCAAATCCTGCACTTTATGTATTGAGGGAGCGCATAAGAAAAGGTCTACAGCTTTATTCTTCCGAGCCCACAGAACCATACTTATCTTCTCAGAATTATGGAGAAATCTTCAGCAACCAAATCATATGGTTTGTGGATGATACAAACGTATATCGTGTCACTATTCATAAAACTTTTGAAGGAAACCTTACAACAAAGCCCATCAATGGGGCAATTTTCATATTCAACCCAAGGACTGGGCAACTATTTTTGAAGGTTTGTTTCCCTTCCAGCATGTCATTTGTGTTTAATGTGTGCTGCTACCTTAAATGTTTGAGGTGTCACTCAAATAATATTTTTTTATAAGGGATAGGATTATAAGGGCATAATTCTAACATATATAAAAAATTGGATACTGCAGGTTATCCATAGTAGTGTGTGGGCAGGGCAGAAGCGGCTTGGTCAGCTAGCAAAATGGAAGACAGCTGAAGAAGTAGCTGCATTGGTAAGGTCATTACCCGTTGAGGAGCAACCAAAACAGATAATTGTTACACGTAAGGGAATGCTTGATCCGTTGGAAGTTCACTTACTTGACTTTCCCAACATTGTCATCAAAGGCAGTGAGCTTCAGTTGCCTTTCCAAGCATGCTTAAAAATTGTAAAGTTTGGTGATCTGATTTTGAAAGCTACTGAACCCCAAATGCTTCTCTTTAACATTTATGATGATTGGTTAAAGACTAGTGCTACATACACAGCATTTCATCGTCTAAATTTGATACTTCGGGCCCTTCATGTGAATAGTGAGAAAGCGAAGATGTTGTTGAAACCTGACAAGACAGTTGTTACTGAGCCACATCACATTTGGCCAAACCTCTCTGAAGCTCAATGGTCAAAGGTAAACATTTTATGAAGCCATAATTTTTCCTATAGATGGTCTACAGTTCTATTTGTTGCAGGGTTTCTATTATGATAAGGTGTAAGTTCTGCTAATATTAAAAGCAGAGGACTGTTACCTGAAACAAATTTTAATATTGCTAATTCAGGTTCATGGTGCTTTGTGTGACCTGATCCTGTCTGACTATGGTAAGAAAAATAATATTAATACGTCAGCATTAACTGAAATTGAAAAAAGGGATGTTCTACTTGGAGCTGAAATAACCCCACCATCTCAACAAAGGCAACAGATTGCAGAACTTGAAAAACAGGTGAGAGATCCTTTTTCAGTTGATCTAGCTGAATGAGAATGTTTTGCATTCTGAAATGAATGTTGTCAACAGTAATAAAGTGAATAAATTGGAATCTGATTGTTTACAGGCAAAGGAAACAAGCCAACTCACTGCTATTACAACTAGAACTACAAATGTGCATGGTGACGAGTTGATTGTTACAACCACGAGTCCATATGAGCAGGCTGCTTTTGGTTCTAAAACAGATTGGCGAGTTAGGGCTATATCTGCAACAAACCTCTATCTTAGAGTGAATCATATCTATGTGAATTCAGATGATATCAAGGTAGAATTGATGTGTTGTTTCCTGTGGAAATTTGATTTTTATATTTTTTCATGATCTAATAATTGGTGAGTTTGGTAATTTGAACAGGAAACTGGTTATACATACATCATTCCCAAGAACATATTGAAGAAATTCATTTGCATTGCAGACCTTAGAACCCAGATAGCTGGCTATCTCTATGGTGTAAGTCCCCCAGACAATCCACAGGTGAAGGAAATTCGTTGCATAGCTATGCCTCCACAATGGGGTACACATCAACAAGTACATCTGCCCTTGGCTTTGCCTGAGCATGATTTTCTGAATGATCTAGAACCTTTAGGATGGATGCATACACAACCAAATGAATTTCCACAGTTATCACCGCAGGTTTGTTGTGTTCAGTGCTGTACTTGTTAGTTTTAGGCAGGTTGACTTTATACACTGTAAATATGTTAATATTTCTTATTTTCTGTTTGTGAAACTTCAGGACTTAACATGTCATGCTCGAATCCTAGAAAACAATAAGCAATGGGATGGAGAAAAATGCATAATTCTAACATGCAGCTTCACTCCTGGCTCCTGCTCCTTGACAGCATACAAACTCACACCAACAGGATATGAATGGGGACGACTTAGCAAAGACACCGGAAGCAATCCGCATGGATATCTACCGACTCATTATGAAAAAGTACAAATACTTCTGAGTGACCGCTTCCTTGGCTTTTATATGGTATATTTTCTAACATTTTTTATAGCAATGCCAAGTCTCTTTTTTGGTTAGCTTCATTTGTTTTAGTTTTAGCTGTGGGTTATAATTAAATTTCTTCTGTATTTTTCTTTATGCTGAACTAATTTTGGTGAAGTCTTAATCCGAGAACTCCCATGTATAATTAACAAGAAAATAAATAATAAATTCTAAAGAATTTGATGGAAATAATGGAATTTTAGAAATCTTTTTCTAATTTGTATTTGACTGCGTTAATTGAAAATATGAAGCATCTATACATTTTAATTTAGGAAAACTGTTAACTGTGGACATTTTGAAAATCTAAATTTTTTTATTCCACATCAGATGACAGTGAACAATTCTAATTTTTTAAAATAAATGTAATTTTAACATTCCATTGTTTTTGATAATTGCAAAAGGACAGGTTTCTGATAGGGCCTGAATTCTTTTACAACAAAGAAAAATCAAAACCACCCAGGAACAATAGGAACAAAAATCAAGAAGAGAATTTTAATTGATATAATAAATTTTTAAGTGAAATAAATTTTAAGTTGTTTAGAAACAACT
This sequence comes from Cupressus sempervirens, assembly GCA_028749045.1. Taxonomy (NCBI): domain Eukaryota; kingdom Viridiplantae; phylum Streptophyta; class Pinopsida; order Cupressales; family Cupressaceae; genus Cupressus; species Cupressus sempervirens. Next base: position 4,747,397 of record CM053783.1, read on the forward strand.
TATTATTATTCTTAGTGTGATGTGTAGAATATTATGTGTAGGAGAATATATGAGATACTGTATGTATATGAGTTGTTAAAATAATTCTTTATATATATGAAATTCATTTTGGAGTTTTTTTACAATATAGGATATGGAAATCCTATATATATGTAATATGTATCGAGTGGAATGAAAAAGAGATGACAAATGTATTGTTTGAATGATCTTTTCATCTTCTATAATTCTGCCTCATATCTGTGACATGGTATTAAATCATGCATAATTTCTAAGTGTGAATTGATTTGCTAAAGGGGATGCTTTATGCCAGCTAGTAGCAACAAGTTTGGAGATGCTATTATGCCTTATGTTCAGCACTAGGACAATGGCAGTTTTGCTGGAATTATGTGTTGATGTTGTGATTGATGCTAACCTGGCTTGAGAAAGTTGTTGGTAAGATGTGTTCAGAACTTCAGACGTCTCTGTGTTCTCTGATGTTGCTCCTGACTAAGCATTTGATGTTTCCAGAATGCTACAATGTTAGAAGATGGAATATGTATGAAAGAGTATTTGAAGCTTGTATTGAAGAATGCTTCACATTCCTCAACAATTTGTTATGAGAGCTGTTATGAGGTTTTCACACCATCGCCCCATTGCAAAAAGAGACCCCCTCTTGTCTTTTTCTCTTGTTGTGGCAGTGCGGTTTAGTTGAGTCTTGGGTTTTATGTAGGGGTTTTAGGTGTCCTTTTGAGGTATTTTCATAGCCTAAGTCCTGGTGGAGGGGTAGAGTTTTATTCTAATTTCGAAGTGAGAAACATTTACATGCTTGGGAAATGGGAGAAATTTGGAAAGTGGTGAAAATCCTTTGATCAGAGGACATCCCCCATGGAAATCCTCAAACTCCAGGATTTTAATCAGCTATCATCTCTCCCCGAAATTCTCACAATTTTGCCTTAGGACAAAGGGATGTGGTGCAAACATGGTTGTCAAGGACTCTTACTAAGGTAGCAAACTGATTAATGCAATGTTAAAATAATGAAGAGAAAGAAAAATGGTAATTTTCCCAAGGGTAACTGCTGCAATCATGTTTGGTGGAAATCCTCTCTCAAGAGGATTCCTACCCTGGAAATCCTCTTTCCTTAGGATTTCCACCCTTCTCATCAACAACTCAAAATTGATCCAAAATCACGTTAAGGTATGGCAACTTGAAAATGAATAGCATGAGGGGTACGAAATATTAAGTTTTGGGAGTCTAAGTGGCAAAATCATGTTTGTTGGAAATCCTCTCCGTAGAGGACTCCCTTCTTGGAAATACTCTCCCCTTAGAATTCCCGTAACATTAGTCCTCCTAAGCCCAAATTTCCTCCACCTTCCAAGACCATGGTTACGGGGAGACCCGTCTCCCCCCCAAAAGACATGTCTCGGAGATGGAGATGGGTCTCAGAGACTTTTTGTGTCTCTGGAGACCTCAAAAAAGGTTGGAGACTTTATAACGAAGTCTCTTGAAGTCTCCGAGTCTCCTAATCCAAAAAGTGAAGTCTCCCCAAAGTCTCCTTATAAAAAATTAATGTAAAATATAATATCAAATTATTTTCTGTGTTTTAGCCCTCATTTTAATGTTTTTTAATGCAAAAATTAAGACCAATGTTTTTTATCCATTGTTTGTACGGCTTCCAAATTGGTTAATAACTATTTGGACAGTTCTCAGTTTTAACCATATAGGAATCGGTTGACAGTTTCAACCATATTATTATAAACAAAAACAAACCTTTCATTGCTGAAGAATCAGATGGTAGAATTAAACAGTAATTGCAAATTATTGTAAAGACAGTTGTAACAGTTCTAATTGTATAGCCAGAATTTAAACCGGTCTAATAGAACCAGTATATGCAGACTGATGGGTTCATTTGGTGCCATTTTGTTAACCAAACTGATGCATTCATTCCTAGCCATTCTGAACACAAAACTTCACAAATAGGTCTATTGCCACAATTTTACATATCAAACTGATTAAGAGCAGGTTTATGAATAAGATTTTGATCACGATAAATTATTTTCAGATTCTACAAAATAGAAGACCACTACTTGAAAACAACAAACCAGCTACAGATCGACTCATGCCTGTCACCCTGAAACTGTATCAATCAAAGAAAATCTGTCACTATAAGCAAAACAGTTAAGTATCAAATGAATGTGTTTCTTTTCCATCGGCAATCCAATCTGCACTTTCAGATTAAGATTTCTGTAGACCTTTTTGCACCATGTCTGATATTCTAATCTATTTTGATAGAAATGCCAGTTGTGCTAACACATCCCTCAAGATATTGTATAGATATATGAAGAAATTAGCATATTAGGCTTTCCAATCCATATCAAGGACATGCCAAAATTCATTATTGGTATTGAGAACTATCTACACTCTATCAATTAAAAAGAGACTAAGAACATCAAAAGGTAACATTTTACCAAATCCTTATAACATAATCAAAATGAGAAGTGACCTGCCTTATATTGCTATAGGCCTTGCCTAACTTGAGCAACTCCTACTAAATTAGGCCACCAGCATTTGCCTATTTGCAGTCTTAACATTCACAAGTATGACTATGAGATACAATAATGTTATTATGTAAGTTTTGAAATATTTGACTCTATATTAATGTAACATTACTATTAGTATTTACTTTAGTCTTCTAGTTTTACTGTATTACTATTGTGTATTTTGTATGAGACTCTTTAAACTATTAAAAAAAATTGTTGTCTCCAAGTACCCCTGTCTCCTATTTTTGAAAATTGCCATACCAGTACCGGAGACCTCCAAGTCTCCCTATCTCCCAGTGCCCTTGTCCAAGACACTCAAAATCTGGTCCAAGGCATGAACTTAACATCAGAAAGAAAGTGGAGTGAGAGATTGTCAAGGAGAGGTTGAAATGGGATAAGTTTTGGTAATTTCATTTTAAGGAAATCTTGTTTGGTGGAAATCCTTTGGCCAAAGGATTCCCACCACATTAATCCTCTCAAACCCAAACTTCCCCCTTTTTACTTTGTGCCAAAATTGACTCCAAGCAAGTGTTAAAGGTGAAGAATGATGAGTTGAGGCAAAATTGATTGATAATAAGGGAAGTGTTGGAAATTGTGGAAGGGGAAGCTAAATCATGTTTGGTGGAAATACTCTGATCAAAGGATTCTCACCGTGGAAATACTCTCTCCAGAGGATTCCCACCACAATAATTCTCCTAGCTTGGAATTTCCCCCTTTCCCTTTAACCTTATTTTCCTCATGCAAAATGTAAGACAAATCAAATGGGTAGGTCCGAGAGTTGTAGAAGAAATGAATTTTAACGTTAAGTGGCTGAAATCAGGACAATTCTTTTTATCATGCTTGGTGGGCATACTCTAACCAGAGGATTCCCACTATGGAAATCATGTCGCCTTAGGATTTCTACCCTACATCTTTGTATTCCAAGCCTTTAGGAATACCCGAGTCATTGATCATTGCAAAAAGATAAAAATGCTTAGTTTGAATAAGAGAAATCCATTGTGTTCATTATTTTGATGTGATTTTATTTTCAGATTTCTTTTACGAACTTAGTGAGGCTTTCTTTTTTGTTTTGCAAGGCGAAAGATGGAGATGATGTCCAAGTTGAGCTTGAGATATCAAGAGAAGAACCAAGTAGATGCTACAAGAAGATGGCTTAAGCTCTGAGACTCAAGTGAGAAGGAAAGATTCATGTTCAAGCTATCAACCTGCAAATTCAGATTGAAATCAAGAGGATGTCATGTCCCCTCTTTAGCTCTGTCTCGCAGTGACATGAGAGTTAGCCTATTATAGAGTCTCGTAGACTGGAGGCCTATTATGGAGTCTTGTAGGCTAGCAGTGGTGATTAGGGACTCCGTTAAGGTTTTCAGCGTCCAGATTTGGTATTACAGGCAGTAGTAAATCGGTTGAGAGCAGTTCCTTGATTTTAGGAGGCAATTCCTTGATTTTAGGAGGAGATTCCTACCTTTTAGGAGGTGGTGACGTTTCTAGAGTTGAGGTTCTATGAGATCAACCCTTGGTTTCAATTTCAGGAGATTTGGGTGTGTTCTCTATTTTTTAGGAGTATCCCTAGATTTGAGGGTGTGATTGCTAGTTGGCCTAGGTTGTCCGACATCAGTCACAGGCAGGTGACAAACTCAGTTTCATGTTTTAGAGGTGTTTGGGTTGTTTCTTGGCTACTTGGGAAATATTTTAATATATTTAAATATTCTCCTAAGTTAGCATTTTAATAATTTAAATAAGGCTAAGTTTTTAGCCATTTTGGAGTAATAAGGAGTTTTCTAGCTCCATTTGGATTGATTTGCCTATGTGTGATAGCTTGTTGGAAAGAGCTCAGTCTCTAGTATTTGATTATCACTTCTCGGGACTTATTTGATGCTTGTAGCTATTTGTCATTAATAAAGTAATGATTTCCTTCTATTTGGAGGCCTTTATTGGGAAAATAATGTTATATTATAAAGTTCAAATGAAATCCAATTTAGGGTTCTTTTAGAGTTCGAATTGCCTTGGAGAGGGGAAATAAGGAGAAGGCAAATATCATTTTGTGAACCTATTTTGGATGCCATTGCATTGGAAGAGCATTCCTCACTTAGGATGCAAACCCTAGTGTTGAGAGCAGATTTGTTGGGACGTAGCCCTTAACAAGATCAAATTTGAAGGTTCTTATGCCTACAGTTTGATCAGGGCAAAGGATCAATTTCTAGCATTGCAATCACACTTTGAAGGCAGTGAATTTATTGGGAAGGCAGCCATTTTGGTTCAGCCTAGCTTTTTGTTATAGTAGTTCGCAGGAGGAATTTTGAAATGTTTATTTGCAGCAGAATGGAGTTGTTTTATTACAGCAGCTTGGGCTCTATCATTTGAACTTGTTTGGTTGTAGCTGGTTCCCATCTTCAGATGGTGTCAACCTTGTTTGAAGTACATCTGTATTGGTACTATTATGAAATAAATCAGACTCTACTTGTACGGTTTAAAAATCATTTCCAGAATAGTATGTATTGCTACATATGATTTCTATCACTTCTATTTTATTAGTTACTGTTATTTATTCTTTGTAATACATATATTCTGAAAAATACAAAAAGACACAACCTTCTTCTACAACTTTTGTCTAGCTCTATAAGATCAAAGAAAAATCTATAGGAAAATATAATTTATATAATTAAACAAATAGTAACAGCAGAGCAAATATCCATTTGGGATATTTCAGTGGTATTAGAGCCAAGTTCCTGCCAGTCGGTTGGGTTAGTTGCAGGTGAATACCATGGCTAGAATGAGAAATAGGTGCTCTAAGGTTTCATCTCCGTCAACAGGTACAAGTAAGAGGCCTCCTACTAAGGCTTTCAATGATGCAATAATGAGCAACTACTATCAGTATCGTTCTCTTCCTAAGGAGATATAAGACATGTTTGCATTTACACAATTTATGGGTATACTAGATGCGGAGGATGATTTGGTAACCAAAAGTTCATACCAGCAGCAAGGAAGGAAAGAAGAATCAAAAGATAGAAAAGAAAGTATTGGGAGAGAAGATAAGTTAACAAAGGAAACATAAACCAACAATAACCAGCAAGAGGAATTGCTAGATGAAGATCTCTAGGGGGTATCAAAAGAGGATATTGAAGAAAGCCCTACTCTTCAATGGTAGTCCACATCCATTGCTTATGGATTTACACATGTCCATAAGCTTATTTTGGAGAGCCAATTGAAGGTTGGTGAATAAAAGGTCATTGCAGCCTTGTCACATTTTGATAGTTCTCACAAGTTAGTAGAGAGCTACATTTGGAAGGTCCAACTTGAGGGAAGACATAAATGCAAAGAAGAGGCTTCATCAATCTCTAATTTACATGTGCTTAAGACAGCCATGGAGGCAATGAAGAATAATTACGTTAACTTCCTTTAAGATAGAGATCATCTTCTTGACCTTGGTGTTATTTACTCTATTGCTTTGAGGGGGAAGAAGAGGAGATTGATCAGCTTATTTCAGAACTTTTAAAGGTTAGAGAAACTTTGGGAAATTCTCAAGTAGCTCTCCTCATGGTGGAGAATCATATTGAAGAACTGAGTAGGGAATTGAGTTTAATCCATGCTTTACGTACAAAATCAGAAAATCAGTGGGAGGAACATTGTGTGGAGCTGAGTCTACTACATTCTACTTCAGCTCAATAAAAAAACCTGCCTCTTGCAACAACCCGTTTAGATAGACAACATATTCATGAGGTGAATGAGGAAGAGGAACCACTTGAGTAGTTCCATTAATACTGAGGATATACAAGATGATTCCAAAGAAGGTATAGAGGAGGATTTCAAAATTTTGAGTTTGGGTAGCAACAATTTTACTTCCCATTCTCGTGAGTTTGTTGCCTTTAGTCTTGAAGAAGTTGATGACATACATTCAGTCATTTCTGATAACCCTTTTTCCAAGATGAGTGCTGATTTGATTTTAGATAACCCACTCTTTGAATTGGATGATGAGGAGGCTCTTGATCTTGATGACACAAATGATATGAGGAGCTCAATCTTGGAGTATGATTGTGAAGTTGAGTATACACTTGGTGGGCCGGCCACTTTAGAATTGTCCCTTATAGGCATGGATGACACATACTTCTGTTAAGAGGTGGCCTCATGGTTTCCTTGACGGGGCAGAAATAACCTTGCTGATTGGTGACTTTGTACTCTTCAATCCATTGAGGATTAGTGACTATCCTAGTGGGGATCTTATGACTCATCCAAGTTTTTCATTGTCTACATTAGGTTTTCAACAGTATGGGAGTGTTGGGAGGTGCCCCTATAGGTTAGTGATGGAGTTGGGAGTGTTTGTTGTTGATTGGAATTGGTTTGATAGTGTGATTGATATCATCTGTGTTGCTGGTCAGAGTTATGACAGTGAGATAGGGTGGCCGTTGTTGATAGTTTTTGAGCATGCAAGCTATTACTCACTCATAGTTATGGTGTCCTGCATACACAAAGGGTTATTTGATAGTGATGGTGATAATATAAAGTTCTTCTACATCACACAGTACGACTTGTGTTTTATTATGCGACCTAGGTATTGATTTGCGAGATACATCACTTTACACAAACTTCTATATATTGCTTCATTGTTTGGAGTGTTTGGGCATTTTTGTCAGAATGGAACAACTGGTTGTATGTTTGAGAGATATGGAGGGTCGCATGCTATGGTTGAGCATGTTATTTTGTCAATTTCTCCGGATTGCATTAGGTTCAAGGATTGTTAGTAGGGACCTCACTGAGAGGCATTGGCAATATGGGTTTGTGCATCTATTTAGAGAGGTGCAATATGAATATGTTGCATGTTTTTAGAAATTGGTTTGGAATCCAGGAATCAACATGTATAATACATTCCTCCAGTGGATTCATGGTGAGATGCTACACTTTGAAGATCTTGATGTTTTGTGCATTGGTTGCACTTGGGCAATTATTGTTATAATACGATGTATCATATGTTGATTGCTATGACTCCATTTAGAGCCCTCTACAGTTATGATGCTCTATCTTTTGTTGATCTAGTGATTAGTGACAACAAGGTTCCTTTGGCACAGGATTGGGTATAGGAGAACTAGGACATCATGAGATTTCTTAGAGAGAATCTTCAGCAGGAACAGAATCAGTAGAAGGTCTATGCTAATCGATAGAGGATTGAGAGAATATTTGAGGTAGGGGATATGTTGTACCTATGACTGTAGCCTTATCGATAGAGCACCCTTAAAAGGGGTGGAGCTGAGAAGCTCAAACCTTGTTTTTATGGACCATACAGGATTATCAAGCGTGTTGGAGAGGTTGCATATGAGATTGAGTTACCATTTGGTAGTAGGATTCATAATGTGTTCCACGTGTCGAGTTTGAAAAAGGCATTGGGAAAACATATTATACCACCTCCAGATCTTGGAAGAGAGGCAATGCCAGCTGAGAAGCAATGTGATTCGAGAGTATCTGATTCGTTGGAGAGGTCTCCCTATAGAGGACGCCACTTGGGAGGTTGGGATTATTTTACAGCATCCAGCTTTGTAGTTGCTTGTGGGTAAGCATCTCTGAGAGGGGAGGATTTGTCATGTCCCCTATTTAGCTTTGTCTAGCAATGACATGAGAGTTAGCCTATTATGGAGTCTCGTAGGTTGGCAGTGGTGAGTAGGGACTCAGTCAGGGTTTTTCGTGTCCAGATTTGGTATTACAGGTAGTAGTAGATCAGTTGAGAGTAGTTCCTTGATTTTAGGAGGCAGTTCCTTGATTGTAAGAGGATATTCCTACCTTTTAGGAGGTGGTGATGTTTCTAGAGTTGAGGTTCTATGAGATCACCCCTTGGTCTCAATTTCAGGAGATTTGGGTGTGTTCCCTATTTTTTAGGAGTATCCCTAGGTTTGAGGGTGTGCCTGCCAGTTGGCGCAGGTTGTCTAGCATCAGTCACAGGGAGGTGACAAACTCAGATTCATTTTTTAGAGGTGTTTGGGGTGTTTCTTGGCTACTTGGGAAATATTTTAATATATTTAAATATTCTCCTAAGTTAGCATTTTAATAATTTAAATAAGGCTAAGTTTTTAGCCATTTTGGAGTAATAAGGAGTTTGATGGCTCCATTTGGATCGATTTTCCTATGTGTGATAGCTTGTTGGAAAGAGCTCAGTCTTTGGTATTTGATTATCACTTCCTAGGACTTATTTGATGCTTGTAGCTATTTGTCATTAATAAAGTAATGATTTCCTTCTATTTGGACGCCTTTATTGGGAAAATAATGTTATATTATAAAGTTCAAATGAAATGCACTTTAGGGTTTTTTTAGGGTTCGAATTGCCTTGGAGAGGGGATATAAGGAGAAGGCAACCTAAAGATGAGTATTTTATCATTTTGTCAACCTATTTTGGATGTCATTGCTCTAGAAGAGCATTCCTCACTTAGGACGCAAACCTTAGTGTTGAGAGCAGATTTGTTGGGACGTAACCCTCAACAAGATCAGATTTGAAGGTTCTTATGCATATAGTGTGATCACAACAAAGGATCAATTTCTAGTATTGTAGTCACACTTTGCAGGTAGTGGATTTATTGGGAAGGCGGCCACTTTGGTTCAGCGTGGCTTTTACTTATAGTAGCTCGCAAGAGGAATTTTGAAGTGTTTATTTGCAGCAGAATGGAGTTGTTTTATTGCAGCAGCTTGGGCTTTATCATTTGAACTTGTTTGGTTGTAACTGGTTCCCATCTTCAGTAGGTGTCAACCTTGTTTGAAGTATATCTGTATTGGTACTATTCTGAAATAAATCACTCTGCTGGTACAGTTTTAGAATCATTTCCAGAATAGTATGCATTGCTGCATATGATTTCTATCACTTTTATTTTATCAGTTACTGTTATTTATTCATTGGAATACATATATTCTGAAAAATACAAAAAGAAACAACCTTCTTCTACAACTTTTGTCTAGCTCTATAAGATCAAAGAAAAATCTACAGGAAAATATAATTTATATAATTAGACAAATAGTAGCAGCAGAGCAAATATCCATTTGGGATATTTCAAAGGAGATTCAGGGAAGCAAAGAAGATCTAACTACATGAGGACATCTTCAAAGAGAATCAAGAAAGGTCAAGTTCTTGGGTTCACAAAGATGCAATCAATTTCAAGTGAGACCATTAGGAAAGATTTCAAAGGATGGAGAAAACTTGAAAGATGAAGTCATAAACGTTATCACAGTCATCCTCAAGAGTAGTTGATAGTTTCAAAAAAGTTAATCAAAGTTAGAAATGTTGAGCTTTAAGAGGTATTCTCTTCATCAAAGGATTAAATAGATCTAGAAGACAAGGATGATGAGATGGCAACTAGTTTCCTCCAATCAGAAAATTTCGGATTAAGCACAAGCAATCAATTTATGCCAAGTGTCCAATTTTCTCATTGGTTGTAAAAATCATTGTAATTTTCTCATTGATCCATGATGTGGTGCCCTCGTGTAATTGGTTATAAGTTTGGCAACTTTAATTGAAGTTTGTAGGATTAAACCCTAGTCCTTGATCTTGGCCCTTCGTTCTAATGACTACTGTAAAAAGCCAATGCCTTCTCATTTGTAATTCATGATCTTAGGAGATTAGAGTAAGAACTATTTTTGTAGGAGACTGAAGTAGATTAGCTAAGGGAGAGACTTGATGAAGTTGTTGCTATAATGCTTGTCAAAGTAATTGATAATTCATCCTTGGTTTTTCATTGTAATTGCTGTAATGCTTGTCAAAGCAATTGATAATCTTCCACTTGGAGTAGGTTTCCTTTCATGTTGAACTAGTTTAGTTGAATAGAAGTTGTTGTGCATATTTATTTGCTTGACCTAAAAACAAATTCGGGCCACTAGTCCCTTGCTAATGGTAGGAGTGCTTTGTGTGGTAAGCCGATGATTGAATGCACTTAACTTCAATTGATGTTAAATCTTCAGTTTGCATCAATTTGATGGGATTGGAGAAGAAATATTGATTTGAAAAGCATTCAAGTGTTCTTTACAAGCTTGCACTAGGTGGGGGGAGTCTTACAGCTAGTAGAGTCCAAGACATTAATGATTCTTTCCATTCATAGTTAGAAGTAGAAGTAAAAGTTAAGTTTAAGTTAAAGGGGAAGTTGGAGAATCAAACTGTATTTTCATTGCACACTATGAAGCTAAATCTTTAGAAGTGCAAGAAGTTGACATTCATTGAATGAATAATGTAAGTCCCCAAGTGATTACCAACAAACCACATTATTTTGCTGAGCAAGTATCCACATTAGAAGGAACCTTGAAGTCATTTCATGATCTTACTATGCAAACTTAGCATGAGATGACCTTATCTCAAGAGAGGATTAATTGTTTGATGTTCTCCTCAAAGCATCATGCCGATAAGAGCTTGTAGTGTTGGATATAATGTTTGTGTTTTGAGAATATTGTACTCTTATGGTTTCAAGTTCTCAGCATTGGAGATTATGTGGTTGGTAATTTAAGTTTCCTGACCATCTAATTGTTTATTAGGATGGGTTTGGAGAATACTTTGCAGCTTTCTGCTATTGCGGTTCGGAGGACATGCTCAAAATGCTTGTGTGGTGTGTCAGTGTAGTTTTTAGTTAGTGGTTTTCTCCTCAAGAATAGTTATGTTGTTTTATTTCTCCAAAAGTGTGGCTTGTTGTGGTTCTTTGGCCGACTGAGTTGGTTCTTTTAGTTTGCATACAAGACACTGAGGAGTTTGCACTTTTAGTTGCACATGGTGTAGGAGAAATTCAACTTTAGGTGGTGAAAGTTGTGATGACGTTCCACTTTATGTGTGAGATCCACCTTTAGTGCATTTGTCAGTTATCATCCTCCACATATTGGACATACCTCAGTGCACAATAGAGGATGATCCACCTTTGGTCGACATGCGATTCCACCTTGTGTGGGTGATAGCTTATCATCTCTATATCATAGTCTTTTATTGCGTTGCCTATATAAGGAGACACTTGTACATTTTAGGTCAATTAAGTTTAGTTAGCTCATTCATTATTCTTGATTCAATTAATCATATTGGTGAAAATACAACTTATTCTTATCATATTATTTTCTCTCTTGTGCTATTCATCGAGGTTCTAGATCTTGGCATATTCATTCATTGCATCAAAGCAATACCTACAATTGTGAACCCTTTATTTTCCATTTTTCCTGCGCATTTGTCCTGGAAAGGTAAAATATTTGGTTATATATTTATATCAATAGTAGAAAGTCTAATAAAAATTGAATGAATTGGGAAAGAGGGCAATTATGACAGTCAATTGTAAGAGCCATTTGTTTGCCCTTCTAGTGTGAGGAAAGTTGGCTTCAGTTATAATAAATGATTTGTAAAGTTTTAACTAGTGACATTCATTTGGGATATTCAGCCCTAATCAAATATTTTAAGAGTGCCTTCTATTGATTTACCTCATCTATTCTGGCACTTAAAACTACATAGCAAGGTTGCTGCTTGTAGAAAATGCACTGGTAGCTAAGCAAGATTGCAATATTTTTACCTCCATTTGGCTGTGTAGAAGTTTCTTCCCAAAAATCCTTTATTAATGTGCTTTTCCCTCACTGTTGTGATTCTTCAGAGCTTCAGAGTGAGAGATGAGGCTGCTTGGAAGACCTTCTTTTAGTGTCTATAATTGCTTGTTGTATTTCCACTGCACAGAGAGGACTTTATTGCAATGTTGAGTTGTCTTCCGAAGGGTAAAATGAAGTCACTACTCAATTCATTTAAAATTCAACACGCATTAGGTATGAATTGAAAATTGAGGCTTGGGTTTATATTAGTCATAATGAAAATATGTTACATGTTGCATCATTTTGTTTATAATACGGTCCATTTCAATGAGAAATAAAATAAAATAAAATTGATTAAATTGTAATTAGATGCATTATCTCTTGTAAATGACACCCATCTTCATTGGGAATTTTAAAGTTGAGCTTCAAAATAAAAATTTGTTAGTAGCAAATCAATTGGAGGTTGGATGCTTAGCATCCTTTCATCAATCATCAATGTTGGGGCCGCTTATCAGCTGTGGTGGCCTTTTATTTCTATCATGTGTTTGTGAGTTTTCTTTGTAGTTGGAGATTGAGTGACACAATCAACAACAGTAGTTATTCTTTTTCACGTGTTCTATTTTTTAATGTAACCACTTAGTGTTAAATGTTGAATTGAACAAATGCAGTTAAGGAATACTGTTCATGGATCTCAAAATGGTTAGTGGTCGTCCAAAAAACCACATGAGGTGAACAGATGTGTGTGTTCCTGTTCGTGTCTATGTTTGTGATAAACTTGTGGGAAAACCATGAAAAGTTAACAAGTTGTGTCTTTCATTTGGATCAAGAACATGAGCCACAAGAGTTGGGATTACTGCAGTTGGAAGTGTTAAAGTTTGAAAGGAGGAGAATATGGGCATCAAATATTGTAAACAGCTGTACAGGAGAGCAGGTGACTGCAGAGATCCCCCTGCTGTTGTACCTTTTGGAAGTATGCTCGGTCATAGATGAGCTCATTCAAAGTGAAAATGGGTATAAGTTCTCACATGTAGGTGATCATTTGCATTAAGATCCAGATGGCAATATGCATCCCTAAAGTATGTGTAGACAACAATTCTGTGTCCAGTTCATTATTTGTATGAAATTTGTTTAGGAGGGTTTATATACTATAGGATATGGAAATCATATGTATATGTAATATGTATTCAATGGGATGAAAAAGGGATTAGACACATTATTTGAATAATATCTTCTTTTGTAATTCTGTCTCAAATCTCTGACAAACACAACATAGAACTAGAGGAAAACCAAGAGAGCACCTCATAGTTGATGTCAGCAAGCTTCTGCAGGCTTCAAGTAGCCTGCCATTCCTTAGAAAGTTCATTTTGTGCAGCAAAGAAGCTTTCATGGAATCCTCTTCAATAACAATGTTTCAACAGTCTATGCCATGGTCTTAGCTTGTTACACTTATTTCTTTTTTGTAGTTTTCTCTAGAGTGCTTTGAGACTAGTAGCCACAACTTGAGCAAGTTTTTTTTCAACTCGTCTTGGATTCTTGGAATGGTGAGGATATTCTACTCTAGCTTCTCATTTTTGGAATATGACAGAAAAAATGTTAACTTCTTGCCAAACCTCATCATCAAGTTGGTCTTTGGCTTCCTCGTCATCTTAAAGATCTCCTTACACCTTATCCTGCTTACACTGGGGATTAACTGTCTCTTTTTACATGGTCCAATCAACTTTGGGATTTTTTAAATTTGAGAGGATGCCCATGAAACAATGTGGATATTTGTCTTCTACTTCGTCAAATTTGGCTTAATCTGCTCATTGACCTTCAGACACCTGACTACAACTGGAAATTCATATGGAACTATAATCTCATCCCTAAGATTAGTTTCTTTTGGTGGGTTACGTGTTAGGAAAACATGCTCACAATTCAATTTGAAGACTAGGGCTTCTCCTTTTCCAGTTATTGCATTGAGTGAAAGAAGACGAGGAAATCATTATTCGTCTTGTAAGACTGGTGTGCCTTTGCATCTATATCAACAATCTGGCATTCTACTTCATAGATTTGAAGGATTTTATTGTATTCCCAATGAAGGATTCTAAGGAAAGACCAAAGCAATCAACGGGTCTGACCATGTGCTTCGATATGAGTTTGCAAGATCTTCGAGGAATAGAATGGTTTATGATAGAGGAATTTTATTCAATATTTCAAAAGAGCTTAGCACCATGGCTACTGATTTACCAATGGAGGAACTCAAATTGTAGAAAGTGATCAAGTTTAGGGATCACCAGCATATGGAGGTTTTAGAATGATTTAAATTTTAGAATGTCTTCAGGAAAAAAGATGCCCCCAAGCCCTAGATGGAAGTAGCTCACAGCTTCTCAAGATATTTCACTCTTACAGGTAGGCATAGAAGGATATACTTGCCACGTTCCAATTCTTATTTTCTTTTATCTTATTCTCTTCAATATTTTATGCAATTTTTGCTTCCCCAACTCTTTCCCAGGGTTGTCAACTCAGTAGAGAGACAGCTTACTCCTACTTCCTATGTCGTCTCTTCCCCTCAACTACTTCCTCCACCCTTATCCCTAGGTGCAGGGTTGACTTCTCTTTCACATTTACACACCCTGAAGTGGGTAAGCTTCCCTACACTTAATTTCGTGCTTCTAAGGTCACTATTTTGGTCCCATTGAAGATTCCTTAACAGGCGGAATTTTCTATTTTGGTTGCCATCGATACTAAGTCTTGTACCCATAGTAAAATCAACTTACTAACTAATGGGTGAGGGCAAGAGAATTTTAGAAGAGTATTACTCACTCAATCCTCTTCTCAATTCCTCTATTCCCGATGCAGATGTTTCCAACTCCATTTATATTCTTTTTATGGGTGAAAATTCATGCACTTCCAAATCTCAGAATCCTAATATAATGGTCCTTTTTAAAACATTTCCTTCCGATCACCTCTAACATTATTTACATGTACAAAATATTAATATTGTTTATATTTAGAAATATAAGTAAATGAAAAACAAAATACTTCATTATTATCATATTCAGACTCACTTTGACATATTTTTAAAAATAATCTTATCTCGACCTTCTGCCATGTTTCTTCTTCCAATTCGCAAGCTATTTTTCCTTAATAAATGTTTTTCCTTGATTCTAGACAAGTTATGGGTTTCCATCCACTAACTTGAGGGAGAAATTGAGGGTTTTATTCCTTTAATTTCTTAGTTTTTCCTTTGAGGGTTTGCGTTCTCCTCGGCTGTGATTGTTTACTTGCCCTCTTCTCATTGAAATGATGTCCGTTATATATCTTATTGCTTCATGGGACACACACCTTGGTACCCCCTTTGACTCTTGATAAATTACAATTATGATTTTAATTTGTTCATTCTTCAAATCCAATTGCAGATGTCTAAGTCTAGGCACCACCTCCACATCTCCTTTGATCTCCTGTGCAAGTAGGATAAGGTGCAAAACCCAAACTATTCTAAGTATTTCAATCTGAAAAGCCCCATTGACACACGGGATGATAGTTTAAATCTGTATATCAATATTTTGAAGTAGTTTTGATGTGAACATTAGGACTCTAGAAATAGAGTCTACAAGATTGAGGTGCTTTTAAGACAGACAAGGAGGATGCCAGAGACCATTTCAATGATAAGAATTGGCAAGAAACTAACAAATTCTCTGGTGTTCTGAGAATTCATTATGTATTGAACAAAAATATCTCCCAAGTTGTGTGCACCACCAAAAATCTTGTGTAAAATTCAGCTACTAGTCTCTATGCACATCAAAATGAACTGCAAAAAAGGAAAAGGCATATCAAGTGGGAGGGCCCTGCAAGGAGAATGGGATCTATCACCTGGAATGCTGAAACCATTGTTATCTACAATCACATCCTTTAGGCTTCTTTGTGGACCAAGTCAACTTTTTGATGAGAAGGGTAGGCTACCTCAGGCTTCCAGAAGCTTGTTGATATCATTGGAGGTGCTCCCTCGGCATTTCTCTGGGTTCTGTGATGTGTTGTTGCCGTTTCATTTCTTGTTTTCTGTTGCTATTGGTTTTTGGTGGTTTGATTATTACATAACTCATGGAACATGTTCCTATTTAATAATAGCTAATTCATTGTAAAAGGGCTCAGGTCCTTTCCAAACACTCGGTCTTTTACTATTATCAAAAACCATGGCTATTAAAACTTTAGGATTACATTTTAAAAAAAAATTGTCATGCCCTAATTTTTACAAGGCGAAAACACAATTAAATTTTATTTTTTAAGGACGATGTACATCCCATGATTATACCCTTTAACCTAGTACATACATTCTAATTGAGCGGGAACCCAACCACCAAGTATTATATTCCATTGATGCAAAAAGATACACGTAACATAAGATATTCAAATTATATATATAACTCTGTATGTATCTATAATGTTCAACATACACTTCAAGATTACGACTCTTAGATGAATGTTTTCGGCATACATGTTTAGTATTGGGTCTTCATCATGATTCACATATTTTGCGTGTGTCAATGATATAATGTGATACTTAAATCCTTACACCCAAACATTTATGACAATTATAACATTTAATTTGTTATTCAATGATTCCACTACACCGATCACATAATTTTCTAATTAATTCAACTTTAGTTACACCAATACTATTTTAAATTGTCTAACCATATCATTCCATAACTTGTATTATTTACCATGCCTTCTTACTTAGCACTATTACTAAATATTAAACTAACTTACTTATTTTAACACTATTTCTAAATTTTAATCTAACTACCATAATTCCACACTTTATAATATATAGCCAAATGCCTTAAAATTACTACCTCTAACCACTAACTATTATTAACTATACACTATAGATCATTTCAACTACCCTACACTTGCACTGTACTCTCTTTTCCCCTTACTAAGACCAACACACATTATTACCAATTTAATAATAACCCATTCAAACCATGTGCCACGTCCCCTTTGACTTCCATTTCCCTATATTTATGCGAATTACCTCCTTGACATGACTTATTTAAAACATATCAAACCCTTTTTACTTATGAATGTGTGTCCACCTATCCAAATATGGCTCCTTACGTTTTCAGCTGACCAAGGCCTTTATTAGGGTGGGCGGCTTTTGAAGTAAACCTGACTTATGTCAGGTTGGGCAGCGCCTTAAGCGCTCATGGGCTTGGAAAAGCATGTGGGGGAGTAGACGGGAACGCGGGGCCCCTTCCCTCCCATGCATATTAAATATATATATTTTTTGCTATACATATATTATGGTCTCCTACTTTCTAGTGGGATTGACTTGATTTTAATATATCTTTTTTTCCTTTTTTGATATATGTGCATTTTTTTTTTAGGCTCTAGGTTAATGGATAGACTGTCCTGTACTAATTTTTGTTTTGCTAGCTTCTTTAAGAGCAATATAAATATGACAGTTAGTCTTATATATTTATTCTTAAAAGATATTGGTAGAGAAAAATACAATATTATATTCTGATTATATTATTTTATTGTCTGCATTATTGGAAGAGATCTTTTTCTTGAGATCCCATACATTTTCCAGCAAGATAACAAGCCCCTACAGGTCTTGTTTGGCAGATAAACTTATATTGTCTAAATAACTTCACTCCTTCCCTATGGATACCTATAACTGAATTGTTATGATTTGGTCATCTCACTATAAATTTCAATGCTCATTTTATATAGTGAATTCTATAGTTGATATATATATATATACATCAACTTCTTTATTACTAACATTTTAATTTTACAAGATATAATTATATGAGAACCAATGCAACATCTACATGTATTTCCATGAACTTCAAATAATTCCAGTTGTATTGATGTTATCTCCATTATGACTACATGTTCATTATCAAATTAGAACAAAATCCACACCAATATGATCCAAGATTGAATACAATTACTTCCACATCTACATACGAGACTTGAAGAAATATGAATAACAAAATGATACCATCCTATTAAACCTTCCAATGTATATCATGGTTCAAATCTATTATCATCAATACATTTTATCCAAGTAACAAAACAACATTTTCAAAACAATGAAACTTTTACCTCATGTTTAACACAATATCAAGCAAGAAATAGGGTGGTGGGATCATCTTATCAAGATACACAATAGAAGGACCTTCACAAGAAAGATGGTTCGTAATCTCTCTATTGGCATATGTATGAAACCAATAACATCCTTTCTTAATACAAATAAATTCATTTGACAAAACAAAATGGAATAGTCCTCCATTGCAATACAAATACAATAATGTGCTTTTCTTCTATGCAAGGTAGAACTTCACAAACTCCAAATATCCAAGGCTTCAAGCAAAACCTGCAAATAAGGGACAAACTGTAGAACCATGGAGGCTCACCTCCCAACCTAGGCCTCAAGGAGGCCACCCCCACGCTAGGGGAAACAAGGCTCAACCGGGATACATTCAAACATCATCACATTAACAAGAACCAACATGAAAACCACAGTTTAATAACACATTTACAATTCCCAACCAAGGCTTGCACAATGATTCACAGATGGAATCATAAACATTGGGTGAAGGTGGGCTCTTCAAAGAGGAGATATCATAACAAAATATACACAACATAGTGCCATTGCATTTTGCCTTATCAAGGCCTTCAACTTAAAACATCTTCCCCTCATTCACATAAACCTCCTTTATTAAGATAATATCTTATACTTTCTATAATAGTCAACTACTTGTCTGTAGTCCGCCTTTCAGTCTAGATAGGAATGTTTCCTATCCTGTCTCTAGTTTTGTTTCTAATTCCGTCTTCAGTCTATGTTGTTTCTTTTAGAAACAATGTCTTTGTAATTCTTTATAAGGAACACATTTGTTCTTCTGTTAATCAATCAATCATTCGGAAATCCATTAATCTACCAACTCTTCTTGAATCTTGTAACATGGTATCAGAGCCAATTTTTGAAATTATTTTGTGATCCTTGCTTTCTAAAAACCTTGAGCTTTCAACTAGGGTTTTTTTTTGAGGTTTTTTGTCTGAGGTTTCTGTGTCTAAGATTTCGACCAGTCTGCCCTAAAAATCGTGACTTTCAAACACGTTTTTCTGCAACTCCCGTCATCTGCAAAACGTGTGGAAATCGTGGACGATTATCTGCAACAACCTGCAATCTCGACCATTTGTGGAGTTAAAACTCCAGTCTTCAGTGTGGCCTTTGCCTCTAATAGAACTCTGTAACAAAAAACGACCATTTTTATCAAGAAATCTGAAGTTTTTTCAAGCTTTTTTCAGCCAGGGCCATTTTTTTTTGAAACCCTAATTTTTGGGGTCGGAAAAATATTTTGTTTAAAGATTCTTGGTGGGTTTTTCGAGAGCTCAATTAGGTTGTCGTCCGTTTTTTCTGGGTGCCTCAATTTTTGTGTGTCGATTTTCGAGCCAGCGGATCTAGAAAACGACAATAGATTCCTTCTGGGTTTTTCGAGCTCTTTTTTGGGTCATTCTCTGATTCTTCTGGGTCTTTTGTACTTTTGCCTCGAAGAACGTGCCTTCACAGATTTTCACAGATTTTCATTGAAAAA
The DNA here is from genome assembly GCA_028749045.1 of Cupressus sempervirens. Classification (NCBI taxonomy): domain Eukaryota; kingdom Viridiplantae; phylum Streptophyta; class Pinopsida; order Cupressales; family Cupressaceae; genus Cupressus; species Cupressus sempervirens. The sequence goes on from CM053783.1 coordinate 4,767,010, forward strand.
CGTGCCATGGCATCTCTGACAAATATTCTGCTCGAACATAATTCCAAATTCAATGGTCGCAATTATGGAACCTGGAAGCAGCGCATCATCGCCATCTTCGAATATCGTCGTTTGGATGAACTTGTTCTAGGCACCAAGTCTCCTCCGACCTCCGACCAAGCAGAACAGGACAAGTTTGATGATCGCAATCGAGAGGCTATTATGCTTCTCAAGTTCTCTGTTATCGATGATCAGCTACCGCAGATTCCTTCCGGCAAGTCAGCTGTAGAAATCTGGAAATATCTGAAGGAGCTGCATGAAACAACAACACAAGTTGTCGAGCTTCCTGATCAAGGCGAAGCTGCATTTTTTGCCTTCTGAATCTGTTTTTTTTTTTTGGGTTTGTTGATTTTCTCCTCAAAAATCATTTCAAGTTGTCTGTAATACGCAAGGTTGCGTGAGATTTTGGGTTTTACCGTTTTTTCCACAAAAATGAAGTTTTGTAATTGCAACTTATTTTGAGTCATAGCACTCTTCTGGCAAAGCTTCTTGGTTTCAGCATTCTGTAGATCCAGGGAGGGTCTCAATTATCACAGAATGTTCCGACATCCGTACGTTGACCATTAAGGGAGGGTATTAAGATAATATCTTATACTTTCTATAATAGTCAACTACTTGTCTGTAGTCCGCCTTTTAGTCTAGATAGGAATGTTTCCTATCACGTCTCTTTTTTCTTCAGTCCAGATAGGAATGTTTCCTATCCTGTCTCTAGTTTTGTTTTTAATTCCGTCTTCAGTCTACGTTGTTTCTTTTAGAAACAATGTCCTTGTAATTCTTTATAAGGAACACATTTGTTCCTCTGTTAATCAATCAATCATCCGGAAATCCGTTAATCTGCCAACTCTTCTTGAATCTTGTAACAAAATATTGCCAAAATAAACACATTGCCATTGCATTTTGCCTCATCAAGGCCTTCAAAACAAAACATCTCCTCCCCATTCACATAAACCTCCTTGTACCTCCCAAAATAACAAGATTCATGGCCTTAACGGAGCCCATACTCCATGATATAAACAAATCCTCTTCATGAGGTAATTCTCTCAACTACACCGATGAGCCCAACTTATGCCCTTCACCCAAGGCTTCTCTTCCCTCCCAAGGGTGAGTGAAGCCTTCACACCCAACACAACATTCAAACCACAACCACCATCCAAGAAAAAAAAACCAAATGCAAGTAGATTCAACATGCTCACTCACATACACAACACTTACAACATGCACCATATGCAAACACATAAATCCTACAAGAAACACTCTTACAATTTCCATTTCTAACTTCCATGAGATGAAAGATAACATGGCATGAAGCACTAACCTCCTTCCAAGCTATGGTTATGAAATGGTGATGAGGGTCTTTCATTCCTTGGCTCCCAAGCTTCCTCTTCCAAAACCCTAGATCTGTCTCTACAATTAGAGAGTGGGTGCCCAACCTCTAAGTTTGGCACAAGCTCTCTAAAAAGGCCTCCACTTCCATCCCCACCTATCCCTCTTACACCCTTGTACCTTCCTACCAATAGGAACTTAAGTGGTGGAATGATGAAAGAAGTCATGTGATACTCTGATTTTCGAATTGGCTTGAAAATGACTAGTTTAGAGGGTCTCCTAAGTCCCCTAGGCCAACTTATGGTTATTTTTAGACCCCCAACCTATACTACTACCATGTGGGTGACTTATTTTTAACAAAATAACACTTGGGAACCACTTTTAGACTCTCTAAGGTTCCTTTCAAATTTAATTTGAATCCCATCAAGAAGGTGACTCATCCTAACACTCTCCAAGGTGGGTGGATTTTATTTCATAATGGAATTAAGTTTAGGTTAAGTGACTTCATGCCCAAAAATCCTATATGACATGTCATTTACACATAGACAACACAAGTGTCAAATGACACACACACACACATTAAATACTTTACACATCACGATGACATGTCGCTAATTAATCATGATATTTAAACTTATAACACCCATGCTCAATCACATTACGAAATAAACACAATACAATGAGGTTTTGAATCTTCCAAAGATTCACCTTGGCTTTACCGTGTTTACATAGGTTTGAACCTTGTTTCCCTGAATAATCTCCATGGTTCAACTTTCTTGTATACTCAACTTAATGTCAGTAGCCCAATGAAATAATATAGAAATGATAAGTGCAGAATAATCCAATATCACTTAATTACATAACATATTTAGTTAACTTCCATCTAAATGTTTCCATAAAATTTTCAAAACATTGAAATATCAAGATATGTATAACAATAATTTTTCTAATCATAACAAAATTACCATTCTAAATACCATCACAATCCTTATCTATCATAGCAATGAAACACCAAAGTTAAGTTTATTAAATCATTAAAACATGTAAAATGGATCTTAGTATATATGTCACAAGTGAAAATCATTATTGTGCTGACTTGTTAACTAGTATCCTTTCAAACAGGTTAAAAATAATGACATTCCTAGCAATATCCCTTTATCACATTATGAGGGTTTGTGTGTGAGTTTCTAGGGTTAATTCCTCAAACTGTTAGAATGTTTCCTTAATTATGTCATCATACTATAAAACCAATTTCTGAATGTAACCATATGTCTTGTAGTCCTCATTATCAAATTAGATTTATTTGCATATCATAATCCTTCATCTTGAATTAATGTTTATCTACAAATCATAAATCATCATAATCAAATTAACATTTCGCATCACATCAAAAATCTAATAGTATCAGGTCATAAAACTATATCCATATGTGCTCAATCATTTCATACACAATAACAGATTCTTATGTAACATGATCAGATTAACACTCCGAACAACCTCATAATCTATTCTCTATCATAGTGATGAAATACTAAATTCATGACTATTAAGTTACAAGGCATATGAGTTGGGTTCATTTGCAAATCTAAATCTATCCTTAGGCGCTAATTTTCATTTGAACATTACAATTTGACATTCAGGTATTTATGCAATTCAGTTTCCATTAAAGCAATTGAAATAATTTAGAACGTGAAATGAAACCATTAAATATATCAAATAGGTTCTAATAAGTGCAAATCATCAAAATGCTGATAGTAAAATGGCATAACCCTTTAGTCTTGAAACTACCTCAAAACATCAAATTAAAAGCACCACAATGCAAGTATGTCATCCATACTAGGGCAAATTGTGTGAGGCCTCACAAAATTAAATTGTTAACTGTCATTTGATGTGGGACAAGTCACAAAATTTTTTAGATTTTTTTAAAATTTTCAAAGCTGACAATTTTTAACTAGTTTTAATTTTTTTGTTATTTCATATTTTTGAATGACACAGTGAAATACACTAGAATGAAAGACAATCTTTGTTCTTGTTCATGTACCTCTTAGCTGTACAATGTTCCAGATTTCTCAAGGTATTGCATGTTTTGGTGATAGATTTGTATCTTGCTATCTTCTACTGGAAAGCAATAGTACTGGTCTTCATTATAAGACAAATTACTGAGCTAAAATATCAATTTCCCATTTATGTCGGAATTACTGAGCTAAACATGCGAAATGTATTATAAAATATTCTTTGTTTGACGAGTTGTGTTTCTGCAGATTTCAAAAATCCTAATCCATGGATGCAATATCTCATGTATGTGCAGGTTCCAGATAATGGCCCGTGGAATTACAACTTCATGGGTGTCAAGCATACGGTCAGTATGAACTACAGAGTTAAGCTGCAAACTCCTCGAGACTTTTACCATGAGGATCATAGAACCACACACTTCCTGGAGTTCTGCAATCTTGAGGAAGGGGAGCATGTAGAGGGTGATATTGAAGATGCATTCAATTAGATGCTCATTTGTGTGATAGACAATGGATATGTTACACCTATCCAATTTGCATACGTCAATTGTAGAAAATCTATCAGTGTGGTACAAATATATTTAAATTGTGGGAAGTCCTAATTCCATAGCAGCATGTCCGGAAACATCAATTGTTTCTAGACTGAGGATCTTTAATGAACCTTACCAACATGTCTGGAAACATCAATTGTTTCTAGACTGAGGATCTTTAATGAACCTTACCAATCTATATTATATGTCCAAGTGATGACTGAATGCTACAGCTGTTGGTTTGTTGAAGCGCAATGGGTTTTCGCTTGCTCTTCCAAGCCTTTCATTTGCTGTTTCGAAGACTTTTAATATCCATGGCTGCATATCCTATGATGTATGTAATTAGCTGGAAAATACAGTGCTGTTCTATCTCTAACCAAAAACAGAGATTGTAATAAATTCCTCTCCTACTTCAAAGTGGATGTAATCATTTTTTATGGTGAACCACTACAATTCTTGGTGTTGTCTTTATGATTGTTTTGTTTTTAGTTTTCATAATCTATCTGTTATTCTTTAATGTGCTTTCAAATCATTAACAATGGGTATTAGAGCTCAATGGTGAAGTTGGTTGGAGATCAGTGAAGAATTTTTGGAATAATGAAGGAAGTGGATAAATGAAAGATAGGAATTCGCTGGGTAGGAATTCGGGCTATAGAAACTGCAGATGGAATTACTGCTACTTAAGTAGGATCTTTTGGATTGTTCATTTGCACTAGAAGGAAAAGCTAAGAAACCGAAGTCAATGACAGATGAAGACTGGGAGAAACTGCACAAGAAAGTGAGGGCCACAAGTTTTCTTTCCTTGTCAAGCCATATTCTTTTTAATGTCTCGGTTGAGAAGACATTGCAGGAGTTATGGGGCAAACATTCAGCCATGTATGAGATGGCTCCAACATCAAATTATCTTTATATAATGTATAAATTTTATAATTTATAAATGAAAGAAGGATTGATTTTGTCAAAACCACTTGAATATCTTTTCTTCACCCAATTGATTTTGGTGGGTATTAATTTGTATGATAAAATTAATACTATCCTGTTATCATGCTATTTACTGAGCCACTGGGAAGTAGTAATGACAGTCAGCACTTCCATGGCTTCCAAGAGCAAGTGAGGTTGCAGGCACTCTTTTTAGTGAAGACATGAGGAGGAAAATTCAAGAACCCTCATTTGATGATGCCCTGACTGTTGTCAATAGGAGAAGGCCTCAAGATAGAGGTAGAAATAATCAAAAAAAGATATTCGTAACTGCAAGAAGATCAAAGTCAAGGTAAGAATGGTGATTGTTAGTTTTGTGGCAAAGCATGTCACACTAAACAGAATTGCTGGTCATACTAAAAGGCATCAAAAAAGTAAAGGACAATGAAGCCAATACTGCATAAGACAGATAGAGGAGTTCTAGTTTTTTCTGCAAGTGACACCACACCAAATTCATGGGTGTTGGATTCCAATGCCTCTTTGTATGCTACTCCACGTCAAGAGGCTTAACCAAACTATCACAAAGGTTAGTTTTGAAGGGTAATTTTGGTGATAACAAAGCATGCGGAATAGTTGGCAAAAGTGTTATGTTGCAACTGGAAAATTACAACAAATTGCTGTTAACAAGGATGTTAAGACATATTCCTAAATGGAAAAGAAATTTGATATCCATGGTCCAACTTTATGCTCATGGGTGAACATCAATTTCCCTTCAAATGCTTGGAAGGTGGCCAAGGGAGTCTTGATTGCAAAGGGAAATGAAGAAAAGTAGTCTATATATGCTAAAGAGCCACATTGATGTGGGAGTTGCAATGACAGTTGTAGACAGTGGGAGGAAGCTTTGGCATACGAGGCATGGTAATATGAGAAAAAAGGGGACTTGAAGTTTATGCTTAGAATGGATCAGCTTCCAGGTCAGAAATTCGTTGATTTGAAGTTTTGTGAGTGTTTCCTCTATGGCAAGCAAAAGGCGGATCAACAACTTTAAGACCACTAATGACAAAAGGGCAACACCTTTGGATCTTGTACACTCAGATGGCTTCATTCCTACAAAGGTAACCTCTATTGGAGGGGCAACCTATTTGTTACTTTTCTTGATGTTGTACTATATATTTATATGCTAAATAGAAAATTAGGGGTATTTAGCAAATTAATTTTCTTAAAGCCATTGTTGAGAATCAAACTAAGCACAATATAAAATCTCTACAAATAGATAACGGGAGAGAATTTTGTTCTTCATAGTTCGATAATTTTTGTGGACTTAAAATGGTTCCTTTCGCCTCTCAAGCAAATGAGACTTAAAGTGGTTCCTTTCACCTCTCAAGAAAATGGTGCAACAGAGAGGTCGAATAGAGCAAATTTAGAGAGAACTTGTTGTGTGCTCTCTAATATAGGTTGGGCAAAGAATTTTGGGTGAAGGCATGTAATATAGAAGTTTATTTAATTAATCAATCACCTTCATCATGCTTGGATTTTAGCATTATGAAGGAGAGATAGCTAGGAAGACAAATTTCCTACAATTACCTAGAGGTGTTTGGCTTTGAGGCTTCACTCATGTCCTTAAGGAGAAGCGAACGAAATTGGATGATAAATCAAGATGACATGTCTTTGTTGATTACAATAAGGACCAATATAGGTTCAGATTGTGGGGTTCAATTGCCATAAATATTGGTCGTAGTAGAGATGTAATCTTCAATGAGAAAACATTTCTAGCCATGCAAGTACAAATAATATGCACTTGGTGATGAGAGTTTTTTGACCACCTTAACTTGCAATATAGAACACTTATTACAAGGTGAAATACCAAATATTTAATCCTCTCTTGAAAAAGGAAGTAGGTGCTAAACAATGTAGAATATAGTTGGATCAAGTAAAGTGAACCCAAGGTTTATATTGCGTACTTGCAACTTTGGTGATGGACACAACTCAGTTTTATGAAAGGGTTTGTTGGTAACCATATGGGGACTTATGTTGTTCTCTTGTGGAGGATCTATCAACTTTCTAAATGCAACAGTTATGTCAATTTGAGCTCTTCAAACTAATCTTAACAATGATTTAAATAAAAAATGCAAATGAGATACAGGTTTAGGAATGTAAGCTACTTCTAGCTCTAACTCTGCTACTGTAAGATAATATTGATGATGTGGTGGAAACTAAATCAATCATTACTTTGCCAACTTAAAAAACTACGCTAAGGAGGGTGATATCTTCTAAGGGTGCATAGATGGTTTTCAAATTACTTATGTTCATCAAAACTATGAAATCTGCAAATCAACAAATGCCAAGCAATTAAAGCGACATGCCTTCAATGAAGTTCAATTTGACCTTACATTGTTAATTGCAATCAACGAGTACCAAAAAAGTATGAACATTAAGTTTCACCATGATTCACCAACAATAATATATTTCATATAACTATTTAACCATTGAACTTCTAGTTAAACAACTTTTAACTTTAAGTGAGAAATGTGAAAAATGTGCAACAATCCAAAACATCACAAGTATTCACCATGAAACAACAATGTATTAAGAATTATTTTAGCAACAATTTCTTCATGTTTCGCCCCTTTACAAATGATTGAGAAAGCCTTATATAGAGGCTCCAAGTACAATCAATGACTCATATGCTTCAAGCTCAATGACTAAGATTAATCTAAATGACCTTGATTCAATTTTTTTTGTTGCAATTATTGCTTACAAGCATTAAATTATAACCAATAAAAAGTTACATTGCTTTTGAACACACTCATTTGAGGATGAACCAAAGAGAAAATTCAATGGAGAGAATACATTAAATGCAATCCACGTGCTGCTTGGAATAAGTTGAGTGATCTTGGACATGCCAAGTGGAATCTTTTGATTGGTTGAAGATGAGGGAGTGACACCTTTTCATGTCCATCTTGCAATTTTTGTTTAACTCTATTTCATCCCCCAAAATTTTGAAATATTCCCAGCCAAATATTCTTGAAGTTGTACTTATCATGGTATCTTGGCCTTGATCCTTCTTGAGGGCTTGAGTTTGATTTGTATCTTAGCTTTCCTTATTCCTTGAGACATTTATGTTTGCAATTCGATCATCACCTTTTCTTGAGGTTTCCAACAATTTTGGATAAACAACATTGATCATTTTATTAACACTTATTCCTTTCATATTTCTTTTTCATTTCCATTGTTTCTCCTTCGAGCCTCGCGATTATTGACTTTGTACTTGCCCTTCCATCTTCATTTTGATTTCAATGCCTTAAGGCCTTGTTGATGCTCTCATGTTTACCTTGGTGTTGAGATCATTCTTGCACATGAAGAGGTTCAAACATTCTTTGGTTTGCCATCTTCATATTGAAAGTCATCTTTTGATTGGATTTCCTCATCCATGTACCCTAAACATTGGAATGGATCTTCCTTGTCATTGAATTATTCCTTCTTCATACATTCATTTGATCATTAACCTAGACACTTTCAATCAAATTTGAAGGAAATCAATTTATGAAAACATCTTACACATGATTTACATAATTTTAACCTCATGCCTTTTACATAATTGTTTTCTAATTTTTAATCTAAATCTTCATTTAGCTTGTAGCATCTAACTTCCCATTTGTCTAGGAAACCACTTCATTTCACAACTTTATCATTTCAAATTTGTTTTGAAGTCATACTTGATCAAAATATTGAAAGAATTATGAGTCTCTTTAAGGTTTCAAGTATGTAATTTTTTGCACCTTTCAACCTATGACTGGGAAGTTGTTACCTTGTGTTTTGAACAACCCTTGGTAATTCTCTCCCATAAATAATTAGAGGAAATGGTAAATGTATAACATCTACATTTAATTCTTTTAGAATTAAATACACACCTGCTCCATAACTAGCACCTACAACAGCTCTTTGATGATATTTGCCACCTCTTTACCTGCTTCTGCAATACTTTGGATAATGTCCGCTGAAGCTAAAAAAAGAGCCTCAGTGGCCTTTTTCCTCATGCTCTGCCTAGTTCTCAATCATTTGTTAAAGATTGTTTGATTTGCAATATCATTTTTGATATTTGTACCTTATATGGTTTGCTATGCTCTTGTAATTTGGGCTTTACATTGCATTGATGATTTGAAATGAAGTGTTTGACTTCTCCTTAATAGGCTTTAATTTAAGAGGCATGTCCTCATATGGGTTGATCTGATTTCAAATCGAACTAATATTGTAACTTGTTCATTTCCTTTCCTTGTCCTCATAATGCAATTGAACTTTTTCTTTCATAATATTGGGTGATTAGATTTGACTTTAGCTTTGTTTTCAACTTGCTATTCTTTTCACACAATGACATATTTGTTTGCTAACAAAAGCTAAGAGATACTTTGGATTTTCACCTTTAATCCTTCTATTTCCAATGAGTTTGGTTCACAATATCTTGCTAAAGATTGTTTAATTTGCAATTTTTAAAATTTTTTTTTACACCTTATATGGCCTTCTATGCTCTTGTAATTTGGGCTTTGAATTGCATTGATGATTTGAAATGAAGTGTTTGACTTCTCCTTAACATGCTTTACTTTCAAGAGGATCGTCTATGGAAGGCTTCACATGGGCTGATCTGATTACAAATCCAACTAATTTTGTAACTTGTCCATCTCCTTTCCTTACCTATCCTCATAATACAATTGAGCTTTTTCTTTCATAACATTGGACAATTAGATTTGACTTTCGCTTTGTTTCCAACTTGCTATTCTTTTCACAAGGCTGACCAAACTTTGAGATTTATAGTTTTAATTTGATGGCAATCAAATTTCTTGAAAGCTCTTAAGATGAAGCCCAAACAGCTGGGTAGAATTTTGGCATTGCTTGGGATTAGAGCCCTAACTTCTAGGTGGAATCCTTGATGTCTTTGGGCTTGGAGCCCCAAAATGTGAGTAGAATTCTAGCCATACTTGGGCTTCACACTAAATTTGACACAATTTTTTTCCTAAGTGTTCAAAACACTTGATGAAAGGATTGGTTTCCTCACCTTGTTCTAATTTTCATCATAGTAACTCAAAATTTTCACCCATCATTTTGATTTTGATTAAGTTAAACTTGGTTTTGCGACTCAAACTTTGCCCCAAAATGTTGGATGGGTTATAAATACGATCTTTCTTGACTCCATCATAAGTTTGATCTCTACAAGAATGCAAAACGTCAACAAAAATATGTCTAAAAATATAAAATATATAACATGTTCTTCATTTTCTCTTGAGATTACACACTAGGTTTTATAATTGAACTCAATCATTACAAATAATTTCTATTTGAATCCAACATATTTTGATTTGCAAAGTTTGGAGCCCCAAAATGTTTGGGAGAAATCATGGTGCTTTTGGGCTTGGAGCCTCAAGAAGAGGTTGATAATAGAACCTGTTTTGTGATCCAACACTATGATTGGTGCTAGAAAGTTGTGTTGGAAATTAGACCCATTCAAATCAAAACTCATCCTTTTTTCTTTGGTTTCAACCAACACTCAATCTAGTTGATATGTTTCCCAAGCTTTCTTTCTTGATTTGAGATCAAGTTTCAACTAAGTATGGATCACAACTTGTAACCAAAACTAATTTGTACTTCAAAATTGCCCAAATTTCTACCCTATTAAC